>CM027085.1:19701759-20399259 GCA_015343265.1 Pao palembangensis | reverse complement strand
CGTTCTTTCGGAGTGTGAGCGCACGTCCCTTTAACTAAAATGGACCGGTCTAACTGGTTAGACTGGTCTAACTGTGCCTGTGGCGGGAAAGGTGTGTGAACTGACGTGTCCGTGCTCTTTCTCTCCCCCCATGCAGAGCTGCCTCCCGACGGTAAGCAGAACGAACCCGTTCGAGCAAACACCCGACAGGGGCTCAGTCAGACAGCGAGGGTTGCAGGAGCGCGTGCAGCTCCGGAGTTGTGGTTACCATGGCGTCCTCGGAGCTGATCTGGGGAGCGAGCGAGCGAGCGCGCTCCAGGGGGCCCCGCGGCCGCCCGTCATCTGTCAGCAGCTCCCAGAGAGCGTGAATGCATAGAATCTATAGACCCATCGGGGGTTTGGGGCCTTTGCTTGCTCTCACGTTGTCATCCATATTCTTCGCCGTGCGTCTGCGGCGCTTGGGCTCTAACCCCTCCTCCGCCTCCCCAGAGCACGCCCCCGGAGACGAGCCGCAGACGTCGGAGCTGACCGGGCTGTTTGTGGCGAAGCCGGAGAGCGCCTCCGTCACAAAGGGTTTGCAAACGCACGCAGCTCAGCAGAGACGCAGATGCCCCCGTGTGGGCGCTGACTGGGACGGGCTGTCGCCCCCTGCAGGGAAGGACGTCACCTTCGTGGCCAAGGTGGACTCCTCCCACCTGCTGAGGAAGCCCACCATGAAGTGGCTGAAGGGGAAGTGGCTGGACCTGGGCAGCAAGGCCGGGAAGCACCTGAAGTTCAAAGAGACGTACGACAGGAACACCAAGGTGAGTGTGTGTGTGTGTGTGTGTGTGTGTGTGTGTGTGTGTGTGTGGGTGGGTGGGTGTGCTCTGAGCTGGTACCTGCA
This sequence comes from Pao palembangensis, assembly GCA_015343265.1. NCBI lineage: Eukaryota > Metazoa > Chordata > Actinopteri > Tetraodontiformes > Tetraodontidae > Pao > Pao palembangensis. The sequence continues at coordinate 20,398,397 of CM027085.1, read as the reverse complement.
CCTCCACGTCTCTCCTCAGATCTACACGTACGAGATGAGCATCATCAAGGTGGTGGACGGGGACGCAGGTGGTTACCGCTGCGAGGTCACCTCCAAAGACAAGTGCGACAGCTGCACGTTCGAAGTCGGCGTGGAGGGTGGGGCCGCACGCACGCAATCACATTATTGTCATCTTCCATCCAGCGTGTCCACCTTGCTAATGTAACCGGCTTTGTCAGCCAATAACTCAGCCAGAGCGACGCGCATTAGGCTCCGTTACTCACCAGCCCGCTGAGGTCACCGCTCCATTACGCGTCGGCGGCCCCGGCCGCCGCCTGATGAATTAGCTTCGCCGTTCTCTCACAAGTCTTCCTCCTTCTGTCTCGTTTCAGCCGTGCAAGAGGAGCAGCAGGACAACATCTTGGAGGCGTTTAAGCGATCGTGAGTGTCAGAGTCGCCGAGTGCTCCCCGACACGTCGCCCGTCAACCGAGCGGCGCGCTGCAGCTCGCTGCCTGCAGGCGCGTGTCAGTCTCAGCCAGCCCCCCCGCCTGGGCGCCTGTCTGTCCCTCGCTTGTAGCTGACTTTGTACCAGTTAGCCCGTTTTTCTCTGCCTGTCACGTCTCGGTGCGTCTGCCTCCGCCGTGTTTTGCTTCACCTGGGGTCCCTCGTGGCTCAGCATCACGTCTGCATCTCTGAAGGGAATTTTTACATCTATACCTCCAACACACACACACACACACACTCTTTATATTCCTGCCTCTGCTGTGGCTGGTGGGAAGCGTCCTCTTCCGCTTACAGTATGTTGCGTGTCTGCCTCCGCTTCATGATCCGTGTGTAAAAATATAATTTCCTGTCCTCATTAGAGGGTGAGCGGAAAGGTGGCGGGAAGATGAGAAACGCGGCAGACGAGAAGACAGACCATATTGAGGATTTGACGGGACGTCGGAGAGCTTATTTCCAGAACACAGATATGAGGCGCGGCGACGCTGGCGCCTTTCATGAAAAGGGAAAAGTTGGTTAAAATTTAATCTGCTGTTAGAGCCAGTCGGCAGGTATGATGTGGAGGTCCTGGTGTGTGAGCTTTGCTGCCACCTAGTGGAGAAAACAGCCCAGAGAGCAGCTGTAAATATGCCCATCCGACAGCTAGCATGCTAATGTCCTCCACCTTTGACGCTGATCACCTGTGCCTGGATCAGCTCTTCCCGTCAGTGAGCGCGAGTCTTTGCGAGGAAACGTCCTCCATCTTCTCCCGGTGATGCTGCCTTCAGGAATCACTCAAAACCAGGTGAAGCTAGTAACAGCTCTCAATTTCACGCTCACCCGAGCCTCCTCTGATGGCGCGCTCGCTCTAAACGAGCACCTTCCCACCCTCGGGACAGCGCAGGCGCGGGGGCAGCGTGTTCGCCCACGAACTGTTCATCCACGGCTGGGCTTAATCTCTGAATTTATCGACGTTCATCACGGCCGACCAACGAGTTCAGGGAGTCTCAACCGTGGCGGGAAAACACGCCGCGAGCTGCCAAAACTGATCAGAACAGAAACGGAGAGGCGCTGGCGCCACACACCAATCCCGTGAGCGCCGACTCGTGACTGGGATTTTCTCCTGAGAACGTGGCCGTCACAGGTCGTAGAGGGTTTATGTCGTGGAAAATATCCGCCATATTTTCTCTGTGAGCACTCTCTCACGCTTAGCCACGTCTGTGCTAACAGGTTAGCAGCACCCTTCACCGAGCAACTGCCTCATGGGGCCCAAACATTTTTCGCATTAAAGTCATAATTTAAGTAATAATTTGATGCCTCTACGCTTGAAAACGAGCAGGATGACCTGTTTTTTTTCTCTTCTCCTGTCAGCGGAGATGCAGGTGAGGACGCTGGCGAGTTAGACTTCAGCGCCCTGCTTAAGAAAAGGTAACGTCCTTCACGTCTCACACACGTTACTGTAGGTTTGTCTGTGAAACTGGTGGCATCCCAACAAACTCAGGGAGAAGAAACAGCAGGACGTCAAGGAGGAAGTGGACGTGTGGGAGATCCTGAAGGCGGCCAAGCCCTGCGACTACGAGAAGATCGCCTTCGAGTACGGCATCACGGACCTGAGGGGAATGCTGAAGAGGCTGAAGAAGATGAAAAAGGTGGAGCCCAAGAAGAGTGAAGGTGAGGAGCCAGGCTTGAGGTTGTAAGCAGCACTTTCAGGGGAGAGTTGATGAAGAGTTGATGTTCCTGGGAGAGCAGGTGGAACGGCGGCTAGCATACGCTCGCTCAAACACGAGCTAACGGGGTGCTTTCCTTCCAGCGTTCCTGAGGAAGCTGGACCCGGCGTACTCGGTGGACAAGGGCAAGAAGATCCAACTGTCGGTGGAGGTGGCCGACCCCAACGTTCCCATCAAGTGGCTCAAAAACGGGCAGGAAATCAAACCGTCAGCCAAGTGAGCAGACGATCCCAGTCCAGGCTGGTCCCTGTGAAGCGAGCGCAGAGGCTGAGGGGGTCCTTTACTGACCTTAACTCGTCTTCACTCACTGAGCATCAGGAGTCAGGCACACGCGTCAAACTCAGGGGCAGTGCGCCACCTGGTGGCCAAAGCAGAGGTCAGAGATCCAGTCCAGGCTTAGAGATTCACTGTAAATGCTGCTTGGAGTAGAAGTGGAATAGAAACACAAACAGGAAGCACTGTTCCACACACACACACACACACACACACACACACACACTTTCACAATTAAAGGCCCAGTCTGTGGAGTGTTGTGGACCGTAACCAGAGTTTGTTGTGATTTTAACTTTAGGGACATATCGTCAGGTACAACCTGTCGTCTCTAGAACCCACGATCTAAGTCCCACCACTAGATGCTGCCCAAACTTACACACTGGAGATGAACGGCTGCTGCAGCCTGTCACCATGGAGATGCTTCCCATCCCGGTGACACTGATTCTTGTCAAGTCCTCGTGCAGGAGCGTGTGTAACCGTCCTTGTGCGCGTGTGTGCTGGTCTGCAGAGCTCTGACTCACTCTGCTGACTTCAGGCCTTCTGCGGCCCTTCGTTATTCTCTCTCTCTGTCTCTCTCTCTCTCTCGTTACCTTCCTCCGCCCCGTCGTCCCCGTCCAGGTATGTGTTTGAAAGCGTGGGCAACAAGCGGACGCTCACTATCAACAAGTGCAACCTGTCTGATGACGCGGCGTACGAGTGCGTGGTCGGCGAGGAGAAGAGCTTCACGGAGGTTTTCGTTAAAGGTACATGAGTCACCGTCTTTGGAGGAATCCGTCTTTGGGCTCTTTTTTCCCTCTTCCCTCCCCAGAGAGAGACCTGACAGCTCTTTGTCATCCCTTCCTTTTGATGCTTTGATGTTGCGCAGTCGCGCGCCGCCACGCCGCGCTGTTGTCTGCGCGCTCATTTTTAATGGGGACGTGGAGAGTGAAGTCTGCTTCCTGTCATGTGCCGCGGAGTTGTGTTTTATTTTCTTGTCATATTTATGAGTGTGACTGATGTGCGCGTGTGTTTTTTTAGGGCTGTTTTGATTAACCATCAGCTGAGACGTTAAAGCCGCGCCGAAAAACTCAGGAAATTGAATTTCCCCAGATGAGTTTTCAGTCTTTCCTGGAGTGTTACTGGCTTGAAAAATGACTCTGTGAGTCTAAGTTTGGCTCTCTGGGCTCTTCTGGGTGGGTTTAATAGATGTAATTGGGTCTGCTGCTTCTATATTAATCCCATGCAGGTTTCGCTCGGCGCGCTTGCTGCTGCTGCTGCTGCTGCTGCACGTCGTGCGTTTACGACCGCAGAGGCCGAGGAAGAGGTTGAGCTCTTCGCCGCGCCTCTCATGCAGCTTCTCCATCCGTGGATGAGTGTTTGTGTCCATTAAAAACAGCTCTGCTCTTTATGAGCGTCGCCGTTGATTCATCCTCGGGGAGGACGTGTCAGCAGGGAGCCGGCTGAAAAACAACATCGTTACGGTGCTAAAGTCCACCAGCATCACCAGGATGTACAGCAGATAAAGAAAGTCGGGGTTATGTTGACTTTAGCACAGAATCGCTTATTTTAGCATCAACGCTGACATGTTGCTCATCTTTAGCATCTTCTCCATGTTTCGGAGACAAAACAAAAAACAGCCTGTAAGGCCTGCTGAGGTGGTCCCACAGAGCGACTGGAGACGCCTCAGGACACTCAAAGGTGAGAGCACCTTTGAGTGTGCTCAGTTACCATGGTAACAGAGTTCCTCCATCAAGAGCAACAGTAAGAGGAGAGAAAGATGCAACAGCTCCGCCCCCTCTGGTGGTGTGTGTGTGTGTGTGTGTGAGTGTGAGAGTGTGTGTGTGTGTATGTGTGTGTACGCTGGACACTACCTGTGACTGTAGCTTCCATCTTCCTCCGCTGTGTCTTCAGAGCCTCCGGTCACCATCACCAAGCTGCTGGATGACGTCCACACCGTGGTGGGCGAGAGGGTGGAGTTCGAGGTGGAAGTGTCCGAGGAAGGAGCCAACGTCAAGTGGTGAGCCGGCCCCCTCGCCGCATGTTTCCCAGCAGGCGTCTGCGTGTCTGTGAGGCGACGGTTTAGCTGTGATTCACCGGATGCAAGAAAGAGTAAACACACATAAAACACGATAAATGAAGGAAAACGTCTGGTGGGAGGTGACGCGCAGCTGACTCAGTGGATGGAGCACAATCATCAGCCCAAGTTCTCCAGCTGTAACAGAAAAACACATTTCGAAGTCTGTGTCGTCATAAACTGCTGCATATTCACGCCCCCGCCGTCGGCCTGCCCCCCGCGGCTACAAAAGTCACAAAGTATTTATCCAAATAAACGTCAATTTGAGAGTGCTGAGAGCCCCCAAACATCACCTAAAACAGCGGCGTCAGCTCATTAGCCGGATCCTCCCGCCTGCATCCACGTTCAGCTGCTAAAAGTCAGTTTTGCAAGTTTAAAATTTTAATCTGTGGCTCTTCGCCCTGTTAGTGCAGCCGTCCATACGGCAGCTTTTAGCTCTGCCAGCCGTTTGCACGATGTGGCAAGGCGGCAGCCATGAATGCATCATTTAAGGCCTGATAGGGAGGGAGAGAGAGAGAGAGAGAGAGAGCGGTCACTGTTGCCTGGTGGACACTTGTGGCACTGCACCCGGATATGAGGTGGGCGGAGCTTGATGAAGTTGGCTTGTTTTTCCGCCAGGATGAAGGATGGAGTCGAGCTGACCAGAGATATGGCGGGGTCAAAGTACAGGTTCAAGAAGGACGGGAAGAGACACATTTTGATCATCAACGAAGCGACCAAGGAGGATATCGGAATGTACCACGTCTTCACCAACGGCGGGGAGTCCAAGGCCGAACTGGAGGTCGAAGGTACCGACCAGGAAATAGCTGAAAGCTTCTGAGGTGTGAGACGCTGAGACAGCAGCAACTTTTGAGAACGGAACTTTTACACGCCAGCTCATGTCCGACGAGCGTGAAAAGCAGTCATTTGATCATTACTCACACGGTGATTAATACTACCTCGCTGGTGGTCACGCTCGTTTGCTTCCGCGTCTCCAAAATTGGTGCCGGGAGCCTGTCTGACGTCGCAGACGTCAGCCCGTCTCCCCCAGCTGTCCTCAGGCCAGATGTGTCCCTGGAAATTGATTATGAGAAAACGTGCGTCAATAAATGTGGAAAACTCAGTCAAAGAAGGAGGAGCTTAAATTCCCAGGATTTCTGATCGCAGATAAACTGATCCCAGCTCAGGACAAAGATCCACGTGTGTGTGTGTGTGTGTGTGTGTGTGTGTTTTCCTGCAGACAAAGAGCTGCAGGTGCTGCAGAGCATCGCTGACCTGACGGTGAAGTCTACCGAACAGGCCGTGTTCAAGTGCGAGGTGTCGGATGAAAAGGTGACGGGCAAATGGTTCAAGGACGGCGTGGAGGTCCAGCCCAGCGATCGCGTCAAAATGACTCACATCGGAAGGTATTGAGCGGCGCTGCGGCGCTGCACGCTGCACGCGCTCCGCCAGCGACACACACAAACTCCCAGAAAAAGCAAAGCTCCGAGGGTTTTATTAGTCGTCTGACCCAGTTTTTGGGGAGCTGCAATCAGTACAGACGCACGCATCAGTCGTGGCCGCCGGGTCTGGGGGTCGTCACGGTAATCCTCCATCTGAGCCGCCTGAATCAGCGGAGGCGGCGGCGGTCGCACAAGGTGAAAGCCATTCAGGATGATTCTCACTCGGGGATGTTGCACCCTGGAGTGTGTTGCCAAGGGCAACTGTTTTCACATAACAATGAGTGTTGTTTCCGTAGTAACACCTGCTAACGTGTCGCCAGGACCCACAAGCTGACGATCGATGACGTGAAGCCTTCGGATGCGGGCGATTACACCTTCGTCCCGGACGGCTACGCGCTCTCTCTGTCTGCCAAGCTCAACTTCCTGGGTGAGGAGAAGCTCCCCAGTTTTCCTGAGCCAGTTTTTCAGATCCTTGACTCATGTGAGTCTTTTATCCCTCAGAAATCAAGATTGACTACGTTCCCAGACAAGGTAAGAAAACAGCGAATGTTCTCAAGACACGGATGGTTGGTTAGGAACGGCGGCGCCTGTTTGGGCGTGATGGAGGTCGCGCGCTGTCGTCGGTCCCAAACACACAAACACGGCTGTTGTGTTTACGATGCGTCAGCGCTGACGTCCGTGGACTTTAGCTTCTGGAGTCTCCTGTGAATCATCCCACGATGTGGCGGCTCCTCCCTCCTGACTCACCGCCGATCTTCCTGAACTAGAGTTCCACCTCCTCGCGCTCCTCCTTCCATAAGTTTGTTGTTTTCGCTCCCAAAGATCCTCCCAAAATCCACCTGGACACCAGCGGCACCAGCAGCAAGAACGTGATCACGGTGGTGGCGGGGAACAAACTCCGGCTGGACGTGAAGATCAGCGGCGAGCCGGCGCCCACCGTGTGCTGGATGAGAGGAAACCAGGTGAGGAGCCGCCCCGCCCGAACCGGCGGCGGCGGCGCGGTGACGCTCCCCCTCTGTCTCGCTGGCAGGTGGTGTCTGAAGGTGAGGGCAGGGTCCGCGTGGAGACCAGGAAGACGCTGAGCAGCTTCGTGATCGAGGGAGCGATGAAAGAAGACGAGGGCGCCTACGCCATCACCGTGAGCAACCCTGCCGGGGAGGACAAGGCCGAGCTCTTTGTGAAGATCGTGGGTCGGTGGATTTTCCTTGATGTTCTGACTGGGTTCTGAACAGGAAGTGATCTGAGAACTTTAACGTTTAACATTTGACGCCGACATTTCGATCGATACGAACCGATTTGTTGAAAACGTGCAAACATTGCTGCTAAATTTCTGTTAATTACAGAGAAAAGGAGTGTGCAGGAATACTGATCTCTGGAGGGGAAAACCACATTTCCTCTCACTCATTCCATCTTCCTCTCCATTTCATCCCCCTCCCCCCACACACCTGTAACCAGATGTGCCCAACCCTCCTGAGAACGTCAAATGCACGTCAGTTGGCGAGGACTGCGCCACGGTCACATGGGACCCTCCTGCGTTTGACGGTGGAGTTCCCATTAAAGGTGAAGCACGCCGCGACGGATGCTCACATCTGAGGTCTCGCTCCCCGGAGAGAACAGCAGCTTAGGATCTGTTTACCGCAGCTTTCGCTCGCGTTCTGTCAGCAACGCCGACACAGCTCTCACGCCAGATGCTGATGTTTGCCGCCTCCAGGGTACCTGATGGAGAGGAAGAAGGTTGGCTCGTCCAGATGGACCAAACTCAACTTTGACGTGTACGAGTCCACCACGTACGAGGCCAGAAAGATGATCGAGGGCGTGCTTTACGAGATGAGAGTGTACGCCGTCAACGGTATCGGCGTCTCTCAGCCCAGCGCCAACTCCAAGCCCTTCATGCCCATTGGTGCGTCGCCATTTATCATTAGCACAATGCTTAATTATCAGGAGCTGCTCACACAATGCTCATTCTGAGGGAGCTTAACCCACCTCTCATCTCATTTACTCAGGATATTAGCATACTAATTAGCTCCTGTCTCCCCCCCAGCCCCCACCAGCGAGCCCATTCGCCTGACGGTGGAGGATGTGACCGACACCACCTGTACGCTCAAGTGGCGTCCTCCAGAGAAAATCGGAGCGGGCGGCATCGATGGATACGTCCTCGAGTACTGCAAAGCTGGAAGTAAATACGACTAACGCTAACCACCAGTGCTAACCGCCGTGCTAGCGTGAGCGGGACTAGAACTCCGATTCAATGCTAGACCGCTGATGAGAAGTTCATCACAGGTCCTAACCATTAACAGGTGTCCTGAAACCTGGTGGGTTTTGTCGTCCAGAGGGTCTTTTAGTTCCGTCCCGTCCTCTGATCTCCCCCCTCATTGGTTCCTCCCTCGTTCTCCAGCTGAGGAGTGGGTGCAGGCCAACCAAGAACTCGTGGACAGAAGCCAGTACAAGGTGAGGGATCTGCCAGTGGGAGAGAAGATGCTGTTCAGAGTGGTGGCCGTCAACATCGCCGGACGCAGCCCCCCCGCCACGCTCCCCCAGGCCGTCACTATCAGAGAGATCATGGGTCAGAGACGCCATCTTGCCTCCTTGACAGGACTTGGACAGTTTTAGAATAAACGTTTACGTTTGTTGTCTCCCGCAGAGCATCCGAAGATCCGCCTCCCTCGCCACCTGAGGACCAAGCTCATCGTGGTGGTGGGCGAGAAGGTCAACCTGGTCATCCCCTTCCAGGTTTGTTCTGGCTTGTGTCCACGCAGACGTCGGTGGCGTCCGAGCCAAAGCGGTTAGACCGGATCAGCTCTGCTTTGACCTTCACACGACGTCTAATGCTAAAGCAAAACAGACAAAAGAAAACAGCAGAAGAGGTTTGCCCGAAGAAGCAAAAGAGACTAGCAACAGGGCAAATTAGCGTTAGCGTACGTTAGCAACATGCTACATTAGTTAAAACGCTTGATTTCGTGTCTGAGGGTGAAACAAACCTCTTCAGGTGGTTAATGTGCTAACTTCCTGTCTGCTGTCGATTGTCGGGTCAGAGAGATGAACGTGAACTCCTCCCCCTCCGTCCCGTCTGTTCTGCGTCTTCCGGAATCTTCCAGGTGTAAACGTTCCCTCCTCTGATTCTGTTCTGGTTCCGCTCCCCTCTCCCGCAGGGCAAACCCCGTCCCGTGGTGACCTGGCTCAAAGACGGCGTCCCCCTGGAGGACAGATCGGTGGGGACGCGCACCAGCGAAGTGGACTCCATCCTTTTCATCCGCTCGGCGGAGCGAGGCCACTCGGGGACGTACACGCTGTCCGTTCAGATCGAGAACATGCTGGACAGCGCTGACATCCGCATCCAGGTCGTAGGTGCGTCCCAGCTTCTCTCGTTAAGATTAGAACGCCGTGCGCGATTTGCTCGGCTAATAGCCTATTTGGAAGCGGATGATGGCACGTGTGACATGTCAGAAGTCTTTATTCCTGAACGTGATGATAATCCCTAATTTCAGACTCCTGGGATCTGTGCCTTAAAGCAGCAAATCATCAAAGCCGCGATTCCTCTCGCTCTTCAATAATCCCGACTCCCGCTCGCCACTTTGGCCGCCAGCTTATTCCTCCGTTTGTGGCCCGCCTCCCCGGGTCAAAAGCTAGGTGGATTATTTGGCGGGCCTCTGCTGGGATTATTTTCACGTAGACTGCGATTAGGTGTGGATTTGGGGGCTGCTCTGTCACTTCCTCTGCTGAGACGGTTGAGCTAATGAGAGGCTGCGGCTCCTGCGATCAGCTGAAGCTGATCTGTCGCCGCTTCAGCAGGAAGCGGCGCGGGATCAACGCCGCTGGCTGCTGGTACAGGGCAGCCACAGAGGAGAGCGTGTAGAGCGAGATTAACGGCGCAGACATCAGGATGAGGGAGAGCTTCTCTGGGCTGCACAGGAAAACTGGGAGATGGATGATCAGCACGCCGCCCCCGGTCCGGACAAACCGCCGCGCCGCCGTTTTTCACCGCAGTTTTCCCGCTAACGTGTCGCGCTTTCGCCGCGTTTCCTCCGACCTTTTGTCTTTGCCTCGGTCCATCTGTCAATCTCTGCCCCGCGGTTTGACGTCACAGTTTCCTGTCCCAAACAGACAAACCGGGACCCCCCACTGATGTCCACATCACCGAGGTCTGGGGTTTCAACGTCTCGCTGGAGTGGAAGCCGCCGAAGGACGACGGCAACTGCGAAATCATCGGCTACACGATAGAGAAGGCCGACATGAAGACCAGGGTGGGACGCGGTGACCTTCCGTCTTCTAGAGATTCTCTTCTACAGGTCTCGCGGCGCCTCAACCGTGTCCGTTTGTGTGCGCTTCCGCCAGGAGTGGTTCACGGTCTACGAGCACAACCGCAGGCCCAGCTGCACCGTGTCTGACCTGGTCATCGGGAACGAGTATTCCTTCAGAGTGTTCAGCGAAAACATCTGTGGCCTCAGCGACGAGGCCGGCGTGAGCAGAAACACCGCCGTCATCGCCAAAACAGGTAGGAGATCCCGCCGTGTTCGAGACAGGAAGTGCCTTCAGTTGGTCGCGAGGTTACGATGTGTAACGGTGAATCCGAAGCCCGTTTGAAGGGAAAACCAATCGGCACCGATTATGCAAACCAGAGATGCTCTTTGTCGGAGTGTTTAATAACATTTAGCGCCGGCCGCTCGCGCGCAGTGAAAGCAGCTCGGCGCTTTGTGCTGGCGCTTTGGCGCGTGAACTTCCTGGACCGGGAACCATCACAGGGGTCACCCAGTTGCAGCCAAGGTCGAAGGTCAACGCAGTTGGAAAAGGCATTTCGGTGTTAACTCTCGTCTTGGTCTTCAGGTTTGGCTTATAACCCCTCGCCCTTCAAAGAGAAGGACGTCAGCTGCTCCCCCAAGTTCACAGCGCCCCTAGTGGACAGGAGCGTGGTTGCAGGTTATCCCACGGCCATCAGCTGTGCAGTGCGTGGGCATCCCAAGGTAATAAATATGCTTTTTTTTTTCCAGCCTTGCGGTGGGTTTCTGGTGACGCCTAGTCTCTGAAAGGCAGAAAAGGTTCTTTAATTAATGACCCACACAGCGTGCCAAAGGTCAGCTGCGCTCTCTTCCGCCACGTGTGCCTTCATCAGTATTCTGAACCGAGCGGCGTGCAGTTCTCCTGCGGAGGAGGTCGGCTCATTCCGCGGTGCGGCCGCCTGTGCCGTCAGCGTTCCGTGCTGCTCGGCTGTCCTCCAGGAGGAGCGGGACTCCGTCCCTGCTCCGGAGGACGTGGCGCTCTGAGCTAATCAGCGAGGCGCCCGGTTGCAGCCGCTCTTGATCCTGTGATCATGTTCAGACCTGCTGAGGACTTTGGTGGTAAATATATCTGATCGTTTTGAGGTGAAGGCAGACGCCAATGTGGGCTGAGCTGGTCTTGAAGCTCCACTTTCCCTGCGTGTGATATCTGCGCTGCAGGCTTCACCAGACTCCCGCTCTGATGTTAGATTCAAGCCGAGTCTCGAGCGTGAACCAGTCGGAGAGGATTTTGACGCCTTTTAACCGGGAGCTCGCTTCTTCCCCGTCTGAAACGAGAACAAGAGGCGGAGCTGGAGGATCTTTGAACCCACATTAGAGGCCTTTTCTGTTCCTCCAAACTGGCGAAGATTTGTCGAGTCAAAATGTTTTACCTTTTCTCGCTCTTGTCCGACCTCCTCTTCCTCCTCGCAGCCAAAGATCATCTGGATGAAGAACAGCATGGTCATCGGCGAGGACCCCAAGTACCTGATGCAGAACAAACACGGCGTGCTGACGCTGAACATCCGCAAACCGGGTCTGTTCGACAGCGGACGCTACTCGTGCAGGGCCGTCAACGACCTGGGCCAGGACGAGGTGGAGTGCAAGGTGGAGGTCCGAGGTAGGAAGCGCACCTCAAACACACAGCGCTGTAAATCAGCTAGCTGACTTTTCAGTTCTTCACCTTTGACGAGGATCAAAGCATCAAAGAGCTTCTGCTCCGGTGTTTCCTTGCCCCTCGCCCCTCTGCGGGTGAACTCCCAGGCGGTAAAAACACCCGTCCCGCTGCGGGGGTGACGTGAGCTTGTGTGTCTCTCCGCAGTGGTTCAGGAGAAAGGCGAGGAGGCGAAGAAGTGAGCCGCAGCGCGACTCGGCCGAGGAAACAGTGGCGATGGATTATGTATCCGGGGATATTCATGAATAAATATGATTAAAGTAGATCACTGGCGAGCCGCTACAGACACCCCCCGCCCCCCACGGGTACAGTGCGGCGCGTGGACGCTGCTTCCATGAGCAGATGGATCCTTCTTATCTGTGAAGTGGACTTGTGTCAGAACACGCTTATAAAGCAGCCTTTCATCCACGACCGCCTCCTGTGTCGTCTGTTTTCTGTCCAGGGATGTTTTTACAGCTGCGCATGAATTCACGCTTGCGATGCAGCCGCACACCTCTGCGTCCTCGCCGCGCTCTTTAGCGCAGGGGGGAACGCGGGGGGCATCTTTCAGCATTAAATGTCCACGCCTGGATTCAAAGTAACAGACATGTCATCTTTCGCCAGTAAAACGCAGATTTTGTTTTGTGATTAACGTCATTTTTGGGCGAAAAAAGTGCTGGAGGGACGCATGCTAGCAGCTAGCATGTTCGCTAACCCAGTCAAGTAAGGCTACAAGTTCCTGGAGGAATACGACAGAACGACAGGAAGTGGAAATGAATGACGGGATGACCTTTGTGACACAAAGGTCGCGTCAGATTCTCGGGGATTGCGACAACCAGTCACCTTCTCTGGGTGGGCGTGGCCTGAAGCCAGGACTGGTCAACGCCTGGTTTAGCTGTTTAAACACAGACGTCCACATTCCTGATGGTGTGACCTGGAGTCGGACCTCGCAGATACACGACTAACATCCCTGCAAACACACACACACACACCTCAGATCAGGGTCTCATTAGCATCATACACCAGAGACTAATTAACGCGCCCATCAACGCTGCCCTAATTTGCTCTCCACGTCATTACTGAGCAAATGAATTATCGTTAATTTACACACCCGCAAACACAAACACAGCAGCGTCTCTGCTGGGAGAGGGCCCCACGCACCAAATTAAGGCCCCGCGCCAGCGCGCTGTGACCCAGACCGCCGTCCCAGGTGACCCCACCCTCCCTTCAGTCGCAGCCGCTGGTCTGGGCGGATGTGGAGGAGTTTGGGGAGAGAAAGCAGATGGGATGTTCGTAACATCACAACATGGCCCCGATGTGACCTCGTCAGGTCCTGGTTTCCAGGCTGTCCAGCAGAGGGGGCAAGAACACAAACGTCACCTCTGACCACCATTGAGACCCAGTGGGATTATTTGAAGTGACCGATTAGGTGCCATTGAAGACGTTAATCCCAGAAACCTTCATCTTGATCGTTACGCTTCCTCTTTTACATTCCTGCGTGTTTCAAGGGGGAGCTGGAATGAGGCTGGAAATGTCCAGATAAAACTGGGAAAACCCTCCAGGTGGAGGAAAGTAGGCCAGGACCGGCTACAGCCCAGGTTGTGGAACCCACCTGAGGACGAGGTGTGTCTGGATGCCATCTGCTGATGTAGCTGGTGCACCTGCACCCCCGCCCTCAGAGACGGCGCCCGGTTTCTCAGCCGCCGTATTAACCGGTACCAGCTCGTGAAGACGGGAGACGGGTTTCCAGTGGCGCTGTCAGCGTTTCTCTCCTTCAGAGGGAGAGCGTTCTGTTCCTGACGCACCTGAAGGCTCCTCGTGTTTGTGATGTCGGAGTGAATAATTAATGAGGAGAACTTTCCTAGCGTATCTGCTCCGCTTTCATTCCACCGTTAGAACAGACCCGACCCCGAACTGGCGCAGGATTATCCAGCCCATTTACCCCTCTGTGCCAGTATAACCAGCCCATTTACCCCTCTGTGCCAGTATAACCAGTATTTCCGCTCAGATCTGAGATCAGCAGTGAAATAGAATTAAAAATGTAAAAAGACTTGTGTGTGGAGAGAAAGAACGACAGACAGGGATGGAGAGAACGGTAATTATGCAAGTAATTATAGATGAAATCACAGAGAGGGAGGAAGAGATGGATGAAGAGAGGAGGAGGGCTGGAGGGAAGGAGCCCTGCAGTCAGTCTCATCCATGCAATTACACACACACACACACACACACACACATACACACACACACACACACACGGCCCTGAGGTTCACGACCACTTCACGGATGTGGGCGGAGACTCCAGACGCTCCAGGTAAGGGGGTGTGACAGCAGCCAAACGGTGTAAACGATCGTATTTGGTTTCTGATAGCTAGCTAGCAATTACAAGTTAGCAGAGGCTCCAAAGAGCAGCTAAAGACGCATTAGCCCGGCGTCATTTTAAGATCCTGTGTTTTTGGGAACGACTGTAGCCGACAGAAGGTTGTTATAAATAAAGCGCGTGGGCGCGCGTGTGGAGGTGTTCACGGTGTTGGCACAAACAAACGTCGGTATGTAAATCCATCTGCGCAGTGTGAACCCAAACATATGCCAACAGCAAAGAGCGTCCAGAAAACCCACAATTCACCACGTTTGTTGCTAAACCACACGTTTGGATTCGCGCGCCGGCAAGTTGGACCTGGGAAAATGGCAGCCAGAGCTAGCGCGCTAGCGGAAAGGCTAACGCGTCAAAACTCAGTTTTAGTGCTTTGTTTTTAAAAGTTGCGTTAAAAATGTTGACTGCAGTTCTCAGAAATGAAATAGGAAGCTTTTATGGCGTCACTGCTGTGGCCTACTTTATTAAGGAAAACAAACAATAGAAATGCATAAATTTACATTATTTAGTGGATAAACCGCCACCAACAACACTCGAGCTGCTGCTTTGTTGCGGCTGCTGCATGATGCATGAAAACTGGTTTGAGCCTTGTCGCTAACAACAGCTCAGACTATTTTATTGATACGATTGTGAAGCTAAATGACCGGAAAAGCCACACGCCGACATCTGAGCAGCTTTGTACGCATCGACTTTTAATTTAGTTGTTATGGAGACGTTCAAGGACAGTCGTTTAGCGCGCATTAGCGACGGCCGCGGCTATCGGCACTGATTGATCAGACATGATTGCATACTTTCAGCATGTTTATTAATTTTCTTTATTAGCCGATGATTAGGCATGTTCAAAGCTGTCAACCTGGGTTAGCGCCGAGTCATCACCGAGCCCAGCCCTCCCTTCCTCTCACAACCGATTTTTAGCTTTTCCGTTGAGAGCACGCTACATGCTAGCACGTACACGCGTCCCTCTTTGGGAAGGACCCCCACCGCCCCGAGGGCGCTAGACTCGGAGCGGCACTCGGAACACCGTCGGCGCTAAAGCGACCGCAACAAACTGGTTAATGAATGAATCTGCGGAGGAGTGGAGGGATACGTCAGGGCAACTTTGGCCTCGGCGCAGATGGTCTGGAGGCAGAACGCGAGACAACGTTAGCCGTCTGCGGTGGCGGCGGCGGCGGCAGGGCCTTC
Source organism: Pao palembangensis (assembly GCA_015343265.1). NCBI lineage: Eukaryota > Metazoa > Chordata > Actinopteri > Tetraodontiformes > Tetraodontidae > Pao > Pao palembangensis. The sequence continues at coordinate 20,383,006 of CM027085.1, read as the reverse complement.
CTGGCTGCTTGATATTCATGTTGGGTGTTTTTATGCCTGTTGTCCGTGTGTATCATAACACTGCCACCTCATCAAGACTACTATCACACACACCCACACACACACACACACACACACTCTCTCTCTATCTGTGTATTTTGGGAGTCTTCCTCCTCTCGGGCTCCTCAGCAGCAGAAAACTCTGTTGAATTGGATTTTCTTCCGTCTTCAAAGGCTCCGACGGCGGAACGCACCTTTCTTCATTTCACGCTGGTGTAATTGTTTTTTGCTGAGCGGCTCTTAGGGGAGCAGACTTGTGGACATGTTTGCTCTTTCATGACGCGCGCTGTGATTTTACACTCATTTTTATACCATTTGTTCTTTTTTTTCCCCTCTGAAAGTTCTTTTTTGTCTCCTAAATTTGGGGCCGACTTTTCTCCTGTTAACAAACGGGAAAAACCTGCTCGAGGTCCGGTTCCGCAAGCTAACGCGAGCGCCGGCGGGAAGTCCACGTGTCTTTAAATCGGTCTGCAGGTTGTGTTTAGCTCCGTCCAGGGGGCGGAGCCAAGACGTTTGACGGACATCTGAGCTGCTGAAGCGACGGAGAGGACAAACTCAAGGTAAGAGGAGGAGGAGGATGAAGAGGAGGAGGAGGAGGAGAGAGGAGGCTCATAATCATGTTTGTTACCTACAGGAAGGGACAGGATGTCTCACACACACACACACACACAGTACAGCTAGCATGAGGAGAGAGAGAAAGAAAAGGTAGAGCGAGGGAACGAGTGCAGCAGTTTTGAAAGCGTTTGGCTCTGTTCAAACAGTTGCTATGGTTTCAAGATGTTTCCATGGAAATGTTAGCTGCCAATAACATGAATTTGGGAGGATCCTGGCAGCAGGTTGGCAGGAAGGTGAGAGACGTGTGGCGCAGAGGGAGGAGAAGAGCGACAGAGCAGAGGAGGTGTCAGACCTTCAGAGCGGAGACGGACGTGCTCAGAAATCAATCAGCAGTTATTGATCGCTAGCTCGCAACAGCTGATCCGAAGACGCCTTTTCTTACTTTACAGAAAGAAAAAATCCAAGGAAAACTTTACCCACTTCTCTCTCCTCCACGGGCTGGGCCAGGGGTGGGTGGAGGGGGGCAGAAGAATCCTCGTGGCCACCGGTGGAGGTGTGTGTCGTCACCGTCACGCTGGAAAGTGTGTTTGCGGTTACACGCTCAACAAACCCCGATTAACAGGGGGAGGACTGTGTTCTCCAGACTTCCTGCTTTCTCTCTGTCCATCTTTCCTTCCTTCCTTTCTTCCTTCCTTCCACTCTCTCTGAAGGACAGAGGTATTCCCACACTTCTCAGTTGTCATGGCAACGCTGCAGCAAGAAATAAAGAGAGGCCGCAAAAGTAAGAGGGTGTTGTGGGGAGACGGGAAAGTTTCAGCAACGTTGACGCTGCTTCACCCATCAGCGATGCTGCCCCCCCCACGTCCCTGCCCCCCCATCAGCCTCCCACCTTCATTTCCCCTCTTTCCGCTCTCCTTCCAGCCTCGCCGCTCTCGCCATCCGGCCGGCGTCTTTAAAACTAATCTCGCCACAGTGCCGTCATTGTTTTCATTATTATTATTGGGTCATTTAGCAGGAAGCGCCAGTATCCACGGCAACGAGGGGAAGTGGCACCAGCTCCTGGGTGAATACCAGCATAGACAAGCATCCATCAGCGTCGCGGCGGCTCATTATCAGTCCGATGGCGAGGCCGCCGCTGTCACGCCGTCATCGCGTCAGGCGGCGGCTGCGTGTGCAAACAGGTCCGGTGTGCACGGCGCCGTGCATGTGTCTGTGCAGGCCACGGTACGGTGAAAGACCCGACGCGAGAGCGCGCGCGGGCGGAGCAGAAGGTGCTGCACCTGCCGCCGTGTCCGCTGTCCATCTCCGTGCACGCTCGCAGGCACAAACACGCACGCACTGGCGCAGGACCGCAGTGGCTGTCACTTCTCCTCTGTAGCCAATCAATGGAGGAGAGAGAGAGAGAGAGAGAGAGAGAGAGAGAGAGAGAGAGAGCGTCACCGCGGCGACGCTTCGGCGCTGCAGCGCGGCGAGGAAGCGGAGCCGCGGCCGGAGGCTGCGGGCCACGCCTGGAGCCCCATCAGGGCCTCAGACGGGGCACCTTTCTGTAGCCAGCGGGGGGGGCGCTGTATATTCTGCTCTGCATGTCAATCATGCAGAGGCCTGGCAGCGCTCGTCACGACGCGGCGTTGCGTAACGCGCCATTGTGAGCCGATCGCGCGTCGGCTGGATGATAACGTTCCCACGATGATCGCCCGTGTTTGTTTGTACTGAGTGTCTCCTCGTTGTTCCGCTCTGGAATATCTGAGATAACGATCTGAGATAGCGGGCTGCCCCTGCCGGGTCTGAGGACCTCTGTGGAAGCGCCGGCCGAGGTCCAGGACGCAGCCTGTGATGTCGTCATATCAGGAAGCAACAGGCTGCGGACACGAGGAGCTCTGGCGCCTCCTTCAAGAGCTGCTGCGGCCGCGCGTGCGTGCGTGCGCGCGCGCTGGCTGCTGTTCCGCTGCTGCGGCGGCGCGACGCGTCCACGCAGCAGCGGCTCACTGTGAGGGAAAATCTCCTCTTCACGGACGGCCGTGCGTGAAACGGCGTCCCTGGAAAATCATCGTTACAAATCACATCTGAGGCGCCGCCGACCTTCTGGGCTGCACGTGGGCCTGGTCCCTCCTCAACCATGTGACCCAGCAAACATGTGACCCAGCAAACATGTGACCCAGCAAACATGTGACCCGGCGCAGCTCTGCAATGACATCCCAGTTCAACCAGTCCATCTGCCCCATCCCAGTTCAACCAGTCCATCTACCCCATCCCAGTTCAACCAGTCCATCTACCCCATCCCAGTTTAACCAGTCCACCCCCGTCAGAGTGACGCTCGCTGCTTGTTTGTCATTGTTTTGGCTCCGCCCACAGTTTACCCTGAAATCAATTGAAGCCCCGCCTCTAATCAATAACTCATCTCTCTCTGATCCGGCCCAGCCCCCACAGGAAAACCAGCGTCCTTCCACAGGACAAACAGATGGAGGGATGAGGCGGAGGAGAGGCGGCGTCATTAAGACACAACTGTAAACTGAAGCGTCGGTTTCAGCCTCCAGGGGGGCGGAGGTGAAGGTGGGGGGGTCGGGCGGGGTGATTAGCACCGTCTCCAAGGTTACGCACTACAACAGTAACGCTGCAGAACAGGGGGGGGGGCAGCGGAGGGATGACATGAGCCGATCATCCAAGCAGCTGAATTAAAGAAGACACAGACGCCATTTTCAGACTCCGACCTTCACGTCCGGAGCCAGGAGGAGCGAGGAGCCCCCACTGACCTCCAGGAGGAGCGAGGAGCCCCCACTGACCTCCAGGAGGAGCGAAGAGCCCCCACTGACCCCCAGGAGGAGCGAAGAGCCCGCACTGCTACAGGGAGAGGAGGAGGAGGAGGATGGAGGAGGAGGGAGGAGGATGGAGGAGAGGAGGGAGGAGAGGAGGTGGGAGGAGGGAGGAGGAAGGAGAGGGGAAGAGAGGAGGGAGGAGAGGGGAAGAGAGGAGGGAGGAGGGGAGGAGGGAGGAAGAGGGGAAGAGAGGAGGGAGGAGGGGAGGAGGGAGGAGAGGAGGAGGGAGGATTAGAGGGGAGGAGGTGGGAGGAGGGAGGAGGAAGGAGAGGGGAAGAGAGGAGGGAGGAGAGGGGAAGAGAGGAGGTGGGAGGAGAGGAGGGAGGAGGAGGGGGCTAAAATCACTCAAGTTCCAGCCAACTGAAAGATCTGGTCTTTTCACCAAAACAGGAAGTCATGGTCCACAACCACTTCCTCCTCACATCCTCGCTGGTCCTCCCAGGAGCCGTTGTTCGCCTGCTTCCCACCTTCAGTCGCCTTTCGCCGGAGCTGATTGTTGTGATTTTTCTTCAAAAGATTTCCTCCTGAAAACGAGGAGCGTCCGACTTTTCCACAATTCTTCAGCATGACCATCGCTGGCCTCGCCTCCTGGTCTAGATCACGCTTTCTCTGCCCTCGCGGCGTTATCAAGCGTAATAAAAAGAGGACTGGCGTTACACGGCGACCTGCATGCAGAGAGAAAATACGCTTTTAAAACAGAAAGTATGCTAGCACAGATTAGCCCGTTCCAGCAGCGCAGTTGGTAGTCTGCGGAGCGCTGCTGCACTCGCCCACACGAGGAGCCAGAGGAGCAGGACGCATCTGTAACCGGATTACAATCTGATACCCACGAATTTTCGCAGATAGAACAGAGAAGCTAAATTGCTAGATTACCAGCCGTGGGAGAAAAAGGGAGAAACTCGGTCTTCCTGCCGCAGCAAGGAAGAGGGCGGCTGCATGCATCATTTAATCGCTGTATCCTATATTTCAGTTTATAAATATGGAATAAAATGAATACTGTGAATATTTTAATAACAGTCATCAAGTGGAGGATGCAGAGCAATGCCGGACTTTTTTAATAAATTATTCATTTTTTTCCCCGGCTTTCCTTTCCTGAACCCACGCAGGGAACGCACGCCGCCGCTCTCAAACATTAGCATGTCACTTTGAGCACTTTTGTTGACGCAGGCCCGAAAGCATAGCCGGCTAATGCCTTCCGCCTTCCTGGAACCAGCTGCTAGCAAAAGATGCTAACGCCCGATCAAACTTATTGATCGTACGCTCCCGCCCAGACGGGCATTATTGAGCTGGTCAAATCCACCTTCCTTCCTTCCTTCCTTCCTTCCTTCCAGCAGCAGCCGTTGCGCAGCGAACCTTCAGCAAACACGCCGCCCCACAGTCACAGGCCTCAGCTAACACCAGCTAAACGCCAGCAAGACCGCCTGCACCCACGCAGCGCATTTGTGCGCGAAGGTCATCGACAGGGTCACGCCACACAGCCGCCTGCAGAATCAGTGTCAGAGCAGCTTTACCGTGCTGACACACACACACACACACACACACACACGCATTTCAGCATCAGCGATGACTGCGCCATCAGGAAGCGGCAGATATCCGCTGACACACACGTAAAACACGCACTCGGCAAGAGACCAACACTTGTGTCCTGTCACCACCATTTCAGCCGACGGACCCGAAACAAATCAGGTTTGATTCTGCCCAAGAGCAAACAAGGATTTAACCCTAAACTCAAATCTAATCCTGCTTAAAGCCAAGCTCAACCTGCTTCGCCCCCAGAGAACGCCGCGAACAAGCTAGCACAATCATCCAAAAAGGGACAGAAGTCGGGTATAAGAGAAAATAAAGCATCTGGGAATTGTCAAAAATAAAAGCTCCCGTATTTAGAGAGCTTATCTTAACAGGGCGCTTGAAACCAAAATCACGTGACGATCATGGTGAGGATTATCACTTAAGTTTTGAAGGAGCCACAGGAGAAGACGTTCTGTTCCTAGAGGAGTAAAATTTAAAATTCTATTAATGTTTCCTAAAATGTGTAATAGATCCATTATTTCCTCCACTTGCTGTGGGCGGAGCTACAACCAGTGGGAAACCCAGGGTCAACCTCAAACAGTCCTTTGAAGATGTGGGGACCAGCCAAAATGTCCCCACTTTGCTAGTAGAATGAGTATTTTTGTACTCAGTGTGTAGTAAATATAAGACACACACACACACACACATACACACACACACACACACACACACACACACACACAACACACGGTAGAACAGGTAGAAAAACAATCAAAGCAACAACTGTGAGTAATTCTGCGGCTGCCCTGGAACCCAGCAGCAGATGGAGGCCATGTTTAATTGAAGAGAGGGAAGAAAGTATCAGAAGCTGGGTTTTATCGCCGGGTTTGTTTTCCGTTTTCCTGAGAGGGAACGACGGAGAGCAGAAGGGAAGAGCGTGTTCGTGCGGATCAACGGGGTTAATATTATAAAAAAGCAACATCCAGCTGCAGGGCGCGAAGGTGGGAGAGGAGGGAGAGGAGGTGAGAGGAGGTGAGAGGAGGTGAGAGGAGGTGTGAGGAGGTGAGAGGAGGGAGAGGAGGGAGAGGAGGTGTGAGGAGGTGAGAGGAGGTGAGAGGAGGTGAGAGGAGGTGTGAGGAGGTGAGAGGAGCGGAGGAGGGGAACAGGAGGGTTAAGGGGGTGAGAAGCATGAGAGGGAGGACAAGGAGGATAGTGCAAGACGCACTCCCGCGAGCAAGCGAGCGTGTCAGTGTGTGTGTTGTCGGGAGAGAGGGTGTGTGTGTGTGTGTGTGTGTGTGAGCGAGGCTTGAGCTATGTTTCCAAATGAGAGGGTGAGGAAAGGCAGAAAAGATGGGAGAAGTCAGCCATGTGCCTCCTCTGCTTTCCCTGGGCTGAAGGGGGGAGGAGGAGGAGGAAAAGGAGGAGGATGAAGAGGAGGAGGAAGAGGAGGAAGAGGAGGAGGAGGATGAAGGGGAGGAGGAGGAGGATGAAGAGGAGGAGGAGGAGGAAGAGGAGGAGGATGAAGGGGAGGCATTGCCCCTACGGCGCTAGGCGACATATAAGTGCCAAGGCGGCCCTTCCTGCTGCATGTCTTTATCTGCAGCTCAGAAGGCTACACACACACACACACACACACACACACACACACACACACACCTATGCACACACACACACGTGAACACGCAAGCCACTGGACATATGCATGAATATGAACACTCGTGGCTTATACAGATGATACACAAACATAGACAAAGCTGTGGCGTACACACACTCACACACACACACACACTCACACACACACTCACACACACTCACACACACACACACACACTCACACACACACACACTCACACACACTCACACACTCACACACACACACACACACACTCACACACTCACACTCACACACACTCACACACACTCACACACACTCACACACACTCACACACACTCACACACACTCACACACTCACACACACACACACACACACTCACACACACACACACACACACACAGAGTTTAAACTCACATAGATGTGGAGTGACACCGTGCCTCTCTGTCATTCCTGCTGTCATCCCCGTTCCTCTCTATCCGTCTCTCTTCTCCTCTGTTCAGGCGCTTCCTCCGGGCGAGGACGCCGTGTGTGTCTGTACACCGATGACTTTTCTTTGCCGTTCATAAAAATGGAGGTCGAAGCGTCTCATTGGCTCCACGGCAACCACTTCCTGTTCCCACAACAAGGCTCCGCCCCCGTTGGCCGCTCACAAACATCAGGAGGTTAAAAATGGGGCAGAAACGAGAGCGGACGTGAAACAAGGGCATCAAAGGCGAGGTACAAAACTGGCAGGGGTGAGAGTAGCGGCGAGCCTCGCTGAGTGGGCGGAGACAAAGTGAAAAGGTAAGAATCTACACATTCACTCAGTTGTTTAACGGAGGACGTTTGTGAGGCGGACCGGGAGGAGCCGGGCTGATGTGGGTCAGTCCTCCGAGTCCCCCCCCGCGTTATCAAGCCGTCGGTTTATTTCCGTGCGGCTGTCGCTATCTCCTCGCCGCCCTCCATACGGCGCTCCGACCAGACTGCAGTTTGCACTTCAAAGCAGCGGAGCGTTGTCTGCGGTCCCGCCCAGCTTCAAACAAACATCACACACGGCGCGCAGCGTGATTAGGACGCCGGGCCGCAGACGGCGAATCCAGGAGCCGAGGAGGGGGGAGCTTTGAAAAGCCGCCCCCCCCCCGGGAGGAGCACAGCTGCCGGGTCAGAACGGCCTTTAGCTGAGACCGTGGTTCAGGACCCTCGGGCCAAGGTTCCCAGCAGACAGCTGGGAGGTCCCCCACAGGGAACAGCAGGATTGTTCCCAAATTCTGGAGAGTGGGAACCTTCTGGACGGTTCTGGAAGCACACTGGGATCACGGGCGGATGAAGACGCCGTTCTCAGAGACAGAACCAAGACTGGACCCGATCTGAGCGTGAGCGGCCATCACAGAGGGGTTGTGGGTTTGATTCCAAGGCAACCAGGGACCTGGAACGTTGGGTTGATTTGGAGACAGGATACAATAGGACCGATTATGACCTATCGTCATGGTTACTGCAATGGTTTTTCAACAGACATTTGAAGTTCAGTACTTTCAGAAACATTATGCATTAACCAGCCTGAGCCTAACCACCCTAGCTAACCCCTGACCCCTGACCCTAACCACCCTAGCTAACCCCTAACCACCCTAGCTAACCCCTGACCCTAACCACCCTAGCTAACCCCTAACCATCCTAGCTAACCCCTAACCATCCTAGTTAACTCCTGAACCTAACCACCCTAGCTAACCCCTAACCCTAACGACCCTAGCTAACCCCTAACCACCCTAGCTAACCCCTGACCCTAACCACCCTAGCTAACCCCTAACCACCCTAGCTAACCCTTGACCCCTGACCCTAACCACCCTAGCTAACCCCTAACCCTAACCATCCTAGCTAACCTCTGACCCTAACCACCCTAGCTAACCCCTAACCACCCTAGCTAACCCCTAACCCTAACCACCCTAGCTAACCCCTAACCATCCTAGCTAACCCCTAACCCTAACCACCCTAGCTAACCCCTAACCATCCTAGCTAACCCCTGACCCTAACCATCCTAGCTAACCCCTGGCCCTGACCTTAACCATCCTAACCAAAATGTGAATATTTTCATACTCAGTATGGAGCAAGTACAAGAACACACACACACACACACACACACACACACACACTCTTCCTGCACAAAGCCAACGAGGAAATGAACGGGTCCTCTGGGCTGAAGGACACCTTCAGAGGGTCTAAGCAAACGGGCGGATGCTGAAGCTGTAACCTCGGCTCCACTCAGCTGCAGATTGTTTAAGAAAGCCCGAAATCGATAAATCTTTCAGTGTGTGTGTGCGAGTGCGTTTGTGTGTTGGGGGTTCTTAGATATGCTTCTGTGTTGATGACTAGCTTGGGGGCAGGATTTTCACAGCGATGACACAGAAAAGTGTCCGTGCTCATCACATCTCAGGGCCCGGCTGAGGCGGCGCGACGCAAAAAGAGCGCGTCCAATCAGCTGGTGCCGTCGCATCCGCCCCGTGACCGGCGTGACTCGGAGGAGACCCGGAGCTCTCCTCAGAGGGACAAGCCGCGGATCCGCTCTCACGGACCATCTCGGATGAGACATAATTGCAGTCGTGATTAAAAAAGGGAGAGGAAAAAGCGGCGCTTTGATGCTCCGGGCCGCCGCTGCGGGGCCAAATTAGCGCCGAGCGCATGCATCATTGACAGCAGAGGTATCAATAATGCAGCGGGGGCTGCTGTCACCGCTCTGCGTGTTTTTGGAGAGAGACCACGCTCACGCAGGACTCGTAGCATCGAGGTTAACGTGTCTGCGACACCTTCAGGAGCTGATGGGTGTCGGTGACACCGGCACCGCAGCAGGGCCGGCGGGCCTCTGACAGGCCCCAGAGGCGGGCCCCTGGCGAGCTGCATCGACACGGCGAGGAGCGATAAACAAGCAGACATTAAAATCCACTTACGCTTCTCCAAGAGGAGCTGGAGAACCAGGGCCAAACGGTCAAAGCGGATCAGAGCGTCGATACAGGAACGCTAACCTGCTAGCGCCAGGCGTGACCTTTGACCCCCAATCTCTGACTGAACATCAACCAAGTTCCATTGATGAAACAAACAAAATAAAAAACAGATAAATGGACTGGTTATACTGGGAGAGAGAGGGTTAATGGACTGTTATACTGGGAGAGAGAGGGTTAATGGACTGGTTACTTTGGAAAAAAGAAAATTCTTGAGTCAGTGACACAAAGTTGGTGTTAAAAAAGTAAAAAAAACAAGAAAAGTTGGACTTCTGCAACTTCCTACTTAGACAACTTGTGTGTCCCCACCTGAACAAATACACACACACACACACTCAACCGTGTCGTGTCTCCTTCCATAAAGACGGAACAGTTTCAAAACTCCTGTGTTTTTCCGTCTCTGGTTCATGAGCAGGGAGGTGTTTCAGAACCCGGAACACGAAAACACACTGGCACATATCCTGGTTTTAATTTATCTATTCCCTGAATGGGTGAACGAGCGCGTTCCTTCCTGCCCAGTAAACACAGCATTTCCATTAGTGCTGGGAGTGTGTGCGGCGCTCTGTGACTCAGGCGCTGCAGCGCTGCGACTCTCTAACAGCCTCAGAAACACGGCCTCCGCTAATTCACAGCAGCCACGGGGGCTAAAGTGATGAGCTACCACAGGCCACGCTCAGGCTACATCTGAGGAATTAGGCCTAAATAGCTCCTGCACCACCCTTCAGCCAGGCTGCATTCAAACCCAGACGTGAGCCCGCCACATCATTTCTCCGCTGTTTGCGCGCACACAGGCGGATGAATATGGAAATAAGCTGCGAGGGAAAATGGATCCCTGCTGGAGAAAGGAATATGTTAATGACGCCAGCAGGCACGGAGCGCTGGGGTGCACGGAGGCATGAGCGATGGCGTGGCGCAGCCTGACCGGGACGGACGCAGCGGCATGCGGATGGCGTGATGCGCTTACAGAGAGAGAGAGCCGGCGCGAGCGAGCGAGCGGAGGAAGAGCTACAGGCGGAGGGATAGACAAAGCTTCTGTGAGAGGAAGAGAAGATAAACACACACGAGATTCTGTTGCATCTGCTCCTCTGTTTAGCATTTGAGGCCCAAATCAATTTGCTGTGGAAAGCGCTGTCGCCGCGGCATCCGTTGCCAAGGAAACCTGATGGTCGGATGCTGAGTGGGGGGGGCGGTTATACCTGGATGTGGGCACAACTCGGCTTAATTGGACGTCTCGTCATGATTAGGGCACCTTTAAAAGTGGCACTGAAGAATCTTTTGTCTTACAGCACGTCGTCACGGTAACGAGGAAAAAACACAACGAGACAAACAACAGCCACCAAGTGTCACAGACGTCCACCGCTGCTTTGTGTGCCAGGGTTTTTTAATTCTCAAAGTGACCTCTGCTAACAGAACATCGCTCATATTTATAACCAGTGTAATCAGCTAATTATAATAACAATAACAATATTACAATAAAGATAATACTGGATTAAAAAAAACTGAAAATGATCAAACTAGATAAAAACCCCAAATCAAAAACACTCATTATAATTTCTTTCTTTTTTTTTTTTTTTAAAAGAGATCTATAAGCTTCTAATTTTTTTCACTTAATTGTCCTTTAAAAAGAAAAAAACACCACCCGTCTCCGTGCCAACGGCCCCCTCCGTCACCACGCGAGCTTCGCTTACCTTCCAACGCGCCGGCGTTCGTTTAGCTCCCCGCTGCCCCGAAATCCACTCGCACATGATAACACTGAGACACGGATGTGAGCAGTCTCCAGAAAGGGTCTTAACGAGTGGTAAGACGTGGGTGGGGGGACTGAGAGAGTCAGCGAGGGCTGATCGGGTGGTGGTGGTGGTGGTGGGGTGTGTGTTCCCATGTGCCGAGGCCGTCCCGCTGCCAAGTCCAACCGGATCAGTCACAACGCCCCGTGTACAAATGCTAACAGCTAGCTCAGGCACAGATAGTAATAATAACGGCCGTAAAACTGGTAATAATGACGTCATTACCATCCTGTTACCCAGCGCGGCGCGCTGGAGATGGCGGGATTTTCCAGAGAGCATCCCGAACTAGCATGTGCAACAGCTATCTACATTAAAATATTCTGCTTTAAGGTGGTCGTGAAAGACCAAAAAAGAGCGTCATTATTACCACGGGGGTCGTTATTGTTGTTACTACACCTGCGGCGTTAAAGAGCTGCGGTCGGCAGACCCACCCACCCTCTGTTCGTGTGGATGAGGCAGGAGAGGAAAGGAGTGGCTACAAAAGAGATTCCAAAGACCAAAACAATCCACCGGAACACGTTGCCAGGTTTCCGTCTCGTTGTTTCCGGCTCCGATCCCGCCGTGCGTCCCATCGGAGCGGCCATCTTTTTCCAAGGGTGGAAAAGTCGTAAAGGAAGGCAACCACGACAGCTGCAGGGGATTTTCTGTCTTTTCTTTTGTTCTATATATATTTTTCAGACGTTGTAGATGTCAGACAGAAGCTTGATAAAGATTCTCTATAATTTATTTCTTTGAATGAAAATATATTTACGGTATATATAATATGTACGTTCTGTCATCGTTTCCACGTCCCTCATTTAAGAGTTCCATCCCTCTGTTTCTCCAGCTATAAAAAGATGTCAGTCAGAAAGGTGTAGACGAGTGAAGCCACTCTAAAAATAAAAAAAAGGTTGCCGTTGTCCTGTATCCAAAGTACTCGTCTAATGTCGACGTCCAGCTCGGAATTTCTGCTCGAGTTTTCCTTTTCCGTTCTTTAGTGCTTCCCGGAAACCCGGGGCTGCCATTGTTTGTTATTTGGGACGGCTGCCAAGCGCTAATCCGACACGTTCAATGGTCAACAACATGTCCGACTCCGAATATATACACCGAATGTGCCTGGAAAGAATCAGTATAAATCCTGGAGAGGCTGACTGCACAAGTGTATTATGCACAAGGTTGTAGCGTGGATGCTAACGGAGGGGAGATCTGCGGATTCCACAGGTGAAGTAACTGCGTGTAGGTTCTAATGTTGGGGCATCTGATGCCGTCGTCGTCACTCTGTTAGCTTCTGCCTGCCAATGGTTTGACGGCACAAAGCAACGACTATGAGGAATATCATGCTTTCAGGAAACTTTCCACCGGGACAGAAGGCGACAGTAAGTGTGAAGAACTCATCTCCTGGGCTCTCTCTGTCTCACCGCTCCCTCCATCCACCTTGGTCTTTTATTCTCTCGTCGTTTCTCAAATTTGAGTCTCTTGCACGTTCTCCTTGGAACCGCTCTTAAAAAGTAGGGGCTCATTCTGGCTTTTACCCATAAGGCCTTTCAAAGAACTGTGGAGACCCAGCTGGGGCAGAGGCATAGCAGAGGGCAGGATGCCACCAGAGCTCGTTCCCCCACCGGTGGATGTGGCCACCTGGGAGCACATGTTCTGGGACTGTGAGCAGGGGGAGGGGTTGTTGTTGTTGTTGAGGCCCATGCCAGAACCCAGGCCCATCATGTTGTTGTTGAAGTGATGGGTTTTATAGTAGTGGTTGAGGTGCTCCGTTTGGCCCAGGTTGGGCAGGTTTACAATCTCAGGGTGGTGCAGTCTGAGGTTCTGTCCCCCTCCTATCCCACTGCTACCCTGGGACATGGTGGAGCCTCCGGAGATGCCGCTGCCTCGCCCACCGGTACCGGCTCCCAGCTCGTCTTCGACGTTGATGATCTCGATGGCTCGAGCGGGACCGTGGTGCTTATGTAGCTGGTGCTGCTTCCTCAGCTTGTAAAACACCACCAGCATCACCGCTGCCATGAAGGTAATGGCTACGAAGCAGCCGATGATGATCTTGGTGGTCTTCATCACATCATCCATGCCTGAGAAGCCTGGTTCTGTGATGGGCACAGTGAAGGTTGGTCGGGTAGCCCGTGGCGAGGGCCAGCTTGTGGACAGAGAGGAGGCTGTGGTCGGAACACCTTCCGGCCACAGGTGGCTCGAGGGGGTGGGGCCAGGGTGAACACGAATGAAAGTCTCATTGATTGCTACTAACGCAGAGTCTTCATCTCCAGGGGTCTCCACTGTTTCCACGGTAACTGTTGTGAAGTAGGTGTAGTTCACACTGGCATCGGCAGCGGTGACGTTGAGGACGGCGGTTGCCGTGGTGTTACCGGCCGCGTTTGTGACCATGCAGGTGTACTGGCCCGTGTCTCGCAGGGTGACATTTGTGAAGTTGAGCGTGCCGTCGTGCAGGACCGATATCCTCACCCGGTACGAGCCGTGGGTCATCAGAGTACCGTTGGGGGTGATCCAGTTCACAGAGGTTGTGGAGGTACTTGTACGACACTTGAGCTCAGCTGCCATACCCTCGGTGACGTTGAGGTCCGTAGGTGGTTCCACGATGACGGGCGCAAAGCACGTGAAGTGCCTCTGGTCCAGTTCCCCGATGTACTTGCCCTTTAGGAACGGGGGCGCATGGCAGCGGGCACAACAGGTGGTGTTGCTGGGCACCGTCTCTTTCAACCACCAACTAAGCCAGAGGATGTCACAGTTGCAGACCCAGGGGTTGTGGTTAAGGTGCACCCTCTCCAGCTGGTGGAGCGGTGTGAACAGATCATGAGGCAAAGAATGCAGGGAGTTGTGGGACAAGTTCAGCTCCTCCAGGCTCTTCAGGTCATCAAAGGCGTTGCGCTCAATGACTGAAACTTGGGAGTGCATTAGCCAAAGCTTGCGGAGAGACACTAAGCCCTGGAAGGAACCGGGTCGGATGATCTCCAGGCGGTTTCCCGACAACTCCAGCTCTTCTAGGCGGATGAGCGCTGTTAGTTTGGGAATGTCTTTCAACCCACACATGCCCAGGTTCAGGTACCGTAGATTGATGAGGCCCACAAACGCAGCATCGGAAATAAAATCCAACTTCTTGAGCTCGCCCAGGTCCAGGCGACGCAGCGAGGGCACTCGGTGGAAGGCATAGGCCGGCAGAGTCTCAATGGGGTTGTTGCGCAGCCACAGCTCCCGCAGCTTGCTGAGGTACTCGAAGGCATGCGACGGCACCAGTGTGAGGCGGTTGTCAAAGAGCTCCAGCGTGTTGAGGTTGGGGAGGCCATTGAACGCTCCGACTTCAATCTGCCGGATTTGATTCTTGGACAGCTGCAGGATCTCCAGGTGCCTCAGGTGCTTAAAAGTGTCGGACTTGATAACCTGCAAAGACAGATAAGCAAAATTACTGCATTGTCCCACAGGATAATTAACACATCTTTTTTTTAACCAAATCATCATAAACATAGATTTCATTTGATCAATAAACCTTTATCAAAATAATTTGCTGTTTGAAAAACGACCAAGCAGGCTGGAATCGTTGCTAGGTTACTAACTCATTGTGAGCTAATAAGCCTGAATGGTTGTTTGTTTTCTACGTATATGTTGGCCCTGTGATGAGCTGGCGACTTGTCCAGGATGTCCCCTGCCTCTGGGACAGGTTCCAGCCCTGCAACCCCGTTAGGGAATGAAGTAGAAGATGAATGGATATTTAAATTAGCTGCTAACTGCTGCTAGCTGCTTTGAAATCTTATTACAGACCACATTCGAAAAAGTTGTTCCTGCCCTTTTTAACATATGGCGGGTTTACCGCCAAACAGAATGACTAATGGAGAGAGAGAGAGAGCATGTGTCCATTAGAGGAATCCCACAGTTCAGGGACTTCCTGAGGACCGTAGTAAACCCCCAGCCCACCCCGGAACTCCGCTCTCGTTTCAGCGCCGGAACGGTTTTGTCCGGGTCCAGCGTCGCATCATTTGGTCAGAAAAGTCAACAGCAGACAGCGATTCGGCGTGACTGAGAGTCCCTTAAATCTGATTGTCACCTCTTCTGTATGTAGAGCAGGAGTGTGTGTGTGTGTGTGTGTGTGTGTGTGTGTGTGTGTGTGTGTGTCGGGGGGGGGGTGAAGGCGAGGAGGGTGGTGAGAGTGGTGGTGATAAGAGGGGGTGGGAGCTGTCAAGGCTTTACTCTGAGGGTACTGAATGTAGGAAAAAATAAACCAGAGAATCTAGGATGCCTCCAGGTGTTAAAACATTTTTAGATTTTGAATCATTTCAAGAGGAGCTGCAGGACACAACAAGCTGAATCGGAAATTTGCGTGCTAAAATGTAACGCTTTTCGATCTCACATTTTCTTTAGAGCAGCTCATGAGAAAACACTGAACGATGTGGCGTGATGTCCTATTTATGCTCCGTTAGCATCACATAATGTTTAATAAGATGTTTCCTCTGAGGAATCGGGACATCAGACGTTGCGGCCGGGATCTTTGCGTCGGAACTGACAAAAACTATAATGGAAGTGGGTTAAAAACGCCGACAAAGCCCCATCAGCCGCCTCGGCGGTGGGTCCAATACGACCCTCGCGAGGAATCGTATCAGCAAATTCTTGTTGGAACTGTGCAAACTTGTGTGTTTTCATTCCACAATCTGTGTTTATACGTTTTTCCCTTGAAGCTGTGAAGCCGTACAGTAAAACGCCGTCAAGGGACTCCGGTTAAATTGGTAATGCATACAAAAGGCAGCACGGTGTCATAGTTCTAGTTAGTTCTGCGGCGGCTCGGGTGTCTTTATCCACCATTACCGCCACTTAACTGTTCCGTCTTCTCTGAGAGGTTCCCAGAGAAAAGGAACGCTGTGTTCAACAGCTGGCCACAAGGAGAGGGTTCCAGGGACAACTACACGTCCATTGGTGGTCCCAGAATGTCAACTAGCATAAATGTGACGCGATAAAGGTAGAGAGGAGTCCTTCAACTACCGGGTGGAGCAGGTAGAACTCGGAAGAAGAGCAGAGAGCAGTGAAACGGAGAGAAAAGGCTGTGAAAGCTGGACAAAGGACAGACAGCTCACCTGTATGGAGTTCTCCTGCAGGTTGAGGTATCGCGTGTTGACTGATATGCTCTCGGGCACCTCGTCCAGGTTTTGCCGGGTGCAGATGACGCGACTGGCCTGATTGGAGCAGGTACAGTGGGAGGGGCAGGAGGAGGCCGCTCCCGCCAGTTCTGGCCCAGAGAGGAGGAGCCGGAGTAGCAGCTGGGCCAATAGAAAGAGGAAGGGGGAAGGGCCGGGAAGGCAGGTCAGCGTGGCGATGCGCATGGCAACTGGGACATGACCCTGCTCTTTAATCCGGAGGTACAGCTGAGGCGACTCCACTCTGGTGGGAGGGGTTATTTTCTGGCTGTCTCTCAGGTCAGGATCTGGTCTTTCTAATTCTGCATCCTCTGAGATCTTTGCCGTCCTCTGTCGATGCCCTCGGTGTCTCCTCCCGTGTTTTGGACATAGACGTATCCACGCGAACAGACGTTCCTCCCTCTCGCTCGGGGATTGGAGCAGAGCTTTTTGTCAGGAAGGGAGAAGAAACCCTGGAGTTACTGCAGGATGACAAAAGAGGGGGATATTACAACCTGTTTCCACCAACAGAGACCGAGCACAACAAATAACAGGCAGACATCTCCGGAATCATTTATCACGGGAGGGACGTCAAGAAAATAATCTCCGAGAAGCTTCGGGACTCCTGATAATCCCTCAGCAGACATTTTGTCAGAAATCAAATCCTTCCACAGGAGCAGGCGGAAGCCGCTTTCTGTAATTAACACTTCAATGCGACTTGTATGGAAATACAGAAGCAGGCAATAAAACGTAGCACGACGAGGCGTTTCAGCTTTACCGGAAAAACCGGGAAAAAAATTCCAGTTGTTAACAAACTTCTATCGTTGATCTTTCAGTCCATAAAAACGTGCTAATGAAATCATCCGGAGCTTCACGATGACAGAAACAATCAAATAATAAATAAGCAGCCACTTTCCAAACTTTCCTTGTCATTCCACGCACAGATTCCAGCTGGGGGAAGGGCAGGGCTGGCGGGACGTTAAGTGGTCTTATTGTTGTTGCTGCTGCTGTTGCGGAGACGAATGGATCACTTTGGGTTTTCCTCAGAGTTACACCGACCAACAACTCAGGACAAATGTGCCAGTTTATTCATTCATTCAGTCGATAATGGAGACGTGGAAGCGGACGGAAAGGCGCCGGGCAGCCAGCCTGAGCGGATGCCCAGCCAGCCTTCATTTTCCCGCCTGGTGGCACTAAAACGTCGCACCGGTGGTGCGATTACTCTGTTGCCATATTGTGAACTTAACATTTGCTTCCTGATGACATATTACAGCAAAAAAAAAGGAGAAAGTCGAATGCTGACAGTTGAAATCATTGAATGATTAATTCATTAACTCGTCCTGGATTCATTTTCTGTTAAATCATTTGCATATAATTTTAGCTCTAATTAAGGATTTAAAAGATAGTCGCCGAGCCGTTAGCGTCCTGCTCAGCATGACTTTGGTATCCTTAGACAGGGTGCAGGAAACTGCTTCAACCTTGCACCTCTTCCTCTTTGTATGCCGTCTTTTACGTTATTTTCCGCCCTGCCATTGCCTTTCCGTGATCGGTTATGCTAACCCCGGATACGGAAACTGGCGGTGATTCTACGGTTGACCTGACAGGAGCAAGAAAACAAAAAAGATGGCAGGTTTCCCTTTTATAGGGATTTGTGAAGGGCAAGAAGCTTCCGCTGCTTTACCGGCATCTCCGTCACCATACACAACACATTTTGTAAGAATTCGGTGCTTGAATGTTTGTGTTACAAATAGATAACGACTTTCCATACTTACACGTGGAGGGGCAGGGCTGTTTAGCCTCTGTCCTTCCACCAAATACAACCAAAACCAACCCAAGCTTTTTCCAAATCTGCCCAAAATGGCCAAACTGCGGCGCTCTAAGGGCAACGGTGGCGCGGCGAGGGATCGGCGAACAGGTGCTGTTCATTTTGACAACAATTAATAATAACGCCACTTGCGAGATAACGTTTTCCCGTCGTTTCATTCCTTAGCGCTAATTAAACCAGCGTAACAATTAGAAGGACAAACCGGCGGCGATCCTGGAAGAACCAAAGCAGGTCTGGAAAACCTGGAGATCAGTTGCAGGCAGCGAACCCAGGGGGGTTCCGGGGGGCCGGCGTCTACGTTAACGCTAACAGAGGGCCCAGTCGGCCTCCGACTCCTCCGCAGGTTATTCAGACCTAAAATAACGGTAATGAGGGCATGGTGATACGGTTATTAATGATGATGGGTGTAATGATGGGACCCCGACACGCAAACTCATTTGACACGCTGAGCATCTTCGCTTGGCAGTGAGAAAAAAGATGGGGGGATGGAGACGGGGAAGGAAAGAGGGATTATTAATCTGATAGATGAGTGTATGGCTGCAGGCAGAGGAGGGAATTATCAACACTACAGTAATGGATGAATACTGAACAGCTGCAGAGAGAGAGAGAGAGAGAGAGAGAGAGGGATGGAGACGGATGGAGTAGGGCTGAAGGAAGCAATGATGAGGGATAAAGACCCAGAGAGAGGTATAAATAGTGGAGCAGAAAGATCAGTAGGAAAAGAAAGATTAAAAAAGTGTGAGGGGTAACAGCAGGAAGAGAGGGAGAGAGACATTAATATTAATAATCCCTTGTTCAGTGAGAGAGAGAGAGAGAGAGAGAGATGGAGAAGGGGCTGAATAGAGAGATGAATATAAAGCAGACAGAGATGGAGGGAGGGGGTGGACGGCACAGAGGCGCATTCAGAGCAGTGATAGAGGGATAGAGATTAAAAGAGGGAGGAATATGAGAGCGAGGGAGGAGATGGACGAGTGAGGAGGGCGAGTTTGATCAATACCTCCGTGCGCACAACTTCAGTGACATTAGGACGCGCACAAGGACACTGTGATTAATCAGAGCGGCCGCAGCGTCTCTGGTCACACGGCGCGGGACGCCGCTGGCGCCCGCAGCGGCGCCCGCAGGGGCGAGCAGGGGACCGCTGCTCATCTGGATCCTGACACATGAAGGAGCACGCCGGGCTTATTTTTGGCTCCGCTCTCACCTTTTATGTATTTTAATTTCCAGCCACCTCCTCTCTCTCTCTCTCTCTCTCTCTCTCTCTCCCTGTCTGTCTTCCTCTCTCGCCCTCGTGCCAGATCTATTTCAGGTAGACGGAGGGGTGGGAGGAGAGGGGGAGCGAGGAGGAGAGGTTATGGATCCGACTCTGAGGTGGCGAATCCTCTGAGGACGCTGGGACTGCTGGAAGCTGACAGCTGCTTAGAGGCGGGCTGATGGCGTTCCGCCTCGTTGCCGTGGCTACCTGCAACAGTCTCTACCTGTAACTCCCCCATTTCTTCCTTCGTCTCTCCCTCCTCATATCTCCACCCATCACCCATCGCCCCTGTTTTCCAGTGCCGGACTGGATCCGGTTCCGGTCCATCCGGACCCGGTTGTCCTGATCCGGTGTCAGGTGACCCGCTACAGTCTGGCACGTTCCAGCTTGAGACGCGTCAAACCCGCGTGAGCAGAGAGGACTCAGTGGTGTCACACGTGTGACCGTCCTCCTCGTCCCTCCGTCGGGCCCACACCACACCGCGGCGGACACGTCGCCAAGGCAACGGTGGAGCGTTCCAGGAGGTTCAGAGGGATCGTACCGCGTGATCTTCTGTCGCACTCAAAATTAACCGATGCTGAGGAACACGTCCAGAAACGAAGGTGGTGGTGGTGGTGGTGGTGGGTAGTGGTGAAGTGATGTAGGCGGTTGCCGTGGGAGACTTGCCTGTCCCGGGTCTGTGAAAGACTAAACCAGTCTGTAAAAGTTCAGCAGCAAAGCAGCTCTGGAACCAGTTTGCTGGGGAAAAAAGAGGACTCTTTAACCACATCCACCCCCCCCACCCCCGACCCCCCCCCACAGCTCATTTCCTGGACCTCCATTCACCCATCGCCGTGGCGTCCGGGGGTAAATGCCGCATTGACCTCACGGTTTGAAAACAACTTAACCTGCTACAATGCTGCATATTAACCCTTAACGCCCCCCCCGCCCCCCCGTCCCACTAACACACACACACACACACACACACACACACACACACACACACACACACGCACACTGTGTCCGCTGCACTAACACTCACTGCAGCCCCCACCCTTCATTCACATCTTAGCCAACAGAGTTACCATGGTTACCCATTCACCATTCTCCCGCTTGTCCAGCTGTATGCCACCATTTCCACGTCCACCCCTCACCCCCTCCCCCCTCATTAACACCCCACACACACACTTGTACACACACGGCGAGGAGCTCTGGGCCGACTTCTTGGCGACGGCGGTGATTCAGGCGACGACGGGGGACGATTTACGGCGGAAGAGGAGCCCGCTTTCATTTTGGCCAAGCTCACCTTGGATGACAGGCCACAAATCACGGGTCAAAGGTCAGGCCGCGGCTTCCTGTGAGCGGCAGAGAGTTGCCCTTAAATCATGCTAACATTCTGCGGCGGAGGTTTTAATTAAATTAAAGGCAAACGCCAGGACGTTTTCGAGATGTCGCTCGCCTGTTTTGTCACGACACACCCAGAACAACAAGCGGAGGCTCGGTTCTCCCGAGTCGCTGGGCCAGGACTCGTGCTTGTGACCTATTTCAACACTTCCACCACTCTCTGCGTCCGCCTCCAGCCAAGTTAGGAAACACACAACGTCTCTGCCGTGACTAATATTTTATTTATCTTTGCTGACATTAAAAAGTTTCAAAAACGTATTTGCTCTTTCTCCTTCATTGAATATGGGATCTCTGAATCACGGCGCTCGGAGCGTGCCTCGCGCCGTGACTGACGGGACGTTAGCTAGCATCATGATGACCAACGTGACAAATTTGAGAGATTATGACTTAAGAGACAACAGCTTTGGTACTGCGCTAACTCATTAGCCTTTAATAGCTTTTTGACACCGCTTTTTTGGCCGTAAAAGAAACAAAGATAATATCTGCTCGCGGAACGGACTTACCTGGGAACTCCCTGAGCTAGCTCGCTAGCTTGCTAACCCTGACTACATTTATAGAGGCAAATGAAACCACTTCAGTGGTAACGTGCATACCGCTAATTTCCACCATGTTGTGCCTGATCGAGGAGCTACGCGATTAGATGTGAAACAGCATCGCAAACCGTTAGCAACAAGAGTAAATTCTTGTGGAAAGTTAGCCGAAACTGAAGAAGATAAAAGCATAAACGGTGGGCGTGGTTAAAGATACACTGGACCTTGGACTAGCAGAGTTGTTTGATTCTCCTGTAGCATTCTGAAGCTACTTCATTCTCACTGATGGAGCCACGGTCCGCTAGCTGAGAGGTGAGACTTGCGTATCTGGACGTTCTTTCGTCTCAAGATTTAAGACACATTCAGACTTGGTTGAGGAGTCGGTGGACGTCATTATTTTCCTGAGATGGCAGAAACTAAACCACAGAAAAAGACGTTTGGAGACAAACAAAACATCAAAGGGTAAACTGAGAAAGTGCTGATCTACCAGAGTTTAACGTTCTGTCAGGCTCCACGTCTCCACGGCGATATTTAAGAGAAACGTTTGGCTGCTCGGGACGAGTGGGCAGCCAGCCTGCAAGCTGCTTCAGAACCGGCCTCACCAAACACGGGCGGAGCCGCCAGAGCGCCAACCGACAACAACCGGACAAACCAGACAAGCGAAAGCAGCCGGACAACCGTTCCGGGACGACAACCCAGCAACCAGCAGCCAGACGACGATGGTAAGGAGCCGTAATTCCGATAAAAGTCACGTTGCTTGATACTCAGAGGGCGTGTTGGGAGCTACATGCTAAACTGCTAATCATTTCCTCAAGCTTGTTAACCGTTAGCGGGGATGTAACGTAAAAATGTCCGACTGAAGGCCCTTTCAAACGTAATGACAGGAATTTCATTCACTCTTTCTTCCCCCTGCTTTCATCATCGGCCCTGAACATTCCCAGAATTCCTCTCCGATTTTCCCACGAGCTTCAAAGAAAGTTCAATAAAAAATTTCCCACAAATGCTCGACATCATTACATCTGCGGCGTCTCTGCAGGTTCATATTTAAACACGGCGCTCTCTCTCTCACACACACACACACACACACACACACACACTTCAGTGTAATTCAGGCTGACATGTCAGATATCTTTAGGAGCTCGACAGGAGTTTAAAGTTTAATTCCGTGCACGTGAGCGGCTGCTCTGGCTGGAGGCTCCCTTAGCGCTAACAGACCCTCGTCTTCGCCGCTCCGACCCCGGCTGCCCTTCGGATCTCATCCCATAAAGATTCATGTCCGCCCGCGAAGGCCTGCTAATCAAGCGTGGGCACGTTTACATGTCGACCTGCGACCCCAGCGCCGCTAGTCTGGAGCAGCAGCGAACCAACGGAGGACGAGAACGACGTCGTCGTGGGATCCACGGGAGGAAGGTGGATCTGAAAATCCTCGAAATTCCGCTGAATGTTTGAGAAAACGCTCTCCGAGTTGCTCTTTTGTAGCTAAAGGAGGAGAAACGCGCGGAGGTCTGGAGGACGTTCAGGCTCGCTCGCCGCTGCAGCCGTGAGGGAAAAAAGCGGAGGGAAAAGCTCATCATGTCGGCGGCGTGCGGCGGGGAACAGCCCTGACCTTTCCTGGTCGCTGTGACACGTCAACAATCAGCGTTTTGCCCGCGAGGCTTTAACACGGTGGAAAATCTGCTCCGGCACGCCACGACCTCCGAAACAAGCACAAAATTTACAGCCATAATCTGATACAAGTTTCATTCCCAACAGCGGGAATGTGTGAGGAAGCAAGGCCGCACGTGGGGGGGGCGGAGCTCGGCTGGGGGGGCCACGAAGAAGCTTTGAAGCCCTGAACAAACACTAGTTTTCGCTTTGATGTCATAATTGGACTTAATTCTGGGAAAAATGAACGTGTGCCTTATTCTTCCCAGGTTTTCAGATCGTTCCCCAAACACTTGCGAATGAAAATCGTACAAAAACGTCTTACCAGCGTTCACGTTGCCCTTTGGCCTGATCACGTTCCAGGGAAAACTGTTTGCTTGTCACCGCTGCTTCACTGGTTTTATCACCCTGCGGAAGAAAAACAATAAAATTCAGACCTGAATTGTCTCCGTCCTCCACACGGCAACAATACGGGGCCCTAAAAAGCCACATAACCGTTACCGATAAAAACCGGTTAGGAGGAACGCGCGGCACGCCAGCCTGTAAACGGGGACGACGCTGGCGGTGGGATGGTTTCCGACTGGCAGAGGTTCATCCGGGGAGGGCAGCGGTCCAGAAGCGCCTCCTGCTTCGGTCCTTTGGCCCGCGCCGTCGCCAACGGCGACAAGAGGATGACGCCTCGCAAATGGGGAGTTTCGGCATCGCCGGGGAAAGGAGGGAACGACGCTAACGGGTTCAAACGTGGACATTTTTTCACGAGGTTCCAGCCGCGATCGTCTTTCCAGAAACCAGATCAGGTCATCGCGACGCGTCCTGTTACGAGGAAACGCGACCAAAACAACCGGATCTGAGGCAGTGGCGGCGGCGGCGGCGGCGGCGGGCTCAGTAGCTTTCCCAGACTCCTCCAGGAGGAGCTGCTATATCTTAAGTGCGATCTCCCGCCACGGCGTCCATCACAGGAAGCAGAGATGATACGAAGTCTTCGCCGTTTGCAGCTCAGCGTCAGAATTCCAACCTGGAGAGACGCGGAACCCAGCTGAGCTACTTCAGACGGAACCTCGAACCACAACAGAACCAGTCACGCTCCCCCCAGAACCGCCACGCTCCAGTATTCCTTTTCCGTCCTGGTTTTCCGTCTAGACGGTTTTTTTCCCTGGTTTCAGCCTGTCAGCCTGTCACTCCGGCTCTCACGCACCCAGAAAGATGTGAACGTGTGCGACTAACCGCCGGAAAAAACAACTCTGGGATGAAAAAGTCCGGGGGGCGTTTAAAAAATGGAAGGCAGGAATTCTGCATCAGCAAAGAGCAGCTGGATTCTCTGAACAAGCCATTCTGTCTTTAAACAAACATGTCCCTGAGGGGGCGGAGCCTCCGCTGGCGTCCAGTGACCTGGACCAGGCTGAGCCAAAAATTAATAATCAGTAGTGGCAGGTGTGTGTGTGTGTGTGTGTGTGTGTGTGTCTGAAATCAGTTTTTAAAATCAGTTTTTAATGGTTCTAAAGTGGTTTCTTTTATGCAAAAACTCCACGAGTGACGGCGTTCCCGCTGAATCAGCCATTTTCTTTATATCTGCTTTTAAAATAAAGAAAATCGTCGTCAGCCTAAAACAAACATTAATCCCAGATTTACTTTCCTTCACGTCTAATGGGGTTAGCACGATCACCGTTAGCCTTCACCCCCTCCCCCCCGTGACCTTCTCGGGATTCCGGACCGGATCAGGACCTCCCGGGTGTGTCCGTCGCGCCGTGTGAGGCAGATGTTCCGTTACCTCCGCTACATCCTCCAAACGTGGCGGCACTTGTCACACACGCTGGGAAAAAAGCCTTTTTAACGTTAACATCGCCACGCTAGCCGCGCCGGCTCGCAGCTTCAGATGAAATCCGGTTAGTACTGTCCGGCTCGGGACGCCCGTTTTCCTTAACAATTAATCCGACTTTAAGGTTGTTAGGTGTGTTGATACACTCTAAAGCTAAAGCTAGCAGCTAATCAAAATGTCTCAGAGCCATTTTCTGCTACAGAGTTGTTGTTGCTGTTGTTGTTGTTGCTGTTGTTGTTGTTGCTGTTGTTGTTGTTGTTTTGGCGGCTGCAGCTCAGATGGTTCCGTTCCTGAGCGTTCTGTTGCTCCCGGCTGTTTGGCAGGATTTTTTTCAGTCTTTTGTGCTTTCGCTCAGGAGAAAGGCCTGACAGCGAGCACGCGAGGGGGGTCAGCGTGTGACCTCTGCCGGGTGACGTTTCTGTGATGGGGCAGGCCCGTGCTGCATTCACTGCCTGTAAGAATCTAAATCCACAGGATTTTCTCGACTAGGAGACGTTTTCTGAATGAATCTCTTATATTGTTTTTTTTTTATTTTCCGGCCAGACGACGAACCTGGTTTAATTTCCTGGATTAAAGTGCAGACGCGGATTCTTCTGGCTGACACTTCTCAGATTACTCAAACGTTAAAGCCCTTTTTCCTACCAG
This sequence comes from Pao palembangensis, assembly GCA_015343265.1. Classification (NCBI taxonomy): domain Eukaryota; kingdom Metazoa; phylum Chordata; class Actinopteri; order Tetraodontiformes; family Tetraodontidae; genus Pao; species Pao palembangensis. Next base: position 20,357,531 of record CM027085.1, on the reverse strand, counting down.
CGGAAACGACGCTGAAGTAACAGCGGCTGCCAAGTTGAAACCAAGCTCTGAGCGTTTCATCAGCACTTGAACGCACCAACGTCACTAAATTCAGTAAGGCTTCAAATACCGGCGGCGCTCGGACGCATCCAACGTTTGTTCTGGTTACTGTCGCTTCCTGTGGCCACATTCTCAGATTCCTGCTGGTAAACGGTCCAAATTAGCGGTGGTGGATTGGGGGAAACTGTGCCTGCTGCCTTTTACATCACACCAGAATTAATGGATTAGTTACATGCAGAATGTTTGGCAGCGCAGAGCTGGTGGCAATTACACGGATTACTGAAAACACTCCCACGCCACCCTGGAAAACACCAGCATCGAGCTCATTTTTGGGATTTTAAACCGCCTGTTTCTGAGGAGGGTTTACAGACTTTCTGCTCTGGGTTTAATAGAAGGGGGCGTGGCTTCGGGTGGAGCAGGGGGGAATGTTAAGGCTTTGAAGTGAACTGGTGCAGTTGAGCTTCCCCCGTCCGCAGCAGCTGAACACCTGCACGCTGACGCGCTCGTCACGGCGGTTATGACGAGCGCGGAGCTAGCGTCAGATTAAGGGAGTATCCTCGGAGATTTTAACGTCAGGCTCTGTCGCGCCCACGAGAAAAGGACGTGAAAGGCACGTCGCTTCATCAAAGGAAGAGAAACTGCAATCAAAGAAAATTCTCTCAAGCCTGCCTCTCCTCTGTTAGCGTGCTAGCTCGCCTCTAAAATTAGCCGGATCTGTCAGCTGTGTCATCGCTGTGATGTCCCCCCGTCGACCGCCTGTTCTGGCTCCGCCTCCTGCATGGAGCCACGCCTCTGAACCTAAAACCAGACCCGAAGTCTCACTGAGCTTTGACACGTTTGACACCGATAACATAAAAGCGTCCGTAGGAGCCCGGATTAAATTACACCTGCGGCACACGTCAAGGTCAGGGTCAAGGTCACGAAGAGAGGACTGCCCAGGCAAGCCCGCCGCCCCCCAACGCTCTTTACACAACAGGAGCAAGCGCGCGCCCACGAGCACGCAACAGTAGTCTGAAGAAGAGCGGCGCGGAGGGAGGGGGACCGTTCCAGGAGTTGCATCATCAGGAGCGCAGCGCTGTGGCGCAACACGTGGATCCGCTCCACGAGAGGAAAAACCACCAAGCGCACCCACGGCGCCTGTGCACGTGCGTGCACGCGCCCGTGACAGGGGAGAGTCGCAGAACTGTGAGTGACACGCTGGCTAATACACAGACAGATAAACACTCGCGCTGCCAAACACGATAAGGCCTCGCCCACAAACACTGACACGGGCTGACTGATGGACGTCTCCATGGCGAGCAGCCTCCGCCACTGACACGGCGTCTCTCGCGGGGGGAGGGATCGGCGCGGCGGGGCGGGAGGAAGCGCGGGGAGTGGGTGGGGGGGGAGACGGAGCGAAAACACATTCTGCAGAGTCGGGAAGATTACAAAACTGCGCTGAAATGTGCGATGCGGTTGCGGCCCGACAGGTCACGTGACCGCCCTCCCTCCTCACACCCCTCCATCAGCGTCTCTCCGCCTCACCCATCTGCCTCCCACACCTGAGGTGTGTTTATCTCCACGCCTCACCTTCTTCTCCTCTGCCTTGCTTTCACGCTGCGTGAAATGGAAGCTCTTGCAGAGACCTGGGGTTGCCATGGTAACCTGCCATAGTAACCACTCACCGTCTCCGTCGCGTCAGCGGGGGCTCGGGTGTCCGTGCGGCCTCGCTCTGCAGCTCCTCCAAGCGGGGCGCACAGCTCGGAATGAACCCTACGGCGTGACGGGAACGTCTCCGGATCGGAAAAACGGGACGTCCGGAGGAAGCGACGGCTGACAGGTGACGGCAACAATCAGCTGCTGGTGTTGGATGCAGTTACGGGCTGCCAGCGATGGCGCCAGCCCCCCACCAGCACCCCCATCACCTCAACCGTTCTGCTAACTTTGGATGAAATTCACCGTATTTCAACACATCTCAAGCCAAAATGACCCCTGTTGGGATTATTTTGCCGATTCTGACCCCCGTTAGCGTCCGTTAGCGAACCGCTCACACGCCCGAGCCTCTGGGACGCGTTCATCTGGGCTCGTTTGCTTTTTAGAGTCCAAATTTAGACCATAAATCTGACGAATCTCTGAATCCTGACAGGAAAAACAGGACAAAAGAACCCGAACGCGCCCACTGGAACGTTAAACAAAAAGGTCGACTTGGGCCTTACGGAAGCATCCTGCTCCAACGCTCCACTCAGGGAAATTGGAGCCCGGACGCCTCCTCGCCGAACGCCACCCGACCCCAATTCACCACGAGAGAAAAGTGCAAAAGGTGCAAAACATATAAATAAGCTAGCAGGACTGAGTCAACGCCGCTCACATCAGAGCCGGGGGGGCGGGGGCCACGCACGGCACGGGCCGGTTCACGTGACGGCGCCCAGATTAACCACACGCTCACATCTGTGATTTATCACAGCTTTACTAACCGCTTCCTCAGGGGACCGCTGCTGCTGCTGACCTCCTCTCGCCGCCGTGACAACGGCGCTGCGCCCAAACAAAGGCCCACGCGCCGCAAGAAAGCGCCAGCGCCTTCGAAGCAATGGTCAGTACTGGGATAACGACGACATGCTGTATCCCTCCTTCATTTGGAGTTTTCAGGACATGAAAAGACTCTAAATGTGGCTAAAACCACAACGGAAGGACCGTTTGGCGGCGCTCGCTGCTCATCGGGATCATGCTTTCATGTCTGCTGCTCGGGTGGCGGTCTCTGCCATCAATATTAATGCGCTCATCATGGCGGCTATCAGTATGCCACCGCCGTCCCGCCTCCAGCCAGCAGCCATGCAGTCAGTGAGGCAGACACGGCAGAGACCCCCGCATGGCTCTGCCGCGGCGCATCCAGCTCTGCCGCCGCCACTGACCCGAAACAAACTCCCTCAAGACTCCGAGGTTGGGCGCAGCATAATGGGCGCCGAGGCCTGACCGCCTTCATTAGCCAAGCTTCAGACTTAACCCAGCGAGGAGAAAACATGGCTGCTCTGCTCCGCACGGCAGAACGCCGCTTCCCGTTCCCACCGCCACTTCACCTCCACGCCATCGGAGGGCGCCGGGCGGGGAGGGAGGGAGGGGGAAGAACTCGCTGCCATCCCTCCTTCCTTCCTTCCTGCCAGTTGGGGACGAGTGACCAGTTAATCCCGTCAGATTAGAGGATGAAAGTGTTCATTTGTCATTATTCAATAATTACCGTATTTTCCGGACTATAAGTCACTTTTATATATTATATTAAAATATGTTAATTCACACTGAGCGACATGACCAAGGAGTGACTATTACCTTCAGCCAGGAGAGGGCGCTCTAGGCTTGTGACAACTACCAATATGTGCTACTCCTGTACCACTGGAAATGAATTTAAACATTAGCTTAAAGACAACTGAGAAAGACTGAACACAAGAAGAAAAAAGAAAATCCTCTTCACCGCGGATGAAGAATGGAACCAGATGGAGATCTTGGTAAACTTGCTAACCAGCTAAACTTGCTAACCAGCTAGCTTGTTGGAGTCGCGAGCTGGTTATGTTAATTCTGCCTTTTTAGCCTGTTTTTATGCTATTGTGTAGCTGATTATACGGTAACTTTCAGATGGTCGCCGTGATCCTCGGAGCACCCACGCCGGGACAGGAAGTCTCCGTCTGAACAGACGGGTTCCGTGAGATCACAGGTGACCCCAGGGCCGCACCTACGTGGGTGGAGGGGGGACACTTTGCCTTTGAGAATTCAGGCGCCGTGGACCCTGCTTCGCTCTAACAAATCTGCGTCCCGCCGCCGCTGATCTCGCCCTTTGACCTGCACGCATCAGCGCTTCATGCAGCCGTCAATCATCGACGCCCTCGCCGTGTGAAGAGCTCGGCCGCCCGCTTGGCCCATTAGCGTGCTTTTAGCATCATCCGTGATCTCTGCTGCCTCCAGCCTGCTACATCCTGTAAGGCCGGGAGGCGCTCGCCGCTCGTGTGTGACGCTGTGGAACGTTTTGGGCGGTGTTCATTTCCATGGCGGCCTCCTCGGGCGACCTTTCCACCATTTACGGAGGGTTTGCCGTGACTCTTCCACACCTCCTGTGGATGTAATCCATCTCGAGGTGACACCTTCTCTGCAGGCCAGGTGTGCAGGTGTAATTTAGCACGTCCCCGCTAACCCGCTCGCCTGTTTTCATCAGACTAAGTGGCCTGATTCCTCAAATGACCGGGAGCACTCAGCCGCCGTTTCATTAGAGAGCGAGACGAGTTTTTTTTCGGATTTGTGTGTTTAACAGCTGATAATTCCTGAACGAATCCCGCTTATCCCCGCCCACAAAGGCTCCGGTTTCCAATCACCAGCCTTATTTGTAATTTTGACTAATTATTCTGCCTCCGGTGACTCTCACCCAGAGGAAGAACATCAAAGCAGCGCCCCCTGCTGGTGGGCGGTGGTGAAAACGGTTGTGATTTCAGTGGGACACGGGTCATAGGTCAAGGTCAAGAGGCTGCCGTCACACAACAGAAACGACAAATTAGACACGATTTCTACCGCACAAACGCCAACCTTAACCGCCGCAAGAGCCCGAAACAGGCGAGAAGTGAGCGAAGAGCAAAGAGCGAAGAGCGAAGAACAAAAAGCAAAGAGCGAAGAGCAAAGAGCGAAGAGCGACGAGCGAAGAGCGAAGAGCAAAGAGCAAAGAGCGAAGAACAAAAAGCAAAAAGCAAAGAGCGAAGAGCAAAGAGCAAAGAGCGAAGAGCGAAGAACAAAAAGCAAAGAGCGAAGAGCAAAGAGCGAAGAGCAAAGAGCGAAGAGCAAAGAGCAAAGAGCGAAGAACAAAAAGCAAAAAGCAAAGAGCGAAGAGCAAAGAGCGAAGAACGAAAAGCGAAGAGCGAAGAGCAAAGAGCAAAGAGCGAAGAGCAAAGAGCAAAGAGCGAAGAGCGAAGAGCGAAGGCTACGCGGAACCCTGAACGCTGGAGCTGGTCGATAACAAATCCATGTTAACCTTTCTCGGAGAAGCGTGACGTTCAAACGTCAAAAGGCTTCCCGGGTTTCATAGGTCAGCAAAGTTGCGTCCGGCGGGCAAATGGTGGGTGGTGGGGGCGGATGGATGGGTGGGTGGGGTTGGCGTCAAGCTCAAGATCAGGCTGTGCAACACACTCCCGCCATCGTGAGAGTCTCCCCAAACCTGCGTCACGCTTTGGTCTCTGGGCCTCGGCCAGGGAGGAGGGCGGCGGCAAAGGTCAAAGCCGACAAATTCCGCTGACATTTGGAGCGCTCCTCTGCGGCGCCGACACGTCCTGCTATTCTCAAGCTCTGCCCTGAGCGGCAGGACCTCGGCTTTAAACGCTGATGTCATGTGACAAGCCTCATGTGGCGCCCGGCACCAACTGGTGTCGCTGCTGGGGGAAAAAAAGACCACGAAGCGAGGACGCATAAAAGATATGTTTCGTGGTCCGGAATGAGGTTAAAACCACCGCCATGTAAGCGGCGAGAAAGCGAAACGGCCCCGATGCTCACGCGAGGGTGACGCGTTTCCTCCCAACAGCCTCTACGTTTACCAGAAACCAGCTGATGAGTTTCTGGATTTTTTTCCCTTCTTCTTTCAACAAAGACGTCATGATCAAAGGCTTCAAAGGCCCACACAGGTGCGTCACGGCTACCTGCCTGATTACATAAGATCCAAACGAGCCGATGCTGCTCCTGTGGCCGGAGACTTCGGAGACTATGACAGCCCGAGTGCTCGTGGGCCGTCTTTCCGTCCTGCCTCAGCAGAACATCTGGGAAGCCACAGCGGCTCTCAGCGGAAGGGAAGGTGCTTCTGATCCGCGTTCCTTCACCCCCCACTTCTAATCCTGCCCCAGTGCCCCACTTCACCTCCCAGCACCCCGCTGATCACGTGGGAGCGTCCGCACCACATCACAGGTGCGTGATGGTGTTGCAGATCTTCATCCATCTGCCCCGGGTTCTTCTTCTCAGCCTCCAGCTCTGACTAACAGTTTAACCTGCCGCGCACGAGCCGCAAAGTGCGTGCACGCTTTCGCATCCTGGCGGTGGTGGTGGTGGAGGTGGTGGTGGGAGGCCTCTGAACCCTACAGATATTGACACCGTAAAATGGCCCGATTAGGGCGGTTTAACGGGGGCTGAAAGCGGCGCCTTAATCCGGTCAAACCTCGAACGTGTCAACAGCTCGTGGGCGCGCGCGCCGCGGTGGTCAAGGTTACATCAACTTCTCGAGACAACAGCAGCAAAAAGGTCAGAAGGACGGAAGAAGCGAAGTTTGGATTAGACCGGATGTTCCGAGTTAATTAATGTACCCAAATTCCTCTGACACATGCGCGCGGGGCCGCGTGTCCTAACGTGATTCCTGGATGTCAGCCACCTCCGAGCCACGCAGTCACGCAAGGGCCGTGTCACGCGTCGGGTCACGGATGCGGATTTGGCGTTTCTTTGGAAGATTTTGTTGAGCTCGGAAGAAGCGCGCGCGCACGCGCGCGCACGCACCCAGGCGCAGACAGCGGCAGCGCGAGCTCGCATGAAGAATCCGCATGTGTCATGGATGGAGTTTGCCACTCACCTGCTTTCCGGGCGACGGGCGCCGCCGACGGTGCGTCCAGGTCCCGCAGGGCGCCGCGGGTCGGTCCGGGTAGTCCGAGATGGAGAGCCGAGGCTGAGCTTCCCGCAAACATCAGCGCGTATTCCACTGCAGAGCCGCCGCCGACGCCGTCTCCTTCTGCTCTCTCTCCCTCTGCTGCCTCCCTCCCTTTCTCACCTCTCTCCCTCCTCAGATTGATCCAGCCTCTCCGCGTCGCGTCGCCGCCTCTGCTGATCAGAGTTGCCTCGCAAGCCTCAGGTGGAGGCAACGCAAATGTGCGTGTTTGTTGCCACAAGCAGCGTCACGTGTTACGGTTGATCTGATCAACAAACGCGTAATTGTGCGCAGATGAACCCCGACAGGAGCGCGGCACCTTTTGCCGTGCGTCTGCGCGCGCACTCGTCCATACGGTCATTTAATTCCCACAATATGACGCTGCTGGTGTTTACAGCCTGTTACAGGGAACATTTGCTGCTTGACCGGTTCCCTTGGCAACGCTCAACGCCAGGAGCGAGTCCCACCTGTACATACAGCTCTGGCGACGAGCTCGTGCATCGTCGCATGTATGTACGTGCGGCGGCGCGCGCAGGTGTATTGATTTGGCAGATGGAGAGAAAAAAGGGAGGTGGGGGTGGTTGTTCCCGGGTGGTGGTGGTGGGGGGGGGTTTGTTTTGTTGAAGACAAATTTGGTTCTTTAAGGCTGTGAGAAATTCTGGATTCTGAATCGATCCGAGATCCGGGGGGGGGGTTACGTAATTAAATGGGAGGGGGTGGGGTTTAAGGTCAGGGTGAGGCTGGGTGTCTGATCAGGGTTCAGCTGTCAGTCACCACGGGAGGGGTGTGTGTGTGTGTGTGTGTGAGTGTGTGTGTGTGAGGGTGTGTGTGTGTGAGTGAGTGTGTGTGTGTGTGTGTGTGAGTATGTGATGGGTTTACTGATAGATGTGTTTCTATATCAGGGATCAGTTTGACGCACCTCAGACATGTGTCCGTTCACTGTCACGCACACGCGCGCGCACACACACACACACACACTTTTGCTCCAGCTCTACTCTCTCTCTCTCTCTCAAGCAGCTGAAATTGCAACAGGGTGTCCTACCTGTTCCTGCGCACCGTGCATGGCCTTTCACGCACATCTGCCCCCCCCCGCAGTGTGTGTTGCAGCGCCCCCTCCCCTGTAGTTCCCACAACATCCCCCACCGCCCTGATTTTGCATTGCGTCGCTCCCTCCCTCGATTAAATTTCCAGTCACACAACAGTGCAGTGGATATCCCTCCCTCTCCCTTCTCACCCCCTCCTCTAACACACACGCGCACACACACCTAGGCAGCGAGTGGAGGTGTTGTCGTCCTAGATCTCTTCATATTGACGCCCCCCCCTTCACTTTGAACCTCACTGCCGTCTTCACCTCCAGTTGTCTCACCCTTTCCCTCCTCCCACCCTCAGCTCATTATTTAACCACAGCTCCCAGTTTCCTCCTCTTCCTCCCCGTCTGAGCTGCAGCCCCCCCCGGTCTCCCCCCCTCAGCGTGCAGAGCCCCATCGGGCCTTTGACTGACTGAGCGGACACGGCAGGAACGAACAAAGATGGAGCGATGGGAGGGTTAAAGCTCATCATCCACGCCGGACACGGTGGAATCTTCCACGACGGAAGATCCTGAAAGTTAAATCTTTGCGTCAACAAGGTGCCAACCCCCCCCCCCCCACCACCACCACCACCACCCCCCCCACACAAAAACGCGCTACGTGTACCTGACCAACAGCAAAGCGGATCGAGTCCACGGCCACGGAGGAGCGTTCCCGCTCGCAGGCACTTCCTGTCCGCGCGGCCGCCCACCGGCTGCTCTGAGGTCACGTGTTGATCGTGACATTGATTGATGGTCGGACTCCAGCTGAGCTGTTCTTCTGGGGGCGTCTTCAATCCCCTGAAACCTCGCCGCTTCGCCTCGTGATTTCTGCGCTTCCTGTCCGCGAGGGGAGGAGCTGCTGATTGGTGCTCACTTCTGCCAGCATTAACACGAAAACGGATCATTTTATCGTCAGTTCACGCAAAAGTGAAGAGCTGCACGGCGTCTCTGCCGGGAGGACTCTTGGCAGTCCATCTGAGGACACCTTTTCAATCTTTGCTGCATTCCAATTCAGTTTCTTGGAAATTCTCGGATTCGTTTTCACCAAAGACAGAGAAGCTGCGACGGCGGAACGAGCGTTTCGACTCGACCGACGCTGACTTTTTCCACGCGAGAGGCTCCCGATGGAATAAGGGCCAACTTCCTGTTTTATTTTGAAAATCCCACACGTTTGCAGGGATCTCCTGATGCTAAAATGGCCAGCTGGGATGTGAAAAGATGACAGGTGAAAGCAGGAATGATGGCATTTCTGATGACATCATGGGTGAAAACCTTATGAGCTGTGGCAGCTGCTAACAGCGCGACAGAGACGGTGGCAGGAAGATGGAGATGGCGAGCGCGAGGAAGGCAGAAGGAAGCCATTAGCGGCTGCATGAGCAGCAGCCACTGAGGGACCAGTGTCTGTCTGCAAGTCCATGTGCGAAGCGGCGCCCAGGAAAAAGCTCAGAAACAAGAACCCACTGTCATGGTATCTTAGCAACCGTCTCTGTCTCCCAGGTGACGGCGACTGACATCACTTCCTGTCCATGTGTAAAACAAAGCAGACACAAAAAAATCAGACGCGTGCGGCGAATGTTGCGCCCACGTGGTCGGCTCGGCCCTGCACCTACAGCACCTGGGGGTGCACGTACATGCGTGCGCCAGGGAGAACGCCGTTGGCGTGCACGAGGCGTCCCAGCCATGTGCGCATGCGGTCAGCCTGATTGTACATTGTGCCAGAGGAAGCGGAGCCAACTGACGCCATCTGGTAGAACTACTTGGCACATTCGCTGCTCTGTGGTTCCGAAACATATTGGAGTAGTTAAAATTAACACAGTGACACTATTTGGCAAAAAAGACAGTCAGTCTTCTCCGACGGCGCCTGTTTCAGTCCAGGTCCCACCTGAAGAGGTAAAGCTGCTTGGCAAGTTTATTTTACCTTCATAAGACAGGTTTTTTCAATAATTATAATAAAAAAGAAATGACAATAAAAGTTAAGTCCTAAAAAAAGAAAGCAAAGTTGCACATTTGATGGTAAAATGTGGAATAGTTGAGCTGTATGTGTGCTGTGGTGGAGGATTCAGCCAAGCCGGGTTGGCTGAAGCTCCTCGAACCCATGAAGAAGACGACCCGATAAGTTCCTCAGCCGTGAGATAAGTGTGGTTAAACGTGTACGCAAATAAGCCAGGGTGGTGTGTGTCTTAACCCGGAAAGAAGCGGCAGATTCAAAAGAAAACCTCAAGCCCACAATGTCCCGTCAGATGAGGTCCATGAGGATTTCGTCCTCCATGACGCTGGAGACCTGGGGCATCCCGCTCTGAGGCACAGCTCCTCTCTGACCCGACATCAGGATCTGACCTACACAGACGTGGGGAAAAGAAAGAGTTAGACTAGAATGAATGGCGACAATTAATTATTTACATGTCGAGATTGAGGCTGCGGCTCATATTTGTCCTGCATTTACACCCTTGACCGCTAGAGGGAAGCATTTTGATCTAAACTCAATCTGTGTCACATGGGTTTGTCCTTGCCCCAAGATGAGCATTCATAGTAAAAAAAGCTCCTGATGGAAGTTCCTGTGGACAAATGCTGCAGCTGTGCTCATCCACAGCATTTCAGATTTCAAGAGTTTATAAGAGCTGTGCTGATTTTCATTCCTGTGCTGGATCTTTAGACTTCTACGTCAGCTCTTCCACCTCAGGGCGGGGGTGTTTCCTGACCTCCCAAAGGCTGCCTCCACTGGCCCTGCATCTGAGCGCCTCCTCCTGGCGTTGGATGGACCATCTGCTGGCCTAAACCCTGGTGAGGCATCATGCCCTGCATGTGAGACACTCCGCCCTGCTGCAGAGATGCAGACAGGAAATCAGCATCTTCCAACACTGAAAAATCTGACTGGACTTTGAGTCTTACTGGCTGCTGCTGACTGAGGAGGAGGCTGCGCAGCTGCGGATTGGCTCCGGGATTGGAGAGGCGGAGGATGGGACCCTGGGGCGGCGGCGGTCCGCTCTGAGCCACCTGATTGGGCGGAGCGCCCGGCTGCGGCTGTTGGTTTGTGGGTACGGCTGCTCTCATGGACATCTGAAGAAAGCAAATTCGTATCAAGTCAGGATGTCAACAACTGGTTTGAGCCATTCCTGGGTGCTCCACCAGAACAGGCGAGAAGGGACGAGCCCACGTGAGTTATATGGACACCATCGACAACAGTCTCCACCTTTTAAACTGGAAGAACTGCAGCCTCGGACAGAGAGACATGAACAGCAGCTGTCAAGTGAAGGTAAATCACCATTTGGACCCTCTTGGTGTTTCCTGTCTCATGCTCAGTACAATAAAACACCTCAGCATGCACGTTGGCTGCATGCTTGTAGAAAAGCAAAGCCATGCTGACAGGGACGGCTCAGCCAGCCTGGTGGGGGGCTTTCTTTGCATTTAGATTCTACCAAATCCAGCCTGACATCATTTCTGGCTCTTAATAAACCGATGAAGGGCCGTGTGGTGCCGGAGAGGCTCCGGCTGATCTCACCATGTTGTTCTGCCTCTGCTGCTCCTCCATCATAGAGACCTGACTAACGGGGGGCATGCCCACCACCACAGACTGCACACAGGACAGGCCAGAGAGGAAGGACAGGTGTGAAGGAGGAGGAGAAGAAGAAGCCAAGTGTCATCAATAAAGCATGCGTGAACACGCCCCGGGGGTGCAGAAAGCACAGCGTGGGGCGGAGGGGGGGGGGCTTACCTGCTGCTGGACGTTGCCGTGGGACACGGGGATGGGACCAGGGGGTCTGGGCAGGAAGTTCTGGTTGGGCGCCACCTGGCCGGGCTGCATCGGAGCACCTCCGGCCCCCAACTGCTGCTAAGAGTGAAAGAGAAAGCGCTGGTTTTCTCATCTTGCTCTCGTTCTGCTTCAGCTTCAGAGTCATCAACACCTTTACGCTGCCCAGAAAACCTGTTTTTACACCTAAAATAAAGGTGTGGACATGTTCCTCACCAGGAGCTTTAAGCCAGTGAAGAGAGGGGCCTGGTTTAGAGGCCAACGTACGCCAGCCCCCCACGCTCACCACTTCAAACAATCCCTGACGCCAAATGAGATCAAATTCCAGTTGTGCTTGGTCACCGGGGCAACCCCACCCCAGAAACAGTATTTTGTCCATGTAATGGGTGTTTACCGCGCTAACAGCTTCGAGAGCGAATCCAAATATTCGCTTGTGCTCGCTGAGGGCCCAGATGGGGAGCAAACACGGATGCAATCAAACACAAAAGCGGATTTAATGTAGAGCATCACCTGCTGCTCAAGTGTTTGAATTTCACCGCAGCTTGATGAATGAAGCCATCAGCAAAGCAAAGACGGTAAAAAAAAATGGCATCCAGTAAAAACGCAGCTGGTGTTTCAGTGTTTTCCCTGCTTGCTCCGCCAACAGCGCTGAGCAGCATGGGCGCCTGCGTCATCAACTGTTGAGCAGATCAGAAGGCAGCGGAGGCAGCGCGGCGGCGAGCGTCCATCGCCCTCAATCTGAGCGTCTTCTCGGGACCGTGCGGACGTTTTAGGCGAGGAGCGATAGCAGCGCAGCACCGGAAGCAGCTGCTGTCATCAAGCCAGTAACCTGTGAAAGCCAGATTACAATTCCAGACCTGCGTCACTCGCTTTTAAAGGGAAGGCAAAGAACGCCACAGCAGCACTCTGCTCGCAGCGCTGAGCGAGCCGTCTGCGTTCCAGACGTAATGGCTGTTTGGCCGCCGTAGCATTTGTGTGTTAGCGATGCGAAGCTGAGCGAGAGGACCAAACGAGAGCAAAGCTTCGTCACAGACCAGCCCTGCGAATTGGAGACGTGAAATCAGCAGCGCGAGTGAGCTCTACAGCGCCCCCTTTCTGCTGGACGCAACCGCCAGCCCCTGTGGTGGAAAAGACGGCTGCTGATGAAGTGACCTGTGATCAACTCTGGTCTCTGACAGCAGGGAGGGAGGGCCTTTCCGCATCCCTGAAAGTTCAAGCGCGCATCATTTCTACACCGTTGCCTTTTCTCCTGCGGCGGCGGTGGTCATGTGACCAGCCGCACAGCCTGGACCGAAGGACACAAACGTATACGACAGGGCCGCAACTTTCTGAACATTTGGTTGTGGGTTTTAAAGGGAAAACGCCTCCGGCCGACATGAAAAGCCTGACTTTTTCATTTATTTTGGGATATTTCGCTTCTGAGATAAAAGCTACGAGCGGACTTGAACTAAAGTACCAAGACCACAGCCATGCTCTTTTTATCCCCGTTAGCCTCAGCGGCGCTAAGACGACAGTCAGCTTGCTAAATGAAATGTCAAGAAGGATGCACCTCGCCGGGTGCCTATTTCTGGACTCCCGCCTTGGCCGCCGCCCCGCCGCCACTCACCGCTCGGTGCTGCTGCACCTGCTTGTGGTTGGTGATGACTTGCCGGATGCCGTTGACGAAGCCGCTCTGGTCGTTGGGGATGAGGCCCATGAAGATTTTCTTCTTGGAGGAGTAGAGCAGCATCAGCACTCGCACCTCGCACGGCGACGTGGTGTGGGAGAAGTGCACGCAGCCGGCCTGCAGGGAGGGTCAGAGGTCACAGTAACACCAGGTAAATGAAGAGTTCATCTAGACTGGAGGTATTTTATGCATGAGAGATGAATTATGATGGAACATGCTGAATGTTTGTTCGGCTATATGGAGCCTGACTGTCAGGCCTGAAAGCCCCTCGAGAGTCTTTCAGGACACGCTGCAGCACAGCGCCACCTTCAGGCTGAATGTAGAACTGAGGCCAGAGGGAGAAGGCCCAAGGATGTGGATAAACTTACGAAACCGTTGGTCATGATGCGGTAGAGGCCTTTGAGCGACTCCATGTCTTTGTTGGTGAAGAGGAACTGAACCATTCGGGAGTTCCTGAATAAGTGGCCTAAAGTGGTCTAAAACCAAAGCACACACAGCTGTGACACAGCGTCCACAGGCACCAATCACACTTTGGCAGGTTCCATAAAAGCCGCACCAGAAGCTGCTGAGGAATCAGCTGCATGATGAGCTTCTGAGGCCACTGGTCTGTGTTCCTGTCAGCAAAAACAGCCTTTAACCGAGGAGCTGCGCAGAAAAGCCACGCGCAGCCTTTCTGGCCGCTACTCACAGATTCTCCCCCTGGTTCACGTGCACCTGACATGGCAGCGAGCGCGTCAGTTTGGTGTTGGAATCCATGGAAGAGGCTTTGGGCTTCTGCAGGATTGACACAGAGGAAGAAGACAGATAAAGCAGGTGTGCAGCCTGGAGGAGCGCGTGGAACCTCAACTTCACCGCCAGAAATCCCACTCTTGACATATTTACAGGAGAAGAACCCCAAACCACCAAGAGATGGCTCCTGAAGCGCGGCTACATGTTGTTTAACGATGTCCAGACTCCCCGGTGAGTCCAGTAACAGCACCATCTCATTTGATCTGTCCCGTCCCAGCAGGGAGACCGAGAGAAAACCTTCAGAAGCAGAGAAACGCGACCCTTCGGCGTGCACGTGGGCCCCTGTTCCACTCTGATTCCACTTAGAGGGAGAATCAGCTAAAACTGTAAATATGCAACATCTGTGGACAGAATATCAAAGGACTCTTAAAAAATTCAGGAGGGCTGACTCCTTACATGCTTCCATCACCAGGAAAAAAAGCACACACCTCTTTTTTCAGCACTTTCTTCAGAGCAGAGTATGACATCAGGTGTTTTTAGGCCCGGGGTGATCAGAACGTGGGTACGGTTCTGTCTGCAGCGAGGACCAGAGCCGGCCTCAGCTGCTGCTTCATTCTCAACGCCAGCCCTTAATTGGGCCTTCAATCAGGCACCTCGGGGGCCTCAACATGGACGTGCCAATTCCTCACACCAAATCATACACCTCCATATTGATTAAAACTCACGGCCATGACTAAATCATGGCCGGAGCAGGTTTAATAAATAAATAATAAAGCGTGTGAAGGCAAACATTTAAAAAGGTTGAGGATGTGGAGGAAAAACTCACTTTTTACAGTTCTGAGCGCTTAAAACAGGAAAAAGCAACACACACTTGTCTTTTTTTTTGAATTTACATGCAGCAGCAGCAGCTCCAGACTTTGAATTTCATGCATGTCTACAAGAAACCCTGATTGACTTCTGATTCAGAACCAGTCTCCGCCTGCTTTCATCTGGGGATAAAAGCGCTGAAAGCGATGGGGAGACCCAAGGCATGCTGGGGGATTACATCTTCCAGATGTCCTTGGAGAAGGATGGAAAAGACTGCTGAGAAACGGAGATGCGGGCAACTCTGCTCAGCCTTCCGACACTGTGACCCCAATCAGAACAGGCAATTAAGGAACGGACGGGTGGGTGGAGCTTTAAAGCCCTGCAGATAACCCCTTCCTGAAAACACGTCAAGAATAAAAGCAAAAGAAGAAGAACTTTCCAAGTGCATCAATATGGCGACCCCAGCGAGAAGAACCAAGAACTCTTCATCTTCAGGGCATCAACAGAGGATCGATAACCAGTCAGTCACATCGCTGTGGTCTCCATTACACATGCCCTGCGCTCAGCTCGGTCTGCATGAGTTATCTACTCCAGGCAGGAACAGAAGCTGCTCAGACCAAGATGCTAACAAAGCTCTCAGGTGTTTTCAGAACTTCGGCCAGATCAGAAACCCGCTGAAAGAGCCAGGAAGCTTTTCTTCAAACAGGTTTTTGGCCCGCGGTGTAACTCACTTCAACATTACAGATTATTCCCGGGAGGGAAGCACTTCCAGAGCCAAACCCTGAACGAATGAACTGGAAGAGGAAATTGCTGATTAAGAGCAATGATTCATGCGCCTAAATGATCTATTTCAGGTGTTTGCGGCTACACGAGAGTCGAGAATCTCCAGAGATTCTTCTTGATTTAAATGACTTCTAATTTTGACAAAGGAGGGAAGATGCGGCTGCAGTCGATGGGGCAGATTGATCCAAGTCTGTCCACCAAACACGGACGCTTGTAGGTCTGGAGAGTGTCGCATAAAAACCATTAACATCCATTTTCTCTGCTCAGCACCACCACTGTAAGCTAAATCAATCTGACCTTGAGCTAAACAAATAGTAGTGTGGGCGGGAAAATGAGGTGCAATTCATCAAAGTGTAGAAAAATCAATAACACTTGATTAAGTCTTAGCGCAGAGATAGTTCCAGGACAGCAGCGCTGATCATTTTACTCTAGATGTCTAATAAAGTCTGAGCGACAGCTAGCATAATAAAACTTTAGCCTGCGTAGTGAGCTCGGCATTCAGACGCTGCTGCCGCAACAAACACCAATAAAGACGTTACACACAAATAAAGGTGGGAAGAAAGCATATAAAAACACGCTGCTCGGGTTAATAACATCTCTTTGCACGGGTTCCTCTCTCATTCTGTGTGCTAACTTATGCTAACCAGCCGAAAGTCCTGTCGGGATGAAAGCTTTTCATTCGCTCTTTAATGTGCGTCTCTCTGATTTGGAGAGGAAGCGAGGAGGCGTTGAACGCTTCACTGACAGTGCTATACACGGCTTTTACCTCCTGCCACTCCAGGACGCCGGTCCAGGCTACGATCTTATTGGCCACTTGAGGCTGTCCTTGAGCTCCAGGGACGCCGGCCTGGTGGGAAAGAGGAGAGGACGTGAGAAGAGCAGCAGAGAACCAAACCACGATCAGCGCACAGCATCAAGAAATGAGGAGCGGTGGGCTTTCGGATCATAAAAATCCATTTCTTCAGGTTTCAATTCTGAAACTTTTGGACAAATGGATTAATATTGGAAGAAGTCTGCAGTAAAATATAAACAGAATGTTCTACTCTGCTCATTTTTTTAGCTTTGAATTGAACGCAGCCTGAGGAATTTTAAATATTTAATGCTCTACTGAACCACGTTTCTACAGTCAGGTCAGACCCAGAACCATGTTTACCACGCGGTTACATCACCCCAGCACAGCAACACCCCCACCCCCCTTTGAACCAAAAGACTTTAATTGTTGAAGATCTGAAGGTGAAAATCCCTCTGAATCTTTCATGATGCACCATATTTTTGCATCAGTTTGGGAAAATAAAAAACATTCTATTTGCTCTCTTTTACAGTAGAACTATTTTCTTTAAAATATTAAAAATTAGGGTGAATAAAATGGTTAGGAGCGCACTCATTCAAGCAGAAATAAGAGTTCCTCTGCGTGCTTCTAATTACAAATTCTACTAGACGTATGAAAAAAGATGTTTTATTTAGGAGAGAATCATCTGGCGGCTGTAAGATTTAAAATTCATATTGCTATCTGACTTTAGAGCCTTTTTCTTCAGCCTGCGTCGGTGTTTAAACTCAGCTCCAGATGCCGAAGGTGTCAGATTAAAGTTCTCTGGAGCCGCAAACGTATGAAAATATCAATAAGATTTAAACATTGATATCGCTGGAGGAGTGAGACATCGACTCCTCAGCTGAAGAGCTGCAGCTACAGAAGCTAACTGTGTTTTTTTTTTATTGATTTGATTTTCTTGATTCACAGCTTCTCGGAGAAAAACCAGCTGATCCGTACGGTAACTCACCATGTTGGGCTGTGCAGGGGGAACGGGGGGCTGAGTGGGCACGGGCTGCTGCTGAGGCGGCGGCGGCGGCGGCGGCTGCTGACTGGGGACGGGCTGTGCTTGGGGTGGAACCGGCTGCTGCTGACTGGGGGGGATAGGTGGCTGTGGCATGATTGGCTGGTTTCCTGTGGTGACTGTTGAAATGTTGAGCTTGACTGGAGGAGACGGGATGGCCGACTGACTGGTGAAGGGCGGGCCCTGGCCGACCATTCCCGGGACTGAAGAACAGGGACAACAGGATGAACACGACGTTCAGGTCAAAGGTCAAACGTATATTCATTACTAGCACTGTAGATTAAATCTGTTCAGACTTTATAGATTCAAATATTGGCACTTCATGATTCATCGCAACATGGCGGTAAAAGTTTTAAAACCACGCACCAGCAGTGCTAACGTAGCTGCAATCTTACTCTCAAAGCTGTAACCTGCTAACAGACTGACCTCAGGAAGCTTCGGGCTCACCTGTGAACTTCACAAAGTCATGCAAAGTCACGCCGACTAGTTTAGTGGTGTTTTAAAAAAGACAGAGAGGCCTTTCACACGTTTATTTCATCTTCAGGCTTTGTGGTGATGATGATGAAACCAGCGTGCGAGAGCGATCCCACACTTGTTTCATCAGCACCACCACAAAGCCTGAATCTTAAACAGACGCCACGGCTGCTTCCACACTCATCAGGTTTGTCTGGACGGGACTGAACCTGCAGCTGCTGCACTCGAGGACTTGACTCACTATAACCACATTTGTGATGAACTATGTTTGTTTCCCTGAGGAAATACTCAGGATTTTGGTTCATTTGGCCACAAAAACACAGCCTATTAAATATCTGCTGGGGTCGAACCACAAGTCAGTAGAAACAGGCAGTGAAACATGGATTGGAGAGCAACTCACAGCGGCTCTTCTGGATGGTGGCTGCTTCCACAGCCATCTGTGCAGCCACCTGAGCAGCAGTCATGGAGGGGGGATTCTGTCAGAAAGGAGATTAAAGACACACAACGTGGGGGGGGGGGGAGAGGGGGGTTTAGGCGAGGAAAAAGAAACACCGCTGTCTGAATCAGAGCCAGAAACAGGCGGCAGGATTTATGCAGCCAGACAGATGCTCAAACCTCACCTGATAAGGGTGGGCTGCGCTGACGGCTGGGGGAGGCTGTGAGGGAAGCGGCTGAGGGGGCACAACAGGTTTGATCGGTCCGGGCCCCCCACCGGAGGAAACTGGGGGAGGATGGAGGGATGAGGTTTGAGCTTTTACAGCAGGAAGAAGAACTTCTTTTCAGATATTCCACATATATTCCACAAATATACAAACATGTAACAGCTTATGGAGAAAATATTGGGGAGAGGAGCTTGATCTCACCAGGAAGCGAGATGCCTCTGACCAGAACCATGTGGAATGGGTCCTGAGTGTAATCTGGGTGGGATTCGACTCCACCCCCAACTGGAGAGGCCCGCTCATACAAGGCCCTCAGGGCGGGTAGCTTCCGTGGAGCCACCACCGAAAAGTGAATTCCTCTCTGAGGAATATGACCGTTCAGGGGGTTAGGCTTCGGCCTGGCAGAGGGCAAAGGTCAAAGATGCGACCTGTGTGCTGTTGCATTTACATCCACTCACATCTCTGATGATTTTGACCAGGTTGTCAGCTGTGCAGCCGGTGTAGCTGACGCTCTCCACAGCAGGAAGTAGGTACGGAGGAGAGTTACACAACAGCACGCACACCTTGTGGGTTTGACCTCTGACAAACGCGGAGAGAGAGAGAGAGACAGAAAATGTAGACGCCATTATCGTCAACCCAGATCGATTGTACAAGACATTTGTCTAAACAATACTGCCAAAAGGTAAACGGGGAGATAAATACAAAAAAAGGAGGGATTGGAAAAGGATTTCACTATGTATCACACCAGTTCATCATTTGATTACCTCAATTCATAACTATTTTTTAATTAGTGTCTCAAAGTTGCAAAAAAAGATCAAATTTGGCCTTCATGGGTCCAAAGGGCGCATAACTTCTAACCGTTTTGCAAATATTTAATAAACCAGGAGCCAAATCTGAGGGACCATTGAGTTTTGAGCAGTTTATCTGCAGCCTTACATGTTAAATGAAACCATTTGGCCAGTATCTAACCTCATCAATAGCTGCTTAAGCAAGGAGTCAATACAAGTTTTTGATTTTGTAACGGTGATCCAGCAGATGGAGCTAAAAAAAAAAAAAAACACTTTCCTGTCAGTTACAAGAGTGAACGCAGCTGTTGACAAAGCTGTTTGTAAAAATGTCACAGAGCAATATAGAGTAATCAATAATGGCCACACAGGCACATAGAAAAAAAATTACATTTGTTCTCTCATCTTCTTAAAGTCATCAAAGAGCTGCAAGGCCACAGCGAGTCCCTCTGCGATTAAACTACAGCTTTCTGCGCCACCTCCCATGAACCTGAGGGCACAAACAGTACAGTTTAATATGTGCAGAGCAGCAGCAGCAGCAGCCAACACAGGGTAACATAAAAAAATTACTGGATGCTGTCAATCCAGGAGACAAACTCAAAGGCTGAGCTGGTGGGAGCGTGACACTGGACGTACGACTCGGGAGCACAGTCCACCGTGTTGAAGACCACCAGGCCATACTGTGTCCCTCCATACTGGAAAGACAGAGCAGAGATGGAAGTTACAATACTGACAAAGGCTTCAGCAAACAGGTCTCAAACACACACTTACATCTCCACCAAAATCAGTTTCTGCTGGGGGGCCTCCGTTGAAATATCTACAGTAATAAAAAATAAAAATAAAAAATGACAGAGGCAAAACAAACATGAACAAAAGTGGAGAAAGAAAAACGACAAAGAAGAACTTTCTATATATATATTTCATTCTATATAACTTACTCAATAGCAGGAAGTATGTAATTTTTCCTCAGAGATTCAAAGTAGGGTCCAAGATTAGCTGTCCCTTCGATGACAAACACCACATCAGCCACCTGGTTGTTTCCAGGCTTGGAGGATGATTCCATGAGTGCTGAGCCCGTCACCATGAATCTGACCACAGAAGTATTTATTTAGTTACAAAGACAAACGATGATTTCTACACAGCACAATCATAGTTACAAAAATACCAATGAAGCAGGACTGTGCAACTGTAGAATTTAAATTTCATTACTGGCTTCAAATGTTTACAAATCAACAACATTATTAGATTTAAGGGGAGGTAATAGTTTGGTGAGTTTTTCTCTGGGCATACACATCTCCCAAGACCTGTCCTGGAACATCAACACCACATCACTGGCCAAAAAAGCCCAGCAGCGACCCTACTTTCTGCAAAAACTGAGAAGAGCGAGAGCCCCGACCCCCATCATATACTCCTTCTACAGAGAGAGCAACCATTGAGAGCAACTGTTTACAACGGCTTGATTTAACTGTAATTTTCTGTATTACGTTTAGTTTAGAGTATTTCAATTTAATTAGAGTAGCTTTATTTATTAATTCTTGCTGCACCGTGGGTCCGAGAGGACTGGAATTTCAGGATGCTGTATGTCATGCATGTATCGCATATCTGACAATAAAGATGACTTCACTTGACTTCTTTAAAAGACATGTCAATAATATAAGTTTACGAAGTTCCTGAATATCTAAGATGCTCATTTCTGATTTTCCTCCCTCCAATAATCAAATAAGGAATCAAGTCCAGTCAAATGAGTTCAAACTTTTGCTCTCAGAAAAACTCTCGATACATTTAGCATTCAACATCTCTGATTAAACGACACTATACTAGCCTTTCGAAAACAGGTACTTAAATCTAAAACTCTTACTCGTGCAATGCTCGCTATTTTGCACTATTCCGGTTCACAATGAGAGATAACTCAAAATTATAAAATAAATCGTAGCGCAGATAAAACCAATGAATTGCGCAGCGCTTTTTAGAAAACGTCAGTGCTAACCAGCTAGCTAGCTTAAGAATCATTGAACCATTTAAACTAGTACAGAGGAAGCAAGTTAATCTAATTTAAATATTCGAGGTGACGCAGACTTACACGTGTGAAATGAGGACGCCAGTCGAACTGTAGGTTTAAGTCAATACAAACTGAACATAAAACAAGATTAAACACACCACCATCGGAAATGTTTGCTGTACTTCCAGCGGAAATGACGACACATCTGAGAAAACGCGACATCCTCCTTTTTTGTTCTTCTTCGTAGGTTGCTATGAGATATAGGAGAAGACGGAATGCTGCCCCTACTGACCAAGATTAAAACAAAGCCCGGGATGATAATATGACAAGAATAAAGATAAGAAATTGAAGAAGAGGACGAAAAAGAGTTTCCGGTAAGCTAGAAGCATTATGGCAAGCTTTAATTTTCCAATTTTTAATTTTGACTTCTACTTCAATGCTCTTGAAGTCACTGGACACAGAAACCAGAGGTGTTGTTGTTTGTGACCACCAGAAGATGTCAGCAGATATCTAGTTTCTTTAGAAAATCGACGTTATGTGATTAAACTAAGACCAACCCTTCCTCCTTATAATATATAGAATATATATTTAGACTACTCTAAAGGAAGACCTATAAGCACACATGATATTTGATCCTCCGAGTCTGGTTGTTTTTTCTCTGATAAATGGAATGCTGAACCAGTTCCCCTCTGTGAACCCAACACTTTCAGCTAATAAGTGTCAATCACACATCAGCTCACCTGCTTTGTGCTCACCTGCTGTCAGGTGAGCACAAAGCCAGCGGCCAAACACGGCAGTGAACACGATGCTGCTGCGTTTGTGGCTCCAACAATAGCGTGTTGTCCCCTGTGGCACTGGCAGCCGCTTTCCCAGGGTTTCACAGCTCATCAAATTCAAACCCTCCCACAGAAAAAAACAACACTCCACTGCAATTTAACCCAAATTCTGGGAAGGCCAACAAGCTCGGGACACTGTATATAAAAGCAGAGCTGAGGGAGGTTGAGCTGTGCGCCTGAGGGGACCCTCCAGATGCCAGCATTAAAAGCTTTCCTGGTGCTTTTTATTCTGACTGAGCAACGTGGCCAAATGAAACTGACAGAGCGGATTGTGTGTGCTCATGTGTGTGTTTGTGTGTGAGAATGTGCATGCGTAGGCACCCTTTTACTTTGCATCTCTGATGTGTTCTGCTGCTCTGAGGGATGCATGCTGTGGCTCTTTGAACTTCCACACTTGCAGCACCAGCAGTTGCCAAGCAATTACAGACCGGCTGCTCTCACGCGCGCCTTTGACGAAAAAACACAGTCATTTTTCGGCTTTTCTTTGTTTGCATTTTTCTTTTTGTTTGGTCAGAGAATGACATAATAAAACCTGAATGAGTGGAACTGGATGATGATGCAGGCCTGTGAGCTCCAGGTGGTGTGGTTGAATCCGTCTCCTGATCTGGGAGCCCGGCTGGGATGCTGAGGGCCAGATGGTTCCGTCACTGCAGGTAATCAAAGAGGCGCGTGATGTCCACAGCGATGACCGAGCAGAGGAGGGATGTTCTCAGACCAGGTGGCCCATAAACATGAAAAATTAAGAGAATTTATCAGGTGGCTTCACTGTCGGATGTTCTTCTCAGGTCTTCCACACAGACAATCAGCTGCAGCTCCTCTCCCTCCCCTCTTTCCCTCCTCTCTTTCCTTCCTCTGTCTTTCTTTAAGACGTGGAAACAAACATTTGTTGTCAGAATGAATTTGTTTGTTGGGATCTTGAAATGGTGACGCTGAAAATATTCCGAAGAATCAACACTCATGAATATTTCAGATCTTTTCAATATTCATTTTTAACCGTGACAGCAGCCGTGTTCAACTTGTCAATGCTTTAATTATTTTCTGCGTAATTACTTCATTTATCCTGTCACAAGCTTTAGGACAAGCTTGTCCAAAATACAAGACATCTATCTCAATAATTAAAGATTGTCATGAAAAGACTTCAGTAATATTAGCATGGCTGTATGGGATTGCTGTTCTCTGATATTTGCTATATTCATTAGCATTTAAATGAGCTTTAATGTATAAAAATATAATCATGTGTAGTCACCGTGCACATTGCAGCCGCCCAAACGTTAGTGTGTCCCATCAGACAGCGATGACATAATGTGTGTTTAATTTATTCCACTTTGCCAAAGCGAACCTCATCTTTAATCCAGAGGAGGATTTCCAGGAAGGAAATTTGTCTTCTCGCTGACAAGGTCGAAACAAGGTCGAAATGCAGCAAACTCTTTTTTCGGGGTTGGAAAAGGCGGTTACGGCTTTAGCAACTACAAAAGAATGAACCTGGGCAACGACATCTCTTCCAATCATGCCTCACTCAGCTGATCAACGTGGGAAAATTACATTTCAAATTTGACTGACTGGAGACCTCCGAGAGGCAAACTCACCCTGGAATATCCTCTCGGAGTCTGGTGGAAAGGGTCCTTACAGGAAACGTCTTGCTTTCACTATAATTCAGTTAAGAGCCAGAAATAGATTCAAAGTGTTTAAGAGCAGTGTGGATGTGGATTTAGAGAAGTAAGCAGAAGACCAGCTGCTCAGAGCTGGGCTGAACAGCAACAGCTCCATGACAACGGTGAAAAGCAAAGAAAACAACTCTGAAAGGAGGGAAGCGGTCAGAGGGGTTTTTATTTGTTCTATAAGAAAGAGGGGACCTATATAATAAGAGGATCCACGCGGTAAATCCTTCAGCAAAGCCAAGGTCCCTGAATGTGCAGAAAGAAAAGCCCACTCCAGTCGACAGAAAGCCTCCTTGGCATCCCGGGATGTGATGCATTCAGGTGATTCTGCTGGAGGTGAAGATCAACATGAAAAAGCACATCTGCCTCAAACAAAGCTGGCCGATCTGCAGAGCCTGCAGTTTCAAGGCACCCGGCCGAGAGCGGAGCTAAAACGTTAGCGTCCGCATTGAGGAGTGAGACTGACT
Organism: Pao palembangensis; assembly: GCA_015343265.1. NCBI lineage: Eukaryota > Metazoa > Chordata > Actinopteri > Tetraodontiformes > Tetraodontidae > Pao > Pao palembangensis. The sequence continues at coordinate 20,333,355 of CM027085.1, read as the reverse complement.
GGAAGCTTCCAGTGAGACAGAGGCCTGTGATGAAGACCGAGGAAGAGGAGCTTTGCTAGTGATTCTACAAACCTGCTGAGCAGGAGAGACGCTGACAGGTGGTTAGTCCAGGGGAGGACATTCAGCCGAGTGTCCTCGTGGATCTGGTCTTGTGTTATTGACACCGAAAACATGTTTTGATCACCGTGAAACATGGAGAGCATCGCCTGGAGCTGCGGCCTTCATCTAATGATGCGAGGGAATTCATTATGGTTATGTGTGATAATCAGACTTATTAGCGCTAAGAGCTAACGCCGCGCTGTCAGCTTTCTCCAGATAAACCCCCCCACCCCCCCAGTGTGACACAACAGCTCTCACACCTCCCCCAGCCTCCTCTCCTTCCTCTCTTCCTCTTTCAGCTCACTGAACTGAGTGAAATGTCTTTCCGACTAAATGATTTTTGTTTTGCACGGTGGGACTGTTGCCATGGAGACCCCCCTCCACCACCACCTCCCTCTCAACAGCATCAAGGCTGCGCTAAGCAGCGTGTTGTCGTGTGCGTTTGTCTCTTTTTGAGTTGTTCTCGGCAGGCGCCCCATGACGACGCACCTCCGCCAGCTCCTCGCCCTGCACATGCCCTTGGTGCCCTCCTCTTCCTCCTCCTCCTCACGAGCATTCTCCTGCTCTTCATCCTCTTCTGTCACTCTGCAGCACATCTGAGTCCCCTCCTCTCTCTCTCTCTCTCTCTCTCTCTCTCTCTCTCTCTCTCGGCGATACTGGTGTCTCTTCACCCCCGAGAGGCTATAATAACCACAAATAAGAGAGGGATGATGAAGGCAGACGAGGAGAGGTGGAGGAGGACACGCCGACCAGGCAGCCTGCCTTTCTTTTTTTGCATTTAGCAAAAACGCGGCCATGATAAAGAATTCATGACAAAGAGTCGGAATAATTACGTAGGATTTAAAGCAGAAGAGCGCCGGCTGGAGAAGTTCCTGCTGCGCCTGTCCAGGTAGATGCCTGCCTCAAATGCAGACCGCCTACATTTATATATAGCTCAGTGCCCGGGGACTGTGGCAGTTCTCCACCATCAACCAGAGTCGGGCCCCTGAGAAGCTCCAGCCACACCTCCCCCGTGCAGGATGTGTGGAACATCCTGTTTTCACTTTGTTCTCCTCTGATTTTAAACAGAGCGATTCCGTTTTTTAGAAAACAATAAGAACTCTGGAGCCGATGAAAGGAGTGAGAGGTGCCACGCTGGATGATACATATCCTTTATTTCCACGATGAGCTTCAGCCACGCCGTTCTGTACACACTCACTGAAACCTGCGGCCCGCTACAGCCGTCCTGACTGAGGCCCTCACTCCAGGTCTCAGCTCCAACCAATAAAAAAGTAAAACTCTTGAATAAATGATATGTAAAAAAAGGCTTAAAGTCGGAAAGAATACCAGTTCAAGAAAGATTAATACAGCATAAACAATGTTATTCCACCATCATTGATGCTAGGTCTCATTGAGTCGTCATTAGTAGTGTTAGTATCAAGTTCATTGTCAGATTTTGCTTAAAGCATCATTTATATACTTTTTTTTCATTGCATCAGGTTGACATCATTCATGTTAATATAAGCATGCAACCCCCCCCCACCCCCAACCTGCACAAACACGAGAAGACAGGAGAAGAGGACCGGGGCGAGGGTGCGCTACGAAGGAGGACAAGATGGCAGGAGGGGGGCAACGGAGGGACGAGGTGTGGGGTGGGGGGGCATAAGAAGACAGAAAAGCAAATGCAGGTTTTCACCAGGCGAGTGTGAACACAAAGCATTCTGGGAGCTGGAGACTGATGGATCAGTGCCACATCTGGCCAATGACACATGTTGGACCCCCAACCTCACCCCACCCTGTAGGAGACGCAGCAGCGAGTCTCAGAAAGTCCCAGCTGCTGGTTCTCCTCGCGGCCCCTCCAGGATGCTTGTTTGGACATATATTTAATATATTTAAATATATATATATACTTTTTTTTCTTCGTTAATCCGCCCTGACTGGTCAAATTTAAGGAAACGCAGCGGCGCTCGGATAAAAGTGCACGGCTGCACGGATTCGATCAGGAATTCCTGGAGAGGCTGCAAAAGGTCAGGACAAATGAGCCTGTCTGTGTCTCATAATCGGAAAAACAGCCAGCGGTTTCAGCTTCCATCGACCCGCCATCCCGTTTCCACCCCCCCATGTTTTGGACACACGTACACAAAATACTGGAAGTAGTACACGATCAGCACAATCACGTACACATCAGGCAAAGGGTCAGAGAGAAGAGCAGGGTCCGAGGACGGCAGTTGAGACGACGTAGACCACACAGACCAATGCCTCGGGCAGAGCGTTTCCCCACCCACTGCAATGAGGCACCTACAGTATAGCACACACACACACACACACACACACACACACACACAGAAAATGGCTCCTCAGAGACACAGGACAGGAAGCCGGGACCAGCACATCGGTCTGTGGGATGCTGGGATTTTGGAGAGGGAGGCAGGCGGAAGACAGAACGAATCACGCACGAGGTCACGGCAACGCACAGGCATACGCACGCACGGATACAAAACAAACACGCCCACAAACACGGAAACACGCAGTGATAAAAGCAACACGGACGTGAGCGTCTTTCTCCTGGCGGCTTTTTCTCCGTTCGATGCTGGATGACGTCTCGAGAAAAGGAAATGATAGAAAAATAACGCTGTGATATGAATCCTCCGTCCAGACCGGTGCGTCCCAAACGCTGGCTCCGCCTCCCCGCCACGCCCCCAGTTTCCTTCGAGTCTGCTGAGGACGAGCAGGCCGTCCACGTCTTCCCGCCACTGCAGACGGGTGGCGGGAATAAACTCCGGTTCCGGTGACAACAACCACGCAAACGATGCAGGAATGTAAAAAGTGATGAGCACCGTTACAAAAGCATGGAGACGAGGGACACTAGCATGCTCAAACCGGTGACGACGCCCTCGTTCTTCGCTCCTCTGACATCAATAAAGATCGCTTTTGTCATCTTTCCTCTGGGGACCAGGACAAAGCGGAAAAGGGGCCCGGAGGAGGCGTCCAAACAGACTCCACCTGGGACGTCCTGGCGAGGACGGTAGCCGCCGGCGTCTACTGTACCAACGCTGCAAAGAAAGACATGGACACGGTGCTTTCTGTTCTTCTCTACATGGGCGTGAACCTTCGGACCTAGTGGAAACGACCACTTCCAGGATGGCTTTTCTTTTTTTGTCCTTTTTTTGCTTCACTAGAGAGAAAAATGTAGCACGTCACACTCTGAAATACTACACGAATCCGAAGCACACATGAACTACGCACTGACTACAAACTGTGTGTATTCCTGTGTGTGTGTTCTCCTGCCAGTTTCCAAATTTACAACAGATATCAGTCCTGCTGCGCCGTTTGCTTCCCGCCTGTTTGCAAATGAGTAGCCTAATGCTAAAATCATAGCTCGTGATGGATTTTCCCTTTTTTTTCTCCTCCTCTGGGTTAGCGAGGACAGCGCAGGGCTTGAAGGACTCATTAGCGGTTGGACACTAGCAGCGTCTCCACGTCTCTCGTTCTTTGATGGAGAGAATTATTCACAGATGAGAGGAAAGGAAGGGAAAGTCTGGAGCTGGAGAGATGACGGTGACCTGAGGAAAGATGGGACGGGGAGGCAGATTAAGCTCCAGGGCGACAGTAGGAGGGCTGAGAGAATATATAAACAGTACGCAGAAGTGTAATTCCGGGGGAGGAGGAGGGGAGATGCATTACATAAGCCATAACATCTAGATTATACAGATGCTTGTGCCTGCGAGCCTGTGCTTTTATCGCACACTCACAGTTGGGTCATGCTTTTAAAGCCTCGGACGCTCGCTGCGTACATCCGAGATGCTGCCGCGGACTCCCAGCGCAGCTAGCGCGTTTTTATGAGCGAGAATCAAAGGCGGAGGAGGATCTTTGCGGAATTCACGGTTTACCAAAGACATGCTGCGTGTGTGAAAGCGTGCAGATAAGAAAAAGGAAGGAAAACGTGGGAAAGACTCACGGTTTTAGTCGGAGTGAGGACTGTCGACCACGATGTGCGGCTTCGGTGATGACGCCGTCTCACTCTTGGACACAAACGTACCGATCGCTTTCTCCTGCGGGGAGAAGCAGCTTTAATGTTTCCCTCGTCAAAATGCTCCACAGTCACCTTCCAAAAAAACTCACGGCTATCACACACTCATGGATGCTAGATGCTAGCTCGGTAGCCAAGAGCTATGGGACGGCCAGGCTGCTCATTTACGCCGTCATTACAATGGTCGCTCTTTTTCCCAGCTTAGCTATTATTTCCTTTTGTCCGGGACATCCTTTTCATGAGTCGCTACAAAAATCTGACACCCGGCTTTGATCTTCTGCAATTTTACTTCCAGAAGTGACTGGAAAGCCTCGCTTTCCTCGTTCAGGAATTTTTGGGAAATACGCTGATTTTGTAAGTACGTTTTAGAAGGAATAAATCAGAAAGAACTGAGATGAAGAAGCAGCAGCTTTGAAGTCTTTACGTGATTTCATTTATTAAATTGAGCCGTCTGACTGAAACTTTCTTGGATCCCCACCAAACATTTTTTGATTAAGAATGAACCAAAAACAAAACGGATCCATTTTGTCTTGAAAGCAGAGTTCTGTTTTTAACTTGAAGTGACTGAACGGCGAAGCCACGGCGGTGTTTATTCAGCTTCTCGCTTCTCTTTCCTGTTCTGTAACGATTAAAACATATATCGCACCCCGCTCTTACAAAAATCTCTCCCTCATGAGCGACACGTTTACCCCCTGGCTTTCAAAGACATTTAGTCTGCAGCGTAATTTTACAAATGAGGCTGGGTTAGGGTTGGTGCTTCCTTCTTCCTGTGACGTGCATCACTTCCTGTCTCTCTGCTAGCTTAATGCTAATGCACCATGACGATGCTCCTGCTGCAGCTATGAGAGCAGAAGTCAACATGCGACCTATGAGGTCGCACACACGATCACGTGCACATTACCTCCACCAGTTGATGCCAGTGCTCTATTGGTTTGCGTGGGTTTCCCAGCATGGCCGTCCAGTGCTCCCTCCCCGGACCGTCAGCGTCGCTACCCACGCGACACATCCCGATTACCTCGTTATGACCGATACTGACAGGTGGCGAAGGAAGAGGGTGAGCGAGAGCGAAAGAGGAAGGAGAGAGAGAAAGAAAGAAGAGATTGTATGGAAAAGTGTTGCAGTAATAAAGGTTGACAAGAGTCGCTGTGGAAGGATGGAACAGCAGCTAGCAGATTCACACGAGGCCACTTAAAGCTGAATGTCAGCGGGGAGCAGGCACGAGAACAGGCGCACAAAAGGCTCCATGGTCGAGGAGAGCTTTGTGTGTGTGTGTGTGTGTGTGTGTGTACACCAGTGGCTCAAACAGCCATGCGTTGCTGTGAGCGGTAAACAAACGCTGGCAGGGCTGCGCCTCCGCCATTAGCATAGCGCATGCCTATTCATGAGGTGGTGGAGTGGGGGTGGGGTGGGGGTGGGCGTGTCCACCTGCAGGCTGTCTCATGGCACATCGTGTTCAACACGGCCGCAACGCCATCACAACGCCACAGAACAGCAGTAACAGCAAACATTACACCGCATCAGCAAGCCTGTCACACAGGTCACACACACACACACACACACACACACACACACACACACACACACAATGTGTCCCACCAGAACGAGACACATCTTTAATTATGAGCAGAATTAAACAGAAATGAAAAATAATAGGGTCAGTGTCAAGGTCAGAGAAGGTCAGGAGACTAATTTGAATAAAGCTTGATTATCTACACCCCCCAGCCTCAGAACCGCCCCCCCCCCCACCCATTGTTGCCCCGGTTACCAGTCATAGTCCATCACGGCGATGACGATGGAGACGCTCTCTATGTTTTCATTGGGGATGTCAAACACCAGCGCCTCGTTGTAGGTGGGGTTCAGCGTGTTCTTCTTGATGGACGTCTTCCTCTTTTTTAGCCTCCGTCCATCACAGACCAGAGACGCCTTCACGTACGGGTCTGCGGGGAGAGAGGGGGGAGACACGGGGGAGGAAGCAGAGCGAGGCAGATAAGGAAGAGGGAGCGCGAGCTGTCAGGTGCCCGCGTCTCTGACGGCGTGAAGCTGGGGTCACCTTCGCAAAGCTGGATTAGCAGCCCAGCCGCAGCTGAACGGCCTCTTATCTGTGCGGCGGCTCGGCGAGGGAAACGCTGGAGCCAGACTCTCAAAGCTGCATCTTTCCGGATGTGCATTCATTCATCCGTGGCAATAACAGCCATTAAGCTGTGAGATCTGATCCAGCGTGGGCGGGGCCAGTTTCAGGCGCAGGAAAAAAGCCTTTGATTAGCATATTTCTCAGGTAAAACTGTATTTTTCCGCTCTTTCACCTGCAGATTAAGAAAGCGGCGCTGTGGTTTCTGCTGCCGGTTGTGTTTGTTACAAACAGACTTCAGCCCGTCGGGGAGCATAAGTAGTGTGTATAATCTGGACCCTTTGCAGGAAAACTGCAGGAAAACAACGCTGGACGGATTTCAGGACTTTTTCAAGGAGACGTTTAAGGTGATTCACTTCTGAAGTTTACCTGCAGGCGCTGCGTCTCCACCTCCGTCCCGCGGCGCCGGAAAACGTTATTCAGCTGCACAACGTTTTCCTGCAAACTTGCTTTTCTTGAAGGAGTAAAAGAATGGAAGAAAAACAAGGGGGGCGGCGTCAACGTTGAAGCTGCTCCTCCGTTATGAGGAGAGGTATTGGCTCGTTTTCATTAGCCTGCTAACGATGCTCGTTTACACAGCACAATCAAGGCGCCTTTTCTTCCTCTGTCCTCGTGGTTGCTCTCGTCCTCTGTGCTCCGCTGGCTCCACCCTCACCTGTCTGAGCTAGCACAGGCGGGAGCGCTGGGCTTCGGATGAGGTGCGTTCAGGTGCATCGCTGCACGTTGCTGTCTCCAGGGAGCAGAAAGCGACACAAGCCTGGTCTCCGGTGAAAGCGCGACCCCGGACGGCGCGCAGGCCGCACCGGCTGCTCCTTTGATCTCCGTCTCTGATTAAAGGACCTTTGTCAGAGATTCCGTCACGTTTAACTCGAGCGTGTTCGGGTCTCCAAACGGAGCCGGACCGGCTGCAGCTGCGTCTCATCAGACGTGAACCTCTCTGGGTTGCTGTTGTTCCTATTTCCTGCATTCCTGCTTTCTGGTGACATCACCATGGCAACAACAATCAGGCAAGTTTCAAGCAGAGTGACTTTTGAAGGGAAACTGAGGACCAACCCTGGATTAGTTTGGTTTGTTTTTCGTGTCCCTGAATATCAATAAATCCATCAAGAAGCTGCTAACGACCTTTCTTCTGCCACGTTTATTCACTTCACCGCGCAGAACGAAGCCAGCCAGGGCCAGAGCGCCGAGGAGCCTCTCTGCATTCACATCCTGTCGGGCCCCTGAGAGACCAGACGTGATCGTCCATCTGACCGAAGCACTTCTTCATCATTTCATCACAGCTGAATGCTGTGATTGATTGGCCAGAAAACCAGGTTTGGAACCAGCGTTGTCGCTTTTTCCCTTCTGTGTGTGTGTGTGTGTGTGTGTGTGTGTGTGTGTGTGTGTGTGTGTGTGATCCTCCTGTACCTGAGAAGCCAGTCAGGTCCATGGCTTTGAGGTTGGTGGCCTTGATGATAGTAACGGTGAGTCTGCCTGCAGTTGGCAGGTAACACAGTGAGAAGTTTAGCTCCCCGAGATCAGCCTTCTCCTGCAGGACACACACACACACACACACATCAGAAGCAGCAGACTTAACAAACACCAGCTGACAGATAGCACGCGTGAGTGACGGCGAGCGTCCTAACGTGGACGGGCAGAGCGACTCGCACAGGGAAGAAGCGCCGTCATTGTAAATGAATCGTGTGCCAATCAGTCCCCAGAAGAGGCGAGCGCTAAGCGGAGGCGACGGCTCGCCGGGCCTTGCTTTCATACGAACGTCCCCTCCGCTGATCTTCTGGCTGCCTCTGGTCCCCAGGGCTCCACGCTAATGACACAAGCAACACTCAGGTCACGCTGCAGCGTGACGACTCCTCAGCGGCTGATCAATACTACTCAAGCCGAAACACTGAAGTACACAGAGGAGATTAAAGCCCAGCTCATAAACGAGGGAAGACTAAATGCTGCAAACTACAACACATCTACTTTCACGCGCCAACGAGCGGATGAATCTACTTTCACCACGAGCCGCAGGCTGCTCTGCTCTGTCGCCCCCTGGTGTTCACGGATCACATTCAGCCAAACATCTAACAAGCAATGGGAAGGTCATTTATGTCAGGTAGCGCTGACGGTGGGGCGGATGACGGTGAAGGCAGCCATCTGAGAGCCGCTCAGAGTCGTCTCCTACCGCAGTTCCCTCCACGATGTCCCTCCAGATGGGCTTGTCCCCGCTGCCCTCGCTGAAGTCCAGCAGGTTGTCCACCACCACCTGGCCAATCAGGTCGTGCCTGGAGAATCGGTCAAAGTCGTACACGGAGAAGTGCAGCTTCCTGGAATGTAGCTCGTTGAGCGGCACGCCGAACTGAAAGGTCTCGTTGAAGACCGGGTTCAGAGTCTTTCTGTGGACCTGGAGCAGAGAGATTACGCACCAGGATTAGGGATTTCAGAGCAACGCTGTAATTACAGGACGAAGGCTGACAAAGGCCAGCCCGCCGTCCTCACTCGCATCGTCTCCGAGCACACAAGCAGCACCCAGCATCAGCTAAACTGGTCTGACTGGTCTGAGCAGGTGCTGACAGATTCGTCCGGACAGGAAGCTGCTCTGCAGGACCGGACAGCCTTTATTTAAATGAAAGCACCAACTAACCAGCTTCACGGCAACGTCGTTTCCTCGTAATTGGCAAACCTGTTTTCTTCTCCCGCCCTTCCGTATTTGCATCTGGGCTCCATTTCATGCCCTTATTACCGCCCTAATTACACAGACGTTTGCTCGCTCGCGACCGGAGCGTCCCCCCGGCCATTTTTACACATCTGCGTATGAAATATTTACTTTAATTGATCATTTCTTTTTCCTTGCAACGTGAAAGCACCGTCTGCACCTTCTGAGCCTCTCATCCCATGACTTCCTGCTCCATCGCCTTGGTGCCGAAGCCGTTTTTAGAACGTTTTTTCCTCTTCAAGGCTGCCTTTTGTCCTCCAGGTTTGGTTGCTGTCGGTTATATTCAGCACAAAGACTTTTGCGACGAGTCCGTGGCTCCGGTTTACCGGCGCTCCAGGTTTACTCGTTAGCCTTGGATCACCACGGAGATGAAAAGCTGCTGGAGACAAAGGTGGAGCGGGAGAGGCTCCTCGTGGGCCCACACCACTGTCTGATCACAGAGCAGCTGAGAGGGATGAAAACGCTGGCGAACACGAGAGGCAGCAAAACGTGCACGTCAACGAGGCGGCCATTGTAACCGAACAATCGCGCGGCGCCATTGTGAGGACGACTGAAGCGCCGGCGGAGGAGTCGGCCTTTTGTGATGTGACGGAACAAAAAAAAGGAGGAACCCAGAACAGCTTTACCGCACGTTTCCTGGTTCTCTGACTGTTTCGAGATCACAGCTCGTAAAGAGTCTCCTCACAGAACCAATTAGGAGCCAGAAGCACCTTTACTGTGGGGGCTGAGGGTTTTCCCTGGTCCGGAACTTCCTAAAATCCTCCTCACACGTCGCCAAACAAAAGAAGCACGGGGGGAGCCTGAAAGTCGAAGCACATCCTCCTGAATAAACTCCTGATGCTCCAGATGAGCGTGGACGACATTGGTGAAGATGTAACGACGCAGCAGCGCAGCAGGAAGCGGAGATGATGACTTTTCCAGGCAGGATTCCGTCTGCCTGTTTGTGCGCAGCGTCGTGACTGCAGAAACGGGGCAAACCGCATTAATATTTTTAGACCTGGAACAGTCATACCAGAGGGAAGAACTCGGGATCAGCCAGCAAACTCGCGTCAACCTACAGTTTGAGCTGCAGGAGCAGCCTGATGTGGGTCAGGAGGCAGAAGCGGGGGCAGATTCCCAGTTTAAAAACCCCGCGCGCGCCGTGTCGGACCGATACCCCGCACGAACCGAGGACTCTGAGTCGCCGAGGATCACCTTTGTCTGGAACTTCTTCTTCCTGTCCGGCAGCAGGTAGATCTTCACGTACGGGTCAGAGAATCCGTTGGCGTCCTTGGCCGGCAGGTCCAGAGCTTTCAGGATCTTCACCACCAGCTGCTCCGTGCTGAGAAAGACGGAAATCTGTGTCAGTTTTCCCGCACGAGGATGAAAGCAAACACGGGCTGTAGCTGATCGGGACTGTTCAGCAATTTTTGACAATTAACCGCTCGTCAAAATGTCCCCCTGGTCCAGAGCAGATGTTAAAAACACATTCATGCGTCTTTCAAATGGCACAGACACTAATCACACATCATTGATGGACTTTTTTCAAGAAATTCAGTCAGGTTCATTCACCCCAAAATACAGAGCTGATGGAAAGGCTGCGTCCAGACTCATGGCTGCGTCTGTGTTTACTCCGTGTTTAATTAGCGGCTGCGGGGCCTTTAATCAGCCCTCGTTAGACGGCGTCTCTCGGCCTTGGCTGACGTGTCAGCACTTCATTAGCCGCTTTAGCGCAGCGGCGTGAACTTCGCGGGCCAGAAAAGGCGAACGAGGCAGATGCTGACGGGGACCCGCCTCCTGCCTGAGCGCGCACGAGCTGGTGGGCAGTGACGTGAGCACGTGTTTATGTGTTTATGAATCACAGCTAATTAGACGAACATGACCGGACGAACATGACCGCTCTCCGTTTCCTTTGAACGGCTTCAAAGTCGTCGGAAACACCGTGAAGCCGGCGGGATTTTCCCAAAAGGCGCGAGTCTCATCGAAGCTCCGCTCCAGGTTTTCACCTGATCCGCGAGGTCACCGGCGTCTTCCTGGCAGACGCGGGCCGGGAGCGAGCTGCTATTCCCACAGTGGGAATGTGTCAGCCGTTAATGGGATCGTCGATAGAAAGGCCTTTCCCGGAGGATTCCAGGCGAGACTGACACTGTTGTTCCCACTGTTACAATCCGAACCGGCAGCGTGTGACACACCACGGCGCCCATTTCAGCAGCGCTCCCACACCTGCGCTAACGGCTAACACGTGCCCACACACTCCGCAAGCGTGGCCCTTTCCTGGCAATGAATCCATAAACCGGCTGGTTTGGCCGCGTCTTTACCTCAAACAAGCCGTCCAGCGAGACGACGGTTATCTTTTGACTTTTCGCATTTTACGGTTCTCATCATTAACCTCGCTCGCGCTGCGCTAATTCCCCGAGTCCAGACAGAACAAAGCCCGGGGTTGCTGTTTGTTGACAGGAGCTGCAGTGAAAGTGGCTCACAGCGTTTCTAATTCATTCAAACGGCCGCCTGCTCCTTTTCTGGCCGTCAGCACTTTGGGGTCCGGCTGCTGTGTGGACAGCTGAGCGCTGCACATGCGCAGATCAGCCATCCTTCGCACGCCACGCTGCGGATCTGTTTCCTGTTTGGCCTGAGATCACAGATCAAGCTCAAACCGAAGGAGAACGCTTTGGTGCTGCTAACGTGTGCATCTTTCTGAGCAGGATGAACACAGTGACGCACGTGTTCTGCAGCTCTGCGCCCGCGCAGCCGGGGGATTGTAGGAGCTCCGCCGGCGAGGTGACGATTCAACTGGCGCCAAAGCAAAAGGAACTACAGAAGCCTTTGATCTGTGCTTCTACCTGCCCGTTAGCCAACATATAACCAAAAGCTTCAAAACTCTAAACTCATCTGATGAAACGTTCCGCTGCTTCTCCTCTGCACGCTTCCCCTCTTCCCCCTCGGCTCTGCGTGACTGCTCATTTTTGATATCAGGCGCTTATTTCTTCCTCTGCAAATTGTACCCCTGCTTTGTGGCTGGTTGCTATGGTGATGTTGTGGGGAAATTGCTTTGATGTAAGTCAGGCGCCAGACCTGCTCGGTCTTTGTGTGCAGCTCTTTGTTGCCGTTAGGGGAGAGGCGTCATTTTTAAATGCTGGATGGGTCAGCGAACCAGGCAGGAGAGTGAGGGAACTTTTCCAACTCACAGTATTCATAAAAGCAGCTGAGACTGAATCTGATAAACCCAAATCAGGGTGGAGTCAGATGTGGATTGTGCAAGAGAATTGAGTCAAATTGCTGCATTTCCATTTCAGTTAGCGGTAATGGGTAAATATTAGCATATTCATGATGCGAATGATACACTGTGATTAGCATACACGGTAAACATCACTGCCAGCATGTTTGCACAAACATCCCCACAAATTTAGCGGCACAACTGAAGTGGAGAGCCTTGCAGATCCGCTCATGTATTCATGTGACTAAAACTGACCGCTTGCTTCTAAAATGGCCAAACGTGGACTCACTTGAAGGCGTAGCGCAGCAGGAAGCTGATCTTGCCGCAGGTGTCGCCCTGTTTGCCTTCGCCCTGATCGCCCTTGGGCCGGTAGAGCTCCGGTTTAATCTGTCCAATGCAGGTTACCTGCTCCTTCTCCTCGTGGAAATCAGGGCTGGAGAGCTGGTGAGTCATGGGTTTGGCCCTAAACAGACGCAGAAGAGCTCAGAGGGTGAATACTGAGCGAAAATTAGAGCGCACACATGCATAAACAACAAAAAAGGGATACGCAACAGAGTGATTCAGGAGCTTAATGAGTCGGCCGCTGCTTTTCTGAGTTTTTGCACCTTTTTAGACACCTCATAAATACAAATTTCTCTCCTGAAACAGCAGAAGGTTTATTTGGGTCAGGTCTTTTTGTCGTAGAGATGAGCTAACGTCAGCCTCAGTTTAAGGAAACACCCAGGGTGAAGGGTTAGGCCGTAAAGGGATGAAAGGTATTTACTTTGGAGGCTTTAAGAGGAGTGAACAACAACCAAAATGTCCTTTAATTGATGCACTACGTTGTTTTCTCTTCTGTCTGTTGTTAGATGGCGAAGTTTGGATTTTAATTGACGTTGACAGTCGGGTCTCTGCACAGGACGATGCTTCTGTCTGATGTCTGTCAGCCTCCCTCTGGCGTCCAACAATTCCCCTCTTCATCGTTCTGAACTGTCTGAACAAGATGAAACTGCAAACGACTTTAGCGCGGAGAATCGATTCAACCGCCAGGAAGCCCCACAACAACAGCGCCGGATGTGGCCGCCGAGGCCGGGCGGCGGGACAATCACACGCTCGCATCTACGTCCGCGCTGGTCCAGCTGTTGAATACGGATCCAAAAGGAAGGAAGGCGACTGCTGCAGTCCAAACCTGGGATTTCTAAAGGTTTATAAGTTCTGAGGCAACAGTGGGCCCAAACATCTGCCTAGTTTGATTCTCCAGCCCTTCATCCAAATCCAAGCTCCCACCCTGAAATCCAGAAATCCTCAACCAACCAGCACACGGGAGCGTGCAGCGCTGCAGTCCCGCCAGTCCCACCAGTCCCACCAGTCCCGCCAGTCCCACCAGTCCCACTGACCTTGAGGTGACTTGCTGCTGGGAGTGGGCGTTGGGCAGGTCTTTGTGGGGGTGGGCTCCCACCTCTGAGTTGGGGACATCTGGAGACGTCTGACTCAGCTTCAGCGTTCCTGACGGACCGAGAAAACAAAGAGAAAATGATGACTCACAGGCGGCTCCTGTTGCAGATGAAAGCCGGGAAAAAATCTTTTACCGTCATCGATCATATCGATTGTGTGATTTACGTCAGAGAGGAAGGAAAGAGCCGACAAATTAACGGAGCACAGACTCCGGTCGGGATGAAAGGAGAAAACAGCAGCGGAATGAGAGGAAGTCCTTCCAACCAGTCGCAAAGCACAGCCAGCAAACATTAGGCGGCAAATAATCACCAACAACCACCAACAGCACCAAAAAACTCACGCCTCAGATTCGCCGTCGCTTTGCAGAGCTCTTGTTTTGAAACCGCTTCTGTTTATCCGGCTTCCTGTCGGGCTGATGTAACAAACCCGCAGTCCAGCCTTGAAGCAAGTTTTAGCGTTTTCTCCTGAAATTACAATGTTTTTTCGGCGTTTAAAGATAAAACAAGGTGCCCGGCGCCGCACGAGCGACGGCAGAACCACAGCTCGCTAGCCTCACTGCGCATCGCAACCTATTGTTTTGTCTTGTTTTGTTTTTTCACGGCACATTTGGTGTCCGCTTCAGCGTCCGCTTCAGCGTGCAGGCAGCTGTCGGCAAACACGCTCGGATAACGCGAGCTGACGGCGAAGGTGAGCGCAGCCAGAGCGAGAGAGGAAGCAGCAGCTGCAGGAGCAAGAACGGCAAAGCTTTGATAAAACGGCAACAAAACACAACAAGTACGACCAAACACAAGTAACACAAACGTCCATGAAATCATTCTGTGGCTGACCGAAATCAGAAAGCAGGCAGGCTGTGTTCCTCTCGTATCGGAACAACCAATCACAGGCCAGAATTTGGGGTTTATTATTGTTAACAAAAGAGAAACACTTCAGTAAAAGCTCTATCACACCGGAGGCCAATCTCAGTTAACCCTTAATTATAATAAGTCTGTAATTTGTGCTAATTGCAGCTCTAATGTTGTGTCTCCATGACTCAGTTTTATTACAAACTTGGACAGAAAAAGGAAAAGTATTAATTTAAAGTGGCCTGACTGGGAGAAGCCTCATCGGTGTCCAGTAATGGCCGACATTCATCACGGTGTCACCGCTTGTTTTAGTGCGTGAAGGTGAAATGTGTTTAACCCACGCGTGCGTTAGCTGGAGGAGTTCCTGAGGGACATGCTGCGTCACTCGGTCTAGAATGTGACCCTCTTACCAGCGTTGTTGGGGTAGGAGTCCATGTCCAGGTAGGAGGGCTCCTGGGTGTCATGAGGACCTCCAACCACACCCCCGACCTCGCCCCTCTCCAGCCCCACCAGGTCAGAGAAGTGGGGGTGGTGCTGGCCCAAGGACGGGTAGAGCGACGACGAGGAGTGGCCCTCCTTCCGCTGCATCAGAGGCGGTAACAGCGAGCCGCCGCCGAGGCCTCCGATGCCTGCGCTGCCCGGAAGCAACCCCGACGTCAGGCTCAGGCCGCCGCCTTCCTTGTCCCGCCATGGTAACCAGCAAAGCTTCCAGGAGACAAAGAGCGAGACGGAGAGGAGGACAATGCCGCAGAAGGTGACGATGACGGACAGCAGACTGACGGAGATCTCTGCAGGAGGGAAGACGGGAGATGGGTTAATAAGCGCACAGGGATGCAGCTGCAGGACGGCTTCCTGGTGGTTGCTAGCTCTCTAATCTGTCAGGGGTGAAGGATCGCTTCCGCGGGGTGGCCGTGGGTGTGTGGGTGTCGAGCAGAGTGTGACTCATCTGTATGAAAAAGGGAAGTGAATGAAAGAAAAGCAGCCGAGTAGCCGACAGCAACAAGGATGCTCCACTTCCTGCCCCCATCAACCACCAACTAAAGACCGAATTAGAGAAGAAGACGAGCTCTGAGATGAAGCTAAAGAACCTTTTCTGAGCCGTTTGGAGACGATAAACAGCCTGTTTTCATTTCTGTTGTCACCAAAGGACCAATCAGAGCCCAGAGTGTCCCAGAGCCCCTGAACATGAATATTCATCATCTAGACCGAGAAGACTGGCTAGAGCGGCGTGGAGAGCGTGCATGTTCCTGCCATCGGACCAGCAGCTTCCTGTCTGCAGGAGACCGATCCTGATTCATGGAGGACCCCCAACGCACCCCAGCCCTTCTCTGACGTTTGGCTCCACTTAAGAGGAGAACATTTAAAGCACCGACCCAGGTTAGGAGCCCGACACGTTTGTCCTGCCTTTTCCCTCCATCACTTCTTCTCTGCGCTCCTTCACTGTCTCCCTCCCCCCCTGCCTCCCCCTCCCTGTGTTTTTGGTGAATTATTCATCAGTCATTGTGCTGCATGTCATTAATCAGCACTTGTTCTAAAGATATGATTCTTGGGGGGGTGAGATGGGGGTGGGAGAGCGGCGGGGGGGGTGGGGGCATTGATCTGTCTCAGTGGGTCGAGCTGAGTGAGCACGGTGAGCAAGAACACCAGGGTGAAAAACAAGAGACGGGAGGAAGGATGATGCAGAGGTGGCGAGAGGGGAAAAAAACGGACTGATGGAGGCGCCCGGCGTGGCTGGCGGGGTCAGAGCGGAGAACGGAGTGGCGCAAACACCGAAAGAGACAAATAAGCTGACTGCGTTTATCCTCCCGTTCATTTCCTCCGAGGAAAGATGAGGAGGAGGGCCGATGAAGTCGATGCAGCTGCCACGCCGCGTGTCAACGAGTGCAGCGGGGGGAAGAGGCCGGGGACGGCGTGACGGAGGAAAACAATGATTTCCAGCAGAACCTGAGGAACGGGAGGGGTTCTCGGGTGGGAAAGGTTGATGCATCGATCCGGGGGTGAAAAACAAAGCCGAGAGGAGGAGAAGGTTCTGTGGTTAGATCAGAGCCCGCATCGCTACGGTAACCACTGACCAGGGCAAGTACTTCAGTGTCTGCTGTACTTCTACACTTCTCCAGATAATCTAAATTCACCACTAATTTATTGGCCCGGGCGGTGTCTAGCTTGGTTGAAACACGCATTTTAGCGTGATAGAATTACTCAGCATGAACTGTTGCTAATGCTAACGGTGCTAAGGTGGGCGGGTGCGTGTGTGCACCATCAGAGGGACCGAGACGTCCTGCCACTCAGCGGCTGATGCAAACCCAGCGGGAGCCGCACGCCTGCTCCTCGTCAAACACATCCCATGCTTACACAAGCTATTCGCTGACAGCTCTCGGCGCTCCGCCGTCCTCGGGGACTTCCGGCAGCACGCGCCGGAAAAAAAAACACAATCACAGCCGGGGAGTGAGCGAGAACGCCATTTGTACGCGGGGCCGGGCCCATCTCCCGAAGGCCGATCCAGGCTAATCCACGCTGAGCCGCAGATATCCAGATCAGACAACACATTCAACCCTCCACACACAGTGCACGTGGCGCACCTGCAGCCTGCGCGCAAACCCACACAAATCACTGCTTTCCACGTCTTATTCCGCAGACCGGAAACAATCAGGGCTGACTCATAAATAGCGTAACCTTTTCCCGCTTTCACATTAATATTTTATGGTGTGCTGCCCTCAACGTGCACTAACCACCTCGATTCATGAGCGCTCGCGCGTCTGGCAGCAGCGACGTGGGATTTGAACCTGCGCCCAGTGTCGTCAGTCAGTCTGAGGTCTAACGGAGCAGATGGGGCCTCACCTGAGTCCAGCTGCCGGTTGCGGCCCCTCAGCAGGTAGCTGAACTCCTGGCAGCGCTCGCTCTGGCTGTAGTCTCGGGGGGAGTTGAAGCACAGCTCCTCCACCAGCACCAGCGCCTTCTTACACAGGTCTTCATCCCAGTCTCCCGACATCCTCCTATCCGCATCGCACTCTCACCGGCAGTGTAGGCTAACGACAGCGCGGCCCTCGCCACCCTCGCCTGTTGGATGGCCCTCAGGTAAGCGCAGCGTCGGCCCGTCCACCTTTTAACAGGCGTGAGCTGAGAAGAAGGAGGCGGGCGATGCTGAGGGAGGCTCTCTGCAGGCTTCTGCGGGTCGGAATCACACAGACGGGTCCATGAAGACTCGCCAACCCTGGCGGAGGCAGAGAGCTGAACTGCAAGTTCAACGAGTGGACGTTTTGGCAGCTTGGTCACCTTCAGCATTCAGCTGGTGCTGGTGCCAGAGCCATCAGCCTGTCCCTGACAGATTATTGGCTGCACAGTAACATAACATTACTTTAGCAGACGCCGCAAAGAGCGATACTCCGCAAACGGCCCCGTGTAAGGAGCCAGACGAATTCATCTCGTTACCGGCATCGAAAGGCTAAAATCCAGCTCGGTTTGGCCAAATTTACCCCGAAAATGAACCGGGACTGTGGGAAAAAAACGGCATTTTCCCTTTTAGCTCTTTTAGCTTTGAATTTGTATCTACTCTGTGTTGAACTGCTGGACGCTTGGATGACGTTTGGGTGCAGGAGGTAAATCTGCTAACGTTTACCGACATCATACTTCAGAATACTTCGAAGCCTCATTTTAGCTTCGTGTCAATCATCTTAGCGGCAGATTCACTGTGCCGTATTTATCGGGTAGGCTGCCTGATTGAATTGTCAGCGATCTCCTCCGGAGTTTGGTGTCTAAGACTGACCACTGGGTCAATTACCCGAAAGGCTTCCAAGAAAAACACTTGTTACTGCAATTACAGAGCAATTTGGATAATTATGGGCTCTCTTGTCTCCGGCGCCGTAAACAAAAGGAAACAGACTGACTGGTTTCTCTCTGCCTCTCGTGACAAGTTGGATTTTAATTCAACCTGCTCCAGCGCCGTCGCAGTTTTGCTCCGTGTTTACACCAAACTCCTTTGTTCAGAGAACATTTGGTTCTCCGTGGAAACAGCGCTGCGCTCTGTGTTTGTACCTCTACTGATCTTGACTCTTGAGCTTCGGGGCCATGTTGAATTGGCGGTCCGGCGCAGCTCGCTACATGTAAATCTTCCTTCCTGCAAACAGTTTTGGCAGAGATGCACAAAGAGATGCCTGCGGCGCACGCGCAACCTTTAGCTTGTTATTTCTCCGGTGCCTTCCAAGACCAGAAACGGGAGCCAGCAGACATGCAGCTTTGCGTCTCTGCTGCTAGCTGCAACGCGGGCAGAGATTCTAGCGGTCTCGCTCCGGCGGTAAATGGGCGACTGCGTCTGTTTTCGCCGGCGCTCCGGGACATCTGCGTGGACGGGATTCACCTGAGAGAACAGAACAGAAGAAGCAATCAGGCAAAGATTCGTGACAGGAGGGAGTCAAAGAAAGAGAGGAAAGCGGCATCAGGGACGGTGAAGCTCAGAACTGGTGCAACCATGTGCGTGCCAGGTCACCCTGACGTCTCAGGTGTTTAATATTCCACATTTCTGGTGAGTTTTAATGTTTTAATATCCTCGCTGCTGATTCTGATCAGTGTCAGGCGTCTCTGAGTTGGGCCCGTAAATAAAATCCGCTATTACTGTTGATAAAAGGGACCGATCGGCGTGGCCGTTTCATCCCAATGGAAGGCGACGTCTCCTTTACTTCTGAACTCATTCTGTCAAAAAAAAAGGAGGTCAGCGCCAAACTCTGGCAGCCATCGCTTCTCCAGGGATTCTGTCTGAGAAGAACATGTGGAAAGTTGTGTCTAATAACACAGGATCCGGACGGGAAGCTGAAAACCATAAAAAGAGGTGTCTCGGGGAGGCAGGGCCGGATATTGATCAGAGGTGCATGTTGTCGTGACACTTCCCTGGCAAAGAGCTCCTAATGCGTCCATCTGTCTCACACCCATCAATCAGTCCATCCCTCCACCCTTTCCAACGGCCCGTTGAAGACAGAAACACGTCTCTGCTCCCTCGTTCACCCCCGCCTCCGTCTCTCTCTGTCTCTTTCGAGGCGCTGACTGTCACATCAGAAGAGTCTGTCAGTTCGACTAGACGAGTCTCTTTATCTGTCCATCACGGTTCAGTCTGTCCCTGGAAAGGATTCTGAGAAATTAGCAAATCAAATCTCCGTCCAGAGCAACGGCGAGGTCGGTCCCGAACCTCTCATTCCCATTACGATAGTAAATCTGTCAGAGCAACTTTAAAAGCTAGGATATCTCAATCTGAGGAATGGCTGTCTGGCACCGATCAGGCCAGCGGACACGCCAGCGAACGCATCAGGACGCTGGCGCAGACGAAGAATAAAAGAGAGGCGGAGAGAGGGAGGAAGAAAAGAGACACTGGCATCAAATGGGTGATGAGACAGATAAAGAGGTGGGTGAAAAAGACCAGAGCAACGGAGGGCAGGAAGGGATAAAAAGGTTGGAAGCTGGCGGCGGCGTGACACAGCAATAATGCTAATCAAGGACGCCGGGAGGCAATCCGCTCTGGGAAGACGGTGACCACTCCAGCTGGAGAGCAGCAGCAACGCTCCACCTCCCACAGACGTTCCACTGACTGCTGCGGCCGGGATCAATAATCTCAGGGAAGCAATACGCCACAACACACACTGGCCCACCAGTGAGGTCACGGGACAGGCGGCCAAGGTCACGGTCTATTCACACACGGATCGGAGTCCAGAGGGGAACCACGGGAGACGCTCGCCAACCAGACCTGGAGACAAAACCTGGAGGGAAAAGGACGGACGAGCAGGAAGTAAGGAGCAGCTAAACTGCACCAGCCCATCACAGACGGCCAGAGAGCGCCACCTAAGGTCCCATTTTTAATGACCTGACATTGTCCTTGATCCAGCCTGGTCCTTGATCTAACCGAGGACTTGATTCGGCCTGGTCCTTAAACCAGTCTGGTCCTCGATCCAGCCTGGTTCCTGAACCAGTCTGGTCCTTGAGCCATCCTGGTCCTTGATCCAGCCTGGTCCTTGATCCAACCTGGTCCTTGATCTAACCTAGGACTTGATTCGGCCTGGTCCTTAAACCAGCCTGGTCTTTGAACCAGTCTGGTCCTCGATCCAGCCTGGTTCCTGAACCAGTCTGGTCCTTGATCCATCCTGGTCCTTGATCCATCCTGGTCCTTGAACCAGCCTGGTCCTTGAACCAGCTGGTCCTTAAACCAGCCTGGTCCTTGAACCAGCCTGGTCCTTGAACCAGCTGGTCCTTAAACCAGCCTGGTCCTTGAACCAGCTGGTCCTTAAACCAGCCTGGTCCTTAAACCAGCCTGGTCCTTGAACCAGCTGGTCCTTAAACCAGCCTGGTCCTTGATCCAGCCTGGTCCTTGACCCAGCCTGGTCCTTGAACCAGGCTGGTCCTTGAACCAGTCTGGGCCTTGAACCAGTCTGGGCCTTGAACCAGGCTGGTCCTTGAACCAGTCTGGTCCTTGAGCCAGTCTGGTCCTTGAGCCAGTCTGGTCCTTGATCCATCCTGGTCCTTGAACCAGGCTGGTCCTCGTCGAGCACTAAGGTTCCAGTTCAACTTGTCTGCTGTCAATTATAACAGGAGCCATTAAGGAGCACGTGTGAGGTCCTTGAATGTGGGTTGGGACCATGGCGGGTTTTCCAGGCAGAGCGTGACTGAGATCAGTGAGATCTGGCTCAGACGGATGAATCACTCACCTCAGCTGGGTTTGGGAATTACAGAGACAAGCGTGGGAACGCTGCTGTCTGCTGGAAGACTACAGGCGTTTACCCCAGACCTGCGATCAGGTCCTGGCCTTCTGCTCCACGGTCGAGGGCGAGGCGGCGCTGCCTTGAGGCTCGTCTGCAGCTCAGCTAGCAGCCAGGGGTCTCAGTAAAAACCACTCTGAAAGGAAAATTACGCCGTCCTAATTGCTCCATTGAAGCAGTCGGAGTCTTTGTGTGTGTGAGAATATAATGTTCGACACTGCCCCCCGCCCCCCAACCCTTTTCAAGCCTTTTTTCTTCTGTTTTCAGCAGCACCTGGAAGTCATGGATAATTGAAGCTCTCATCTGCGCCCTCAAAGCTTTTGTTGCTGCTTCATCCTCCAAAGTTCCTCCTGAGACGCGTTTCCTTTGGAGAGGATCAGCCTTTCCCAGTCGGGCCATCGGACGGGCCTGTCCCCCCTCAGATCGTGCCTGATTTGCGGGGGTTACCGCCTGTCTCCGCCGGAGCGGGAACGTCCTCCGTGTTGTTTTGCATGGCTTCCTTTCCAGGCCACAGCGGCGTTGGCCCGAGACGGCGCCATCATTGCCCCCTCTGCGCCTGCTGGGCCGTGACGGGCCGATGCGCCGGGGCGGGGGGGTAAACAGCGAGCCCTAGCACCGCGCGTCTTTCTGGTTCCCCTGCTGGAGCGGCGGCCTGTGTGAGGACAGCGCCGTCCAGGCCGAGGCCCGAGCAGGAGGACATTAATGTCTATTGACGGGAGGTAATGGCTCTGCCGAGGCTCGGCCCTCCAGCTTGTTCCAGTTCAGCCCGTCCTAGAACAGCTGCTGGACACCCTCTCAGCAAATAAATAACCGGGACAGGGAGACAGCGGCGCTTAATATCTGCTCAGGACCATACATCTCTATTAAGATGCAGTCAAGCAGCAGGCAGACACCACCTCCTTCCGCCCCCACCTACTTCTAGCCCACCGTCACACATACGAGAGGCTCCAGCTCCAGCAGCTCTCGGCCTCAGAGCGACTGAATTATCCATAACGGGGCAGGAAATAGAAGAACCCCGGGATGCTGCTGCCGCTGCTGCTGCTCTTCCTGCTGCTCCATCAGCCGGTGGAGCAGCAGAACCGGACCTGTTTACACACAGGGGGCGGAACCAGCCCAGCCTGACTTCATTTTGCACCTCCTGCCACGTCAGAGCCGTTGAGTCCGCGCGTCCCTGGTTGCATTTCTGCTCCATTTGGGTTCATCCGCTGTGGCTGGAAGCGGCCGACCGAGCGGGGGGGCGCGGGGTGGTGGGCGGGGGGGGCGCGGAGGGAGAGGGGCAGAATTACGCACGTCTAACGCGAGTCGACCTGGCTTCTGCGTGTTTTGCGCGTCCGTGGCTGCTGCCGTCGTGCGTCTGATGATGTAAAGTTGGAGCATCATCAGCCGCTGAAGCGCAGCCTCGGCGCGGTTCGCGCAGCCTCTCCGTCGGGCTGATGGCAGAATATGGACGCACAGATTCCACACATGAAATATTGATGGAAAAGCGGCTCACATGCCGCGAGATGGAGGGCACAATCGGCTGCGGGAGCGGAGATGGGACGTGGTTCTAACGCGCATCCCGCAGATGTGACGGAGCCAAAGGCGGATGTCCTCTTACCTGCTGGCGCCGCAGAAACACGGGTCCTCCTCGCTCCGCCGTACCAGCTTCTCCGGCTGTGCAAGTCAGATGCGACGCCTGTAAAGGGACATTCCGCCCCCCGCTCCGTCCACACCCCCCTCCGCTCCAGCTCTCCGAGACCGAACGAGCGAAGCGGGACGGCAGACTGAGAGGGACAAATGAACAAAATGAACCTCTTCCCTCCCCTCTTTTCCTTCTCCCAGGTTCCTGTGGTCTTCTCTTATATTTTCCTCCCTCTCCTGGTGTTTTTTTCCCTCCTCTCTTTAACAATCCCCTCCCTCCCTCTCTCCCTCCCTCCCTCTCTCTCTCTGCTCTCTCTCTCTTTTCTCCTTTCTGTGCTCTGAATACTAACACCCTGCATGTTCATCCCGGCCAGAGCTACACACACACTCGCGTACGAACGTGGGGTGTTAGTGTGTGTTACGGAACCCGCGGGCACTCGGGCGGGGGCCTGGGTGACTTGAAGAATTTCCATGGTGCGGCCAGAGTTGTGATTAGATCACCAAACCATCGAGGACGATGCTGGAGAGGCGGCGGCGGCGGTGGTGGCGGCGGCGAGGGGGTTAACGGTGGGCTAGGAACACATGAAGTGTTGCTCCTTTTAATGATAGCATCCCTGGGATGAAAGGAGGAGGTGCAGGTGAGGATGGGGGGAGGCGAGGCACGGCGGTGAGAGCAGAGACGGGGGGCCGGCGCGTACGAGCGAGGCCGAGGCCGTGATCTAGTTAGAGGAGACGCCGTCTTACTGGAGCCATGATTAGACTGTGATATTCCTGCAGGGCTCCTATCAGGACAGAGGAGACACATTAAAACGTGTCCCTGTTTTCTGGAAACGGCGCGGCGTAACGAGGAGCGCCTGTGGCCGGACAGACGCTCTATTAAAGCGGCGTCCCTCAGGGCACCTTTCTGAGCTCCTCCAGTTCCTCCCGAAACAGTGAAGCTTGTAAAGGTGGAACCTCATCCGTCACCAGGACTGATTTTTACCGGAATTCTGTCCTTCAGATGTTGGAAAGGCCTCGGCAGCAGAGTTATGTAAGACAAGCCATCGCTCTGACCTCAAGATGTTCATTACACATGGGCTCCACGCCATCACGCATTAACACGCCGCGTGCTCTCATACGCCTCCTCTGTGGGATGAAAGTGCTACTAGATTTCAGGTGTTTCTCCTTCCAACCTGGGGAATGTCAGCTGGAACTGTAACGATGTTGGCAGACGGATGATGTCACAGAGAATTCGGCTGTAATCGCTGCCTCCACCTTCCAGGCTGTTATCGTTCGTGGACCAGTCAGTCGATGGCTCCTTCCGACCTCTGCCGCATCAGGAAAACCTGCTGAAACCGTCTGCTTTTCGGATTTGGATGCCGAGCCTGGCGTGGCTTCCTCACGCCAGCGGAACACTCTCATAATTTACCGAACGGACAAAATCAAATCCGAGTTAGCGCCCGATTAGCCGCCACGTGGTGATGTAATCCCAGCCTGAACAAATCAGATCAACCATCTTACATCTGAAAACAGAGGGCACAACTCACGTAGACTGATGACTCATGGCCTCGTAACTCCACGTCCTCCCAGTCGGATGGAAAACCGTGATGGTGAGAGCAAGAAGGGAAAAGCGGCAACGATCGGACCCCTGCGGCGAGCGACGATGGACTGATGAACGAGAGTAAACAGTGACCTCTGCTAACTGTCACAGCAGAGCAAAGAGACGCACCACAGACGGCGGGTCTCACACACACACACACACACACACACACACACACACACACACACACCGCACAGAACCAGCAGCCAGAAGACAAAATCTGAAATTTGACCTTTCAGTTCTGGACGATTTTCCCCGAAAATGAAAAAGTTCTTGTGAATTTCTGCATGTTAGCGGAGGTGAAACAAGAAAAGAGTGAGACGTTTTCAGGCGAGAATCAGTTATTTGATGGATTATTCTGTAAACGTGGCAGAGAAATGCACTGAAAAGATGCTAACTGGTTGTCTCCAGATCGTACTCAGCTTTGGTTAACAAAAGAGGACGTTCCGTGAAGACAAATGGATGTTCTCATCTCCGGGTTAGGTGTCACGGCGCCGATCTGATGCTAACACTGATTAATGGCGCTAGCTGTGGAAGTGTGTCACGGCCTCTCAGGCTCAGACTGTAGCACCTATTTTTTAACGCCGCAATCCCTCACGCAGGATGTGGACGTGATGTGCAGAAATCAGACGAGCGTGCGCGCTGGTTACCGAGCAACAAAGCTCGTTAGCTCACAAAAAGATGCTGAAAGAGCATCCGTGTCACTTCTGTGTTGTTAGCATAACGACGATTAAATCCTCCAGATCAGCTCTATCGCTACGTATTTATTAGCGTTTCCACAGTCGTCAGTTCTAAAGACTGACTGATGGTTTCGGGGACTCGTTAACAGATGAGACCAACGGTTTAAGGACAGGTGACCCGCGGCGGTTACTTATTTAATGATATTTAAATGAGGAAGTACAGATTAAAAAAACGACTCGGCAGGTTGGGCTTATGAGTCGTCAGCCTCTGGGAGGAATGACGCGTCTTCGCAGCTTCCAAAAACAATTTGTCAAAACAGAAGAAAGTTCCGCCTCTGCGCCTCGTAGACGCCGCAGGAGCGTTTTAGCCTGCCGAGGAAGACGCGTTTGAGGACGAAGGCAGGGAGCTGGTCATCGTGAACCCTCGTCGGGAGGCTGCTGCTGCTCTTTGTTAGCTGCTCTCCTGCTCCTCCACTTTGCTCCTCAGCCCTGCTGAGTAATGACAGTGTTATTACAGAGTTATTACAGAGTCAGAACCCTGACAACCTGTGGCAATGACGGCCAAAAGGAGCCAGAGTTAGCATCTGAACGCCGGCTTAATGCTGATGTGTTCATGCTTCTAAATCAGCGATTCATCTAAGCGTAGGAGTTTAGTTTGCCTGGAAACTTTTTGAATGATCTTCCAAACACGCAGACATGACTCCGGGTCATGTGATTAAATCATGGATGTTCTGTTTGTGTAGTACTCCGTTACCGAAAGTCGTTTCTGATCATTTTCAACCTCATCATGATCACTTGTTACCATGACAACTCCCTCAGAGGACCAGTCGCCCACTTCTGCATCCTCTCTCTTTCTCCGACTCTCTTCTTCTCTTGCTCTCCATTATCTTTGTCGTGACTCCCCCTCACCCGTCACTCGCTGCCCTCGCCCACTTTTCTCCCCTCGTCAGGAAATCTTTCTGCTTTTTTGCCTGATTTATTCATTTTCCTTCATTTGTTTGCATCATTGTGGTGCTGAATCGCTTCAGCAGAGACGCCGCTAACAGCTTCAGCAGTCAGAGCATCTGGTGCAGAAGCCCCTCCAGCAAACCCAGCTGGACTCTCAGGGTGTGTGTGTGTGTGCGTGTGTGTGTGTGTGTGCGTGTGTGTGTGCAGGCTTATTTCTAGCCTTCCTGGCCAGTTTGGACATGCCTCATATGCTGTAGGTGTGAAGGTCAGAACCCTCAGAGTCCTCTGTTGAACCCGGTGGCAGGAGCGAGAGAGACCTCCAGGACCTCTGTGGGGTGGGGGACAAGGTGGACGCGGGGGGTGGGTGGTTGTGGGCAAGGGGGAAGCGGGGTGGGGGCGTTGGTTTGGATCAGGGAAACAGATTTTGTCCCTCAGCTGAGAGAAAACCATCATGCCAGATGCCGATGCAGAAGTGTAAATTATCTAGCAAATGTGTGTTTTAGTCAACTTTAAACTCAAAATCCTTTGGTTTAAATATTTTCAGACAAACTTTGATATTTTCCCTCGTCACCTCCCTTATTTCCAGCAGCCTGTAAGAGCTGCTCTGCATTGAAGACCTAATGCATCGTTTTTGTCCTCCAATCCTCTTGCTCAAAGGCAGCTGGGGCGTCTGACCTTCGCACGCTGCTGTAAAAGCTGCGAGTGTGCATCTCATTAACGCCGCTGTTATGTCGATGGTTGCCTCCGTCAGGCTGACGGACAAAGACAGGATGATGCTAGCTGCTTTAGCTTCACCGCCATCTTAGCTTAGCCGTTGCTAACTCTTGACCCTCATCCTCCCTCACTAAAACCAGCCCAAGCCAGGAAGCTCTGAGGAGGCTTGTGACCCTCCGCCATCTGTCCAGAGTCCCCGTCTCCCTGTCTCCTTGTTTTCGGTGTCTGCCACCTCCTTAGGGCCACGTTTGTCTCATTAAGGGCTAAATCCTTCACTGGGAGCGCCGGTTAGCGTCTTCCTCTGCGTCCAGAGAGCAGGAAGCAGGTGCCCGCTGTGGCTGAAAACGACACGCCGAGAGCAGCGCGATCAAACCGCATTAGCGACGCTGCCAAGCGGACATCTGAACTCAAAAACCGCCGAGGTGTAACCGACGGCCCGCTGCGCTAACGTCATGAGCGCTGGGCGCGGCGGACCAGCGCTCTCTTCCTGTGCTGGAGCCAGGTTTTGCCAGAGTTACAGATATTTTCGGGCTGCATGGTGGGAGAAAAGGGTCTGACTCACTCGGGCCTGCGCTGGGGGAAGTTTGCTGCTATTCTGAGATGTTTGCTCTTTTTTTTTACTTTCTAACTCATCATATTTAGCGTTCTGCAGCTCCTCTCCTCTCACTCTGTCTCATCCCATCTTCCCTCAGCGCTGCAGGAGCCATGGTTCCAGGAGACTAATCTAATCATTTAGGGTCTGCTCTTGAGCAGTAAATAATCTTCTTGGCATATCACAAAGGTTTGAGTGTGTGTGTGTGTGTGTGTGTGTGTGTGTGTTGTGTAAGTCTCCTTGTGCTCTGCAGACTCTCTCACTGGAGTCGTCTCCAAATCCCAGAGGACAGCGGCGAGTCCAGACCAGTCCGCGTCTCCTCTCTCTTCTTCTGCGGCGATGCTCTCCGCTCCACGCCGCCCCGACTCAACTGCTCCACCGTGGACACGTCCACTTTAAAAGCTGGACGCACTCCTTCGGTATGGATTTGGCTGCCGTGCCAGCAAAGCACTTTGCCTCGAAAGAGGAATTAAACCCCGGAGGTTTTTCTAAGACAGATTAAATCGGGGTGGGGGTGCTGAGCAGACTGTGGGAGGGGCACTACGCAAATACAGACGCTGTCCAACGCCAACAGGTGTGGGCGAGAAGGCTGGCTTGGCCCGCGTGTGTGTCTGCACGCGTGGGCGTGTGTTTGCGTGTAAAAACACACACGCCGGGGTTACACAGCAAGAGCGTTCGGACGGAGAAACACGGCGTCGAAAGGTGTTGGAAGTGTTTCTGCATCCTTCCAGATGTTCTCAGAGCGAACGAGGCGATGAAGAGAACAGAGGGAGTGGGGGGAGGAGTGGGGGGAGGAGTGGGGGGGAGGTGGGGGGATGTGGAATGGGAGCTGGGTACCCACAGCAGGGAGGAGACGCTTTTGTTTGTTCCGCCTCACATAGTTGGTTACTCAAGCTGATGTGCAGCAATTAGACAGCCCAGCCAATTAACTGTAACCCATCAGACTGAGGCTGGGAGCGTGACCCGGGGGGCGTGACCCCGGGAGCGTGACCCCGGGGTCACAGGGTGTCATCCACCTGGGTGGGTGCTCAAGTCAGGTTTCAGCACCCAGGGCAAATGGAGTGCTTTGTGGTTGTGCTGCTGCGGTTTGCATGCACACTCCCTGCAGGCTGGGTGGGGGGTGGGGGTGGGGTGGGGGCCATGTCGACCCCTGCATCACTGTACGTCTCCACGACCATCCTGGCGCTCAGCCAGACCCAACTCACCTTAACCTTCAGCTCCAGCAACCCGCGGCCAACCGAGCCGGAGCAGATGCTCCCTCATGACGCCGAGGACGGAGGGGACAGGACAGGACAGGACAGGGAGGACAGGACAGGACAGGGACAGGACAGGGAGGGACAGGGACAGGACAGAAGGACTGGGTGGACAGGGACAGGACAGGGAGGACAGGGACAGGACAGGGAGGGACAGGACAGGGACAGGAGGGACAGGACAGGAGGACAGGACCGGGACAGAAGGACTGGTGGACAGGGAGGACAGGACAAGTGGGAGGACATGTGGACAGGGAGGACAGGACAGGGAGGACAGGACAAGTGGGAGGACAGGTGGACAGGGAGGACAGGACAGGAGGACTGGAGGACAGGACAGGACAGGAGGACAGGACAGGACAGGACAGGAGGACAGGACAGGACAGGAGGACTGGAGGACAGGAGGACTGGAGGACAGGACAGGACAGGACTGGGACGGGGAGGGACAGGACAGGACAGAAGGGACTGGTGGGACATGGGACAGGACAGGGAGGACAGGACGGGACAGGGACGGGACAGGGAGGGACAGGACAGGACAAGAGGACTGGTGGACAGGACAGGACAGGGAGGACGGGACAGGTTGGGATTTCAGGGAGGGACGGGACAGGACGGGACGGGACAGGACAGGGAGGGACGGGAGCAGGACAGGACGGGACAGGAGGACAGGACAGGACAGGACAGGAGGACGGGACAGGGAGGACAGGACAGGACAGGACATGGGAGGACTGGTGGACAGGAGGACTGGAGGACAGGACAGGACAGGAGGACAGGACAGGACAGGAGGACTGGAGGACAGGAGGACTGGAGGACAGGACAGGACAGGACAGGAGGACAGGACAGGACAGGACAGGAGGACTGGAGGACAGAGGACCAGAAGGCAGAAGGACAGGAGGACAGGACAAGAAAGACAGGGAAGGACAGAAGAACAGAGGACAGAAGAACAGGAGGGACAGAAGAGCGAGGAGGACAGAAGAAGCGAAGGGAGGACAGGAGGACTGGTGGACAGGAGGACAGAAGAACGGGAGGACAGGAGGACAGGACAGAAGAACAGAAGGACAGAAGAACAGGAGGACAGAAGAACAGGAGGAGGACAGAAGAGCGGAGGACAGAAGAACGGGAGGACAGGAGGACACAAGAACAGGAGAACGTGCTCAGTTCTTGGCAGGTCTCAGAATCTGAGCCATGAATGTTTGATGAGGGCCTGATGTTGCCTCTGCATCTTCTCCCAGATCCAGTTTCTGCTCCAGGCTGCAGAGAGAAAGAACCCAAACGGTGAATTTCTGCTAAAGCGTCCAGCCAAACCCTCAGAGAGGCCCTCACACTCTCCACACCCTCGGAACACACTCCTGTGGCGCTGCCGTTCTTCCGAGGGCCCGCTGCCCTAATTAGGCTAATTGAAATGCAAGAATAGCCATCCGCCTGATTGCTCATTATTTTTGGAGTAAATTGAAAAGAACGCTTGCGCGCTGATGCACGAGGGCCCCGCCGACCCCGGCCCTCCAGGGACGGAGGTCTGAGTTGTTTAAGCTGGTCCAGACAAACTGTGACCGGCGGTTTGTGCGCAAGAGCTGGTGGCAGGTCAGCAGGTGGTCAGGCTGCTTCTCTGAGGTCCACAACAGGTCAGCAAACCCCCAGACAGGCACGCTGTGGCCCTCTGCCATGACAAGAGGCTCCCCAGACACACACACACACACACACACACACACACACATCTCGCCTTCTCTCTCCTCACGCGCAGCCGTTTGGCTCGGAGTTGCTGTGCGAGTTCCTCATTAACTTCACCAAATGGAGTCACTGAACCAAGTTCTGCGACTCCAGCTGTTAATCATGGCCAGTTTCTCACCATGGCAACCTGAAGTTCTGCCTGTCACCTGGTGAGAGATGAGGGAATAAAGACCAGCGTCGTTTCTCCTCCGAGCCGCTGATCAGCAGCGCCCTCTGGTGGAGGGACCCTGTAGCAGGCTGGAGACGGAGCAAGAGGAAGCTCTGATGGTGGAGGGTGATGGAGGGTGACGGGGAGTCCACAGGGAGACGGACACAAAGGTGAAGCTGCTGTGTTTGCCGTGTTAATTCTCCCT
The DNA here is from genome assembly GCA_015343265.1 of Pao palembangensis. NCBI lineage: Eukaryota > Metazoa > Chordata > Actinopteri > Tetraodontiformes > Tetraodontidae > Pao > Pao palembangensis. The sequence goes on along the minus strand of CM027085.1, from coordinate 20,302,763 downwards.
CCTTCACATTTCCTTCAGCCAGAGGATTAAAACACAACTCAGAGCTTCTACTTTCTCTAGGTTTAACTTAGATTTGAAAGTGAAAAATAAGCCGGATTGTGACGGTAATAACCGATGGTAACAGAAAATACAGACGCTGAACGCAAGAGAATCAGTGATATGATGCGCTGCCTGTAGGTGGCGCCTTAGCGCCCAAATAACTGCAGAGCTCAGCGTTTGGTGGAATTTACTGATGAAAGTTGCAACAAATCCAGATAAACTAAACCGCAGATAGACGGGTTTGAACAAGCACGCTCGCATTTCTTAATATCATCGATCACTTTTGCAGGATTAAAAAAATAATCCTAATTCAAATGAACTGTTGCTTCTTCTTATCTCTGTTGTCACCAGCAGGTGGTGCCAAATCCACCCAGCAGGCTGGAAGCGGAATCTGACTCGCAGCCACCAGATGGACTCAAGCGCGCCTCCAAATGGCTGACTGTTGCAGCAACTGTGGACTGTGGCTCTTCGACTTGTTCCCACTCGCCGGCTCGCTCATAAAAATCCTGTTTCTGCAAAAGAAAAAAAAAAAATCGTCGCGTGTGCAAACGTAAGACCTGCTCCGCCCCCCCCACCTGAGCCCTCTTTACCTGCGTGACTCATCACAAACACACGTCCTCGCGCGCGGGCGTCTGGCGGCGCTGCGGACGTCGGTGACGTCAGCATTTACCAGCTGACTCAGGGCCGTCAGGACGCGCGTGAGCGTGCAGCAGCAGCGTTTGACCCTCTGCGCTTCGCTCCACGCGTCTGCGCCAAATGGCTTCCGGCGAGACTTTGGGAGGATGATGGCGCCCTGACTCACACACACACACACTCACACACTCATGTCGTCCTAAATTACTTTTCTAGGCTGGTTTCAATTTTATTATTTATTTGCTTTACTTTAAAGGACTAGAACGTTCTGGGGGGAACGTTTTACAAGAGAGGGACGTAAGGACGAGCAAAAGCAGACTGAACATCAGAGATCTTCAGATTCTGAAGAAGAAGAGTCTTCTTCTGCGTCTAGGACAAGGTCACACCTGCTCCTGCGGGTCAGGAGCATAAAGAATCCTTTAAAACAACTAAAAACAGGGAACCAAAGCGTAAAAACCGACTTGAACTGGGAGGAACGAGTGTGGATGAAAGCCTTTTATTAACAAACAGGGAATAAAAGCAGTCCTGCAGTTGAGCACCAGAATGTTTGAGTACAAATACGTGTTGGTGGAAGCGTGTGTATCATACGTCGTCGGCAGCGGTTCCGTACAGGTTGTGTATATATTAAAAGTTTTCTGAAACTGCTCCGAGAGGCTCATCTCTCAATGGGATCTTTGGCTCCTCGCAGCGTCTCCACCTGTGACCCGACACGCTGTCCCCCTTCCAGGCTAAACCAGCTCCACGTAGTTGGCCGGGTAAAGCCCCTCCCAGCCGTCGTCCTTCAGCCCGCGGCACCAGCCCTGGTCGTCCTCGTCCTCGGTCTTCAGGAACTCCTCCCCTGCGGGGACACGCACACGCTCTCGGTGGGTTTCTACCCATCAACCTCGGGTTGGGACCGGGGCCTCGCTTACCCGCCTTGAAGGACAGTTCGTCGGTCTCCTGGCCCATGTAGTCGTACAGAGCTCGGACTCTCACCCCTCCGATCATCACGCTGGAGACAGACGGCGGCAGGTGAGGTCACAACCGTCCACCCCTGCCGGAGGAGGCGGCTTCCTACTCACCTCTTCTCTATCGTTCCTTTCTTCTCCACCCCTTTCTTCCCTTTCTTGTTCTTCTTCTCCGGCTTCCACTCCTTCACAGGAAACAAGACACGTTCTCAGCCGTCGGCCCACCTCCGCCCGCGGGGATCCGAGCGGTGCAAACCAACCTGGAAGTGAGGCCAGTCGGTGGGCATGCCGGGCCCGTGGCGGCTCCTCCACCAGCGCAGGTCCTCCTGCTCGTCGATGGAGGTCAGCGTGTTGTTCAGCTCGTCATAAACGGCCCTCACGCTAAACGGGTCAAACCCAGATGGGAGAGTTTAGCCGCTGCTTGCGGACGCGGTGCACGGAGGAGACGTGGGCGAACCAGCACTCAGTCAGGCTGAAGCCCGTCGCGCTATTGATGTTAGCATAATTAGCTGTGGACACGGGCGCCGCGGCCATAAATCTGAGGGAAATCTATTCCGCCTCTTCACCCGCGAGGCGAGGCGCTGGAAGGCGTGGGGCGGACGGAGGAGCTCACCTCTCGTTGGTGGTCACGTCCAGGTGCTTGTGGATGGACAGGAAGGCCTGTTTGAGGAAGACAATCCTCTTGCGCTCTTCATCCTGCGCCTGGTCGAAGATGGACTCCATTTCCTCCATGTAGCGGGGAGCGTAGCGGTTGATCTCCTCCAGGACCTTCTCATAGCGGCTGCGAACCTGGGAACCACGTCACGTGTTCAGACACGAGGAACAGCTGTTTGGGTGGAGTGCATTCAACAATACCACCTCCTGCCAGCAGTGGGCAGCGTGCAGTAGTTTTCTGCAACATAAACATGCTGCTGGTCACCTTCTCAGCCTCCTGCTGGACCAGCGCCCTCTCCTCCTGGATCTTCTTCTGCTTGTCGATGGAGACGTCCGGGTTTCCCTGAGCGTGGAGGTCCCGCTCTCTGGCCGCCTGCTCCTTCCGGCTCACTTTGTGGTAGGCGCGTCTGGCCTTGTCCAGCTGCGGACAGAAGGGGACATACTTCTGTTGCCCATTTCCGTCCCAGCGGCCGCATTCAAGACGGAGAACAGAATCCTGAAGCCAGAAGCACCTTCTTAAGCCGCTTGGCCCAGGGCTTCTGAGCGCGCACGAAGCCCGTCTCGATGTCCTGGGACTCCTTAAAGCCTCCAAACAGCTTCTTGTGGAAGGTGTCCTTCTGCCAGGTCCTGACCCGGTCTCCGTCCTCCGACACCAGCAGGCGGCAGATGGAGGCGTGCAAAGAGGCCAGCCGGTCGGCGGAGGACATGAAACACTGCCAGGCCCTCATGAGCGACCCGTACAGAGGACCTGCGGACAGGAGGACAACGTCATCGCCTCCCACGCTCACAAATGGCCACTGGGGCCGCAGCTGTTCTTACTGGAGTCCACCACTGGTTTCCACTTGGTGCTCCACTCGCTCAGCTGCTGGGCGTACTGCCTCTCCACCCGGGCCCGCTCCTGGAAACAGGCCACGATGTCGCTGCAGGCCTGGAAGGCGTCTTCTGTCCGTTTGACCGTGCTCTGATAGTTCCCAGGCTGCGGACACACAAACAGCAGCGCTCGTCATCTCTGACGCCCCCTGGTGGACAACCGCAGCCCCGCCCCCCGCCCACAACCAGAGCTCCCTCCTCGCCTCACCCCCGAAGCTGCTCAGTTGTTTGTAGATGTGGTTTTTGGACGCGGCGCTGCAGTTTTCCTGGCAGCTGCCGTCGCCTCGCTCTCCAAGCGCTCCCTCCTACTCGCGCGTTCGCTCCGTCAGACTCGGTTAGTTAGCGAGACTTCAGCTGCTCGACGCTTTGCAGCCGAGTCGAGCGAAGATCTTTGTTAGCCGCCATCGGGTGGCGCCTTTGATCCAAAGGGCCTTTAAATGAAATGCACCTACGTCTTTTTTAGCTCCGCCTTGAGACGCACCAACGTGACGTCAACGGACCAATCAGCAGAGGCGTTAGCGCTCGTCTGATTGGCTGAACAAGACCTTGTGCCACCAGGGGGCAGCGTCTGGTTCGTGTGATCCAAGCGGAGCACATGTAGAGTCCAACAACAGCGCCACCTGTTGGGCCATCGAGGGTCGACCTCCAGATTTGGGACCACAAGCTGAGAGTCATGCTAGCCGCAGAACTCTGAAGGTTCACTCGGGGTTCTTCTCAACCCCCCAAGCCTTCACCTTCCTGCCTCTTTTGTGGTTGGGGCCGATTCTCCACCCTCGTCTGAGAATTAACCAGAAACAGCTGAGGAATCCAGCGAGGGGCCAACTGCTGAGACCCAGCCGGCCAATCGCGGAGGCCGACGCTAATCTGCTGTCGGAGGATCTGTCCAGGCAACAGGACGCTGCACATGGACGCCGCGGTCATGAAGCGAAACCCGTCCAGCAAAGTGGGTCAGAGGCCGAGCGAGACGCAGCAACAGCAGCCGCGGCCCTCACGTTAGCGCCGCTTTTAACGGCTTTCACCTAAATATTGTTGCACTAAACGGCTGTTTTATGAGACACGCTGGCGGATCAAAGAGGTTCTGGCAGAGACGCGGCTCGTGAAAGAGCAGAGCGGAATAATGAGGCAAACATTTGCGCCGCTTACAGCACACATGCTAACACATCCTCAGATGTTTACATTGAGGCCCATCCAGGCCAGAGGGACAGAAAGTGACACGCAGCGATCTGTCAAAGACGGAGAGAGAGGAGAAGAAAAGAACGACAGAGCTGCAGCAGCAGATTAAAGACAGATGGGAAAGTTAAATACGTAAGAAAAAAAGATGTAACTCGCTGCGTGAGGGAACATGCTAACAACCGCCATCAATGGGCTGTAGCGTCACGTCACCTCTGACGTTCTCCGTGTTCCTGGACACGTTCCTGTAAAGTCCTGGAACTCCTCCTGACGTGTTCTGACACAGCTCCACACTCACCATCCAGAAGCTGCGATTGTTCACATCTTCAGGGCCGTTTTCCGCCGCTGGCGTCGACATCCCGGCCTGGTTGATCTGCGGATACAAACCAGATGCACCTTAATTCCTCTTCCTGTGTTCACCTACTTTGCTAAAGAGCTTCAGCTGGTGAGTCAGCAGAGCAGCATCGCTCCATCAGAGCGGCTCCACAGTCCTGCCAGATGAACTCAAGAACCCGGGTTCTGCTGGACCACCGCTCCAGCCACAACCGTGTTCTGTTTAACCCCGTTTCTCCCAAAGCCAGCTAAAATAAACCAGACAAAAGTCGTAAAAGCGGCACCAGGCGGCGATACAGCCGAGCCTGAGGGCGCTCACGGGTTCCTCTGTTCATTCAGAGAGCAACAGAAGCCAACCAGATGTCTCACCCGCCTGCATCTCAACAAACAGTGTAACTATGGAAGCACTGGCTAAGTTCTAGCGTAGCCGCGGACGCTAACACATGATGAATTCAACTAAAAGCCTGAACAAATTCCTGAAGCAAAGACCACATTTCCAAACACACTCAGGACGTTATGGCGACTGTGACCAGGCACTTAGCATTTTCTGCTAATCGTCTCAACAAGTCTGTTGTAAAACAAGGCTGTAAGCTAGCTGAGAACGAGGACAATCCAGCTGCTAATTAATCACTGTTCATAAACGCTTCTTTATTTTACCGACGTTGTCAAAATAATAAAGGCAGGCGAGTCTTACTGCCGTTTACCACCAGGAGGCGACAAAGAGGCTTTGACTTCAGCACATTCTATCGATTCAGTTTCAAGCTATGATAGCATTTAGCATCAGGTGAACTTTTATGTGGATTTGCCAACTGAATCAGTCACTACTGTCGTCTACATGTTTGGAAAACTTAACTCTGACAGGTCCTCTTAGCTTTTTTTACATTTTAAGTCAACAGTCTGCGTCTGGGAGTGTCGACGACCTGAACTGTCGGCGTCTGCGGCTCTGTAATCGTATCAGTAGCGTGACGATATCAGCAGGTGTAACTGAATCAAATTGCGGAGATTGTTGGGGTTGCGCTTGCACTTTACAGTAAATCTGAACTGGGAGCCGTACAGTATATCCAACAGCAACTCTGCGCTGAAACACGAGCGCTTCTAAAATTAACTGGGGCTAAAGGCCGATGCTAACGCTCATTTCATGTAAACGAATCGCACCAACACACGGGCTGGCGGGACCTCGCCCTTCTATCAATCCACCCGAGAAGTTTACGTGTAGTTAACACGAAACTGCTAATTAACTTAGCATAAACACTCGTCACGCTTGTTTTGACTCTTAAGAGTTGAAGCGTCGTACTTCCTGTAGGAGCCCAAAGTTATGCAGGTCAGTTGTAGCAAGTCGCGACCGGCGTTTGAGCTAAGCTAATTAGCCGTGGGAGTGGTTCAGAATCAGGAATCTCTCAGACTTTCCCAGATCTGCCTGGTGGCGTTTGGGGCCTAGCACAGTCAGCTTCAGAGATGCTCGTCCACGTTCTGCCGCTCACAGGGCGTCACGCGTTTCTCACAGACCCTTCACGTACGAGATTATACAACCCCGACCTCTGTGGTGGAGGGGCAGAAAAATAAACTGCCTCCCTCCTGACCTCTGACCTCAACTTCCTGTCCCATTGCTTGAGTTTTCGTGGTGGGGCGGGGCCGCGATAACTGATTAAAATGATGGCTCTGTGGAGTTCCTGTGATAAAAGGAAAGATTTGTGTTGCAGTTTGGCTGCTTTCATCTCTGCAGACACGTGTCCGAGTACGTTCAGCCCGTTTCCTGCTGCTTTAGCTTCCACGATGTTACAGCAAACAATACTTTTACTCTGTATTTAAATTAGAATGTAAATTGCTCAGCAGGTCACATGACTTTTTTTTTTTTTAAATATGTTAACTGTTTGTATTCAGATTAAACAAAAATGAGTTAAGCCTCTGTAGCTGAGAAGCGGCGAAGCTCAAATGAAACTGAGATTGACGCACCTACCGGTCAGACCTGAGCCAGGATCAGCAGCAGACAGGGAAAAGTGTCCGTCTGCTTCATCATCAGGACAAGTTACCACTTCAAAAACACAGGAACGCAAAGAGCAACTCTTCCACCCGTGTGTCCACTGACTCCTCCCCCTGTCCCCATTTCATCTGTCTCTCTCACACACACACACACACACACACGCACACACACACAGAAATAGAAAGTTGATCCGACTCTACAAACCTCTGAATGTTGGGCTTCTCTGCTCCAAACTCTTCTTCTACTTTTTCTTCTTCTTCTTCTTCTTCAGGTCAACCTCTTTCTGCAAACTTTCTTCTCTGTCTTTCTCTCTCTCTCTCTCTCTCTCCTCTGCACTTCTTCAGCTCTGCTCCAACTTTAAATTTCCACTCATTCTTGCTGCCGCTCTTCTTTTTTCCTTCAGCTCAATGTTTGTCAGATGAGTTGGCTCCTTTTTCTCCCTCCCCCATTCTCTCTCTCTCTCTCTCTCTCTCTCTCTCTCTCTCTCTGAAACAGCTGAAGAGGAACTCCCTCATTCTCTCACTGGAGTTTTCTCTCTTTTATCTTTCACTCACTTCCTTCATCTCTTTCAGATCAGCACCAATTAACACGTGTGTGTGTGTGTGTGTGTGTGTGTGTGTGTGTGTGTGTGTGTCTGTACGCGCGTTAATTGGACCATTAGCCACGTTTTCTATCGCAAAAAGAGACCCAAAGCAGCATGACCAGATAAGGAAAACTCCATCTCTGAGCTTTTATCCTCCAACATTCCCTCAGGACAGTTTGGTGGGCCTGCCTCCACAGCTGGAGGAGAAATCCGGTGTGTGTGTGTGTGTGTGTGTGTGTGTGTGTGTGTGTGTGTGTGTGTGTGTGTGTGTGTGTGTGTGAGAGAGAGAGAGAAGCAGAGATCCTTTGAAATTACAGGCCCGAGACAGATTGTTCTTCCTTCTCCTCTCTGTCAGAACATGTCACATAAAAGCATCGACTGTTCCACATTATGTTGTTTACGCCAAAAAGAACAGTAATGTTGTGATCACGGTGCTATAGTCAGATCTAGAAGGATGATCCCATGATAACACCACGAGATCCCATGATTACTTTAATAATAATAACCATGACTGACAGTCAAAGAAACAGTGATAAACATTTGAAAATCGGGCTCTGGAACATAAATTAAAGTATCCTGGAAAATGAACCGAAAAAAAAAAAAAGATTTTTTACTCTGCTCAGACTTTCAAATATTACAATGATATGTTTTGTTGTTGTTAGTTTACGTCACGTAGCAAAACATTCAAGGGTCATTTAGGAAAAAACTTTAAAAACGTACACTAGTGACATCTGGTGGTCAAATTAAGCAATTTCACTGCCCAATGACGGTAAAGGTTTAAAATCTAAATCAACTTTTATGTCGTGGACTTTTGTTCTTCTTCATACAACATCACGAGGTCAGAGTGAAGCGTTGTAGGAAAAAGGACAATTTGGACAAAAAAACCGCAAATGATCTAAAGAAACCTAATAACAAAGTGTGTATTTAGAAACGTGGCTATTTCTTCTCTTTTGTAATAATAATAATAATAATAATAATAATAATAATAATAATAATAATAATGTAAGAATTACAGCTGCGCACAATAAAACTGATCGTAATTATATACGACGACCGTTATAGGAAGACCGTTTCCGGTGTACATTTCAAAATAAGAACACGTGTCATTATCCGATACCGAAATGGCAGATTTCATTGGGAATTTAAACAAAATCGTATTGAACTACTGCGGTTACTACAAGTAACGCAGGTAGTTTTTTTGTTTGTTTGTTTTTTTAATATCCTGATTACAACGAAGAATTGACGAATTACGCATCAAAAGGGCAGTAACGATACTTAACGGGCAACAAAAGTGTTTTTAAAATGTGACCGTGGTGTGGCTTTACTGGTTTTACGAGCATGTTCTGTATTTACTTTATTTTACGTGTGAATGCCGGTTTTCTGCCATGGCTACGTCAAAAGTTCCTTTTCTTTCCAACTGTGGTAACACAACGTGGCCACCCGAGGGCAGCAATGACACATTACTACATTTCAATGGTATTGCTACTACACAATTGAGGATGAAAAACTAGTAAAGAAGTAGATTATGCTGCCCCCGATAATACGTAATCAACGCAGACTGAATGCACATTGGACTGTCTTGTTTGTATTTAACAAAATGTCCAAACCGATAAGTACTTTTTAAAATTCCGCCCCAGTCCAGTAGGGCGCGCAACTGCGCACTTGGGCTGACAAAAAGCCACCAATATTAAAGGCCGAAGCAGAAGACCTTGCGGTGGTCATTGTGAAAAATGCAGCATGGGGAGAAGTTGGAACTTAAACTTTTGCGCTACTTTACAGTCCGGGTGATATAGGTTAACTTTAAAAGGATTTATGAAACCGTAATATTTACGCAAGAAGAAGCGTTTGCAGCGCAAATGTTAAACGGCGACGGTCAAAATGTATGTATACTTCCACTCTGTTATTACCAGTATCAGGTCTTTTTAGTGGTTAGGATACTTTTAATTAAGATATATACGTCTAAGGAGACAACGTTAATTTTTATTGTTCGCTTGATGACTGTCCGTCATCACGTGGGCCTTCCTCCACGTGGTTAACACTAGCTTTATTAGCATGTTAGCTATCTAAGATGCGTCCAACTGCGCCACTGTCAGTGTAGCCAACCGCGTAATATAATCTACTATAAACTCTTGTTTATGACCGTGCTCTTTGTCATCGATCAAACATTAATTTATGTTGCCGCGGATTAGATTTGCTCTCCCATGATGACTTGCACTGGGCTCGGAGTCTGCGTGAAGACAAACGTGCACGTCTGGCCCTGACAAGCCGGAGTTTCTGAGGAGAAAATAACTTTTGTTTTGTTTTGAATGAGACGTTTTCCTTATATTAACTGTCAGTCTCTTTTCAGGGTGCTGCAGACCTTTGAAAGCAGACCCTCATATATTTGGGACCTGAAAGGTGAGAAGGTCAGCCACAGCCCTTAAAAGCTTTCTTTTAGATGGTAAAGCAGCAGATGTTCATTAGTGTTTCAATGTCATGGTCCAAACTGCGATGATTGTCAAGTCTCCCATGATGACGTGCACTGGGCTCTGAGACTGCGTGGAGACAAACGTGCATGTCTGGCCCTGACAAGCCAGAGCTTCTGAGGAGAAAATTCGCTGATTTGACTAAAAATGAGGATTAGAATCATTTGGCTTATGTTGAACAAAGTTGGAGGATATCTCTCTAACTCAGACCTTTTTTCTCTGTAGCTCACTGATCGGTGGAACCGAGCGGACTCCGGTCCCGTCGCTGTGAAGGTGTGTAAAATCCTTCATACATATTAATCCATGGAACATTGCATCCATTTGTTCCAAACTCACCAGTGGTGTTAGCTTTGTGCTCCCATGATGATGTGCACTGGGCTCTGAGACTGCGTGGAGACAAACGTGCATGTCTGGCCGTGACAAGCCAGAGCTTCTGAGGAGAGAATAAGCTGATTTTGACTAAAAATGAGAATTAGAATCTACATCTGGATTTTGTTATTTGCTGCACCTCCTGCTGGTTCTCGTCTCACTTTTGAGGCCAACAACACTGACTCTTGTTACAGATGCTGGGTCAAGGCAGGTGGACGGAGGTGGTGCTCGGGGTCCTACTGGGTGACCTGGAGGACATCAGAGCTGCCGATCCGAAGGCAGAAGTGCAGCTCAACCTGCAGATGGAGACTAAAGTTTCCAACATTAGTGCTCAGAATTCCAAACGCTGGCTCATTCCTTCTGTAATTTGTGAGGACCAATAAAGATTTTTTCCACACTTGACTGCAATGTTTCTTTACCCTCGTACATTTTAGAGGTAGAGTTTAAAGGGGAAATACTAACGAGACTAATCTTTTACAATGACATTTTCAGCGGAGCCTGTGAAAGTAGCAAATCCAGCTGTTTGTCCACTCAGATTGGGTTTAAAAAATGAAAGTGATTGTAAACTGCAAATTAAACTAAATTAGCCAAATAGTTAAAGGCCTCGGTTATACAAAGTACAGATGTCCAAACACCTTCCTCCTACCTGCCGTTAATAAACCTGATGGACCTGGAAAAAAAACGATGCACTTAAACTCTAGAACTTTGTTTCTTTATTATAATTCTAACAATTTATCTTAAAACATTTGATATTTATATGAATGTATATGCGTTTCACATATACATATTCTGCAAGTTTGCTTTCATCAACTCATATTCTCTCTTTTAAAGATCTGAAACGGGAAAAAACCTTCTATAGAGTCGGACCGATTCCCTCACATCTACCAGCGAAGCATCGCTGAAACCGGAACGGATCGGAAAGGATTCCCTGGAATCACAGCGGACTGTGCGTCTGTATTTACACTCCCTCAACGTTAGACCTGATAAAAACAAGCAGGGTGAGGCTGCAGGTTCACCTTAGCCCCATTTCTCTGCTGCAGAATCTCCAAACAGCTCAAAGGAAAAGGTGACGGAACCACAGCTGTCGATGGGAATAGTGGTTGCATAATATGCTGGTAATAAACGATGTGCAGTGATGGTACTGACACGTCAGCGGCTGCAGAAAGTGCTTTGTACAAAGAAGCCGCGGATGGCGAGCAGAAGCGGGCTGGAGAACAGGTCCAACTGTATAGAAAGAGCAGATAAATAAATACACATACCCTTTCTGGATAAACATCTGGAAGACAGAGATTCTTTAGAACTTTGAGACTTTTTAACATCTTAAACAATAATTAAATGACCATTAACTTCATCGTCCTTATTGCTATTCCCCTTCACGTGCCCGCAACCTCGCGTCGACCACCGAACAGAGGCGTAGCTCCTCGTGCAGCCTTCACCCCCCCCAGCCCAGCGAAGACCGTAAACGCATGTAGGATACGTGTTCAGAGAGTGGAGAGTGGCGGGAGGTGAAGCCTCGTTTAAGGTAGAGGTCACGAGAGCCCTTATTTTCATCCCAGCAACAGCGAGAAAAGCAGGACTGAGAAGGAAATACGACTTACATCAAAGGCAAAGATCAAAGGAAGGGAATGCATCATGGGAACAAAATAAGAGCAGCAGATGTAAAGAGACATGTTGGGCCTCTTGTTTTTTTTAAGCTTAAAACGAGCTTCGCTGATGAGTAGAGGGTCAGTATCCTGAGGGAAAGTGTCAAAGGGAATAGATTGAAGACTAATCAAAGATAATCCCACAAAACCTACAACTTTCTAAGATGATTATGGTACAAAAGGTTTCATTATTCAATACATTTATTTGGTCTTCTTTAATATATCAACCTGTGCACAATGACACATTTTTATAATTTCAAGGCTGGGCTAAGATGGGACTTTGTAATATGGATCTCCAACATCTGCACCTAGCTAACGGAACCGATACCGGGCCCCTATAAAAGGTGAAACCGCAGGGAAAGAACACCTGGGCGGTACAGTGTGCTTCACATCAAAGCTGCTTCTCGTCACAGACGTTGAGGACGGAGCGCACAAAACCACATGCGTGCGTGGCTTCAAAGGTGCCTGCGCGTACACACACGTCTGCATTTAAACTGTAACCCATCGACCGCCTCGCCTGTAATAACAGCAAGGACGATGAGAGCAATGACAAATGGCAACAATAAATCTCTTCATATCAACATCTGTATTCCAGAACTCCCATTTAAAGTTTAAAAACTGTAAGAATAATCATAGTATTAAAATCCCGTATAAGCATTTTCTCGTGGATCGCGTCGCTGCCTTCTGGATTTGGTGGGGGGATCGGGTGGGGAAGAGTTAGAAATTGGCAGTTTTTGCTCTTCCCTCCCGTCTCCGGTCTATTCCCCCGCCCTCAGGAGGACCGAACGGGTGCACGAGGAAGAGTTTCTCTGTAAATAAATCCTCAGGGAGGTTTCTCTTCGCGTGGAAAGCATTCTGCCTCCGTCCATGTATCTTACATCCAAACAAATAGGGTGCATCTATATACTCTATAAGATGTCTCATAAACTCTTAACACAATCACCAGGAAGTGCTTGTGTGTGTGTGTGTGTCTACATGTTGTGTATGCATGCAGGCATGTATCATAGTATTTTTGGGTGACTTTGAATGTGTGATATTGGTTTTTTTTTTGTCTTTTTTGTTGGTCTGGGCACTTATTTTTGCTACAAATGTTGTAATACAGTGACCAGTCTGTATATATGTCATTACAAGATGGTGAAGAGCTATCAGATAAAGACGGAAAATCCTGCTGACAGGACGGAGCCCTGCCGGTGGTGAGGTAAAAACGAGAGCGGATGCAGGTGTGGGCCTGCGTCGCCTCGATCCACACGTCAGACCTGCATCTGTCACCGTGGTGGTCCGATCAACAGCCAGCCAGGCTGGGAGGGGCTGATCAACAGCCAGCCAGGCCGGGAGGGGTTTCATTGCACTTTAAAACTGATGAATGGCTGAAAGAAAAGAGGCCTGTTCACCAAGATGGCTGCTTCTTTAGCGTGACGCACCGCTGAGTGTTCTCCATCACTCCATCTCCATCACTTCCTCTCCACTGCCACCAAAGTGTCCTCAGCTGCTCTCATGTGTGTTTCTGGTGCGACTGTGGAAGATGTTGCTCCGCCCGCCGTGAGCAGGAGGCGCCAGCCGGTGCATTTACGGACCATCAGACCTTTGTGTTTCACGTGCTCGTGTTTCCACCCCACTTTGGGACGTGGCTCCCTCTGTCCGCTCTGTGTGAAGTCTGTCCTCCCGTAATTTGTTGTGTGAATCCAGCGTGGACAGCAGCAGTTGTCTTCCCCCATCACTGACTCCAGCCCCCCTCCATCCTTGAATCTCGCTCTCTCTTTCCGGGTTCGCAGGCTCAGCTCCGACCGCCGTCGTCCATCCTTCTCTCAGTCTGTCCTTCCCGGGGTGAGAGCACAGAAACGGGAAAAGGGCTGCTGGACAGCCTGAGGACAGAAGGACACAGGACACAAGTTACTGCTTTTGTAGGATGCTGCCTTTGCGTGGCTGAGAACCTTACGCCCCCCCACCCCACCTGTCAATGACGCTCCTTAGGGCCCGTTCAATGTTCATGCGATGGCCCACACGCGTCACCCCCAAATCCAAATAGTCGTCCTTGGTGAGGGAGGGCAGGTGTGTGCCGTCGATCTCGTTGTCCAGGAAACGCTCCCTGTGCTCCCCCAGGTTCAGGTACCCAAGCCAGTCTGCAACGTCGTACTTGGTCCAGTAGGGCAGCGGCTTGGAGGCAAAAGGCTTCGTGGGGGAAGGAGGTGGTAGGTGAGGGTAACTCAGACAAGAAGGTGGAGGTAGAGGGTGGAGGGGTGGAGAGGAGGTACCGGACAGGAAGTGTGTCGGAGAGAGAGAACGAGAAACCACCAAGGTGGAATTTGGAGGTGGAGGTGCACCAGACGGCGCAAACAAGGGAGGGGAGGGGGAGAAGTAAGGGTCTCCCAGAGGGTTCCCCGGTGAGGGTGGGGTGATCGAGCCTCTGAGGTCATAAATGGCGCTGTACAGAGGCGTGGTTGGGAGGAGCGGAAGGGATGACGGTCGCGGCGGACCCAGCTTGGGCCTCTCTGACGGTGAGATGAGGGGGCTGGGCGCTCGCCGACGCTGCAGCGCCTGGGAATCGGCCTTGCGGGACTCTCGACTGGGGATGAACTGGAATTCTAGAGCTTTGGTCCGGAAGACGGGTCTGTGCTTGGGCGAGGTGGGGTATGGGGAGTATGTGGTGGGAGACAGCGGGGAGCGTGAACGTGTAGGCTGAGACGGCGCTGCAGGCTGAGGAGATGGAGCCCTTCCCCAGCTGGGGTACTGGGAGGCAGGGGTGGGCGATGGCGATAACGTCGGCTGGGACAAGGAGATGGGAGAGGGTGACAGGGATCGGGCCGAGGGGGGGCTCAGCGCTGAGGCCGAGTCCTCGGAAAACCTGAGAACGGAGGACACAACATCAGGCCAAAGACGAGAAAAGGTCAAAGACGTGCACGACAACAACAACAACACCAGACGTGCACCTGTGTCTGCTCAGCGGCCTCTGGCTGCTCCAGCTCTCTTTGCTCCGGTGCTGCAGCTTGGTACCCAGCTCGTTGAGGATACTGGGCTTCATACTGGTCGAAGGAGGGTAACTCTTCTTCCCCTCCAAAGCCGTCGCAGACTGCCCGCCATCGTTAGCCATCTGCCCGTCCCCCCAGAGCGCTTTCATCTCAGGAGTACACGGTCGCTCCAGGTAGGGAGACACGGGGCGAGCCATGGCGTGCACGTCTCTGCCTCCGTAACGCTCGTGGCCACTTCCATCCTCTCTCCCTCCGTCTTCGCCCTCCTCGTCTTCCTGTTCTTCCTGCTGTCTGCTGGGGTGGTAGGAGGCCGGGGCGGTGCCCGTCTGCCTCTGCAGGTCGCCGCTGCGCGCGCCGTCTCTGAACCTGCTGGCTTTTGGGTAGGTGGAGGCCACCGCGGTGGCGTTCTGCATCTCAAAAGTCTGCCCATCGAAGTAGCTCATGTACGACTCGAGAAAGTCTCCCCCCCTCTCGGACTCTCCCGCCCCACCTCCTGCCCCCACTCGCCCTCCAGCTGCCCCGCCCCTGTCCCCTCGGTCCAGCCTGACGCTGGCTCCGCTTAGCGCCAGGATGCTGTCCAGGTGGTGGTCGCTGCTGCTGCGGCTGTCCAACTCTTCGATCCCAGAATCCACCACCGTCTCCAGGGATTCTCCTTTTTTGGTGGCGGGTGGAGGGCGGTGGTGCTCTCCTGTCCTGCGGCTGCCCATGATGGAGGTGGAGGACGTGTGTGTGGCGTGTGTTCGCTCCTGATATAGCTGGGCGGAGGTGCTCGTTGTGGTGGCGGCAGTGGCGGCGGTAGCGGCACAGCTAGCGGTCGTGGCGTGCGAGGCGGCGCTCCGCAGGGGAGCTGAGGCGGCAGCAGTGGAAGAGGGCACTGGCGGGCCCCGGTAGGCTGGCGGAGGAGCAACAGTGTGCAGAGGTGGTGTAGGGGAGGAGCGTCCGGGAGGGTGCGAGCTGTTGTAAAGGTGATGGGGGTGAGACATAGAAAAGGGTCTGTGGTACGTCCCAGGAGGCGGTGGCGGCGGCGAGACGGACGGCGGAGGCGGAGCAGCGGCTATCGAGTTAGGTTGCAGAGTGGAGGGTGAGGGAGGGGGTGGCGGGTTGGGGGAGGTTTGACAGGGCGAATGAACTGACTGAGTTAGATTTGCCACCTCGCTGTCGTAAGACGTAAGGCTGGAGGCGGTGGAGTCCCCCGCCTGGGGGGAGGGCAGTGGCGTATGAGCAGGAAAGCCCGTCATAAATGCTTCCTTGTGTGGAGGTGGTGGAGGTGGCGGAGGCGGCGGAGGCGGGACCTGATGTTGGTGAGCGGCGAGGCTATTGGCCAGAATCCGTTGCTGGGAGTACCCCGCCATTCTCCCCAGTCCCTTGTCGAAGCTGTTAGCAAACTCTAAAGGAGGCGGCAGCGGGTCGGCGTAGACAAACTCGTCGTCGGCGTCCACCGAGGGCGCAGGCGGAGGAAGAACCATCAGGCCAGTGCCAGTGTTAGCTGGCTGCTGTGTGCTAGCAGCTGGAGGAGAGGAAGGGGTGAGCGACAGAATATAGGCCTCCGAGTGACTTTCCATTCGGAGGAACGAGGGTCTCTGAGGCGGCTGGGCTTGGGCCCCCCGCTGGGACAGGCCGTCAGTGCTAGCAGCCTGCTCCACCCTGCCCAGGTAGCCCTCTTTGTCCTGCTCTCGTTCCCTGGACCTCTCCCTCTCCCTCTCCTTGTAGGTTGCCTGATAGGGCTGAGGCTGGTAATGGTGGGTATGAACCGTTTTGTCCTCGGAGAAGCGAACCCTCAACCCCTCGCGTGCGACACCTCCTTCCCGCTCTCTGTCTACTCCACCGCTTTCGTCGCTCCACACGTTTCCAAGTCCTCTAAGGATTCTGGGCGAGGGCGGGCGGCCCACGGTCGGCGTGGTGGCAGCCAGAGACGATGAGGTGACCAGGTAGGACGAGACCGATGACTGAGCTGCAGACACCGACACGGGCTGAGAGGAGGAAGCAGACGGAGGAAACACCGCACTTGACATCTGGCGGCCGAAGTGGTGTTCCACTCCTCGCCTCAGCCTGCCATCATCCCTTAGAGCACGCTCCCTGGCGGCCAGGGCTAGCCCGAGGGGCGATGTTGGATCGAGGGCCTTCCCCGTCAGAGGGTGAATGAAGGTGGTGGACGTGGGGGGACCCGGCTGCCTGCCTGCTGCGCTGTAGAGGTCAGCAGGCACCGACTTGGGCTGGTAATCCAGAGCAGGGGAGGCGTACTCGGGTAGGCCGAAGGCTGGCGGCATACTGCGAGTGTGATGGATAAACGTGTCCCCAGAGAACATCCCTTCATCGATTGATTTGGATGGACGCAGCCGCGCTGCGTTATCAGCCTGCGCGCTCATCTGCTGCTGCAGCGCTTGCGTCCTGGTTCCTCCACCTATCCCATCGCTGAGGCTCACATCCTCCTCCGCAGACATGAACAAGGAGGCGCTCTTTCTCCGCGCTTCATGAAACCGTTCCCTATCTCTCCGAGCCGCACCCACAATGGCCGCCCCGAACTGGCTGGTGTAGTCCAGGTTTTCCTGCGAACGAAGCGAAGGTAAGGTCGGCGGCGGCGGAGCTGGGATGGAAGGCGGTGCAGGAGGTTGTGGAGCGGCAGTGGAAGGAGGACTATGTGGCATTTTGGTTTCACCAGCGTCGCCGGCTGCCGGAACGTCTGCCTCCACGCTGCTGCCCTGGCTGCTGCGTCCGCTGCTGCTGGTCGAAGGGGCCTTAACAATGATGGTGGGTATGGGTATGGAGCTCTTCTCCACCGAGCCCTTGTCCCCCAGTGTCCCCTGGCCCGCGCGGAGGTCCTCTACCTTAGACTGCTTCACCAAGGGACCTTTGCCCCTCCGAGCTCCTCCTTTTGGAGCGCCCGCTCCAGCTGCACGTTCCGCTCTCTGCGGCTGACTCGGGGCCGTCTGCTGCTGCTGCTGCTGGGGTATTACAGTTGCAATACCAGAGGCGGGGACACCAGTGCTGTAGCCTCTCCTCAACGCTGCTGCCTTGGCCCCTCCAGCAGCCCCCATGCTGGCGCCAACAGGCTCCCCAGTATAGGCCACCTTGCGTGAAGCAGTCCGGCCCTGAGCAGCGTGGGGGGCTGCGTGTGCATACGAGCTGCTGTGATCCACCGCTCCACCGCTGGGAGCAGCGCCGGGAGCGCCAACCCTCTCCCTGCCCCCGTGGGTAAAGTGCATCGGCTGGGTGTAGGGTTGGTAATGCGCAGAGGTGGACGTGGACTGGGACACGGAGACAGAGGACTGCTGTGGCGACTTGGCTCTCCAGCCAAGCGGGGGCGCAGACGAGAACGGAGGATCAGGCGGGGCCGTGGTGGGAGGAGGGGGAATGTCATCTGGGCCGGGTACCGACAGACTGCGAGCAAACTTGACGGCTGGAGGATGCAGGAACTGCTTCTCCTCCTCAGGGACCCCTGTGGTGACAGATGAAAGACGGTTTGCAGCAGTTAGAGGAGAAAACGAGGATTATTCAGGGAATAATGAATGCTTGTTGAGGAAAAACGATCCAGATAAAGGAAAGCTTTATCTGAGAGTGTCTGTCTAAACCTGCCAGCCATCTACCTGCCAACAGGTCTGTCCTCGATCCTGCGTCACTTAAAGGTTCTGCTGGTGCTTTTGCCACATTAGCATCAAGAGAGAACTTAAAAACCTCAGTGAGCAACCAATAAAAAAATAATCCTTCAGACTAAGATGCTACCAAAGATTTGTGAGCACACAAATATCTTCTTTTTAGAATCACACAGGAACTAGTGGAAGAACTTGTGACATACAGTGATACACAGGTAGAAAGTGCCCACAGATTGGCCACACACGAGACACTGTTGGCCACAGACAAACAGGTGGACACTGGACACCTTCACTGGTCCGGAGGACAGACAGACAGGCGCAGGGACGGGCAGACAGGGTAACCAGACAGCCTCACCGATGGACTTCTGCCGCTGCATACCGTGCGCGGGGCCGTGCGCTGAGGTGTACGGGCCACGGTCGTAGCTGAGGCCCAAGCCTGAAGACATCACCGCCATCCCGGCCTGGTCCCCAAAGTTGGTCTGGCGGGGAAACGAAGAGCGCGAGCGTGACCAAACAGACTGGTGCAGCCTCGTGGCGCACGTCACAGATTACTGTGGCGAGCGTGCAGCAGTAATAACCTCAACAGCGGAGTTTAGCCGCAGATTTACATTCCTTCCAGACGTCACGAGGCTTTGAAAATCACCTGAACTACAATAGCAACAAATTCAATAATTAATGGACGTGGAGGCTAATGTAATGAAACTGGGATTACGGAGGAGAACCAGAGATCCAGTAATCGTGGTTCAGACAGCACGAATCTGAATAATTCTTCCCTCATGAGGGGAAATGCAAATATTTGGCCTTTCTGACCTTTCTGATGCGAGGACGGGGAAATGAGAGGGAGTTTCAAAGTCAAACCCTGCTCAGAGTGAGCGTTTCTTAATCCGTCTGCATTATAATGAGCTTTAATACTGTTGAAATATAGATTCCACATTTCTGCTCTCATGGAAAACTGCAACTTTTCCGTCCAGTCCTCCAGAAGACACACATTTCACACACAGGAAAACGTGTGTGACAGGAACAGGCCTCCGATACACACCTCATTGCCATAGAAACTTCGCCCCCTGTCTCTTTTCGGCCCCTGTCCCCGTGTCCCCGGGGCCTCGTTAGTGCTGATTGTCTGTTGAGCTGCTGCAAGAATTTCATCGAGTTTATCTGAGAGGAATAAAAGTGAGAGAAAGAGACAGGAGGAGAGAAGGAGACATACAGCAATGAAA
The DNA here is from genome assembly GCA_015343265.1 of Pao palembangensis. Lineage (NCBI taxonomy): Eukaryota > Metazoa > Chordata > Actinopteri > Tetraodontiformes > Tetraodontidae > Pao > Pao palembangensis. The sequence goes on along the minus strand of CM027085.1, from coordinate 20,283,303 downwards.
CAGAACAAATGAGACGGCAGTAAGACAAAGAACACAACTTGTGGAAAGGGACACACTTGATGGAGGCGGGTGAGAAAGAGGGGAAGAGATTCAGGAAACAGCCACTGACAAACATGAGCGCTCTTACTCAAAGCCATCTGATAGACTGTCCTCTTCTTCTCTGTGACTTGGGAGGATTCGAACTCTACAAGAGAAAATGAAAAAAAAAAGCCTTAAGAATCGCTAATCACCCCCCATATAATCAATCAACAAAAATTTTTATTAAAGGCACTAAAATTCTATGATTTAGTCAGTCTTAATACTGCACTCTTTATGTTTAACGCTGGAAAACAATGTGTGCCTGCAAAGAAAGTAAATATGATTTGCAGGTAAAGGTATGTTTAAAAAAGAAGTGGTCAGAACTAAGGTCAAACAAAACTGTATTTCTGTTCAAGGAGTCAACTTGTGGAATGCTCTAACGGACCAGTTGAGTAGTAACTCTTGATTTCAGTTTCAAAAAATGTTTAAATCAGTTAAAGTTGTATATTTTCAAAAAGGCACATTGTACTGTAGGTTTAAGGGTGGTGTAAGGGTGGGTGATGTCAGCCCTGGCTTCAGCCGACATCTTTCCGCTTGGTTTTGTTCTGCTCTAAATGCTTGATGGCTGTTACGAAAACGCTCGCCTCAACCAAAGTCAATCATTTTCATCATCATCAAGAGAAACTGCACCTCCGATAAGTGGCTGGAGTGTCAGTGTAGGACGGCAGAACCTAAACGGGAGTGTATCAGCGCATACCTGATTTTTTTTTCCAAGGGGTAGCAGCTGGAAGGAGGACAAAAGGAGACTTCACTTTTGGCAGGAGAGAAAGCGGGATAGCAAAGTTGCAGTGAATACTAATCATGTTCCCCAGAGTCTGACATACTGACGGAACTCATCGGGCTTTTTCTTTTAGAGGTGGCCGACCCAGTCCGACGAGAGCTGCGATCCTGCAGGGTTTTCCGTCCCACCGGGTAAACAACTGCTGTTATCTGCCGGTAGGCCGGAAAACCCTGCTGGATTGCAGCTCTCATCGGACTGGGTGGGCCACCCCTGCTCGCGTTCAAATACGATGTTACACGTCACGTTTGGGTTTGTCAGACGCGGTAAAACACACACAACGAGGGAATTAGTCTGACTCCCACCTCTCTCGACTGTTAGTGGGGATCCAGGCAGCATGAGGACGAGAAAGGAAAAAGAGTTAGCGGTTAGACCAACGAACAATGAAGAAACAGGCGACAGGGCAGCAAAGAGGAGGAGTAAAAGACGACCCTTTGGTGTGCACATCCACTCGTGTGTGTGAGTGTGAGGAATGGTGCTACTGCTGTTGTACCTAATGGGAGTTTAACATTCAAGCATCAAAGCAAGCATGAGAGCATTCTGCAGAGTCATACTTGCACAAAGCCTGTTTTAAACACTCCTAGCGGCTGGGAAAACAATATCTGCTCTCCAGGATCGTTTCCATGTCCTTGGTGTTCCCCCAGCTTGGTGAAGTGGGACACTACACAGCCGCAGAGGCGTCACCAACATGAATTCCATTACTTGGGAAGGAGCATATGGCAGAGCGCGACATCGTACTCCTTCCACCTTTACAGAAAAGGAGTCAAAATCAAAGTGAACTGGCCTAAACATCCTAACTTACAGAGCCTGGTTTATGCTTTCCTTTCAACTTCCTGGACCAAACCTGAACCACATAGTGATGATTTTAGAGACCCTGAATAAGAAAAACACAAGCATGTCATCATATTTAATCTTCTGCTTTAGTTTAATTTTAAACGTTGTCCCAACATTTTAGTGCCTGACTGTTCAGGCACTTTAAAATTAGGGCTAATGAGAGAATCATTACACCTTTACACTTATGTTCCATCTGGTTCAGAGCATAAGGTGTTGATCTTGTGCATGTTGGCTCCAACCATGACGGGAGGTCACCTGACGGGCTCACAGCGCCGACGCAAACGTTCCGAATCTGATCTCACCTCAAGACACTCAGATCTAACCAATAAAACAAGGATAAACTGAGGCTGGAAACCCCCTCTGTGTGCAGGAAGATGGGTCACCTGGCGGGAGGTCACCTGGCGGGAGGTCACCTGGCGGGAGGTCACCCAGCCTTTAGAGTGCTGATGTTTTGTATGAAATGTGTCTGTGAGGTCAGTCACACTGAGATCACACCACTGCTGCTTCCAGCTCTGCATCTACACACACTTCTGTACACACACCACGCATCGTCGTCATAAATTTCCACTACAGCTGAAAAAAACTACAACTCACACCGTCGCCTGTTTTCTGTTGCTGCTACGTTTACTTTTGCAATGCGAGGTGCATCACGTCGACTAAATATAGGGCACAAAACGTATCGTTATCAAGCGTTCCCTTGATTTTTAGACGTATTTCTGAAAATCATGTACACAAGTATATTAAAGTTATGCTGTAACATCATTTATTCTGAATTAGCGCGTGTAAATCAATCCAGAACTGCGACCAGTTCAGTTCAAATATTTGCTTAGTTTGATATGATGATAAACCTCAGCAGCAGGGCTCCATCTATTCTTCATTACTTTGTAAGGACCGTTTATTTTACAGCGCTAGCAGTACAGTAAGTGTGTGTAGGAGCAGCCAGTAATGCGGAGATCAGGAACTGTGATTGTGGTGCTCATGCTCTGTGGAGGTCAGGTGAGGTCACGCCACAGAGGTGGTGGGTGAAGGGAAGGAGTCGCGGCACGAATGTATCAAAGAGCTGCTTTCCTCGCCGGGGAACTGCATTTTTTACAGTGTAGACAGGAACTTCCTGAACGCAGATCCAAGATGAGTCCCTCTCCTCCAGCAGGTCCACGTGCCAGCAGCGTCCATGCCTCAGCAGTCCCTCGCTGGGCTCAGAAGTGGATATCAAACAACCAGAAATGTTGAGCAGCACCAGACAACTCACCAGATCACAAAACCCCGGCCAACAATCTGATTTGCAAATGGGGGTGTTGACCCACAACATGCACTCTCCTCCTACTATTTCGCTTCAAATAGAGATGCCATAGCCACACGTAATGCTGTTACCACAGCAACAGACCTGGAATATATATTCTTTTTCTTCAAAAAATTACTCATCTCAGCTTTACACTGGGTGAGATGGTTTTTTTCCCAACTTAATAAAGGACAAGAAGAAAATGATGGAAATCAAGGAGATATTTTTCCATCCTGTTCACGACGCAGCAGCAGTGATGTCTGTGGAAGCCCACTCCTCTGGAATACCACCTTAACAACATGTTTATGCGCGTGTGTGTGTGTGTTGAGGAGAGAGGCTTGCAGTCTGCTCAGTGGGCGGGGTTAAAGCTGTGGGCGGACCAGGAGCAGTGGGGGAAGGGGTGAGGGGATATCAGAGGGTAGAGAGACAGGTAGTGCGAGAGGGATCACAGGGTGGGTGGCGACGTCGTTCTCTGGGTGGGGTTACCTGTAGTGGGGGTGCTGGAAGTGAGTGTGGAACCTCTGAAAAAACATTGAAATGCATTGAGACTGTCATTCCGGCGGGAGCTAATCCGTTTTTCCCGTTTCTCTCTACTCTGTCACTGGGTTGGACGGTGCTATCTTCGTTTCCGCTTTCTTAACATCTAAATTTAGCCCCGGCTTAACTCGCCTTCACACCTTGAGTATCTTTAGCAGCCCAAACACTGTTTCAATCACTCTACCTGATCTCGAACTTGCGCAGACCAAACTGGGTTTGTGTCAGCAAGCTGCAGAATTTCTGCGTTATTTGCGGCAACATTAGCACCCGAGTTACTGGGTCCATCGAACAAGCTGCAAATATGTTCAAAAGAAAAAAAATCCACCTAAATAATGTAAAGAAGAGGTTGTATTTTGACAAGAAGGTAACAGGCTTGTAAGCTAACACTGCTATACATTACTGCCTGGTTCGGCTAACGCTAAGTGACCGTACCCGACGCGGGGTTAGTGGTTAGTGGTTAAGGTTATTATAGTACAAAGTCATTATTTGTAAATCAGTCCTGGGGTGGTAAATATTTGACAATAATTTAACTACATGCATGTTCAGTCAGGTAAAATGTCCATTATTATACGCTCTTTTTTGGGGTTAACGCTCCTCATATCGAGCCGGGTGCCAAAGGCTCGTTAATTCAGAACAAGTCGTTAAGAGATTCTCACAGGATGCTGGCAAACGTAACCAGGAAATGACTGGATGTTTAGGTTTGGACTGTTTTCCGTATTCTTACCCATCTCCTCCAGTTCTGAAGTCATGGATTTAGATCTGAGCGCGATGGCTGGGGTGCTCAGCCTCTTACTCTGCTGAGGAACTGGGGGGGAGAAGCAGTCAGTCAGGCTCAGGATTCACCTACAGCAACACCCCAGGGGGCAGTAAACTCATCCTTACTTTTCTTTCTGGAGCCGTCATCCATGTCAGGGTTGCGGGTAACCATGACGACCTTGACCATGAGGCTGTTGCCACCTTGCCGAATCATGTTGACCACCTGTCTGTGACCAACCTTCACCACATTCTGCCCGTTGACCTGGGACAACGACGACGGTTGAGAGTTTGACGCTTGCAACAAGAACAATGCAAACTGGCAACAAATGTGCAGATCTGGAGGCCTCAAATAACTGGCAGTGCTAGAAAATCAGGAGAATACTTCTATGAGGAAATCTCCCATCCTGAGGCCAGCTCTCCAGGCAACACCGCCCTCATCCACTGACTCCAGGTACTGCAGCGCGGGGAACGCCGGGGTGGGGGTGAACTCCTCGATGGGGGTCTGAGCTGGAGAAAGGAGAAACAGCGACAGAACGAGACGTCACATCGCTGCTCCATTTTGACCGGAACACTTAAAAGCAGCAAGGGTGATGCAGGCAGGATGGTTATTTCAGACGGCGCACCTTTGGCTCCCCTCAGCACAAAGCCAAAGCCTTCACTGTCTTTCTTCTGCAACAGCACCGTCTTCTCCTTGATTATATAGTCACTGGCGGAGAAGACATAAAGATGAAGTTAGACACAAGACAGACAAATAGCTGCTTAATCCTTTACTGCCTAAGTCACCACGAATCCAATAAAGAAACCTGTGCTCCTGCAACGTTAACGCTCAAACTACTTAAAAGAATAATTCCTTCAAGCGCTGCTGTACGTGCATTGATATGTATGCGTTACTTTAAATTGTTATTACTTTCTCAGAACACAAACCTGCAAAAACATCTATTATTGCAGGTTACGCTAGCTTATTTCAACCACACCCACTTCAGAGTTAATACAGAGCATTGTTAGCTAATCAGGTATTGTGAATGGATTAAAGCAGCTCAGATTACTAACTTGTGTCCCCGAAGTTTTGATTTTTAGGTAGTAAAAATGACTCGTTTTTCTTTATTTAATACCATGTTTCAGTGTGTTGCAGATTCAAATCGATAAAATGTTTTATTAATATAAATACGAGTGACTGTTCCCACTTCCTGTCAGCGGTGTAAAGGCATCTGTCCTCTAATGAACTTATGAATGGAGTGACCAGCACGTTATTCTGCCAAACACCGACTCAGATATACATAAGCTGTAACACACTGTAGACCTCATGCAGATAAGCTCATCGTGCACCAAAATAGTCTCAGCCCTCTCCATCTGTGCCTCCCGTCCTCTTTTACTCTTCACTGAGTGGATTCTTTTGTCCATTTCTCCCATAGCGGCCCTGACTAGCCCCGTTACCTCTCTCTGTACTGGCTTCCCTCCCTTTTTTCTCCAAACTTCCACTAATTTCTGTCCTAATCACATTTGCCCTGAACGATCCCTTTCATTCAGCCGTTGGAGTGCATGATGCTCTCCACAGGCTCTCAGAGCGTCTCTGCCTCTGCCAAGGCTCGTCTCTTTGTTATTCTTGTCCGCTTCTGCTCGTGTTGCCCAGCTCGACAGGAACCAGCGCTGATAAATGGAAACACATTGTACATACAAACCTCTTAACAGGGAGCAGCGTGTACGAATTCATCAGGGATGCAGTTTCACAGGAGTAAATGTTGAGTACTGCAAACCGTAACCAGTAGCAAGTTTTCAAAGATGGATTTGCTACCTCCGACAAGTAAGCTAAGCTAACATTACAGCTAAAATTCTTAGCCTGCAAATCGCTTTAGCAACTGATAGCTAAAAATAATGCAGAATATCAGTGAGAAAACAGTCACACCAAGTCAATTAATGACCATGTGAACAGACAAAAGTGGACAAAGTGCTGGCATTTGAAATGCATCCCATCTCAGAGTTATGTTAACAATCACAGTTGTCCTACTGAAGCGACTTTCACTCAGTGTTTTTGTACAAACGCACGTAAAGCAAATCTCCACACAACCTCGTAGTTCTGCCATCAAATAAGTGTCATTAGACGTGCGTCAGTGGCTTCAGATTCCCAACTCTGCATTCACGGGACAAATGCTCATCCGAGCGCAACCTAAAAGTGCAGCCTAAACAAGAGCATTCTTAGAATAACCCACTTTCCAAAATCCACAGCTTGCTCGCTCTTTGTTTAGTAGAGCATGAAGGCAATCCTCTACAAAGTGTAAAAAGGAGAAATATCACATAACAAAGTCCTACTTGGTAGGTATCATACATGCATGTGATTCAGGGTTATTTTTAGTGACCAGAAAGAAACACAAAACCAACAGTGTTTTGGTTTTAGGCTCTTTTCTAGGTATCCCACGCTCACGTTAGCATCACGAGGAGTTTATCCCCACTTTTGCAGTTTTCACAAGCTGTACTTAAAGAAGAAGAGAAAAAGGTCCCCAACTTTGTCACTGATTTAACACCAGCTTAAATCTTTATTTTTTGACAATAAAGGACATAAAACAGGTCGCACCCCCCCAGTGCAGCGCGTGGATGGCACCATTTGGAGCGTTCAGTCACCGATAGTGCCACTCAGCATTAGTCACACAGTGTTGTCCACAGCGTCTCAGACACAGGCGAGTGATCTGGCGCAGCGTTTGTTTATACCGCATAACAAGTCACAGCATTAAATAGGTTTGCCAAAGTGTGCTGCTACAGCGATGCTACAGAGGTGGACAACCAAAAGCCTGCTGGGTCACACAGACGACCTCTGTGATCCTGAGAGTTTCACCCACACCCGTGTAAACACACACACCACACACCAGAGAGGATGACGTGCAACCATCCGGCCAGCCAGGGGAGAGTAAATGCCATACCTGGACGCCACTTGTTCACACACATGCACGCCATAAATCCATGCACGAGTAGCGACATCACTTGTGCCAGTGCAGCTTGGTGGAGGGTATTTATTCAGAAGGCGACTCCAAATGACACATGTTCATACAGTAAGACACAGAACAGCTGCACTGCTCACACACAGGGCTGTGCAGCTGCAGCTGCCGCTTGTTCAACACACACACACACACGCAAATATAAAAGACATCCGTCTGTAAGCATGCACTGCAACATGTGCAAATCTGTCATTGATCAGCCACGCCAACCATGAAGTCCACATGTATCCATCCCTCCCCACGTCCCCTCGTCTCCCCTGGCAACTGGAGAGAGTAAGAGGGAGGGGGTAAAAAAAATTCATGGCAGGTACCTGTAAATGAACCAGACGCTCCGATTCACAGGGCCCAGCGACGGCCAGGAAGAAGAGAGGGAGAGGGAGAGGGAGAGATCCTCCTCACCGCATGCCCCCATCGCCATTTCCTCCCCTCCCTCTCCTCCTCCTCCTGTTCCTTCTCCTTCCCGTCTTCCAGTGAGACAGCAGCAAGCGCAAGCCACGAGATAGGAGGAGGAGGAGAGGAGGAAGAGAGAGGGATGGAAGAAGGGAAAGGGAGAGGACCGAGCTCTCCCAGCCCCTTCATACTTAAGACAGAGAGTGAGTGAGAGAGAGAGGGCGAGAGAGTGTGTGTGAGTGAGTGAGTGAGAGAGAGAGAGAGAGATGGTTCATTGTGACTGCGACACAAGGAGAGAGAAAAAGGGAGAGAGAAAAGAAGCAAGGGCAGAGGGAGGGGGAATAAGGTGGCTTAAAAAAGGAGAGGGAAAAAAATGAGGTAATTGAGACAGGAAAGTGTGAGTGTGTTTGTAGAGATTTAGGTTTGGCAGCAGAAACACCGAGTCCAAACATGCATGCATCCGTATGGTCAACAACACTGCATTCACACCATCTCCCTCCTCCTCCTCCTCCTCCTCTGTTTCTCTTTGACTGATACGCAGCCTCCATTGAGCCCACCCATCACACATTTCCCATTCATCGAAAACAGACGAGTGACATCTTCTTCAGTTAATTCACCAAAATGATCATCCTGAGCTGGGAATTTAGTTGGTGAGCTGCTCCATTGTCATTCCATGACACAATATCAGATACTGATGCAAAAATACAATTATGTAAGTAAACAGGGAGGAGGAGGAGGAGGATGAAGATGATCAAACCTCGGCCACTGTCCTTCCTGTGGTGCCAAAATTACACTGAACTCTGACTCACCGTCTCCTTACTTCTCATTTTCAACCATTCTAAACATACATGTACACACACACGCACACCCTCTAACCGTAAGCATCCCAGCTAACCCCTCATCCCTCCATCAGTCCTTTAAAGTTGTGAGGACCAGCCAAAATGTCCTGACATCCCAAAAATGGCCATAATTTGCTAGTAGAATGAGTATGTACGAACTACAACGCACACACACACACACTTGCTATAAACAAAGCATGAATGAGAGGGTAGAGCAGAAAGGGGTGAGGGGGAGGAGACGCATCGACGCAGACAGGAAGAGGAGACAGGACAGAGAAACAGCTGGCGGGTGAGCAGCAGAGCCGAGCAGAGTCTTTGAACCGGCACTCACATCATCTCTTCCATCCACGTATGTCAAAGCCGTCCCCCGTCGACCTGCCCTCCCTCCGTCCCTCCGTCCTTCCTGCGTTCCCTCTCCCAGTCTCACTTCTAGTGAGGACGTTTGCAGCGTTTGTCCTCTTCTTATTTCTCGGCCTTATTGGTCCCCCCTGCATGTCAGCCACTCCCGCTGCGATGGTGCATACTGCATGTGTTTGTGTACGTGCACGTGCAACAGAGAGAACGAAAGAGACAGGAAGACTAGAAAAGGGGGAGGGAGCAGGAAAGCAATCAAAAGGGCCAGATGGTTGCATTTTCCTCCGCATCTACTCGCCTGGACATTTGTGCACTTTTACACTACATCAATTAGTCTTACACACCAGCAAATCTGTGTTTTAAAGGACGACGCAGACAAGAGCGCTGTCCAGACAGGTGCTCCTCCACCTCTAAAAGCACCTGTCTTCATCCGATGTCAGTCCAAAAGAGTAGCGAGCAGCAGCAGCATGTTCAGGTCTTCCAGAGCAGGGCGGGAGAAATGTCTTCTTCCAGAGCAGGGCTGGAGAAACCTCTTCCTCCAGAGCAGGGCTGGAGAAACCTCTTCCCCTCCTCCAGAGCAGGGGTTGGAGAAACCTTCCTCCAGGAAAGCAGGGCTGGAGGAAACCCTTCTTCCAGAGAGGGCCTCTTCCAGGGCAGGGCTGGAGAAACCTCTTCCTCCAGAGCAGGGCTGAGAAACCTCTTTCCAGAGCAGGGCTTCTTTCTTCCAGGGCAGGCTGGAGAAACTTCTTTCTTCCAGAGCAGGGCTGGGAGGAAACCTCTTTCTTCCAGAGCAGGGCTGGAGAAACCTCTTCTTCCAGAGCAGGGCTGGAGAAACCTCTTAGTAAACGGCCAATACAAGCGGTGGTCTTGCCCTGCTGTACTTTCCCTATTTTTGTTTTAGTTCTTCACAGTCCTGCAGACGTATTCACCCTCAACACTGATCTCTTGAACTTAATCTCCTGCATTTCCACGTCCACTGATCAGACATATGTCCAATTCATTTCCAGTACTCTCCCAGGCTCGATCAACAAAGAGCTAATTGGTCCTACTTTCTAAAATCTGTAAAAGTTTGTAGTTTAAATGCTGCGGGGGGCAGAAATCCTCTCTAATATGGCTTTGCCCCTTTTTTGTTTATGAAAAACAGCTTTATTTGTTCGTAACCTCTCTCCAACATAGCTCCACCTTCAGACTGTCCTTCAGTATCTGACCTCCAGATGGAGACGCCACAGGGGAGAGAAGGTGATGAAAGAAGCTGAAGAACGTACAGAGGGCTCAGCGACACAGTGAAGAAGAGAAAGTTGAGAAGGGAGGCCGTGATGGTCCAGAGAAGTGGCCAAATGTAGCTGCTGAGAAGAGGAATGGCGAGCTGGGGCATGTAGAGATGGCGGATGTGGGCCTGAGAGGGTGGCTCTGAGTCAGCCAGGCCAACCTGCTGGACAAACAAACCGCCCGGCTGTCTGAGCCTCAGTACAAGCCCACAATTATCCACGATGTGCGTGGAAAAAAAACGATACGCATGTGAAAGCGTGCGTGCCTGAATGAGCCGTTTGCATGGAAGCGTCTGTTGAAACGCATGTAAAGAAGAAACGATGATGCGTGAATGGAACGAGAGGAAAACATGGCAAAGCAAAAAGACAACGCTGCAGACGAATAAAGAATGATGACGAGTGAAGGGAACGCACGTAAAGAATACACTGATAATGGCTTTACTGCTGGGTAAATACTCGTCTCCTTCCTCGGCCCAAATCACAAACAGTGAAATTAGTTTGTCTTCAAACGAGGCCATGATTGCCTGGATGCAAAAGCAAGGCATTCAGGGGAATTAAGCAACACGTTCACACGCCTGCTGTCAACATAGTTCTGGTTTCTCATCATCGTACGTCAACAAGTCCTCAACAGTAAGGTTCCAGTTGCTCTTAGGAGTCACAGCGGGGAAGAACGGACACATGAGCATGAAAAGCCACCTGAGATCCTCCTCTGGGGCAGGACGGCGTTACACATTCCAGCTGTCTAAAAGCGTCTTCCTCACCACCAAACGCAGCCCACCTAAACTCCGCAGCTTGGACATGCAGCAAAAGGCAGATTAATAAAGTAAGAAACGCTAAAAAATCTGCTCAGATGAACTTCAGCAGGTCAGAGCGCTGCAGCTCAATCTGCAGCTCCAGTATGAAAACAGCAGATCTGAAGCCTTCACACAGCGCCCATGCATCAAAACTGCACAGCAGCGGATGAATCATAGCAGGAATCTCTTCTTATCAGAACAGATAGAAGATGAGACCCCAGAAAGGACAAACAGGGCCGCTCGAACGTGCCTGAACACACAAGCACAGCGGAAAGGTCATCAGGCGCTATCTAAGCCATGTCCTTCTCTTTAGCAGGGAGCGAGATGCTTCTTCTCGGACGAGGATGGGACGGACACAGATAAGCTGAGATCCTCAGTGGAACCGTGATCTGAACATCAAAGCATCTGTCTTTGTTTTTATGGAACCCGGGTCCAAGCCTTGTTGTCATTCTGCGTGCAGACCTACCCGCGAGGATCTGCACAGGTGCTTCGGGTCAGACACTCGTCTTACCTGGGAGCGTCAAAGCTGTCGTAGGACCCAACAGTGTAATGGCGGAAGAGGCGTTTGGCTCGTTCACCACGGCTCTCTGAAACACATCATCCAAACTCTTAAATGTTATTAAGGGTGTGTTACGTTCTTATAAGGGCAGCAGCGGGCCGCTCGCTTTAACCACGACTGGCAATACTTGTGTGCGTGTGCGGCGATCACCTGATCGGTTGTCTTGACTGCGGTGCATCACTTCCTCCACGCAGTCGGAGGGAAACCAACCTGTTCGACCCCTGACCGTCCCCTCCCAGTACCCGCCCTCGCCAACGCTCAGCACTAGAGGGGTGAAGCAAAGAGCAGCGTGTCAGGAAGAGACAAGCAGCCCTGACACACACACACACACACACACGCACACACACAAACTGCCTCCATACTCACCAGACACACCACCTTTAGACTCACTCACAAACACAGATTCATACCTGCAGACACTGAATACAAACATACATGTGGAAAACTTACACTCTTGGCAGAACATTTATTTATTTAAGTGATTTGTTGAAATTAAAAGACATAAAATAAAAAACCCTGAAGGAAATTTTCTGGCACTTAAATTTGTGTGTTTTTATTCACAGAATAAAGAAGAGTGACTTTTGCTGAAGCTGAAAGGATGTTTTATATTTATTCTGAAATTCTATAGACGGTGTCCTGTACATGTAACAGACGGGGCCCCATCTGCAGCCACATTTGCATGGAAGACAGATATATTATGATGTTCAGGCACACACACATCCAGACACACTGGTTATTCTGAAAACACACAAACTCATTCTGACCTTTGACCCTGTCCCCCTTATTGAAGCTGATTTCGCGTTCTCCCTGGGCAGAGTGTGATCTGGTGGCCACAAAGACTCGGCCAGGGACAGCGCTGTAGAGGCGTCTCCGCTGGCCTGCGCTCTGTCCAGCTGTGGAGGCGGCGGCCGGCCTGGGCGGGCGAGCGAGCGAGTGCAGGCTGCAGATTAACACTCACGGCTCCCTGGACCAGCCGTATCCAGGTACGATGATCTCCACTCACCCCTGTCTTCGACTCTGCCTACTCCGCTCCTCCTTATCCCCAATCCTCCCCCGGGATGGGGAACGTGTCCGTGCCCCTCTGGGACTGCTGGAGCTCCGCAGGGTCCCTGTGTGCTTAAACCCCTTTAGGGAACAAGGAGAAAGGTGGAAACATAACCGTAAAAGTTACATCACTCACTGTTAGCCAAGCTACATTCTATAAATAGTTTAGATAGAATAAAGCGTTCAATATTAAATGCCATATGAACATTCATCAGAATGATAAATACAATAACTTTTATGAAATGTAAATGACTTGTCACTCGCGTACGTATGTTAATGACATATCACTCAACATGACCAACCGTTTTAAAGATAATGATGACAACCGTTTGGGACTTCATCATTCATCCTTGGCTATAATTAACATCACTGAAGTGGAATAAGTGACCTCTTGCATTTTTCAAAACAGTACTTTCCGTTGTCAAACGCAGGAATAGAATGTGGAGTTTTTGCAGATGGAAAAAACAATCCTGAAGACCGACTCTGCCCCCTAGTGGCTGCAGCAGTTTGTTCAGCCATTTACCGACACAAAAGTCATTCAAAAACACTTAAACACACTCACAGCAATAAAATCCAAGTCTTAATTGAACATTAAGTTCTACTTAATTGGTTTATTTGGTAAATATTTTTTTATTTTAAATAAGCAATTTGTTGTGTGGTTAATTTCCTTTGCTCCTGTGTGTGGGTCTACCTGCACAGAGACGATGTTGGTGCCTGGGGCGTTGGGGACCGCCATCCAGTCTGGAAGGTTCATGCTGCTGTCGCTGTTGGCCCGGAGGAAGGGATGAGGGTGGGGAACCACCAGGGTCCGGGCACTCTCTCGCCTTTGGGGGGCATACTTTGGAGACTCCACAAAAGGAACTTTGGGGAGGCAAAAGTGGAGAACTTTTAATCTTTTATTTTGCTTCCACATCACTGTTGCTTTAGAAGATGCAGTGAATATCTGTCCATCTATGACAATTAAGGAATCATAATTACAATTAACTTACATTTATTTTTATTTGAAGGTAAACTCATCAAAAGAAAAAAAGAAAAATCAACTTCAGGATAGAATTTCGTTGCTTACCAACATCTGTATCCCTGTGATTTTTAATAATTTCTCCCAGCTCAAAATGGCCAGACATAACAGCCACCTGGTTCAGAAAAATTCATAAAAACAATCACAATTTTCTATCTATTAAATGCGTCGTATTATCTTCAAAACAGCCGCACAGTCGTGCACATTCATTCCGTCTCACACGGTTAATGGTTCAGTTTATGGTGTATCCACACGTGCACTCCACTGTCACCTGAAAAGGCGTCTGTCCGCTGTTGTTTTTGGTCTCTTTTTTTGCTCCCCGGTAGAGCAAAATTCGTGCACAGCTTTCCTTCAACAAACAGGATTAAAACCATCAACGGCATAATCAAACCTCATCAGGAGGACGTGAAATTCGGTCCTGGGTTATCTTGTTTTCGTTGCATTAATACACGACATTAAAAACAGCATTTAAAAACATTTACTTTTTACAAATACTTTGCAGGTTTACGTTTACAAATAAATTGGTGATGTACGGTGCCATATTTGACCCCTCCACACCAGCAGCAGTCCTCTCTAAAATCAGCGGGTACCTTGTTGTATAGAGCACAGACGTGCAAGGCAGTGTTTCCAGAAGCGTTCTGGGAGGCAGAATCTGCCCCGTAGAAGAGCAGGTGCTCCAGATGCTGAGAGTTGCCGTGCTGACAGGCCTGAGTGAGGAGCACCAGCGTGCCGGGAAAAAAAGAGCACATGTGGAAAACGTTGCTGCAGTGACGTGCAAAAGAGGGAAATAAAGGGATTGACAGGGCAGCTGAGTCCACAAAAGCAAACCAGGATGAAGCAGAAACGCACACGGCCAACACCAACGTGGCGGTTCTACAGTATCGCCATGTTTAATCAACACCGCCTCCACACGCAGGAGCGAGTCCAACAAATACCTCACAGCTTCCTTCACCAAGAAATCAAACTGATAATGTTGTCATTAGGTATTCAGCGTCTTCTTACTGTTTTTATCAGTTATTTCATCTTCCATGACGCTCTTAAAAAAAACCTTAATAGGTTTGCAGTCCGAACATGCAACTTTAATCCCTGCCTACGCTTTCTATGTAGGCAGACTGGACACGCACGAGTGTGTGGCCTCCATACTTTTATCCACAAGCATGCAGAACCTCAACACAACATAGTTGTGTGTCAAACAAAAGGTACATTTAAAAAAAAAAAAAACTTTAAAAAATCTGAGTGTAAATTCGTTTGAATTTGGCGTTCAACACACCCACGGGCAGAATAAAACGCAGAACACAACCAATGTTACTCAAAGGGAGACCAGACCAATACCTTTATTCCTCTCTCTCCACTTCCACTTCACAGCAGGAATGAGAAGCCAGAGAGGCAGGATGGGGTGGAAGATGGGTGAAATGTGTCCGAGACAACACACGAGAGGTGCACAAGTCATGGCATGAATGGGTTCTGACGCAGATGCAGAGTCTTGCACAAGAACACACAATAACGTCACAATATCATCTGCATGCAAAAAAGGGCTCTTCTTCTGCTGCTGCCACCACAAAAGATAGAATACAAAAGTATTCATACCCCTTGAACTTTTCCACATTTTCTCACGTTATGACCACAAACATTAAATATATTTACGTTTGAATTTGTGGCATAGATTTGTGAAGTAGAAAGAAAAGTATACATGATTTCAATTTTTGTTTACAATGAAAAAACTGAAAAGTGCAGAGTGCAAAAGTATTCAGCCCCCTTTTCTCTGAGCGCATCCAGCTGCCTTCAGAAGTCGCCTGATGGTTGCTGGATGATCGAATGTTGACCTGATGACTAACTAGAGTCCATCTGTGTGTCATTGAATCTCAGTACAAATACAGCTGTTCTGTGACGGCCTCAGTGGCTCGCAAACAGCATCATGAAGTCCGAGGAACACACCAGACAGGTCAGGGAAAGTTGTGGAGAAATTCAAAGCAGGATTAGGCTATAGAAAGACTGTTCAGTCCATCAAACAAAAATGGAAAGAGCATGACACAACTGAATCCCTACCAAGACACGGTGGTCCACCTAAACTAACAGGCCGAACAAGGAGAGCACTGATCAGAGATGCAGCCAGGAGGCCCACGGTGACTCTGGGTGACCTGCAGAGATCCACAGCTCAGGTGGGGGAATCTGTCCACAGGACAACTATCAGTCGTGCACCGCACAAATCTGGCCTTTATGGAAGACTGGCAAGAAGAAAGCCATTGGTAAAAGAAAGAAAGAGAAGTCCCGTTTGGAGTTTGCCAGAAGCCACGTGAGGGACGCAGCAAACACGTGGAAGAAGCTGCTCTGCTCAGATGAGACCAAATGTGAACTTTTTGGCCTAAATGCAAAACGCTATGTGTGGCGGAGAGCTAACGCGGCACATGACTCTGAACACGCCATCCCCACTGTCAAACGTGGTGGTGGCAGCATCGTGCTCTGGGGGTGCTTCTCTTCAGGAGGGACGGGGAAGACGGCCAGAGTTGATGGGAAGATGGATGGAGCCAAATACAGGCATTGGAGTCTGCAAAGGACTTGAGACTGGGGCGGAGATTCACCTTCCAGCAGGGCAACGAGCCTAAACATAAAGCCAGGGCTACAAAGGAATGGTTTAAAACAAAACATATTCCTGTGTTAGAACGGCCCAGTCACAGTCCAGACCTAAATCCAGTGGAGGATCTGTGGCAAGATCTGAAAACTGCCGCTCACAAACGCTCTCCATCTAATCTGACTGAGGAAGAATGGGCAAAGAGTTCAGTCTCTAGATGTGCTAAGCTGGTAGAGACACACCCCAAAAGCCTTGCAGCTGTAACTGCAGCAAAAGGTGGTTCCACAAAGCGTTGACTCGGGGGGGCTGAATACTTTTGCACTCCGCACTTTTCAGTTTCTTATTTGTAAACAAAAATTTAAATCAGGTATAATTTTCTTTCTACTTCACAAATGTATGCCACTTTGTGTTGGTCTTTCACGTGAAATTCAGACAAATATATTTTATGTTTGTGGTCATAACGTGAGAAAATATGGAAAAGTTCAAGGGGTATGAATACTTTTGCTGTATAATCCTGTACAAGTCTTCTTACATAGAAGCGAATACTACCTCTGAAAGCTCCTCACGCATCCACAGATGATCTGCACACACGTACCTGATGTGTCTCATCCCAGCCATTCTCATCCCTGATGCCCAGTTTGGCATGGTGGTAAAGGAGTGTTTCACAGCAGGAGGTCTCTCCCCCTGTCAGCACAGTGTGGTAAAGTGGCGTCAGCCCCCTTCGGTCCTTATAGTCAGGAGACGCTCCCAGAGACAGCAGAGCCTGGAGTTAAAAACGCAGGAAAAACAAGACGGACCCATGAGATCAGCACAAAGAGGACGTGGTTGCCAAATCCCAGATGACAAATATCCAGAGGCCATTGAACGCCACAGGATGTGCATGGATGCAACACAGGTAAGTGGAGTTTCTCTGCTGTACGTGCACGCCTCGAAACCCAGACTACAGCTAAAATATGTAAATGCGAGGTGGCCTTTGATACCAGAATTTCAATTCACTGCTTTCACTCTCTGGTGAAAAGAATAACAGATGTTTTGCTCATGAGCACTTTGCATGTACGTGGGAGTGGAACGCTGGAATAGCTTGTTTGCTCATCCCGTTGGAGAAACATTTAATTATTCTGCATCAGTTTCAAGGCCAGAATAAATCCAGCAGACACAGAAACATTTACAGGTCTTTTAGAAGCACTGTGCTCGGGTTCGGATGGTGCTAGGACACATGTATGTTCACCAGCAGAGCCGTATGCCGGTGGCCTCGGACAGCCTTGTGCACCGGCGTGAGTCCATCTTTGGAGCGGAAGTCAATGTGAGCCCCTCCCTCGACCAGCACTCGGATGGCCTCGCCCCCGCTGGGTTCACACTGCACGGCGAGGGACAGGGGAGTTTCTGTCAGGAAAACACACACACCACACATTTACTCATTTAAAAAAACATTGTTTTGGAGCACAGACTTGGAATGTCCCTTTATATCTGGAGGCTTCCTGAGTCGTTAGCGAATTTCCCATGCCTGGGATAAAAGTATTTCTATTCTATTCTAGTCAGTGGGAACAATGATTAAATAACAAAAACTGGAGATATTGAGAGGCCAACATTAACATATTACACTGTTAATACAAACTACAAAGAATATACTGTAAAAATCCTGGATCCAGTAATGACAACCAACATTATTTCAAAATAAAAGCAATGCTGGGACACAACACCAGTAAGAACACCTGAATCTGGAGGAGAAGAAAACAGTGCAACACTGCATTTGGGAACTAGAATGCTGGCTACCACGGCAACAACAAAGCAATGGAAATGAAGCAGGTGACAGAGGCTTTTTTACTATGTTTCTCGTGTTAAAATAATCTGGGGGATGGCTTTGACTGCAGTTCCTCTGGTGTTCTGCTGTTCGTTGACTTAGATATTGCCAGTTTGCCAAATTCTCTTGGCAGCCGTGAAAGTGAACCCCTGCTGACAAGACCCACGTTGAATATGGTGCAATTTTTTCATGTAATGATGAGTCAGTTTGTGACTCTGCTGCACACAACAATACAAGAAAGAACCCAATAGCAATACAACAAGAACAGCTTTAACCAGACTGAATTATCTTCCCTTTAATCCATGATTGTACGTGTATTTAAAATGTAACCAGGGCTCTCTGTTGCCCCTGGTGTTAATTAATGGAAGTGCACCTCACACCCCTGATGAGTGTATTTGGATTTTTCACACTTGCTCCCAGAATGACTGAGGTGACAGAGAGCAGCACATTCAAACTGTAAAAAAGCCATCTGCTTCCACCGACAACACGCCCAGGACACGGGGAAAGTCTCCAAAAGCGCTGGCCCGCATCGCTGACAAAGTGTTAGCATACACGTTAATGTTTACGGTGATGTGTGGAGAAGCCATCGGATCAACATAAACCCTGATTTCACTGAGCTATAACACTTTCTACGAGGAAGGACAGCTGTTCTCCTCACCGCCCGTGTCAGAGTCTTGGAAGTTTGGATCGAGGCCTTTGTCCATGAACTTGACCATCTTGTCGACAGCGCTGGTCTGGATATAATCCATGAACTTCTTCAAGTTGGCCTGTACGTGGAGAAGGAAATCACTGTGCTGAGCTGAAACTCAACTATTCTGGCTGAAGACTCGGGGGCTCCATACCTTAGTGTGCAGTTTGGCCAGCTGCTTCTCATCCAGGTTGGTCTGTTTATACACTCTGGTCTTATATCGAAACTAAAATCGGGTCAGAAAGAGAGAAAAGCCAATGAAACCCTAATCCATCCCTGCAGATTTATGGCGTGGATAACCGTTATCTGATTTGTTATACATACATGCCGCTTTTTCACTTTTTTGGCAGACAAATATGAGAGAAGTGGTCTGGTTTTAAAGCGGTTTAAAGAGCTTTGAAAGGATCATAACTGATCATGACCAGACTGGACCACACGGGTCGGCGTTAGAGCTGCAGCATCTCAGAGAAACGTGTGATGTTTCAAATATCACAATAAGACAATCTATTAGATATAACCAGAGCAGCCCCAGAGGCTGCTATCCTGTCCTTATCACATGTTTCGCATCAATGAGATTAATAATGACGACTTTGACCTTTGGTCATCACATTCTGGTGCTGCTGTCGCTAATTTACCTCCAAATACGGCACCCCTTTCTCAAAGGACTGTGGGTACTCTTTGAGCAGCCTCTCCTCCTCGAGGAATTTTGCATCGTGGCCATCTGTGGCGGGCTGGAACAGACCATAGTTCAGGACATCCCGCAGAGATTCAGTCAGGGAGCACAGCACTTGCTGTTTGGCCTTCCACACAGTGGCGTCCGGGTTAAATCGCAAACATTTCTGCAAAAACAACAAAAGCAGAGTGGGTATTCTTTTGGAAATGATATGCAATTGTTTTGTCCGGAAAGCCCAATCTGGTAAATATTCTGACACCGGCACAGTATCTCATCTCACCAGTAGGGGGCGGCAACACCAGCGCGAGAGGGAGGTATTTAGTCAGCACACAGGAAATAAATGGTAGGCCAGTGCTGCTCTTTCCAGTGGGGTCATGAATGGCCAAATCCGTAATAGTTTAGAGGTCCCATCAGCATTCTGAGCTGGAGCTACACAGACAGCTGACAGAGAGGTTTCTGGGCCTTGGAGGGAGTCCTTCTCCGACCTTGAAGGAGCAGGAGAATGAACCCATGCAGAGTGGCACGGTGCAGAAAACCACGAGCTTCATTTCATTACTGCAAAAGGAAGACACTCGGACTTTACGTTTTAAATTCCTAAATACCCAGCTGGGGAAACGAACACATTCACTCATCAGTCGTGTTTACGTACGAACATTCTTGCATGTTTGTGCGTCCTGCATGGGAGGGTGCACAAGACTAACAACATTTCTCAAATAATTTCCTCCAGTGTCTCCATCCGCACACTGCCAGCCCCGTCACCAAGGCAACCGGTTCATTAGCGGAGCAAGCTGCTTGTTGCCATAGAGACACCCCTGTGTTCCCTTGGAGATGGGGTACCGGGAGGTTGTGCGTGCACGTTTGTGTGTGTGAAAGAGAGAGCGAGCGACAGAGTAACTGTGATTGTGCCTGAGACTGTTTTATGTTCATATGTGAGGGAGTGTGCGGAGAGACGCGGACGTGCACGACGTGCACAGCTACAGAGGACAGACTCAAAGGGTGGGGGAAGATTTTGGGTGGGAGTTTAAAAACAATACAGGTTGTATCAGCTTACACGCGACACTGTTGCAATAAAAGATCCAGATGAGCGATAAATGGCACACAGCAAGACTGCGACTGGGGTTCAGGCAAGAGATTAAAAACGGCGTCGTTGACTTAAATACTGTCAGGGGCTTAGACTGATGCTGCTTATTGATCTGTATGCTTCAGGGAATTCTGGTCAGTAAATTAGGGTTCATCGTGCAGCTCACCTCTGTAAACCACCACCCCCCCTTCCTTTCAGACTAATCCAACCTGCTTCAGTGATACGTTAAACGCCACTGTCTGTCCTGCCCTCTAGTGGTCACATTGTAGAAAAGCGGACGGCGGCGTCACACTGCAGATCATTATCAGTTATACTTTGTTCTCACATCTGTTTCTGCTGTCAGCGCGGAGCAGATCTTGGTGATCAGAGCACAGAAACTACTTACACACACGAGGTCACAAAGTTAATATCTAAAAAACTGCATTTTGCCATAGTAGGGTAGGCGCCTAATCCACAGGACATTAACAGACAAGGGCGCAATTATTCCAATGTCACGTCTAGCTCTAAACCTGGGATCTTCTTTAGAATCAATCGCATCAAAAGTATTGTTACAGATTATGAAAGCTGCTCTAATTGATATTTCTAATTATGACTGAAATATAATAATCTTTAAATCTGCTTTTATACATTTTTAATATGATTTATAGGATTTTACATTCACAGCCTAGAATCCTGCTGTTTTCCTTGTCATTTTAACATTATCAGGACCAAAAATACTCTTCTTGCCTCACGAAGATGTGATCACACTTTCCCACTCACACACACCCACTCATTCTGTCCAGGCTGCTCTCCGTCTTATCCTGCCCATTTAAATCTTATTCTTCTTCCTCTCTCCTCAACTCTGTCATTTATCCATGCAGCAGAGGGGTGGGGGGGCTCATCTCTCTGTCTTGCACTCTAGCTCTGTCCCTTTTGTCTTTCTCTGCAGGACAAATAAATGGGGACTAGCGGCCTTTAATGAGATCTTTGGGGAATTAACACCCTAGCCAACACACACACACACACACACCACGTCAGTTAAGTCAACCTCCTCTCCATATGTGCTCCCCTTCCTCTCTACTCTTCCCATTCACAACATGAGTAAATTCAAATTCAACGTTTCCGTGACGCTCCCCGCTGTTTCCTCTGATCTCCCATCATGCTCCTTGTCCTGTTATCTCAGTGGTCCAGCCATGCAGTGAAGAGTACTAATGCTCTATTTCGCTGTATTTCGGTTAGTGAGAGCGAATCCTGCCCGAGGGCCTCATAACGTCAGTCTGCGGTACTTCAGCAGTGGAAACGGACTTGTTTCAGGCCGTTCCGTGCAAACAGCACACGCAATCCAGAGAAGTGCACCAATGAATCAACTTACTGGACAACAAAACTACCTCAGTTTCCTCCGTCAACATAGCTGCATACGTAGAGTTAGCTTGCAGAGGACGTGGGAGGAGCAACCTTGGCTAACTTTAGCTAGCTTTTTCTAATAAAATGTGATAAATATGAGTGGATCCTCTTGAATATCTAACATTTCTGGGCAATGGAAGCTCCAAATGAAGCGTGATATCAAAGCCAAGTACAATATGTTAAAGCAGCGGTCCCCAACCCCCAGGCCGCGGACCAGTACCGGTCCGTGTGTCATTTGGTACCGGGCCGCAAAGAAAGAATTAATAACTTACAATACTTCACTTTATTATCTGAAACTGAGCGATTCTTTATTTTGAAAAATTACCGGATTGCATCCACCTATGGCCCACTGTTGACATACGTATATTCTCATATTTAGAAAATAGCACAGTTTTCATGCTGGTTGTTGTTTTGTTGTATTTATCCACCACACCCTAAAGGCCGGTCCTTGAAAACACTGTGACATTAAACTGGTCCGTGGCGCAAAAAAGGTTGGGGACGGCTGTGTTAAAGTACATACATAATTACCGTGTTGTACGTTTTCTGCATGCGCTTGCATTCCTTCACCCATCAGCCCTGCGCCTAATTTAAAACATTTGCATGCTACAGTCAATCCCTCGCCTCATTACAGCACAATTAACAAGCAATTAGAGCTTACCAGGGTGAATTAGCCACAATGTAAAACAGACCTAATGGACTGGGAATAAAGGAATTTTACCCAGCACCTGGGGAGGAGGTGAGTTCAACCCCCAGCACGAGAACACGACAAGAGGTTTAATCCTGAATGTGGAAAACGCAACTCTGAGGGAGAAAAGGAGAAATCACCAAGAAAATGAGACAATGATAAATATCTCAGTAATGGTGGATTCTAGTTCCTGTGACCTTGAGGTGCAAGAATGTTCTGTCATTCCGGTCAGCTGATGGGGCTTTAGTTCCTTCGGTTTTCAACTCTGAGGACTCTTCTCACAAGGATTTCTACTTATCCATTGTTCAAATTAAACTTTGATGCCTGTTTGCTGAAATAAGTAGAGATTTGTAAATTTTTTATGCTTGAATTTTAAACTCCTGAATCTCTTCCCATCTTTCTCTCACACTCACACACACACACACAGAGTAGAAAACGCTCCAGCAGGGATCAATAATAAATCACAAAGCAGCTACAGAAAGAAGAAATAAGTGAGGCATTTAAAGTAAATATAGATTGTGAACATGCAGAACGCACAAAACAGCTATCACACAAATCTACAGTTTGGGAGCGAGCGAGCGAGCGGACGGACGGACGGACGGACGCACGGACGCACGCGCGCGCGCACACACACACACACACACACACACACCTGAGAGAAACAAAGAGGCTGCTTTAACTCTGTTTGCTTACATTTCTGCACAAAAACATGCATTTTAATCTTCAGTCCCTGGTGGCCAAATTTTCTGTTTCTGTAATTCAGATGTCACTACAACTGTGTGGGATTGTTTAAACAAATCACTCAGAGAAACAGATATCGGGGGGGAAAAGGTTGTGCAAATGTTACAAAGCTCCTCGGTGACGTTTGCGTCGCTCTGCTCCTCTCTGAGCGCGTGCCGCTGTGTGGCTCTTTAAAGCTGATTCTTGCCCACATATTCTCATGTGATTTCTCTTGTGTGTAATTTGGCTCTCCATCCTTGTCTGTTCCTCTGCAGCTGGGTCGCCTTCAGAGCCTCTCTCTTCCTCTCAGATCTGTCACTTTGCTGACAAGTATCTGCGTTTCTCCCAAATTTGTGCTGGTGATGCAGAGAAAGGATCTAACTGATGCTGAATCCAATAACTTTTACAGTCTTTCTGCCGCTCAGCAGAAACTCTGACAATTCTGCATCATTTTTAATGGTTCCCAGTTCAACTAAAAGCTCCAGAGCCACAATAACTGGCTCCTGCCTAACTGGAAGCAGAGCTTCTCTGAACACCCGTCTCTGTGGCACCAAATAAATATTTCAAATAGAAATAAACCCGCTTTATTCCAGACCGTGGTGCCGTCTGGGTTGAAGGTTGGGAATCTAAACTGGGAGGCTGGAACAGAGTCATCACTGACCGTCTGCTTGATGTCAGGGATTCCAATGCGAAACACCATCATGGAGATGTGAGCGTCCTCGGCCGGGGCGGAGCTGGAGCTGCGCTCCTTCAGCCTCCGCTGCTGCTGCTGCTGTGCGCTGTGACTGGCTGGCTGTGGGTGGAGGCTTCCGGGGTTGCTTGTATACGGGTTTGCTGCGTGCCCAGGGTTCCCCGCCTTCAGCTGCCTGTCCCCAGCAGTTCGTGAAGGCGCTTTGGCCGACTGCCTGTGCGCTCCCCTCGACAGGCCTCCTCTCCTGACCTCCTCCACAATCTCCTCTTCTTCATCTTCCTCTTCCACCCCTAGCTCACCGTTTTCCTCCTCCTGCTCTTCGTCGTGTTCATCCTCGTCCATTTCTTCCTCCTCCTCCTCTTCCTCCTCCTCTTCCTCCTCTGCCCCTGGATAAAGGTGTCGACTGCTTCCCAGCATCCTTTGTTGCTCCTCGTCGCTGGACAGGGGGCTGAATGGCATCGTCATGACGACCGTGCAGGCGACAGCGTCAAGGCCATCATTCCGAGAGAGGCACTGGAAGGAAGGACAGAAGAGGAAAACATGTTGGAAACTTCCCTGGAGAGTTTTTTTCCTCGACAGCGAGATCACGTTCAACGTCTCTGACGTCTCTCCTTCCATGTCAAAATGGACAAACACCAACTCTCCTCGCTCTCACTTCAGTTCTTACACTTGAGATTATTCACACAATAAAGAAAAGAAACTGAAAGGTGAACTTTTACTTTTCGTGACCACTCCATCACAGTAAGAGGTCATCCAGTCACATTAGTGTGATTAACACGTCTGCTGCCCCGCTTGTGGATTATCTGTCGTAGTCCGGAGAGCATGGCTGGACCTGCTGGGCTGCTTTTGTAACATCCACAAGAACCAGAGCTCTTTCTAAGAAATCAGCATGTTATTCACAGCTGAATAACAATTATAAAAGCCAGTGTTTGTGCTCAAGTACTTCTCAGTAACCTTGTCCAGGTAATGAGGAGATCTGATTGAAACACACGCCAAAAGCGTTTTCACAAGTCGATCTGCAGAGCGTCACACTCCGCTGCAGCGGTGTCGTGTCTCCTAAAGGCGAGACGAGATGATTGCAGTCATTTAAAGCCCCGAGGAGCGTTCCCTTCTCTGAACATCTACTCAACGCTGCACTTCTGCGGCAAAGACACGTACGAAAGACAGCAGCTCTTCGTGTGCTAAAGTGTGTAGATTCTGGCCATCAGCCCCCGAAAGCAGAGCATCAGTGACGCAGCTCTACACCAGGCAGCCCAGCGAGATGACAGATCTGTCCATGGTGGCTCCTGGAGGCCAGTTCTGGATTTTCAGCACCACCACATGCTGGACAGCTCCACCAATCAGAGCAGAGAGCGGAGAGAGGCCGACCAATCAGAGCAGAGAGCTGGAGGAAAGACCCAGACAAGCTGGTTGCAAGGCAGCGTGGAGAGGCTTGACATTTCAGCTAGGCTGCAACTCTAGAAAGGAATCAAAGCGAGAGAGGAGGGGCGGGTTTTAACGCCCAAAAACAAAACTCATTTCAAATACTTGCCACTATATCTGACGTAACACAAACACAATTTCAAGCCTGGCTAAACAGCTTGTTGGGGAAATACACGTCATCTGTCTCCTTCCAGCTCTCTCCCTAAAACGGGCTCGGTTGTTTATGACGGACAAAAGGCGGCCGAGCGTGAAATCCGCTGCGGATGGTGTAGATTCAGAAGATGTGAAGATGTTCACACATCTTCCTCAGAGCGCTGAGCGAAACAAACCTGAGCAGTGTCATACGGGCGTATATCTGCTGCCGTGCATCATCTGACCGTATTTCCATCAGTTTCTTTGCAGAAGATGTTCAGAGAAAGGAGGATTCACCCTCTGGGGACTCAAAGCGTCTGTGCAGACGTTTCACACTTCTGACAAAAACTGGTCCCCATCCACTCATGCTGGCAGTATGAACTCATGTTTCATTATATTAATGAATTACAGCAAGTGAGGCAAAAAGACTTTGGGATGGAAGAAAGAGGAGAAAGGAGCAGAGTGCAGAAGAAGTGAAAAGAAGCTGTGAAATGAGCGGGCTGAAGGCGGTAAGCAGACAAGAGCAGAAGCCACAATTATGCAGAACGGCAGGCTGAATAGAGATTGAAGAGCGATGATTGTCTTTTAGAATGGTCGTCGCAGCCATGAAAGAAGAGAAGAGGCTGGCGATTGTGGAAGGTTCCCACACAGCCCTGGTCTCAAACCAACATTTTCTCCAAGCTAATCATCACCACATAACATCTGCTGGAGCATCTGGGCCTTAACAGGATGCTAAAAAGGCTCCGGTGAACCTGCACGTCGGCCTATGTGACGCTGAGGAGCTACTTGTAGCGCAGAGAGGTGCATTTCATTGCAGCTTTTGCAGACTGAAACGGCAAAACCGCTGAATAAAATCCACCCACATGCTACGCTGTGATCATCAGCCCTCTGAATGTGGCTGGTGTGTCAAACCTGATTTGTTCAAGTGTTCAGAGTTGTCTATTCATGTTTTCTTCCCTCCAGGGTTGATATCCGAAGCAGGAAGAGTGTGTGTGCAGTTAAAAGGCTAAACTACAAACTTTCAATTAGTGTCAATTAAGTTCAAACAGGTCAGGACAGCAGGAAGTAGAAAAGCACTTGGGGGGCACACACCTCTGCCAAGCAGGCCTTTTCCCCACATAACGTATGGGATATATAGGCAGGAGTGAAACTGGCTTACGTAACATAGGAGTTTGCGTTATGATCAAAGCCCCTTGGCCTTTTAATCTCTGGAAGACCAAAGGTCAAAGTCCCTCTGTAATCCAGAACATCACCAGAATGTAACCATCTATTCCTTGGCCCATTATCAACATTTCCTGAAAATCTGATTAAAATCTGTTTAGAAAGATTTGAGTTATTTTGGTCACAAACATAACCTAACCTCCTGGGCAGGCGTATTTAGGAGAAGAAGTCATCTCATATATAAAAGTCCTCCATGCTGAATGATGCCCACGTGTGTGTGTGCGCGTGTGTTGTAGAGGCCAGTGAAGAGGCCTGATAGTTCCAGATGATCTCTGCTCCATCCTCTCTAACGTTACATGTTCCATGACACTCTGCTTCTACTTCTGTTTAATTTTTTTACCAAAATGTGATGCCTTCTTCCTTGGGACAGCCCCCCCCACCACTAGAATGTATTAAAAGGACAGTCGGCGTGGCACAGTTAGCCAAGCAACTGAAAACATAACCTCATTACAGGCTGGGCAACCGTTTCCATCTGTTTCTAATCTCCCTGCTAGGAAAAGCTAAGTGGCTGCTGGCAGTAGCTTTGGTTTCCACACAGACCTAACATGATCCAAGTCTTGATATGAAAGTAAGCAGGATTTCATTCCATCTCTGATTAGTGTTAGATGCCTGCGTCTTATTTTAACCGCGCTGATCATTTCATCTATTTTGTGTGAAGGCTAGACGCAGGATTTTGAGAGGTATATTGTAATCTCATGTTGCCAGGTCCCGCACTAAATCAAATGTTGAAAACAAACCCATAGTGCTAGCAGATGGAGAGAACTGAGGTGACGTAGCTGTAGTCAAACTGGTTTCTCAACACTCCTATCTGTCAGACGTCTGTGTGATGCCATCAAAAGACTGATCCCCCACCAGCACAGTGACGTTTAACCTCCCTCCCTCCCTCCGTCATTTTCTCTCTCCCAAATACATTTATCTACATTCTCTCTCTCCCCCTCTCACACCATCTTTTTTATGTAGGCCATAGCTTGTATATAGATAGATATTTTCAGTGTCTTAGTCCCCAGGAAATTTCACTGGGAAACTTCCAAAGTACAGATCGGCCCACTTTCCTGCTACTAAACTGGAACGGCCAATTTCCCTCCGTCGCTGTTTGACATCGGAAACACAAAAGGGCAGTGATGTAAACACAGAGACAACACACGTCCAACACATACCCAGCGTCAGCAATTAGCCTTTAAGCTCTCACAAAGGCTAATAATGTATGTAAACCCTGACCCTGGGGGTCAATTAAAAACTTACATAATCCGGTTCATTCATGCAACCATGTGGGAGCTACACGTCTCAGAAAAAGCCCAACTCCAACTCAGGGCCCCGGGAGCTTGAGTGGGACAGAAAGCAGCCACGTGGTCCACACAGGGAAGGAGGGTGAGAGCTGCTAAGTAAACTAGGTTTGAATCTGACAGGCTGGGGCCTAAACCACCATTACTGCTTTCAAGGGAAACGTCCGGGACACCTTATCCTAGATAATATTCTGTCTTGATAAGATTAAGATTAAAATCTTAATATATCATAAAAACCAAGTCTATAAATGACCAAACAAATCTATCTTGTAATGTAAACTCAGCTAAAGACGAACTCAGCACAGTCGATGAGATCTGAGGAAAGAAAAAGAAAAAAAAAACTCCAAAAGGCTTCAGCATTAGTTGCCGCCAGCAACCACAAACATCAGAGCAATTTATCACCTCCTCTGAATGCAATTTAACAATTCTCGCAGATAAAAAAGGAAAAAACGCTGCAGTACAAGAAGCTAATTTTCAGATGTGGGGGGAAATAATAACACAGAAGCCCACAGGAATCACTGAATGGTATGTGATAGTGAAAATGTGAGTGGGCATAGTTTAACTACATAAAAACATAAAGAAACAAGCATCTGAGCTTGAGCACCTGAGGGTTAAGACTGACCTTGTGGCCTATTTTCTTCAAGCTCAAAATATCTACAAAACCCACAAGCGCCTTCAAATATTTTCCACTCAAATGTTTTAAGTCTGATGAAAAACAGGATGATTAGCACCTCCACTGCCGTTAATTGTCTATTTTTGTGAAGCAGGTCAGCTTCAACGTCAGCCTGCGGACTATTGTTCAGTAAGGTCTGTAAACGGGCCCCGAGGCAGGCAGGCAGGCAGTCGCTCATTTGTGTTCTTGGTGATCAAACAAAGGCTGCAC
Source organism: Pao palembangensis (assembly GCA_015343265.1). NCBI lineage: Eukaryota > Metazoa > Chordata > Actinopteri > Tetraodontiformes > Tetraodontidae > Pao > Pao palembangensis. The sequence goes on along the minus strand of CM027085.1, from coordinate 20,254,556 downwards.
GTGTCCAAGAACGTCTCAAACTGGCTGCTGATGAATTCCACAATCAAACAGAAGCAACGCAGCGGTCTTCAGCAAACAGCAAAATAAAATGACAAACCATGTAAGTCACGTATCGGAAAAGACGCCTGTTCATTTCTTAACGGCTCAATCAAAAGTTAATTATGCTGCATTAATTCAGAAAGTTAGCCTCTTCTACAGATGTAATTATTTTGTGCAGCCGCCAGTCAAAAGCTTTACTGCTACACATCAACAAAGCTTGGAAAACAGAGCAAAACCAGTCATACATCTGAGAGTATGTTAGCATGTTGTGCTCATTAGCTACCTCATTAGCTCTTTCCAGCGTATAGCTTAAATAAAGCTCTATTGTGATGCCTCAATGCTTGCGTGAAAGAGGTCACGGTGTTTGTTTAAGCTTCTCTGTTCTCCACTAAGACGATGATTTAGCTGGGGAGCCGGAGTGCCGAGATCTCATTCAAATAGAGTACTAATTAATTAGCTTTTTTCGTCATCGTCACTGAATCTCTGAGGGACTGATCAGAATCTCTGCTTTTTTTTTTTTAATTCCAGCAGCGACACAGCACATGCTGGCTGACTAATATCTCAGAGCAGATAAACTTCCATGTTATGGATGAACTGATGACATGACCCACTTGGTGGTAACATATTGGAGATCTCATAAATAAAGAAGTCACAATGAGAGCGGCTATAGGGGATGAGACTGCCTGAACATATGAGAGGCTATGAAATATTAAAGATGGATGCTGTTTCATGGCTGCAGGCATCAAATGAGAGCCTGACCATGTGGCAAACTCCTAGTTGTCCCTTTTTGCTCTCCACAGCTTCATGTTTTGCTAGTCCACAGCCAGCAGGATCGGGAGTTGCCTCCTTTGAAGCGCTGTCAGAAATGACCCAGCGTCAGCAGGGTCAGCACAGACGTGCAAGTTTTGCAGGGCTGGAGTTGGGATGGGTGGTTAGATACGCCAGCAGGAGGAGGAGCAGAGGGGAGAAAGCTGGACAAACATGGCAGCCTTTACAAAGACTTGACCGATGTGAACGATGGGGTTTTTTTTTAGCTCCCTGCAGTTGAGAGCAGAAGCATCAATTTCTTTCGGAAGCTCGGCGGTTTCATGTTTTTATTCCTGTAGCATCCTGAACTGTCACCGCTCAGACACAGAAGTGTTTCTCACAGGCAAAGCAACATTTGTGCATCACGTCAAAATATTCAAACTACTGAAGCCCTGTCGTGAAAAAGATCTTCCTCATGATAAAGATGTGGACACTTCCAGAGATTAGAAAGCCACTGCTGGTCTGCAGCAGCTGAGGGGTCTGGAAATTTGTCACTCTTACTGAGCACTAATTTATTAATGTAGCTTGCATGGTCCATTCCCTCAGAGGCTTTCAGTGTAATGGGTGCCAGCCATATCTCCACTGTCCCAAATCTAACTAGCTTTCAAGTACATGCCTCATATCTCTCCACAGTATAGTCAGATATCAAACTTCTTTATGCAGGTCATAAATTCGTGCTCTAACATGTTTTCTTGTGATTTATTTAGCACAGTGACATATCTTAAAAAGAGCAGAAAATAAGCTGAGAAACACCTGAATTTATAAACGCCATCACAAACTATCTGAAGCAGCAGGAAGTAGGACAATCGATGCAGATTCACATCAAACGAGTGCAGATGATCCCATCTTTGCGTTTTTTATACCTGGTGCTAGAAATTCTAACCGCCATGGTTCCATAATAAATGCAGCAAACAAGCCAGCATTAACAGGAGCATTAACTTTGGAACACCCACTGCTGCCCACCACTGGAAACACCAACAAGAGTGCAAACACACACGTTAAAACACACTTGTCAAGTGTGTTTTAACTAAGATACTAAAATTAAGGTATCTTAATGAGTTGAAGAGCTCCAAAAAGACAATATTTGGACATTGTGCTAAATATATTTTAAATGAGACACTGAAGAAAAAGCCCCTGAACAAAACGATACAAAAACACAGGAATAAATCATATTAAAACAGGTTTTCAACAGCACGTTGCCATTTTTTTTTTCTTACTCCAGAATGTCAAAGCCTTCACCTCCAAATTACCACATGAAAGTGAGCGTAAACACCGAGTTCTTTTACATCTACAAATCCTCCTACAGGAAGTGAATGGAAGCAGCACCAGATCCAGCAGCTGATGCTCATCCTGCTGCCTTGAAAGACATAAAGACATGTTACACCCCACCCTAGGTTCTGATCACCATCCTGGGCCAGCGCTGCTGCCATGCATCTGCTGCTGCTGCTAAATATAGTAACCCTGCTTTGATGATGCAGCAGCAGCAACTGTTGGGAGAACAAGAATCCCCAATCTGCCCCCACCCCCTTTCCAACAGTGCAATTACTCTGTATAAACTGAGGGAATCCATGAATCTATGATGCATAGAGGACTGCAACCACAGACCTCTGCTCAAGGTGCTGCCCCTTCCTCCCTTCTAATGATCACAAATATGTCGTTTGTTTGGGAGAAGATTGGTGTGTGGGAAAGGGCAAGAAAAGGGAAGGAATGTAGCATTAAAGATTACTGAAAAGGAAAACATACAGAGCTGCTGGATTTAGACAGTGACAAATCTTGTCTGTATTAGTGTTTGAACAAAAAAACTTTCTCCAGTGGCCTCAATGACAGACTTTATTAAGCTGAGACATTAATCTGGCCAAAACAAACGAGTGTTGCGCAACATCATTTGACTGGATACGTTCAGCGGTTAATTTAAGCTCCTACAGCTAGCTCAAACTAAATAACAAAAGTAAAATGTGTGGGCTTCGATAAGTTGCAATCATGATTAACGAAAACAACGGATAAAATTTAGTTTCTTGAAGCAACAGGGTACAGATTAAACGAACCCATATTCAAATTAAGGTTAATGTTTAGTCCACGTGGTTAGCATTAGCTCATTCAGCTAACAAACGACTGAGAGCGCGTGCTTGAGGTAGAATGACGCAATAATATCAAAACTCACCAGAAACGCTGCATTTGTTTTAACCTTCGGTGTTTTATTTTCTGTGCGTAGAAAAATAAAAAATGTCCCTCACGTTAGCCAACATGAAAGCAGCGAAACAAATTTAAAAAAAAGAGATAAGTGACGCAGAAGCTACCGCTAACGAGTATGCCATAGGTACAGTCTAGCTATAGAAAAGTGATAAATCCTTCCGCCGGGTCGCATTCATTCTACGATCCATGCAGAAAGTAGGACCTGTATCACGTGTTATTAACGCGTCATTAAACATGTGATACATGTGACATGTGATTTTGACAGAATCGATTCACAATCACAAATCCGTCACCTGAAGCTGTAGGTTATACCGCATATAAAGTCATTGATAAATACATTTAAACACTTGGAACTTCGTCACAACGATCCACTTCTGCAAAATAATCCAGGGATCCTTGATAAATAACTGTGATGTATAAGAATTTAAAGCATTCGTACTTTGCTGGTGACATATCACTTTTTCGGCTCCTAAAGTCTGACACGATGCTTTATTCATAATTAGTTTTATTTCATCTTTACTATAATAATTAAAACAAAATAAAACTAACAGCAGAGCCAATAACCAGAGTGATCCGTGTTCACGTCAGATGAAAACCGGCTGCACGGATTTTTGGATCTTAGAATTATCAAACATTTTATCACACTTTTCAGTCTCTTTGTAATAGTTGAGCTTTTTTGTTTCTTTAAAATTTGAAATTAATCCAATAGATGTAGGAAGAACACAAACTACACAAAGTTAATAATGCAATGTGCTAGTATTTCCATTTAATCTTGTATTTTGTAATATTTTTGGAGTCCTAAAACTGATTCATTGATATGCAGTCAAGTTCATATTTTTGCAAAAGTGATAATTCCCCTTGTGAACAGATTTGGCACAACCTGAGATCACTGTACTATCAAAACTGGGAGAATGACTAAGGTGCAATTCTTTATTTAATATGAGAAAATCAGAAACTGCATTGATCTGAGCTGCAGTTTGCAGAGAAACAAAGAGACTTGTAAAATTCGCAGGTTTTCAGATGACTTTCCACCCCAAAGGCAAATCAATTTGGACAAAGTAGCAACTTAACGCTCCAGAAACCAGTGCAGAGCTTTCTGAATCTTGCCAGGTAGACGATAATGGGGACGATGACGCGTCTCTCAGTCCCCCTAAATGCTCCCAAGGCCCATTAAGAGCAGACAGAACCATTATTTTGGTATGATGACACAATCACATGCAGTGAAATGAGTAATGGAGACGGTGTGACTTGTTAAGAAACAAGAGAAAGGACAAGGCTGAAGTAGGACAGCGCGCAGGGGAGGCCTGACTGTCCCAGATCATTCATTTACTGCCAGGAAGGAATGAGTGAGTTACGCAGGGATTGAGAGCAGAGCAGGAGACGGTAGCTAAAGGAGGTGGCTAAATCTGGAGTTATGAACTATCTCCTCCCTCGAGCAGTGTAGCAAATATTAAAAAGAAAGTCAAGCTCCCGCACTTGAGTAAATATACAGGAGAAATTGAGAAAGCTTTATGGATGATAAATGTTTAATCTGAAGCTTCTCCTTCTCAAACTCCTTCAAGGATTTTGACTGAACACAACTTGAAACAATTAACAAAGTCAATTAAAGTGTTTGTTCCTGTGTAGCTTCCCCGCTGCACTGATTAATGGTCTTTAATTTGCAAGGAATGAATTAAAAGAGGATTCTAATCCCCAAAGTGGGAAATTCATGTATGGAAATGTGGACTATGGAAATGTGAGCCTCCCCTGTTGGTGTGGGGCCAGCGTAACTCCAAACCAAGAAGGAATAAACTGGTGTTTCCCTCGTGGGCTGAACGTTAATTCATCGGCTCTGGGGAAAATTCAAGGGTGTCTGCTGGACCCTGACTTTCTTTGTGCCAAACTATATCCGAGGAGCAAACGACACCACAGCCAGTTAAGCAACTCTCAGCAGTGGCCGGTTGGAGCTGACAAACGCCACTTCCACAGGCGAAATTAACGGCCGTTGTGGCTGGTCAAGCGGAAACTCTTCACACTCACTCATTTTGATGCTGTCAGTGTCTCCTATCATCGCCCGTGAGGGAGTTTATCAGATAATATTCTATCATTTCATGTTTTCTAATCAAATTCAAACGACAAGAAGCTTATCCGATGTAGGGCCAGTTTAAAGGCAGGTCCAACTTTTGCTCTGTGTTTTTAAGTTTTGCCCTTTCGTAACAGGGCTGGTTACTGTAGCTAAAAAAGAGTATTAGTGTGGGAAGGGCCGCAGCTGCCAGACCAAAATATTTCCACCACTCATGTTGGACTTTTAACATCTCAATCCCATCGTGCATCATGAGAAGACATAAGCTTCTCTTTTAGAGGAACTAGCAAGGGTGGTGCTGGGTACCTTTAGCAGCAGTCTTTGTGGATATTTTTAACCAAATATCAGTGCATCACTGTAGCAACAAAGCTGATTATCTCAACTAAACCTGGCTGTAAAGATTCAGCATTCGGGAAGATCATTTACCCAATCACCAGTCCGGGTTATCAGATCCGCCATGTTGAAGCAGCTTTCATCACACATCTCTGCTGTCAAATGTGCAGACTGTATTTGGATCCTTTTGTACTTGAAAATGGATCTCTGAGTGGCTAACAATACGTTAGCATGTAGCTACAGCAGTAGCTTTTCGTGATGAGCGTTTGAATTGTAGAGCACCACTCGAACTAAAAGCTCTAAATGTTAACTGTATTCTCACTACAAATGGCCATAAATTGGTTGTTTTTTTAATGCATCAGTGCAGTTTTTTTTTTTAATCCTCCATTACTGCACTGAGAGCACAAACATCTATTTCACACTGGGCTCTCTTCTCTGCTGATCGCCTCCACCTTTTTCCATCTCATTGTCCCTTGGGCAACACATCACAGACTGAATTGCTTTGATTGTGTGTGTGTGTGTGTGTGTGTGTGTGTACTTCATATGCCATGGTTACAATCACCACAACCAGTTTTCCTGAACTTTAATCTTAAAGCTTAACATGACTTTAAGCCAGAAACACGTGTGCCCTGTAAAGTGGCCGACACCGTCGTCCTGTGGAGCAGCAGGAATCAGTGGAATCAGGTGGAGCGGTAATGACAGGGTCAGAGAAAACACGTGTTCCGTGCTGGCAGCGCGACCCTCTTCTTTGTAGAGGCATCAGCTGAGACGTCCACTATCATAACACACTGCTGTTAAATGCACAGGACACCACTTATCCACATCTGCTCCTGAGTGCACCATTCCTCACATTTTTAACGCCAGGCTGCATCCGCGCGCATGTTCAGCCGTGCACAAAGCCGCGCTCGCTACACGCAGTATGCCAGGGCAGACAAAGTGTGATTTAGTAGGAGCGATGCAGAATGTACGTGGAAGGGTTAATCGCTTTGACATCAATGAATCCAGGAGCTGGCGAGGAGCATCTGTCTCAGATTTACCAACGTACAGTACATCTCTGTCCCCAGAGAGGGTACCACAGACAGTTCCTGACGGCCCACCAATCTGCTGCCTCCTTGTCTCTTTACCCTCCCACTTTAGGTCTCTTTTCTCTGTCTCCCTTAATCTAGGATAGGGTATTCATCTGCAGGCATCAAGGAGTAATCTGATGCCACACGGCGGTGCTTACCTTCCTTCTGTTCTTACATCCCTCCTCCCTCAGCCTGTCTTTCCTTATTTATTCATATTGTCAGTTTAAGTGTTTATTTTGTGCAACTTTAGTGTGAAGAAACCACAGGTTCCTTTAATGCAGCAAACTTGAAAATGCAACCCCCCCCCCATCCTCCCCACCCCCCCGCATGCATACATGCACCTTATGGACTCCACGAGCATGAAATTGTTCCCTGCCCTCGCTTTTCCATGCACACACCCCCTTCAACTCCCATGCACGAAAAGGGAAAGAAAAGCAGAAAGCATTCTTACTGTCTTCTACAATCCCTGATGAAAAATGAAAATCCGCCTCTGGAGAAAAGGGGAGAGAAGTAAGGAAGAGAGGAGGGGAAGCCCAGCGGTTGCAGCTGCAGAGGAATCGGCGGCGAGGAGGGGCCAGCAGGAGGCTGGCGGAGAAGACTAGTTGTAGGAAGGAGAAGAGAAAAGAAAATCACTGCTTCTGCAGCAGCGAAGACCCTCCTCCTCCACTGCTGCCACCAGGAATGAAAAGGTGCCTGGCGTTCACGCCGAGGGAAGGAGCATGATCCTCCACTGGCAGCACGGCGTCCAGCAGAAGCAGCAGAAGCAGCAGCAGCAGAGCCGTAGTAACACTTCTACCAGCCTGGACTGACAATCTCCCATCCCTCGCTCGCCCTCCTCCCTCCGCTCTCTCCTCTCCCGTCTCTCTCTCTCTCTCTAATGGATGGTTGATTTCTCTCCCTCACTCTCTTTTGCCCCCCCATCATTACCCAGATACAGGGTATACCCCTCCTTTTCTCTCCCTCTCTTTCATTCTCTCTCAGTCTTTGATGTTTCTCAAGTTTTCTCTTCTCAAGCAGCAGAAAAAACCCACTGTGGGATCCACCCAACACTGCAGACATGTTCACAGCAACCACACACACACACACACACACACACACACAATTACCCTGCGATGTCAAAACCACGTTATATTTAAGAAACATCCTTTTAATGTTTTCATCAAAGATGAAGTGACACAGACAGTCTGCAGCAGCAGTGTAGCCTCTCACACACTCGCACACACTCGCACACACACGCACACACACGCACACACACGCACACACCCACACACAGAAATATGAATAAGGAATTAAGAGAAATGTGCATAAGAGGATGAGGGAAGCCGCTGGTGCAATGCTGAGGGAGTCTTCTCCTCCGTCAGTCCCTTCAGAGAGCCTGATGAGCTCCTGAATAGCAAGTAGAAATCCTTCTATCCCGTCAATCATGGGTGAGTGACGCATGTCAACCTGTGCCCACACACACGAAGAGCTAAGACTCTTAGTCGCTGAGGTGGGGGAGGATCGCCATGCATAACTGCGTTTGTTACAGTGAGAACAGCTGTTTCCCAGCAGTCAGATCACTCTTCTGTTGCCGAGCACGATGAAGTCCACATTCGCTCTGCTTAACTAGATTATTCAAGCGAAATCCCAGAGTTCAACTAGAACAAAATCAGCAGTAATATAAGAAACGGACGTTAATGAACACTGTGTCAAATCCTGTAAAAATACAGCAAATCTACTGATTTCCAGAATCCACAAAGGTTTTTCATGTCCACAAACAGCGATATTACTGGGTTTGGTAGAGTTCCTTCATCCCATCACGCTGTTGTTTTATTTGATTTTGCATCATTTGTCGTATTTCCAATTTCCCTGAAATGATGAAATTCAGTGGGCTGAGATCATTAGAGCTGCAGCTCGCGCTAAACCTGATGATTATTCTCCCTATTAATCCAACATTACTTTAGTCTGTGAAACAGCAGGGAAAATGTTTGAGGCGCTGCTTGATATAACAGCCAATCTGGCCATGAAGCTATTATTTTTATAGCAACTTTACTAAATTTGCTTCACTCCTGAGTAAAATGACCTTCATTTATCAAAAAGCATCCCTAAATAAATCAACATTAAGATTTTTAGACGTAGCAAAAGTCTTAAAATGCCCCGATTATGATAAATATCAACACACTTCACCTCTCAGTTCAATGAGCTTCAAGCTGGGTGCACAGAATTCCACAGCGGGGGTTGTCCACCTCTTCAGTCCACCCGTGACTCATGCAGAGCAACTTTCCCATGCATCATTCAGAGCGGAACATCCAGCCCAGCCGCTGACAGCCTCCGTGTGTACACTCTGGCTCGGGACTATTAATTAGATTAAAATAAGCAAGCAGTTAAATTACATTTCTATATTTCATCACGACTGCGGCTCAGACGGGAAAGCCCAGACGGTCGCTCTTTAATGAAGAAGAACGGCAAAAGTGGAAAAAGGTGCAAAGGCCTTGAAATGTAACCATCCCCTCGCGTCAGAGCGGTTTTAGTTGGAGTCATTTTTGATAGCAGTGCGCTAACGCTCCAGCTGTGGGTCTTTAGAGGCTCTGTCAGCAAGCGGAGGTTCTTTCCTTTCAGCCACGGCTCGTTTTTCAGGGTCACAGATGTTTGGCGTCACCACAGGGGTGGCTGCTGCTGCTCCCACTGATCCACAGCAATCTAATACCAACCCAACGTGCCATTTGGCACGGATGCAGCCATAATATGGAGCCCTCAGTCTGAGCAGGAGGACCGGCGGGTTGTTTATGTGTTTAGCAATCATTAAAATGAAAAATGAGCAATACTTGTTCCATTTAAGGACCAGCGCCCACTGCTGGTCAACAAGCACATCAGGACTCTTCAAGCGGAAGCTGGAGGTGGGCTGAGAGCGACAGCATCTTACTGCTCAGCGGTGCCTTCATTTAGGAACGTTAAGATCTCAGCCCCGCTTCTAAACACGATGCTGAATTCACGGAAGCATCAACCCAAGGAGACTCCACAGCTGGGATGAACTGCAATTCAATATTCAATTCTTACTGGTTACAGATTTTTTTTCCCTCCCTTTTCCAAGATTCTTCCCTCACGACTAAAGAGGATAATCCCTCCTTTTATTTCCCTGCTCATTATGGGAAAACTGTTATACTTGGCATCGGAATGAACCTCTCTGCTGCTGGGAAAGGAGAAGCAGAAGTGGGTCATGTGCAGGAGAAGTGGAGGAAACGGAGGGGAAAAAGAGGAATGCTGGATGAGTGGGATGAAAGAATGGCCAATCATGATGACCCATTAAAAATAACCACGAGCAGAACGGATGGGTGGAAAACAAGGATTTTGTCGCGGTTTAGACGCTTGACAGGAAAGTAACTTCTTGGAAAGTGTTCCGTTTAATTTTCAGAAACCTAAATGATAGAAAAGGTGTAAATTCTTCCAACCGTCAAGCGTGCATTGGTGACATCGCTGCTGCTTTATTCTTCAAACCTTAATGAGAAAATCAGCCAAAATCTAGTAACACTAAAGTACTCAAAAAGAGCCAAAGAGAAAAGTACAAAAAGAACAAAGTGTCTTTAATTATAGGCTACATTTGTACAGCAGACGTCCGCTTCTAAGTGCTAATTCAACTACATTTTACCTGTGACAGCTGAAAAAAAACGATGTCAAAGGCATTGAGAGTAAATTCTTGATGCACATATTCAGGTTTTTGTCCCATTAAATAGTAAAAACATGTAACATTTATAAACACGTAAAGTGGAAGATAAATTACATTAAAGCACCGTTTGAAAGATGAAGATATTAAAATAAATAACTGGCCTCTCCATATGTGACGGCACACGGCTGCGGCAGTGATGCAGCTAACATGCAACACTGCTTCCCCATATCTGAGAGCACAAACAACAACAAATCACTCCGTTTTCACCGTAAACACAGACGAACGTGAAGCTCCGGCAGCACCAAGAGGTCCCGAGGAACTTGAATATGTATCATTAAACCTCCAAAACCGTTCCAAAAGGATGACACGTGGGGAAACTCCCCAAGATGCTCCCTTGGTGACGTGGGAAGATTTCACCGCGTCTCTTAAAGGGGCGGGTTATGCCAAACTCAAGTTTAAGCCGCAGTGCACGTTCCACATCTATGGTTTCTTTCTGTGGATGAATTCTTTGACCCTGTCAGGAGTGGAATCAATGACATTAAAAAAAATATATATAGATATAAAAAAACCTGCTAGCAAATGAAAAGGATGTTACCCAAACTTTTACTTGCAGCGTCCACAAGATGCCGTTCAGTCACATTTAAGAAACGATTTTTAAGCAAAAGTCACGTCAACAACGCAAAGTAACAAAGAATACTGAAGACAAGACACAGAACCTGCCTGAATTTGCGGTAAATGCTGCCCTTCAACAACAACTACTGGCCTATAAAATAATAATATCCATAAAAACATATTGCAGTTTCTCCCACCTCCTCATCCAGCAGCAGAGTTCTCGTCACACACGCGGCAGAGTTCGCCTTGGATGTGCCGTTTCAGATCAGGCAATCGTGCAGGAACGTTCCCCACACACACACACACACACACACACACACACACACACGTTCACAAAAACAGACTTTTGGAAAAATCACATATCAAAGATTTGAGGCAGAAAGCTGCCTTAAAAAACCAACCAGACGAGCAGACGTGGTAGAGGTTCACCATAGAAAGAGGTCTTTTAATGCCTACAGGCCCTTGAATTCAGTCACAAATATATTAATAACCATTTGTTTTCTTTTGATTTGGTACTTTGCAAATGGAGTCCTAGGCTATATATTAAAAACATACAGTAGCTCAAACACTGCTTTAAATAAAACCAGGTACAAGTCAGTCAAATATGAAGTCTTCACAAAGGCCCGACTGGGAATTATAGTCTGTACAAAAACACCTGGAGGCAGATTAGTGTCATCTGCAGAATGTGTTGGGAGATTTGCTAGTGTGTCTTCTGTGACTCAGTCGGAGTACTGGAGGTCCAAGTCCACGGTGCCGTCTGTGACCACCAACCTCACCCTCTTGGGTTTGGAGGGACCCATGGAGTGGGAGGTGGGGGCCGGGCCGTAGTGTGTTGGGCCGAGGTGTTCCCTGTGGAGGAACTGTTGCTGCATGTCCTTCCTGCAGTGCTCGTCCTGGCCTTTAAGCCCCGAGAATCCCCCCAAGGAAAAGGATGCTGGGGCAGACAGCTGGGGGCCGCAGGGCTCGAGAACCAACCGTCCCTGCGTCCCCGACGGCTCCATCAGGCAGTGGTAGGTGTAGTTTGCCGGTCCTAAACCGGGGCATCCCTCGGCGCCATCTCTGAGCCCCAGGGTCAGCGAGTGGTCTCCGCTGAAGTTCAGCACATAAGGAGGCCCCTGGTAGCCGTAAGGGAAGGAGGCCGAGGCGAGGAGGGGCTGGCCCTTGCCTGCTGCTGCTGCTCCAGGAGCTGCGCTGTGGTTCAGCTGTGGGCTGCTGTCCTGAGCCGCGTGCGACAGCGACGAGCCGAAGCTAAACTCAAACGGGTCTTGGTGAGCGTAGCACGGCTGCTGCTTGTCCGAGGACGCAGCTTTAGTGTGCGGCGGCGCTGGATAAACGTCTGCTACTTTGTTTGGCAAGCAGGACCTGGGCAGTCCCGAAGGGCTGCGGTACGCCAGGTTAGCGTCAGCAGGCTCGTGTTTCTCAGAAGACATCCTGCTTTTACTGAAAGACGGAGGGAAGGAGGAGCTATAGGCGCTGGGCCGGCTGGGCGGAGTAAGGCGGCCCACATCCTTGCAGAAACTCGGACCAGAGCCGTTGGCTCTGTGATGAGAGTCCGGAATGAAAGCAGGTTTCTGGTTTAGCTGCATCTTCTCCGCGGCGCCCGGCTTCGCTCCCACTGCCCTGGACGTGGTCGTGGCGGCGTCTTTGCAGGGCGCGCCGTCCAAGTTCTGGCTCGGGTTCCCCTCCTGGAACTTGAGCACCCTGTGAATCACCGTGGAGGTCTGAAATCTCGGACTCTCCGAAGGATTCGGGTTTCTCAGGGAGAAGAGCGACGGCGCCAGGAACCTGTTTGGGGTTTGAGCCGACGGGACGGATTTAGGAAAACAGCCCTGGGACGAGCCTCGGATGGACGCCGACTGACTGCTTCCAAACAGCTGGGATCTACTGGGAAGGGCCACGCGGTGGAAGGGGCCCTGGTTTCTGAGGCTGGACTGGACCTTAGATTGGATGGCGCTTGCCCTGACGCTGAAGGCTGCAGGCTGAGGTAAAGAACCAGGCGTCTGAGGCGTGAAAGCTGGCGCTGCAGCGAATAAGCGAGGCTTGCTGGGAGCCGACGAGGGCTGACCCTTCAGCTCCTCTCTGGAATGCCTTGCTCCTGGATTTTTACTCAGGATCCGATCTTTGGCGGCCACGTCGGGATCGCCGAGGGCAGAAAAAGCGAAAGTGGGACTGGGCGACGTCCCGTCTTTGGGAGCATCTTTTGCTTCGTATTCCAAAGGGACACAGTCGTTTTTGGACGCCATCAGACTGGGGAAAAACTGCAGATCCTCGCCGGTGAAGTTGTTTGCCGGACTGGGAGGGCCGAGGTAGGGCGTTTCCGTGGTCCAGGTATCAGACGGGCTGTGCGAGAGCGGGCTGCTGAACGGGTCCGTGGGCGGATCCATCGAGCACAGGTCCGAAGGCGACGACGGAAGCATGTGTTGAGGCTGGTAATAACCCTCAAAGTTGAGGCACTGAAAATCAAGAATATCATCGCAGCAGTTTGGGAAACCGGGCTCCCCGGAGAGCATGTTATCAGCGGCTGGGAATGGAGGAGACTGGGATGGCGGCTGGGTGGCTGAGGCGGAGCCTGTGGGACAGGTGGAGGGCTTCTCCAGAACCTGAGAGGAGCACAGTCCCTCGGAGAGCCTGGAGAGGCTGTTGTCAATCTGCTGCAAAGTGTGACTAAGACAGGGGGTGGGCGTCTCCACGGGAACGCTCTTGTGCGTCCTCTCCATCGTGTGCCTCTGCTTCCTTCCTCCGCTGTTCATCTCTGGCCTTTCTGTGTCTGCAGTCAGAGACACGTCGCTCCTGCTGTCGCTGAGAGGCGACGACAACGACAGCGGCGAGAGAGATAAGGAAAATGGCGGCGACTCGGCTTTTAAAAAGGGATTGGCGTTGAGCCTCTGGGAAGACGGGCCTTCCTCCTTCAACCTGCCCAAGTCCAAACATCCGTTCTTCTGTTTGCCAAAGACGTGGCCCTGCGCCTCTTTCTTCAGCTCCGACTCGGCTTTAAGTTGCGTCCGCCTGAGCTCGTCTTTGCCGTCCACCTCCCAGATGTCCTCCGCCCTCCTGCGGAGCTTAAGAACCGGGAGCCCGACACCGCTGAAATCTGCTTCGGGCTGCAGTTTCCGGTGTGGCCCACTTTCAAACATGCAGCAGCTCTTGACAACGGCGTCCTCGCTTTTTGTCTCTTGCCCTACCGACGACCCCTCGCTGCCTTTCTCCCATTTTTCTGGGCCGTGTCGTCTTCTGTCGAATCCCTCTTTCGTTTCGTCCCTGCGTGTTTCACAAGGCAGATTCTTGGCCTTCCTCAGCCTCTCGCCTCTCCTTTTTAACCGCCGCAACCTGTTATTTGACTTCCTACTAGCGTGCACGTGAGCTCGAGCCGCCTCCATTTCCATGTTTAAAATGGACACGGAGTCCATGATGGCTTTAAAAGGGTCACAAGCCACCAGTTCTTCTGGCTTCTCCATTTTCAAGGCCCCGTTTTCAAAGGCGGCTCCCTGCATCTGCCACACTCTCCCCTTCCTCCTTTTGAAGAGCATCTTCAACCCGACGCTGGGCTCGGCCTTCTCCAAGCCCGCAGGCTGGATCAGCGCTTCCACCTCTTCACGCTGACATCGGGGTGCACTGGGAACGTCGGCACCGTCTCGGCCTTCTTCCTCCCCGCTGGGTTGCTCCTTAGTGGCGGTGTGAGTGTGGCTTCCTCCTGGTTCTCGCCTCTCTAGTGTACACCTCTGAACGTTGGAAGAGCGTTGCTCAGCTCGACTGCTCCGGGGTCGGAGCTCTCTGCTCACAGCTGGGACCGTTTTCCTGGTCGGCCTCTGCAATTCTGCCCTCCCCCTTCGGCCTTTGCCGTCTTTGCTCGCCTGCGTCCCGGCTTCTGGGACGGCCTCGGGCTGGGGATCCACGGGCGATTCCCCCTTGGTGTCTTCTTTCCAGCTCTGGCCTGAGGCTCCAGTCGGAGCTGCTTCCGAGTCGACCTCCACGGAGCTGCGAAATGTGCGTTTCTTCAGGGGGATGTTGGACTGTATGTGTGCCTGTAAACTGCTGTCTGCTTGCAGGCTGCTCCTGCTGCTGGCTGAAATGAGCGCGTCCTGAGGTAGTGTGTTGAGGAGGCCAGCTGGGGGGTTGTCACGCCCCTGCTGGGATGGCGAGGGCTGGGCCGCGTCCTTACACAAGTCGCTCTGCGCTGTGGCGCGACCGTCTGGGCCCAAGTGTCCCCCGACGGACTGCTTACCTTCTGATTTTGTTTTAGCTGCCCTTGGTCTCGTCCGTCCGTGCCTCATAATCCTCCCCTGCACTGGACAATGGTTCCTGCCTCCATTTATTCCAGCTTGATCTTCCTCCTCAGCACTCTGTGTTTCCCTAGAAGCAGAGGCAGAAAACCTTCCTACAAGATGTCGGTATAATCTGTTTTCCAATAAGGATTCGTCTTTCCTTAAAATATCAGAGAGCAGAACCTTTGCCTGCTTTATGACAATATCTTCTGTGCACCTCCTCGCTGGCTGCTGATTCACACTCTGAGTCACTTCTCCTGACTGGTCAGCAGCTCCTCCTTCCTTCTGGGCAGCACGCGCCAGGTTCCTCAGGCCTCTGTGTTGTTCACGGGACTGAACTTTACACGCCGCCTCTTGAGCAGCCGTGCTAGGCTTGGATTCCAGGCCTACAGGTGCTGCCTTTGTGCCCAGCTGCTCCTCTGCAGCAGCTGGTGCCCTGGGTGCAGCCAGCCCCTGCTTTTCTCTCCTCTCTCTCTGAAACAGAGCGTCTCCACACTCACTTGCCTGCCGCCTCCTCAGCGTGAGCTTATCGCCAGCCGCTTCCCGGGCCCCTCCTCCGCCTTCCTCTGAACTTGCTGCCTGTTTGTGCTGGGACCTGGACGCTCTCTGGGAGGGAACTGCTGACGCTGCAGCTCTCAGGCTGTTGCTGCTTCTCCTGCTTCTGCTGCTACAGGTCTTCTCCGTCTCCACGGTTACGGGCACTGCTAACCGCGTTAGACTCACTCGGAGATATTGCTTCAGTGACTTGAGTGGATTGTCCGCGGCTCTCTTTGATTTAGCCGTGCGGCTGCGGCTGTCTGCTGTCGGGGAGGCAGCTCTGGTATTGTCATGCTCGCTCGGCTCAGCAGCTGAATTTCGCGTCCTTCCAGCCGTGCAGGGTTCGACGCAGCCGTCGCCGCGCTGGCACTCTGAATTTTGGTCCGTGATCTCAGACGTCTGCGAATCGCAGCGTCTCTCCATTTCACCACTTTCGGGGGTGTTACTTAACTCGGGTGGATGTGTGGGTGTGTGCTCACCTCTCCTTCTGGCCCTGGAAGAGTTCCTTAAGTGAACCAGCCTCCTTTCAGCGACCTTCACGGGCCTGCCTGTGCTGTTTAAAGCGGCTCTGCTCTTCTGATGACTCGACACTGAGGGTTTTAAAGCCAAAGGCTTCAGGTTCGCCTCTCTTGGCCTATTTTGGGCTTTTGCCTCTTCCAGTTGCTGCAGAACGGCCCTTTCCGTGCTTGTGGGATCCTTGCAGCCGAGTAAGAAATCCACCGAGTGGCGCCGTACTCGGATTCTGAGCTCCTTCAGAGTAACCTGGGACAAAAGCGGAACTCCCTGACGCGCTTTCACCGTGGAGGATTTCAGCGGCTGTTTGCCTGACCGTCTGCGCTTCTCTCGTCTCCACTTAGTCGACTGTCTGAGTTTCCTGTTCTTCAAGGCATTTCTCCTCATCTGCTGGGTAAAGGAATTCCTTGAGGGGATGGCTAAGATTGAAAGAAACAAGGTGGAAAAAAGCACGCAGATTAAGGCCCATTCAGTCAGAAAATACGGCAAAATGACAAAAAAAAGATCATTTCACTTGTAAATGTTGCACTAATTACAGAAGAGGATTAGGGCCACCCATGAGAAAAAAATGAGGAGGCAGTTCTTTTTTTTCCATCACGCACTTCAGGAAAAAAGGCGGAACGTCGAGAATAAAGTCGACCTTTGGAGACTATAACAACCAGCACGTGTGAGTGCTTCTACGAAATGCCGTGCAGGCAGTTAGATGACTGACAAATTACACTTTGGACTCGGCTTTAGTAACAAAGAATACTTCATTTATTAGCTGACAAACACACTGGAGTTATCAGTATTAGGACTTTGCGCCTCTGCCTGCGGTCGTTACATCGAGCATGCACGTGCCGGTACAAACAGGAAGTATTTGGCTTCGCCAAAGTACAGCACACACTTTTCCTGACGTCAGTCAGGGATAAAGCAAGAAAAAGGAAAAGACAGTATTGTGGGCATTGTTAGGCTTCCGTGTCCCATTCGGCATAATGGGAACCCAAGCAAACCTCTTTCCGTAATGGAGCTTTCTGAGGGGTCCTGTCTCGACATTATATATAAAAAAAAAAAAAAAACGACCTCCTCTAATGTTTTTTCTCATGGGTGGTCCTAATCCTCCTTTGTAACTAATAAATAACATCGTGGTACAAAGGGGAAAGAAGGCAGATTATGTATAAATGTTAAGCGCCGGGACTAAAATAACAGCTGCCTTTAATGGAAAACCCTGATTTATCTGACTGTGACTGTTGCCTTTAATATTTCTGTGTTTATTAATCAAGAAGATAATATTTCAGCTTCTGGACGTGAACTTTAATTATGTGACCGTGCAGGACTGCGTGCTGTCATCACAGATCTGGTCACGTCCAGACAAAAGTGCCACACAGACGCCACAATGACCGGATCGGGTTTCATAACCAACGTGACTCATTACTTTCGGCAAGGTGTTGCCATGGAAATCAGTCAGGAGACGTTTTTGGTGAAACAAAGGAGACGGTCCTAAACCACAATTAATGCTTGATTTCCACGATTCGGAGACCATCCAGCTGGAAAAGTAGCTTTCACAATTATAAACGCTTAAAGAACAGGAGGAGGGGAGCTTTAGGATCGTTTCTACAAAGGACAGAGGAGCTTAATGACAGCTATCGTCATGGGGATTGTTTTGTGATGCATTTAAAACCAGCAGATGCTGAAGGGTTTACCTTTAAAGATTCCTGAGTGAATCCCCGGTGCTGATGGTTTGACAGCAAAGTGACCCTTCTCCCGCTGATGGCGAAGGTACCGCTCTCTCAGGCGGTACTTTTGACCCACGGGGTCTTTTGTTTCCTCGCATTCAGGCTGTTTCCCTCGGTGTTTGAAGTGACCCTCTCCATTCCTATCACAAATGAAATCGCCAAAAAAACAAACAAAACAAAAAACAAAACAGATCCAGTTGACATAAAAGGACAAAGAGGAAAAAGAAGTCAGACTGAAGACGTTGTGTGCAGAAGGCGGACTCACCGCTCACAGGTGCAGCATTCACACATTTCATTCCCTTCGCCAAAAAAACTGGCGCCATAGTAACAGGTGATCTCCTCCCCAGGTGAGATGGGTCGAATCACTTCAACGCAGGCGATGTTCTTCTCCCCAGGGAGGAACTGGGTGGGTGAAAGAGAAGACAGACGGAGAAAAAAGAGCAGAAGACAAAGGTTAGCTTCCCAGAGGCAGAAGAGCGCCGTGTTTCTCTAGGCCAAATGCAATTAACCGGAAAAAATGTCAACGCGATCTACATAACTGATGGAAATGCGAGGATTCGCCTGTGTGATTTATTTTAATTGTAAAGAAATGTCAGACGTAAACAGGAGTTATTACCTTGCAATTTGGTTTGCAGTCTTCAGTCCAGAGAGAGACAGAAACGGAGAGAGAGAAAATCTGATCAGTGTTTTATGTTAATTCAACAATTAACATCAACAATCAATAAATAACAGGTTGTTTCAATGGCAGCTGCCGTTGCACATGTTAAAAATGTATTTCTGCAAAAGGTCAACCCAGTTTCAAGTCAATTAACTGCTGATTGCAATCAACGAAACACTATTACACCATTTTTAAAAAAGTGTTGTTGTGTTTTTTATTATACAAGATGTTCTTAATATTTTTAAGGCCCTAAAAACCCCATTCACTCTTCATAAATCAGGATTTGTAAACATTTGTAATCATCCACATTTAAAGGCGAATGTAATAAAAGCTTGGTCATCCAGACAGATGTTCTCTTTTCAGGAACACAACCCAAACTCACCGTGGTTGATAAAAGCCGCAGGCCCGAGCCAGAGCTGAGCGCAGCGTTTCCGTGTGGAATACATCACGCTGAAGTCGTTGACTCCTGCCCTGAGCACGGCGCTGTCAGCTGGGCTCAGCTCGGCTATGCACCCCAGCAGCACCTCCACCCGCTCTCCTGCAAACCTGCGCAGCAGCAATCCACACGCCGCATATCAACAGCCAAGAATGCAGCAGCGCGGGTGAAATCAAAGCTTCGCCGTGTCTGCCCTTCCAAATCCAGCTCTTCTACGCCGAGCTGTGCTAAACTGGATCATCTCGAATATACGCGCCAGCTTGCGCACTGAATACGGGTGAAACGTCATGTTTGGGTGACAGGGTTTCATAATGCACGGCTGCAGCTGTCAACTCCATCTCACAGAGAATTGTTAGAAACTATTCTAAAAATACAACCACAGAAATACAAGGGGACAAAAAACACAAAGATGTTCAAAAAGATGTTACGCAACACTGTCTGGAAAAAAGGTTGTGGCTTCTTTTGAAAGACTTTTAGGAAATTGAATCCGTTTGCAAGTAAACAATCTAGCAGCAGTTGTAAGAATGCGTTTACCAGTGTCGTGTTGAAGTTATCTTTGCCCCGTTGGTCTCTGAGGAGTATCTGTCACAGGACTCGATCTTGATGCCGCTATCCAATAAGAAGGCACTGAGGTAGCGGTGCACCTACGAGCAGCAGACGGGACGATTCAGGCCAACAGTGGTGGGACAACACCACCCTCTGTCCATTTGTAAACGCAAACATGAGCCTACATGTTGCCTCAGAAGCTCCTGACGATGGTTTCCTAAGGCATTAAAGTAGTCGCCAGCCAGCTCCCCCTCTGTCAGAGCCTCGAACGTCGCGGTGAAGTCACGTGTGCGCTGAAAGCGCAACAGGGTCTCTTTCAGATTGCCCCAACGCCGGACCTCCGGTGGCGGACTGCAGCAGGAAAACAGATAAAGGCTTAAGAAGAGCAGATACAATCAGCAGGACAAAGTCCAAACAGGCTGGGGCGGTTTGAGATGAGTGAATGTTCCATTACTGAACTTGGAAAATTCATCATTGTCTTTTCAAACACAACACTTTCTGTTCTGGCTTGTTGTTTAACGCTTCTAACTTTCCTGGGATTAAACTGCACAGGAAAGGTAATTTAACTGCAATAACTACAAATAACTGCCATTGTACGGTTTGGGAATATTTTCCAGTTTTCACAGTGACATGAGCGTTAGTGTCAACAAGGTAAAACAAGCTACAAAATTCAATTGCGTGAATGTTGCTGGGCAACAATCCCAGCATAATGAAATCAGCATTAGAAATACAGCAGGTACAGATGAGCGGTTCCACGAAATCCTCCTGTGTATCATTAAAAACTGCTGCACGCTTTGCTTTATCTGACTAATGTTTATGTGTGTCTACGGCCAACACCGACATGTCTGGCTGTCATAACATGGTCACACACGTCTGACATATTTGGAGGGGCAGCTTACCTGATGTTCATTTTGTGGGTACTGAAGCCCAGAAGAGGATCCAGCACCAAACTGGTGGCCAGGTCATCGGTCTCACACAGCTCCTTCACACTCATTCTAGTACATCCTTCCATCGCCTCCCACCATCAGCATGCTACGATTACAGGATCAATGTTACGCTACGACAACAACAAACTGCAGCTCTGCATTCCGGCTGCCTCAGCCTCTAAATGACTCTTGCACAACACAAGTTACACTTGGGCTTGCTGAAGTAACTCTGCAGCCCCATCTGGGTTTTAAAGGTCCCTTTCCCGTGCTTAAAGCGGATAAACTAAAACACGGCATGCCATTTAGGAACGCAAACAGAATCACGCAGGCTTCTACGGCAACACAGCGTTGTGTGTGAAATTGCTGGGGGAATATGCTGATTATCAGCTGATGAGGGAAGCTAACCTCATCGCTGCACTGCTAGCCTGCAGCTATTGTAACAAGGCTGCATCGCACCGTTGATACATTCCAGGGACTGATGGCTGTGCAGGAATATGCTCGCACGAAGATGCAAAACGGCAAAACTTACCTGGGAGTCTTTTGCGATCAACAAAAGTATCTTTAGACAGACAATTAGCAGCACCCAGTTTGCCTGCTTTGCCTCCTCTTCGCTTGACAGGGAAAGTTAGCCTAGCAACACAACCCAGCTAGCTTTGCGCCGTCTTGATGGATTGCCTGGCCGTGCACAAAAATGGAGTCTCCCCGATACTCCTGGAATTTGTTCGATTGTTGGACTGCTGCAAATACCACACTGAGAAGCTGTGAAAATATCACGGACCAAGCGACAGATTAAAATATGTATGGTATGACTATGAACCTAGACATACTAGCCT
The DNA here is from genome assembly GCA_015343265.1 of Pao palembangensis. NCBI lineage: Eukaryota > Metazoa > Chordata > Actinopteri > Tetraodontiformes > Tetraodontidae > Pao > Pao palembangensis. The sequence goes on along the minus strand of CM027085.1, from coordinate 20,233,374 downwards.
TGGACAACGCTAATCTAATAGCAAAAGTTAATAGGGAGCGTTCAGTGCAACCGAACTAGCCCTTAGCCACACCCACAAGTTTTGCTATTCGCTCAGCTCAAAGCCAACTTTACGAATTAGAAATTCCACGGTCTTTCAGATCAGTGATTGGTCAGATTACTGGTAGGCGGGGCCATATTTTGGTTTCCCTTGTTTTGATACTAGAAACTCTCACATAGGTGAGTTGCACAGACAGTCCTCCACCCCCGAAGCTTTAAAAGCACAATACTGAATGTTTTATGTCGTCCTTTTTGCAAAAATTGAGAAAAAGTGTCTTTTTTTCTACTTTAATAGAACAAGATTTTCGTGGCACCGACAGCTATTTTGAATTTAACGATAAAAACATAAAATAACTCGGATTTATTTGGTATGATAATGGCATTGGAAGGCTTTTAATTTTTATACCTCTGTTTATAAGTATCTTATTTTAATACTTTCAAAATCAATATTTAAACCACCACCGAACATTTGGAACCCAGTGTTTACGCAGAGCTGCAGTGGTGTGTAAATATTTAAACGTTTGTGACAGAATCATCAGCCTCTACATTAACTGTATAACGAAACTTTGCAAAGCGTCAGGTTACATAAAGAAATTAACTCTAATGTAACATTTATCCATGAGATCCCTTTTTTGTTTTTAACAGATCAAGTTTTGATTTTTTGGCCTCCGACATACATACATAAAAACTGAGAATTTTCAATCCGGAAATTGAATTAAGGCACTTAAAAGTAAATTTTTGGACCTTTCTGTATCCTCTTATTGCTCTCACAATGGAGCCAACAAGCAATAAGTTCAACACAAAAGCAAATACAAAAATGAAATATGCACACAGATACAAATTCTATATTTTATTTCGACCTTTTTAAACATATTTGTGATTGATTTGAAAACAAATCAAATACAAATATATTTTTTAATTGATACTCTTTGACACTATTAATCTAATCATTTCACATCTACCCAGCAACAGTGCATGGTTCAAACGTCCCTGATTGATTAAAAAAAACGACTACTCTATGAAGATTGCAGTGTCTAGCATTACATTTGTCAGTATAACAAATCAGAATTAGACCAGATTTCTCTGTAACATCAGTAGAGGAAAAAAAAAGCTGCAACTAAAAGCATGTCATAAGCAGAGATGTGTACAGCTATATTTAAAAAAAATATTAATAAAATTAATAAGTTCCATGATGTTTTAGCGCTGTTTTGCAGAATCTATGGTTGCAGCGCTGTACACAACTCTCCATTGGAGATGTTCTCCACAACAACTCTTACCTTGTATTACCTTTTATTAGAATTAGACACCCATTTATTTCTGTACATGTTCAATCTTTCTACATTACATGAACCTTTTCCACAAAAAGACAGGTCTGTATATACAGAAAAATAAGACCTTCGAAGCACCAGATCACTGAACAGTCACCTAAGCTTGTCCTTTCCAATTCATCCATATTTAAAAAGGAAAAAAAAAAAAAAAAAAAAGTCTGCAATTAACGTCACTTCCTGAGTTGATCTTACTGGATGTTAAACTGAGGACGTCTCCCGTCTTGGAAATGATAAGAATGTGAATGTGAGGTACTGCTCTGAGAGAAAGGCAGTATGGAATGCTTCCGCGCCCTCCTGAAGCACGTGCCTGCACGCTACGCTCAACTTCAACCGATATTTACCATCTCTGTGGTCACACGGCTCTTAGAGGAGGTTTGTGGATGTTTGGAAAGGGGGCAGCAAGATACCCTGTAGAGGAATGCTTCCTCCCCAGTTGCAGTAAATGGGATTCTTCCAGTGAGTAAACCCTGTGTACTATCTGTGCACGTGCAATGGTGCTTCATCTGCAAGCTGATGGTCGATAACTAGTGCGGTTAGAACCTAAGAATTAAAGGATATTCAGTTATAAATTGATACACTATCGAGGATAACACCCCCCCACTGGCCTACTTGTTTTCAGGATGAACTCAGGTTTGGTGCTCTAGTAAGCTCTGATTAGCCGTGTCACCTAAAATACAGAGAACCGGGTCCAAGTAGAATAAAAGCCAAGAGAACAAATGGCAGGAAAAAACATCCACAGCACAGGGTGAGTGTTCTGCACGTCTAATCATCAATAAACGCGTGCAACAAAAAAAGCTGTTTTATATTAAGAGAACCTTAATTATATCAACTGTATCAACTATACTGTGTATTAAAAACAGAAAACATGGTTCTGAGACAAACAGTGGTGCCATATCTGAAATGCCCCCAAATATAAACTGGACATAAAATAGATTTATGTAAGATTTGCTCATAAAAAGTTTGAGTGTCTGTAGTTACAAAAACAATCACAGCCACGATGTATGACACAGGTCTGATAAACACCACTGAGGAATGACGAACACAACGTGACCAGCGTGACGGCAGAATGCTCAGACTCTTTCAGTTCAGCTTCAAATTTCATTCAGCCAGAAACAAAGTCAGTTTCATCTATCTACAAAAAGAAAACAGCTTTTCACATCATCTTCACTGGCTTTTGAAGGGAAAAAAAAAATAATCTGGACCATTTCAGTCACAGATTCACATGCACCTACATCCACGTGTGCACACGGCGAGCTGACCCCCTCCTCACCTATGATACACGGAGCTTTGAGACAGATTGTACAGAAGCTTTGTGTAATATTAAACAGTGCTGGGCCTTAACATAAACAGCCAAGGCTCCTCTTCCCTCTGCGCCCATCCCCCTCCAGCCAGCTTCAACTTTACATCATGAACGTGCGACATCCCCGCGCTATAAACAGGACTGAAAAAAAACCAGAAACAGAGCTCTTCTGCTCCCATTCTCACTTCTTTTTTTTTTTTTTTTTAACACACATACAAAAACAAAAAAACCGTCTAGACAAGTAACTGATTATAATTTTCAAGAGAAACAAAACAGCGTGATTGAAACCTGGACCACTTGGTCTGCTTTGTTGTCATTTGGTGATGTGGGAGAAAGTTTTGGAGGATGAGAAAAATAAGAGTACAGGGCCAATGGGGAGGGAGCAGGTCGCAGACTGGGGTGGGTGTTATTTCTTGGCCTTGGCAGCCTTAGCTGAATTTCGTGGTGGCGTGACTGGTCTCCCAGATCCCATTCCACCCGCTCCGTAAGGGTACAACTTTTTATCTGCTGGCTTCAGAATCTGTTAAGAGACAGATCCAAAAAAGACTTCAGACAACAAAAACAGAAACTCATCTCTGCGTGAAGGTGAGAACTTTGTAGGTCCATCTAAAATAAAGAGAAATAAAGAGAACGGGACTATGCTCTTACTGCCGTCAGCCACTAGAGGGCGATAGAGAAGCTCTGACCTAAATCTCTTTATAAAGACATATTTTTCAGCTTTTGATTTTCATGAAAATTGCAACAAAATCCAGACAAAATGCAATTAGAATCTTGAATCTAGGAATGATAAACTCATTTCTACAGAGATACGTACCTGGAAGGAGCACATGAGTGTCTCGTCCACGCTCATCATGGCACCAGCATTGTCAAACTCGCCGCAGTAGTTTGGAGCTGAGAACAGAGTGACAAGCTGCCTCTTTGCGAAGAATTCGTAACCATCTTCGACCACCTCAAGACAGAAAAGAAAAGTGTCAACACCTCGCACACATGCACATCACGTGTGTGCACGCCTGAGGCCTCTCCCGGTGTCTACCTGGTGCGCCCTGCATATAAGGTCCATGTCGTGTTTGTGCAAAAATTTTGCCACCACATCAGCCCCGAACGTGAAGGAGACGCCACGGTCGTTTTCACCCCAGCCCAGCACGTCCTTGTCTGGGTCGGCCCACAGCAGGTCACACAACAAACCCTGGTCAGGCACGTCTGTGGGCCGCATTACCCTGCGGATCTGCTCCATGGATTGAAGATCGGGAGAGAGGCCTGGGGAGACATCACACACCTTAGCCTGGTCGATCTCATGCGAACACCCACAAGGTTATTCAAACCCAGCCTACCTCCATGACAGCAGAAGATTTTCTCATCTACAATAGCAGCCACAGGCAAACAGTTGAAGCAATCTGTGAAGGTCTTCCACAGTTTTATGTTATACCGTCGTTTACCTGAACAAAAACGGAAGATGAAACCTCCGCAGAGCACCTTCGATAACACGCGAATCATTCCACACTTACACTCATCGTAAAAACCATAGATTCGATTAATAGAGGCGCATTCATGATTTCCACGCAACAGGAAAAAGTTCTCTGGATATTTGATCTTGTAGGCTAGAAGCAGGCAGATAGTCTCCAGCGACTGCTTCCCTCGGTCTACGTAGTCACCCAGGAACAAGTAGTTACTCTCTGGGGGGAAGCCTCCATATTCAAAGAGCCGGAGCAAATCATAGTATTGGCCATGGACATCACCTGCAGGGGGCAGTAGAGGATCAGGTTAAACACCACACCAGCAGCGATGGCTGGAGCTGCTTTTTTTATTTCAAGAGGAACAAACAGAATCATCTATAATGCTTGTACAAGGTCATTTTACACAACAAAGTAAAACTTACCACAGATTTTCAGGGGAGCTTCCAGCTCCAGCAGGATAGGCTGGCTCAAGAAGATTTCACGGGACTTCAGGCAAAGGCCACGAATCTCACCTTCTGTCAGCTGCACGTTCTTCCCTGGCCTAGATCCTTTCACTGGGAAAAAAAAATTAAGAACAATTAAAAACAAGAGACGCGAGGTAAAACAATGATTGAGCAACGAGATGAGACGGGATTGAAACGTGATCCTTGGATTTAAACCAGACCCCCAGGCAGGCGCGTTCACACCTCCCACCAGCCAAATGCTGACAAATTCTGTTATCATTCCAGTTTAACAGACACTCCAGCAGGTAAAAATCTCACCAAAACATTCATCTCAATTCTGGACGAACGCTTACTCAAACTAGTCTTTCTGAGGAGACAAACCCAGCCCACGAGCAGCGATTCCGAGAAAAACGCCCAGTGGAAACTAACCAAACATCATCAGCTGCATCTCAGAGAAACCAGTAAAAGCCACAAGTGATGTAGACAAAACCAAGACACTGCAAACATCCCATAATAACACTCTTTAATACAATAAAGGTTTAAGGTTTACTCTGTTATCTGCACTGCTGCTGCCTTAGCTCAGGTCAGATTTTGAAATGTGGTTTGTCGTATCTCTGACAGAATCGCTCTCTCTCGTTCTCACGCATACTTCTGGAGGTAGATGCAGATCTTAACACCAACTGTACAAGAGTCCAAGTCAAAAGACTCAACCGCCCACAGCAAACTCTGCAAAAGCAGCTAACACAGGTGCTGAACCTCCAAACACCTGAAAACCCTTTTCAGGCTGATGCATGAAACCTTTTCTCTGCTGCGTTTGCGATCTGTCCGTGTTGTTGCAGCGAGAACGGAAAAAAAGGAAAACAGTCCTCACCGAAGATATCTCTGCTGAACCTGCCGGCCCGAGTACAGCCGAGAAACTCGCATATACGTTTGTTTCAATGTTCATCAGGAAGAGAAGACAGACTCATTTAATCCTACCAAGGTTTTGAAATGAGAAGCCTTAATAAATCTGATCGAGACCATCGGACGCAAAACCGATGCTTGTGGCGGCAGAAAGACTCCACATGTCCCCACCACTCTCTATCAAAAGCATTAAAAACAACTTTGGGGGACCTAGAGCAGCACGAACATGTTTGACAGCAAGATGCAAGTTTGCATAGTGCAGTCGTGTTGGTTGATGTTAACAGCAATATTCCAGGTCAACCTGGAAATAGTGGGAAGCTCGGGACGATATCACTACTTTTATTAGAGAAACAGTATCAATACTTGACCAGTAAAAGGCCAGTAATAAAGCAACATCCTTGGCTGAGGTAGTAAGAGTTTGCTAGCTGTGACATCATCGCGGTGCCCTGAAACAGCAAATAAAAGAAACGTCAAAGAGTGAAAAGCGATATAAATACTGCAGTGCTGCTCGTCACTAAACATGGATTACAGAAGGCTAAGCCATGACAGAGCTTACTCCCAAGTTAGCCACGTACCCAGTGGGCAACAGCGAGCTACAAACAAAAGGCTTTCCACCGGACTAATGAGCCGACAGGACACAAAGAGCTGGGCTCACACCACTGAAAAGGCCTGCTGGGGCACAGGAACCAACAGTTGGTTTGGTCCCAGGCTCCTGCCGGTTGAACTTGTGTCACGTCGTACTATATTAGAAACAGGAGAGTTCACTCAGCTCCAGATCTGCCACGCTAATCCAATTGAAACTGCTCATTATCCAAACACATTTAATTGGTTTGAAACATCAAGCGAGGGAGTTATCCTTGTCAGCACAGTTGGTGATTTGTTGTTTTCCTTTTCTGCAGCAGGTCTGCTGGCGGTTATTCACCAGCCTTCTGATGCCTTAACAACGCAGATCAATATAGGGCTGTTCAACTGTTAGTGGCTCCTCTCTGCAGGTAAAAGACAAATGGTGCTAAAAAGGTCAAGCGAGTTACATAAGAGGATATAAATACTGCCACTGTCAGACGTGTTTGCTTTTTCCAGTGTTTGGCAGGCAACCTTATCATCGGCAGAGTTCAACAATCCACCGACAACACACAGTCCCAGGAGGAACTGTGACTGTACGTGCATACGTGAATAATCCCAATCACATCCAGCAGCTCAGGATAGGCTGATCGTGCACAATCTAGAATTAAGTGGGTAAATAAACATGGCTAAGGTCAGGTTTAATAACAGTCAGGCCCAGAATAAGACATGACATCCAACATTTCTCACATACAAAAGCTTTTTCCCCCACAAGTCAAACTGCATCTGTAGGCAAATTGCAGAATAATAAACAAATTTCATGAAGAAATTCATTCAAATAAGCCAAACCCTGAGCGTTTGTTAACACAGTGAGCTGCAGAGGTCACAACCTAATTTCTCCTGCTTCTCAGATGAACTGGAACAAGGTTTATGCTTCTGTTTCAATGTTCTCAGGACTCGAAGCCTTTGGTTGGCACAACTCGACTGACTGACGAATGGCTCTGAACAAACATTCCGGTCACCAGAAGGCTACAGATAACAGCATTGCTTTCTTTATAAAATAAAATCTAAGAGCCACGTCACACTCAGAAATGACACTGATGCAGCAAGAAATGGGTTAACGGGCAGGTCTATATATTTTACTGTTGAGAAAGGCAAATGACAGCTTTTTACGTCACTAGACAAGATGTTGTTAAACCTCCATTAGACCTAAACTGCAAAACAGTTAGCACAACAAGATAATCTGCCCTTGTGACTGGAAAAAATCTTTGGGAAATCCACCCACAAATTATGATCTTACAGCTATTTCACGTCACTACCTACAGGTCAATCCAGTGTCTTACTGCAAATGGAATGTAAATATTTTTTTTTTTATTAATGAAAAATCGCTTTTTATTTGGGAAAACCAAGATCTCAGTTTATGTAAAAACACAATATAACAAAGGAACATATTTAAAAACGTCAGTGAATTATTTTACACTGTTCCATGTGGTTTATGTAATGCATAAACTGAAACGGGTGGCTCATGATAAAATGTGATATCAATATGATAAAATATTGATCTGATTGATAAAACAACCTCTATATGACTGTACACCCCCCAGAAAATATCCATAATATCCACAGCTGTAGTGTCAGATCATAGCAGCAGAAAACAGCAGGCTAAAGCTGGTTACCTACTTACATTTAAATTCCGATAATATTTTTTTAAATACCAACGAAGAATAAACGGGTTTTGTCGATTTTACCTTCAAGGAGACGCTGGATTATAGAATCGATGTTTAATTTGTCCGTTTCTGCCATTTTCCTGGTTTTCGTACGTGCTTGCGGAGTGAAGACCTTGGTGTTCCGTGTTGTACCTTAGATTTCAAACGACAAAGAAAACGAGACGCATGCTATCCATTAGCTAGCCGAAGCAAAAACATTCTTAAAAATATAAATACACTATGCTAAACTAGCAAATGTTTCGCACCAGCCAGTCGAATAACGTAAACGGACTGAACAATGAATGAGCTCCATAGCTAAGGAAGCTAGCAAGGCAGCTGCTAACCAAGTTACGTACGATGAGAGCAACACTGGCAGGCTAGTTAACCATCGTTGGGTGTATCGAACAACATAGGAAAAGATTAAATGCTGCCAGACCTGAGTTTAAATTAACAAAAACCCTACCGGGCTTAATATTTCTCCGCTTAGCTCAATCGTGCCCCCTTTTCTTAGGCCTGGCCGGGTCCCTTCACTCTTTTCCCAGGAACTTCAAAAAAAAAAAAAAGGGTATTTTAACGCAGAGATAACGTAAGAGACTGGGTGGGGCTTCGCAGAATTTCTCTAAATTGATTGGTCCATTTTTTAACCGAAACCCGAAGGATTGCATGTGATTGGTGGGTCTTTTGGTCTGTCATTGTCATTGACGTTTGACAAAATCGATTAGAATCCACGACAGTTTAAAATGCACCACCTAGTGTTTAAAGTGTGAATTGTACTATAAACTTTAAAACAAATGCACAAAAGAATTAGATTTAACTTCATGTTTGTAGCCATTATTTTTTATTGCAATGAGAATTCTGACCCAAAAAGTCCAAATAAAATTATCGAACTTAAACAAAGAGGTCCCAAATCTGTCTTCCACATTCCAAATCTTTTCATATAATATTGAGTAATAAAAAGAGGCACAAATTTATCTGTGCTGATTTTTCTTTGAAGCCAGTAGAAACCTAAAGTATTGCTTAGTTTTTGTGTAAAGAGCGCTTTGGTTTCTTTCCTTCCAGCTGTTGCTACATGTAAACAGACTGGCACCAGTTTCTCAGGTTTCATTGACGACAAAATATGTTACTTAAAATTATGAGCTGACTTTTTCTGTGTTCTCATTAAAAATTATTTAGTGCAACATGAAATATGTAATTAGGCGTATAGACGTATAACCTTGAGATGGCACATTATTGCACTGCAAATTTTTGTTTGTAATTATTTCACAACATTCCTTTTTATTTCTTAAGTTGCCTAATCTTACGCAAACATCTAACCCCACTCTGTCTGGGTTTCTAAAAGCCGTTTTCTTACATTTGTCATCATGGTTGCAACAGATGTAGGTGTGTGTGTGAGCGTGTGTGTGTGATGTGGAAGGACAGGTAGACTTCCAGGTGAGTCAGATTTTTTTTGGCCACTATGATTCACTCTCATCTCAGCATCATAGAGTTTCTGTGGAAACTATGAGGTCAAATGTGTTTTCGTGTTTAAGTAAGAACTGGGATTCTGCGTATGTGAAAATGGGAAAAAAAAAGCAGAAAAATAAACATACAGGACAAGTCTGGTCTTGGGGTTCTTCCCACCTGGGTGAGCTCAGCCCCACCCTACAGCCCACATTCTTCTACAAATACGCCTGTTTCACCACAAAGCCTCTATATCAGAGAACAGACAACACACGCAAGGAAAAAAAATTCACAGGTTAAGTGGACACAATAAAAGGTAAGCATCATTATTTACAATCTTATTTTATCCATTTATTTATTCATTCATCAACGTGGACTGCCTGAATGTTCCTGTTGAAGGATTCTTTTTTTCAAAATATAAAATGTTTAAAATAATCCCAAAAATGAACAAAAACCTGCAAAGCTACAAATAAGGGGCCGATGAGTGTGTTAGTTAAAAAGTTAGAAATAATTATAAAACTTTAGTAATTTTAAAGACAATGTTTTTATATTTCTATATTTTTTGGGATCATTTAAAGCCAAATCACATCTGTTTTAGCTCTATTTACAGAGCAACAATTAAAATAGCAATCAAGAGTATTTGAACATGCACAATCACAGAGTCATATTTATGGTCTTAGAAGACTTTTGTTAATGTCTTTGCACACTTTAGTTTTCAGCTTTTAAGAACAAAGAAAAGCAGGCTCCTGTCGTGCTTCTGTCTTGCATTAATGAAAACACCCAGAAAACACTCAGAAAAACACTCAGAAAAACACTGATCAACAACAAATTATCACAATAAAATCATTGTGCATTTTGTGAACCTGATTTACCACAATAAGGATGAAGAGATAAAATACTGTAGGTTCTAGAGAGAAGAAAAGGTGCAGAAGTGGCTCAGACAGTCCTGGGTGGAGAAGCAGGAGCCGAGGGCCTGTTGTGACATGAATTTATACCAAAGTGTAGCCCAAAGGTGCATTTTCCTGTGAAGGCCTGCCGCAGGAATGTTTGCATGAGCGTGTGTTCAGCAGTGTGGACGGCAAAAACAAAGAACACCTACACACACCTAGATGTTCCATCTTTGTGATCCAACGGTGATCCTTCTGGTGTTGAATGGAAATCAAGATGATTTTGTCACACTGCCTCTTATCAGCAGGTTTTATTATGATAACTGTAAATATGAGCTCAAAAACACACGCAGACACTTTCCGAGACATGTTCAGAGCTGTGAATTCCACCTTTTTGTCTCCAGAATGGGATCCGCAGGAGTTCAGATGGTGTGTGTGGCCCTCGGGGTCCTTGGATTGATTGGAGTGATCGTGTGTTGCGCCGTCCCTGCCTGGAAAGTTTCCTCCTTCACGGGATCCAATATTGTAACAGCTCAGGTAACGAAATACAGCAAAAGGAATGTAATTGTGCTGACTCAACAAATCCAAGCAAATGTGAATAACAGAAGCTTTAAAATGTGCTTAAAAGCCACTTGTGCCGTCTGTGTGAGCAGAGCAATCAGGAGGGCCTCTGGATGAGCTGCGTGGTTCAGAGTACCGGACAGCAGCAGTGCAAGAACTACGACTCCCTGCTGGTGCTGGCCTCCGACCTGCAGGCCGCCAGGGCCATGACCATCATCAGCATCCTTTGCAGCTGCCTCAGCCTGCTCATCGTGTTCTGCGGCGCCGACTTCACCACCTGCGTGCAGAATGAAGACGTCAAGCCCAAGATCAGCCTGGTGGCCGGGATAGGCTTGCTGCTGGCCGGCCTGCTGGTCATCATCCCTGTCAGCTGGTCGGCCAACATCATCGTGCGTGACTTTAATAACCCCCTGGTGCCTATGTCCCAGAAGAGCGAGATGGGCGCGTGTATCTTTGTGGGTTGGGGGGCTGGCGTGCTGCTCCTCCTGGCTGGCGGCCTGCTCTGCTGTTTCAGCAGGCCCAAGTCTGGCAGCTCCGGTGGAACTGCAAAATACTACAGCAACAGCGCCTCCGCCCCCAGCAAGAACTACGTGTAGTGGCTTTATGAAGGGAGAGGAGAGGAGAGGAGAGGAGAGGAGAGGAGAGGAGGGGGGATTCCGACTGACCAAGTCGATGACATCAAGGGTTGTTTGGGTAAAAAAAAACAGGAAAACTCTGTAAATACTGATATTATCAGTCTCAGTTACATGCTGGTGATGTGTTACTCTGTGGTGCTGGGTTGTGCTTTCTTTGACAGTAAATATATTTAAAGAAATGCCATAGACATGCTTAAAATGGCAATTTATGCTCTCACTGTAGGTTGATGGTAGCTGCAGTTTCCTGATGAAATGAATACGTCCAGTTGTTGGTTCAGCCCTCAGGGAGCTTGTCTGTGCACTTGTTTTTCTCTTTGAACATCAACATTTTAGTTTTGTCTACGTTCATTAAATTGTCTTGTATCATGATAAAGGGTCTAAATAAAATTTTACATTTAAATTAAAATATGCTTCACGTGTATCTCATGTTTAGAAAAGAAAATCCGACAGTACTTTGGAAGTACAGAAGACTTTATTTTAAACTCACAGCATATATTAAAATAGGATTTGTTTAGAAATTGATCAGACAACCCAAATAAATTCGAGCTCGTTTTTTGGTTGTCGTCTTAAAACTCTCCCTTTGTCCTCCAACACTCTGGTCTTCTGTCCTTTTTTTCATTCTTCATTTACTTGTTCCTCTCCAGCTCACGCACGCGCTTGGTCAGCTCTTCCAGTGCTGCTTTCAGGTCTTTTACTTCCTTCCTCAACGACTGCACTTCCTGAGAGACAATCAGACAAATTCAGAGTGAAGTTTAGCTGCAACAACAGCAGCGACAGCAAACGTTTCATCGCGGAATTCTAGTTTTTGCTTCATTTGTATTTTAGCTGCTCCCCCTCCTCCTGTCCTCGGCCGGGACCTGGAGCGTTCCTCCTCACCCATGGCCTTGGAATTCTAAACTCGATCACCACGAATGATGACTTTCAGGATCGGTTGCGCTACATATAGATTCCAACGTCTCACCCCACTACTTTCTTGGTGACTGGCAGAGGAGTTGGAAGTGGTCTTCAGAAGAGTCTTGTGAACTTTGAACTCTTTGGTTTTGGTGGTTGAAGCGAACCCGTCCTTCAGGGAGATCAGAATGGGCTTCCCGTCCTTCCCTTGGAACCACTCGTCGGCTTCGACCGAAGGCTCTGGCCCAGTTGTGTCTGGGTATAAATCCTCCTGGAACAGATCAGACTGCACAGCCAGAAGATGTGTTAAACCGCTGAGCATCTATCAGGCTGTGGCTAATTTAGGTTCGTAGGATTATACTGCACAAACCTTACGTGGTACTGTCATGACTATGGGTTCACATTTCCGCTCGTGTAGTTTGTAGAACCTGAAAAATACAATAACCGTAACTTTGACCTTTTGGACAAACAGTCTCCAACTCCAGCTGTTTCCATGGAGGCTGCAGGTGAGTCAAAGACGGCTGTGGCAGCTTTTTATCGCTGCTGCACTCTGTTCTTGAAGATACAACTCTGACTACCTGGCGATTTCACACTTGTTGACCTCCAGGCCCCTCTTGGGCATGTATCCCATCCCCTTCTGGCTCTCCTTGCTGGTGTACATGGACAGGTAATGGACGTAAGGAGCTTCATCTGTCACTTCAAAGTAGCGGATGCTGCTGTCGCCCTGAGCAGAAGATGAGAAAGTGAGCGCGTGCGACAGAGACAGGATTTTAGTTTTATTTTTGGTGATCTGCTGGGAGTGCAACCTTTCCGCAGAGGTAGACGACCCCAGTGTCGGGGTCATAAAACGGCAGAAGGACGCCACTGCTGGTGTCCAGCTCCTGCAGGTTCAGGGGCTCGCCAAAGTTATTCTGTTGACAATAATTGAGGCAGATTCACAAATTGATACACGTGGTCTGATCCAGTCTAATCCTGCGTGAAACAACGCCCTCGCAGTTGTGAAACACAACAGTGATGTCAGAACGAGTTTGGTGTCGTGACAGGTTTTGGTGCAAGGCTTCACCGTGGAGGAAAAATGGCAGTTTGCCGTCCGGATTTGATTGGTTTTATGGGACAAAGTGTGTCAGGAAGTAAACAGGAAGTGCTTTTCAGACTGGCACCCATGCGGCGCTGACACTCACTGGGTCCCACAGCGCCACCTGTCTCTCACTCATGCGACTGAAGCCGGTGGTGAGGATCTTCCCGTCGGACACAAAGACCGCCCGGACTGGTCTGAAGCCTTCATGGGGCTTCTCCTTCTCCTGAAATTGGAGCAGAAACCTAACTATTAAAATAAATTCCATAAGCTACTTTCTTTTCTGACAGAACACGTCAAATGGTTCACGAGTTAACAATAGAAGTTGGCAACGGAAGCAGAAAGTTCATTATTCAGTGGTTGATAAGAAAGAGTCATTAATAAGTAATTAGAGCTACTGAATCATTAATATCTAGTTGGGTAATCATTAATATCTAACTCTGTTGGGTCACTGGTTTACCTTGAAACACAACATTAATCACAGGTGAACGGTGATGCCATGGTGTGATTTTTTGAATTACTAGACACAGAAACACGAGCAAGTATTACTTAATTTTTTCTTAGACACATTCAGCAACACTAAGCTTACGCTTGTTATTGCATGGAGTAAAGTGTTGCAACTCTTTTCAAGAAAAAGACTTAAGCGCTTGCACTCCGCCAAGTGGTTACTTCATGTGTGAATTTAAAACAAAATGGGACTTGGTCAAACTGATAATGAAAGAGGGAAACCCACAAAGAGAACGGTGCCCTTGCGGGGGTCCAGCAGACGCAGAGTCTTGTCTTTACAGGAGGTGAGGATCCTGGAGCCGTCCCTGTTCCAGCAGGCGCTGTATATCATGTCAGGGTGCACGTCAATCCTCACCACTGCCTGCCCACGAGCCACATTCCAAAGGATAATGATGTTGTCACAGCCTGCAAGGTTAAGGAGAAGAAATCCACATCCCTGTGGCTCACTAGTCTGGAGAACGTATGCATTTTCCAGTCATGGTCATGGTCGGCCCAGTCAGTTATATTTTACACCAGCTGTCTGTGACGTTCCCTAATAAAGGATTTCGATCAAAGTTAAAATATTCTGTAATCTTTAATATCAGAATGCAAATTTATTGTGAAATTAATATCCAAATATTATTTTCAACTCACATTTGATTCATTTCAATTTTTTAAGTAACGCATTGATGTTTCTGCCAATAGGGGTCGCACTTTCACACGTACCAGTTTATAATCTTAAAACATAAATATACAGTATATATATATCATTAAAGTGATTGAAACCTCAGTGAAATAATAGTATTTTCTTTAATTGTGATTCTTCTTTCTGCTGGGTTTTTAATTTCAACGATATTACCATTCAAAGGCAAACCCAGCAGGGTCATAAGACAGATTTACTGATCAGGTAATATTCAAATAGGCTTTCAGCCCTTGGGTTTTTAGATTTCTGAGTGTTGCATACCAGCGCTCATGAGCACATTGTGGGCGGTGGGGTGCCAGCTCAGGAGGCCCACGCGCTTGGAGTGACCCTCCAGCTTGACAACAGGATCTGTGAGGGGCAAGGTCAATCCGCCATCTGGGATTTCCCAAATCTGTTCAACAGCGAAGACAGCAACCAGGTGAGCAGAGCACTGCAGAAGGATGCGGCGTCATGCATGTGACGTGACTGGGCCTACCATGACGCTGCAGTCCTCAGAGCCGCTGGCAATGATGTTGTCATTGTGAGGACAGAACTCGATGTCGAGGACGGGCCCCGTGTGGCCGCACACGGTGGGGTAGGACATGTCGATACGCCCTGTCTGCAGAAACAAATTCCTCCTCAATGCATCATAACTGGTAGAAGAGATTATGTAAATGATGACTTTAATAGCTCTGTGTTTGCTCAGTCACGTCTGGTCTGCTGCAAAATATAAAAACTCATTTTTTCTTTCTGAATGAAAACGTGACTGAGTTTATAATTAAAGAAACCATTTCAGCACCTTTTTCACAAAACAGGATATGAATTTTTAATGCCTTGCTCTTATTTAACACCCAACCCAGCCTTGAATAACAGAATCTCATAATCCCAGCATGACGCATTCACAAACGTGGATTAATTACACGTTTTCATATTTCCAAATGGTATATATACTAATAATTAATGACCTAATTTAAACTAATTACCACAGTTATTAAATTAAATAGCTATATAAATAATGCATATATAATTTACCAGGATTTTTTTTTTTTTGTTATCATTTGGCAGCTTAAATGCAGCGAAGAGGATTGATGTCACCTTACATACTAACCCAATCTGAGGCCACATCCTGCCTTGCCTGAGCGGAGAACTAACTCCTAATATGGTGAAAACTTCTCAAAAACGAAGCGAGAGAGTGACGTGCAGAAATATTCAAAGTCAGCATCACACTTCCTTATTCAGCCGAACGCATGACGGCAGCGCCTCTGCCTGCAAAACAGTCGGCAAAGCCAAAAATGGCTGCAGGAGAGAGCAGCAAGTGACCCACCTTGCTCAGGGGCAGCACCATGAAGGCTCCCCCTCCACTGGCGTCCACAATCATGGCCACAAATTTAGGGTTAACGGAGCAAAAGTTGCTGTCCCACGTCATCTGAGAGATTCTGATGTCATCGTAGCATTGGTCGGCTTTCACGGCCTGGCCGAAGACGTGACGGAACTTACTGTTCCTAACGAAACTTCTGGACATGGCGGACTGGAAACAATCACAACAGCAGGATGAGGAGAGCGACAAGAGTGGTAAATGTGTTCCAAGCAGGCAAAAGAAAAGCTGAAAAAGACTAAGGAGTTTTTGTTTTACTTGTAAAAGCAAAAACCAGCAACGGTTTCCTTTGTGTTTCAGGTGGAAATCAAACAAGAGACGGAGAGAAAAGCCATGAAAAGAGGAAGAAAAAAGCATTTCACAATTACTTCCCCTGTCTGTGACTGCTGCTCCAGCCCTTCGCTCGCTTTAATTTATACATTTTTGCTGTCGGTTAAGGTTCTGCACAAAACCATTACCACCATTACCACATCTACACACAATCAGCACGAAAACGACCTGGACGAAACTGCTCTTCCCCTAAAATGGCAAATGAATTACACAAAGCAGCAGTTACGCCACAGAATCTGGAGCCAACAGCGAAACCACCGACCTTTGTGTCACGGCTCAGCGGCACGCCACGTACCTGCTCGGGTTTTGCTCCTTTTGACATGCACATTTGAGTCACAAGCTAAGTTTTGCACAGGAAGCATAGTCTGGAGCGAGGCTGGAGAAACGCGCCTTGTGTCAGAAGCAGCTGCACAATAAACAAAAGGAACACTATTTTTTCACAAGATAATCGATCACAGAAGCACTTTGCTTTACCTCCATTTGAAGATCTAACTTCCTGAAAACCTGCAGCCCTGCCTACGCTCAGACTCTGACGGCTACGACAGATTCGGCTGTGCATCACAAGATCTCTGAGGTCGCTCTGCACCTAATTTAATCAGCCTTTACAGAGTGAGTGGTAATTTTATCAGGGGGCCTGAGTGCATGTCAATAACCCCCCTCTGCTGAGGCCCACTGTGATGGGATGGAAAACAGAGTAGAGAGAAGGAAACAATTCATTCATTCAAAAAAAGGAAAGACCTGAGTCATGAGAAACACAATGGTCAAATGAGTGGTTCCAGTCATGAAATCATCAAGCTAGCAGCTACGATCAGATCTGCTGCAGGCAACAAAACAATTCCACCACAAACTGTAGACGTGCTGCAGGCCTACCTGGGAACCTCGAGGGGGGCGAGTAGATTCGAGGGGTTCTGATGGAGCACCCTACTGCCAGAGTGAGCTGTGAGGCAGCAGGAAGAGGTTAAAGTACCTCAGCGAAATGACACCAAGGAAGTGACAGTTTCAAACGCTGGTGGAAGTGGGAGGTGTCTGCTGCCATAGCTGGGGTTTGAAAAACTGCAGCAGAAGTGAAAAGAACGAGTGTTATGAAAGCATTTCTGGAGATGGATGTGTCAGATATGATGTGTGCTACTCTGATTCAGGCCACTGTTGCACAGGTGAGCGGAGAAGCAGTCAAAGTCGGCCTTCTGGAACGTGCAGCCACCCTCAGACGGTTCACACAAGCTTTTCAGGTGCTGCCGCAAGTGCAGAGCTGCAAGAGGTCGTGAAACTGCTGCAAGCCTGTCAAGATGGCGTGGCATTAGCGTTGCATAGAGACAATCAAGTACTAGTTAACACTGGAAAAAACTGCACTGTAAACATGACAAACATGTACTTCCTTATGCTGCCTTATAATGAGACCCAGAAAGCAGACTTCCCCTTGCTCTTCCTGATACTTCTGAATTCACACGCTCACCAAGTCACCATAACGACTCATTATCAGTTCCCACCTCGTCACATTTGTATGTTTTAGAGGTTTTCACAGTCATTTTTTCATCCACACACCCTCAGAAGAGAGATGTGAAGCTGGTGGGCCTCCTCACTGGAAGGCGGGGCCCATTCCAGATCAACGCGAGCTGCATTGTGGGAAATGTACTCCGAGTCAGTGTAGTTCGGAAAATAAATGAATCAAATTATTCGCCCATTCTCAAACCGCAACTTGAAGAAGGGTGATGAGGAAATCCAGGTAGTCAAACACACACGAGTCACACATCCCAAATAACGACACGCGGAGGAAAGAGGTTTAAAAATATAGACTTCGGTTTATTGCACAATCGTTGCTGGAGACTAAAGGAGTGTGAAAGCCTCCTCTGTCAGTCAGACACTGAAGATCTGGACTGTGTGGGTACCAGCTGCAGGTCTCTGGTAACGGGTTTGCAGGAACAGGGACTGGAGAGAGATGCACTGAGCCCGGTCGGTGCTCGTAACGGGAGCTCATGTGCACACTTGATACAGACAAAAAAAAACCCTGGAGAATAAATGCAAATGAGCTCTGACAGCCTCAAAATGTGTCAATCAGCAGTAGCAGCACGAATCTCCACTAGAGGGAGCCAAATCACATGGTTAGCTGTGATATTTGGACTTGGTCTTTTTCTGGAATAGTCAGAATATACGCGAGAATTAAGAACATCAGCAGGCTGTCCAGCACCTGTGTTCTAGCAAAAACCAGTGTGTTGGAGATATACTGATACATCAAGTCATTTCTTTAAACATATAGACAAAGAGGACAATTTTCCGACCACTTCTGCAACAGTTTTACAGGAAAAGCCCTCCATCTCCTCTCTCCCTCCATATCCACTTCAGTTCTCCAAGCGTGAACAGACTGGACAGAAGGGGCAGGAGGAGGTAGGTCACAGTCTCACAGCCGTGTTTCTGACAGCAGAGGTCAGGCGGTGCATGTTCCAGCTACTGATATGGCACCCTGAGAAGTGGGAGACCAAGGATGATGGAGTGAAGCCCCAGAGAGCTGCTTTTAATCAACACACACAGAAAAAAAGACTTGTCCTTGTTTGTAATGCATAGATAGACCGGCGGTTGTCATGAGGTATTCACAAGCCCACCAACAACGTCTTTCCCATGAGTGAAGGAGAATAAAGCGGATACATTTTGATCATCAAGAGCATTTCCACATCGCCAGAAACGAAACTAAGTTCAGCTTTTTTGTGTCTCGGGTCTTAGGTGTTAACGCTGAAGCACTGAGGGCGCTTCCCCTCCGTCTCATGTCCCTTTGGCTGTGAAAGAGCAGCTGATACACTCAAAATATACCAAAAACAATGCATTTTAATCCCTATCGCAAACCCTGGCGGATTTGATTGCGCTAATTTGAGTGAGAAAGGTCACTTCTGATTCAAGCGGTGCGTCGTTTTCTGTTGTACTTACATACTGTACAACTCTTTGACGCTCACACTAAAATGTGACACAGCTAAAGGGAATTTTTACAAATAGCTTTCATATTTAAAAAAACACTTGATTTTATTGCATATGTTCAGTATAAAGTCACTTTCAATGCAAATATTTTCTCATCCTGCATAGTCAACAAATTGGCTTCTGATCAAATTTGTGTTTGTAGGCATTAAAATTTGAAATAATCAAAATATTTCATTGTTTTAAGCATATTTTTGAGTGTACGTAGCAAACCAGTCCTCAATGTATTCTGTATTTTTTTTTTTTAAAAATCAATCGGGGTTTGTTTCATTTGCAATACTGGTATATAAAATCTACTTACAGGTATTTACATTATTTATAGTTTCAGGTTTAGGATTAATTTTGATGCACAGCCCTTTTGAGAACGTCGAAGAGTTTGATAGCGACGTGCTGCGTCTGTTCTGAGCTGACCACCGGAGCAACGCTACAAGCTACTTTCATGCATGCTTTTCATCCAGTCACCAAAATACATCAAATTCATGTTTTAATGTTATCTTCACCATGTTTTAGAGTCTAGAGTATGAATACGTCTGATTTTGAGGTGGGGCTTTCTGCAGGAGCGAGGGTAATCCGCACAGCTGAAGGATTTGACGAGATGAGAAATAAGCGCAACATAAACAGCATTTTGCCGAAGGTAAAGTCCAGGTTTAGAGCAAAAAAAAGAGATGATTTTAAAAGCAAAACCAGCAATGTGATGCCAAACATCCAGGGACACGCTACAACTTTTTAAAAGTTTCTCCTGCCAGCGGCGTTGCATAGACCAATCTTTAAGGATATTAGTGTCTCAGCAGCAGGAGAACATGAGAAGCTAATCCTCAGACTGGCACAGTTCCACTAAAACAGGCCAGGATTTTATCCTGCAGCAAATAAAAGCAAATCATTTAACCGCTCAAATTACAAGATTTTATGCAGACTTTGTCTCAACATGCACGAATCTTTTGCGCTGGGCCAAACAGGCTTTCAGTGTGGTGACTGGGCAAAGCAACAGCAGCTGTTGGCAGTTCTGAGGCGGCAACTTGTGGTCTCGCGTCAACAGCGTTTGTGGCAACAATATTTCTCTCAGTGCCGCCCAAAGGCAAACTTTGGCAAACCAGAGAAGTGGTGATCAAAAGTGCGAATGGCGTGGATCACACTGTGGCCGAGGAACCAAGCTCACACAGGAAAGAGGCAGTGGCAGACGTGGATGGAATGACCCAGAAACCAAAACATGCTTGGAGCAATTTGAGAGCTTTTTGCGTCACTTCAGTTTGCAAAACTATGAGGGTTAAGGTGGTTGCAGCGTGTGTGTACATGCGACGTGCGTGAGCTAGGACAGGGGTGTGAGATCTGAGGGGAACTGAGAACGTTAGCTCAGTTAGCTAAACCTAACACTCAAGTTCAAATACGATCAAGGCTTTCAGTTTAGCATGGACCATTTCTTACAGACTTTAATGTAATCAGCCATTTATTTTGATGTTTTGGTGTGTGCGTGTGTGTGCGTGTGTGTGTGTGTGTGATTTGTGTCCATGTCTGCGGTTTGTAAGAGTCAGAAACTTTTGTGCGTGCTACTTGACAGACTTTTCGCACACCAGTAGCAGGATGGATACAGATATGAACATTCTGAGCTTGAGGCTGGACTTGAGCACACGTGCAGGTGACGTCCTGCAGACTTCTCCTCCTCTCTGCACACTCCCCATCTACCCCGAGGTCCCCGACACCCACTGTGTTTAGTGGGAAGATGGGGGCTGCAGTGGTGGGAGGGGTCAGTCTGAGGGACAGTTGTAGCTGTTGATCCACAGCAGGTCGTCCAACACGCCCCAGTGGAGGTAGAGGATGGAGCCCACCACCAGGACGTGCATGATCTGGTGGCTGTTGCACCAGTAGTCAAAAAGGCCTGGACAAAAGCGCTCCGGGATGCGTGTGATGTTGATGACCCCGCCCAGCACGGCCAGCGCGTCCATCGTGAGGAAGTGGCGCAGCGAGGTGGGGCTTCCGCCGCCCAGGCCCACCCAGCGTAGCAGAAAGAAGGAGAAGCGGAAGAGAGCCTGCCAGGCGAAGGAGCGCAGACGGCGGACGCTGCTCCGGGCCGTCACGGCGCAGTAGATGGCGTGGCTGGACAGCAGGATGTAGACGAGCAGCGCTACAGTGCGGATGAATGGATAGCAAAGCAGCGTCGTGTAGACGATGGGCAACGCTCCTGAGACAGAAAGACACACACAGGGACACAACGTGACGCAAAAACCGCCCTCAACAAAGACATCTGACAGATGCAACGTTACAACCTTTGCGCAAGCTTATTTCTTATGAAAAATGCTTGTTTTTTTTCCACTTATTTGTCATTTTTCATCATAGTTTAAACACTTTTTACTGGTACTTTTCTTTCTCCTAGCACAGAGCTAAGTACACGCCTGATGATTTATTTATATCCCAATAAACACAACAAAGAGCGTAATTAAATTCCAGATGGTGCCGATGCTGCAGGATAATTACTACTTAACTTATAGATTCTGACGCCCTCAAACCATCATCTCCACATCAAAAAAGGGATTGACTTACGTAGTAGGTTAATACAAAGGAAACTGGATAAAAAAAAATCTATCATTTTACGCATAGATCAATTTTCCCTCTAAAAAAAAAAAAAATAATGTCGGGGCAGATCAATACTGGGACACGTCCTGGCTGAATCTGGTAAACCACTAACAATCAATAACCCCGAAAGTGCCCTCAGAGCAACAGAGGAGCCGCAGAAGAAGAGCGCAAGATGACAAACGGCGAGGGAAAGTGCTGACGTGTGCTGGAGGCGTCTCACCCAGAGTGTTGATCATGCAGATTCCACACACGTCCAGCTTGAGGAGGGTGTGGTAGACCGGCTCGCCGCCCTCGTGGTTCATGAACAGGTGATACACCACGGAGCCCAGCTGGGGTGAAAGACAGGCCAGGAAGTGCACCACACCTAGCCACGTGACACTGATCTGAGACCAGGGAATGTTGAGGGGCAGCAGCACCAGGAAGCAAAGCAGTGGGATACCTGGAGAGAGAGGAGAGCCAGAGTTCGTGGTTATTATTGGATGCACACAGCTGTGACCTCCTGGAGACATGTGTGTTCATTAGAGTGCCTCCCTAAGGGAACCCAACTTTCTACATCATTCCACCACATTAAGCCTCCAGTATTCTAGATCCTATTTCTAAAAAAACACCCTTGAATAAAGGGAAAACACAGCTGAGTGTGTGTGTTTTTATTTTTTTGCCCACTCTGCCTTTTTCAATGTCACCGGTCCAGTGATACGGGCAATCCCTTCTCCTCTCACACATCTATTTTGGGTGTTATCGCTAATCCGCCCCGCGCTGGACTGGCTCGAGCAGAGACCTCCCCTGGAGGCGGCTTTCACATGAGGATGAAGGGTCTGAGCGGCGTTCGCGTTCAGTTGTGATGAAAACGAAGCCTCGTGCAGACGAGGACAGAAGAGAGGAGATGACTCTGATAAGCTTCAGGTCTGAATTTCTTGCAGCTTAATTAAGATAAAGTCAAAGTTGCCCGAAACATCGAAAAAAACAGTATCTACCAGACCAGGATTTGTCCTTACTCCCAGATAAAAATTCAAAATCTGCCTTGAAACTCGTCACAAGCCAACCGGACATGATGAACGATCATCCACCTGATGATATTATCATTGCTGCTGGGATGGAAAACACTTCACACACTTTGGTACAAAGATTCTGGGCTGGTTTCACTTCCAGGCTACTCACCATGGCTGTATATGTTCCCAAGTTCGTTGTGCAGGTAAAACAGGCTTCTGACGCAGTCTTGCACAGAAGAGATTGGCCGGTATCCCGTTAGGACGTATTTGTTAAACTGGAGATGGGGTGGAGAACTGGCCCAGTCCAGCAGTCTGGGTGCATTTAAAAATGCCATGGCAAAGAGGCCCGTTACCAGGACCCCGCCGAATAAATAAAAACCAGACTGTACACCTATATACAGGTTCAACAGGATTATTGCCACTACCACCTTATGAGACACCATTGCATTTCTTTCAGGTTCTGTGTTGTGCTGATAGCCTTCTAGCTTGGTCCTTTAACACTATCCGGTGTGTGTAGCACCTAAAAGCCATGACAAGCTCGGAGTGTAGCAAAGCCACTAATGCACTAATACATTACACATATATTATATATCCTTGGTGAACAATCATTGTTGTTGATGCTTTTATTTTGAAATCTACCTTTTTTTTTTTTTTAACCACTGCATTTGACTCAAACAGTCCTTCAACTTATCATCTATCCAACCTCCCCACACCTAACCTCAGGTAAAAAATATAAATTCAAACAAACGGGATCAGAGTGGCTTTGACATTTGAGCTTTCAATGCTCAAGGGTTAAACGAGCTTTGATTCAAAGCAACATACTGTATTACAACGAGGTTACATTGTAAGACGACTGCCTTCTATGCTCCTGGTGTTAAGTTCAACCACTGGAAGAAGTGGGCTGAGGAGGCTTCCTCCGAGCTTAGCATTCCAGCGCAGGGGCGCAGGTCTGGACGCGTCCCGGGCAGGGATGCTGAAGGTGTCTGAAATCCGTCCAGCTCCTGATGATGCTAGACCGATCCCCCGATTTATGCGAGGTCTAGCGGATCACGCCTCTGCCGCCATTCAAACAGATGGATTTAATATGTTCCGTTTGATGCTGGTTAGCTTTCGTAATGCTATTAAAGAACAGATGAAATCCGTAATCCTGGGGCGGAATTTTTTGGAAAGGACTGCGGGTTAGCAAGTCGTCCGCTACAGATGTCCGATAACTGGGTTTAAGGATATTTAAACCCAGTAGACCGCACACCGTTGAGATTACGTGTGTCGCTTTTCCATGCTGCTATCGCCCACCATTATTTCAAGATGGATATATTCCACGAAAGGAAGATTCGCGTTTTCCTGTCGGCGGCCTCAAGTCCCCTTCACTGTCTCCAAAGCGTCTTAAACTACAGAGATCGGGAAGGCTGTAGTTTCCGGTTGTAATTTTCATAATAAACAACAAATGGCAAAAATTTGCCAATAATAGCGTAGTAAAATGACACACGCGTTGATATTCAAAGAAGAAAATCAATCAACAAAACCAATATGAGGCTGGAGAAGTTTTGCGCATTGTAGACACATATTACACTTTTGGTAATAAACAAAATATTTAAATAAAGGCTTAGGGAAATTTTATTTTGAAAGCAAAGATTATTAACTTCCGGTTCTATTTAGGAAGTTTTATGGCACTTTGATTACTCGCACCATATGACTCGCGCCCCACAGCTGCTTTCAGCATATTGCATTTACCGCTTGAGCTAATAAACGTTATTAAAATAGTAAAATATAGCCTGTTGTGATTTTTGAAGTTTTTGGGCAATTGTTTTCATAATTGTAGGTATGTATGTGAGGAAGAAAACCTTACAATGTGCTAGTATTTTAGGATGTTTAGCTATCTTTGTGTATTAGGAACGTTTCCCACCCACCAGGACTTCTCACCGCTTGGTGTCTTGTAGTCACCCTTCCTCTGTCTCCTGTCTCTGATTATCATCTTAATCAGAGACCCCCTTTGATCCTAAGTCCTACCCCTACCGTCCTTCCCGTCCTTGATTAACACCTTAATCAAGGAACCCCCATTCGTGCCGCTTGATCCTGGGGTCTATGCCAAATGGCACTGACCCCCTCCTTAGCCCCTACTGTCTCTCCTGTCCTCCCGGTTCCTGTGTATTATACTGCTGTATACTACTTTAAATTAAACTCACACTAGCACTAAACCTCAAACCCTGACTGAGTGATTTCTTCAACATACGTGTATTTTAGTTGATGACACTAGGTAATAATGGATGGATGGACATTATTATTATTATTATTATTATTATTATTATTATTATTAATAATATTAGTAGTAGTAGTAGTAGTAGTCGTATAATCTCCACCAAGGCAGGAGGTTATGAGACAGCCAGAAAAATAATTGAACAGTTATGAGCAGTCTATTACTCATAACTGGTATGAGAAAATAGGCCGTTTTCTTACACCTTTTTTCCCCCCAACATAACCTAATTGTCATCACTAAACTAAACATACACCCTCAGACTTGTTAGCTTGAAGAGAGATTGTGGGACTGAAGCCCACACTTTAATTTAACCCTGAGCGTGCACGTGCATACAAGAGTAAGGTGTGTTCCTTCGCATCGGGTTTCTTTCTCAGGATAGATCATCACAGCGTGATTTGGTTAAATATTTGCATTTTTGGCCAGGCTCATTCCGTACTTCCTTCACTGCATCAGGCAGGGATGGTCACAAAAAGCAGAATTCACTGCAGGTAGTAATTTGGCATCAATATCACCAAACTAATAGAAATGATCAGCATGATTTACAAGCAAAGGCTCAAACCAGCATCAGCTTTAGCCTAAATGAGCCTCGACTTCCTCCAAACCCATACCTCCACTCTTATTATTAAATGTTCACACATTTTGCGATGCTAATCTGACAGCCACTTGTTTTAGCCACAGCCCCCACTACTTTAGAGAAATGACAGGTCTGTGGTGTTTGGTTCTTTGCTAACTGGAAAACCAGCCCGACTTTCATGTCATATCCGCTTCTGTCTGTGGGCAGACCAACAACTCCTCCCCTGTAATGCTCAGCATCACTAAACTGTTCCATTTAATAAGACCACCAGACCCAGCAACACCTTTTTTCTCTTTTTTTTAAACCTTTAAATACAAAGAACTTGGAGTGTGAACTATGACAGGCAAGACGAGGCAAGGCAGAGGTGAGTCTCCTGTGGCCATATCAACTGTGTTCTAGACTCAGGCTTGAATATCTTTTGTTTGAACCTTTGCTGTTTATTGCGTCGATGGATGATATTTAAAAATAAATTTCAAAATATCTGACAACTTTAAATGATATCTTAAGATTCGGTTGCGGTACAACTGAAGAAAAGTGGCAAACAGAAAGAAAAACTAAAACGACTCAGCTTGAAAAAAAAATGAATTGACATTTGTTCAGAAAGCAAAGAAAATGATTAAAGCAGTGGTTTTGCTCTACGCTGTTTCACCATCAAAGCTTTGATGGCAAACAAGGATAAATACAAGACGGATCTTAAAATAGAGCCTTGGGGTACACCACAACAAAAAGAAATGCTTGATGAGGTAAAACTGAAAGTGATACGTTGCTTAAAGACCTGACATATACAGCACAAAAAACAAAAAAATCTAATTTTAACAGTAAATTCATTCATTTTAAATATGCTGATTTATCCAGTAATGAGGAGATCAGTTTACTTACGGAAGTGCAAACTTTTATTTTCAGGATAAGCCGTCAGTTTGGATCCAAACGTCAACATGCTCCTGTTGAATCTTCACGTCTGCATCGGCTTCCTGGTGTCACTCGCTCAGCGAAGCTGCCAGTCGTGCACACAAGGCAAACCCCAAGAATGCCTGGACGCAGAATTTGCTCCAGGTACCAATTTGGCTGGTGAAGGCTTCGATATAACAAAGCTGGAACGTAAAGGGGCCTTTGTGATTGATATGAGTCGGTGGAAATACAAGGATAAGACGTGCACGCTGTGCAGCAACCCTTATCTGGAGAACAAGAAGCAGAAGCTGCCTGTGTCCGTGGTGGATTGGAGGTCACAGAACACCTGCACCCTGCAGATAACCAGTAAACTCCACCGGTCCAGCGAGTCCCTGCTCACGTCCAGTACCTCTGCTGTTGATAACAACTGGGGGGTAAATTTAGATGTCAACAGTGGCAATAAAGCAGCCTCGATGATGCTGGCTGGCACTCATTCCAAACTGGCTGAATATTCCATGGAGAAAACTAAGAACGACAAGTTCAGTTTCACAAGTCAGAGCACTTCCTGTGTGTACTACAGGTGAGGCACTCCTTGGCGCCGATAATAAATGGTAAATATTGCACTGGTCTTTATTTCTGCCCTTGTTTTTGTGCTGAAGCTACCGGGTGTCCAGCTCTCCCAAGTTAAACAACGAGTTTCACAAAGCAGTGAGAGGGCTTCCGAAAACCTACAGCCCCGAGTATAAGCACCGATTTTACAGGCTGATTGACACCTTTGGCACCCACTACATCACCAAGGTAATGGCCTAGCTACGTCATTAAAATCCCCACTTTCCTGCCGGGGCGTGGTTCAAATCTGTATTTCCAGGTGAAGTTGGGAGGTGGCGTTCAATCTGTGACCAGCATCAGGCAGTGTCAGGCCAGCCTGCAGGGCCTCACCACCGAGGAGGTCCAGATGTGCCTGGAAGCGGAGGCATCTGCCACCATCAAGGCTACAGTCAAAACGGAACTAAAGCACTGCAAGAAGGACACGGAGAAGATGGAATTCAAAACCTCCTTCTCTGGCCTCTTCAATGACAGGTGCGGGGACCTTTTGATGGCTTACGTGCGCTGAGACACGTGCACAGCACACGTTTCATTCACGTTGTTTTACAGGTTCACAGAAATAAAAGGGGGGCAAACCACAGAACCAGACCTTCTCTTCTCCGCCGACAAGAATCCAGCAGCCTACAAGGAGTGGCTGAACACACTGCCGCTCAATCCAGACATCATCTCGTATTCCCTGAACTCGCTTCACGAGTTACTGCCCACGGACAACCCCGTCCGTAAAAACCTGCGCTCGGCCATCAGCCATTACATCCTGGAGAAAGGCCTGTGGAAGAACTGCAGTGAGCCCTGCCAGGCGGGTATAAAGGGCAACTCCAGGGACCCCTGCGTGTGTCAGTGCCACAATAACCCGGCAGTAAACCACGAGTGCTGCCCCACCCGTAAAGGCATGGCACGGGTCATCATCACCGTACAACGGGCAACCGGTCTGTGGGGGGACCACACCACATCCACGGACGGTTACGTGAAGGTGTTTTTCAACAACATGATGGTTCACCGTTCACAGGTGATTAACAACAACAACAACCCCCACTGGGCTAGAGAGGTCGACCTGGGCACCCAGGATGTGTCAGGTGGGAAGAAGGTCAGATTTGAAGTGTGGGACCAGGACAACAACTGGGACGACGACCTGCTGGGTGTGTGTGACCAGGTTCTGTCTGCGGGAGTCAAGCAGGAGGTCTGCTCCCTGCAGCACGGCCGTCTGTTCTACACGTGGAAGGTGGAATGTGGGCCGAGTCTGGACGGACCTTTATGCACCACCTACAAACCCTCCCCGATGAGCCAAAGTCTGAGGAGTGCGTACGTGTCCCGCCACGCACATCCTATTCCAAAGGCCATGCTGTCAGAGATGGGCGTGTTTGTGAACCAAGCTGGGCCGACGGGGAACCTGAGTCAAAGTTCACGGCGTCAGGCGTCTGGCTTTTATTGATCTGGCCACGGTTTTCGTTGAGATTAAACCACGTATTAGCTTTGGCTTCCGCGTCCTTCTGACTACCAGGGAAACCTAAACCCGCCTTTGCAAGTTATGTTCTAATCTTTGTGATGACTTTGCCATGCTGATTAAAAGCCACATAATCAAAGATCTGGTGTTTGTGAATAAAGTGGGAAGAAATGAAAAAAGAAATATTTCACAAGTAGTTTATCAGGGTGTCAGACATTCACATCAAAAAACTGGCCTTTAATGATTGAGTGGAATTATTTATGATAATATAGTGTTATTGTAGGGCTGAGTAAAATATTAGTAGGGTACAGAGCATGTGAGAGTTTGTCTTGTTGGTCTTGGTTTTGTTTTGACTGCAGCAACTGCTGCATGGGTCCGGAAGTGGTGACTTCCTGTGTTGCTATACGCTCTCTCTGACTTTACTCACGAGCAACGTACGCAGGTGAATATTGGGGTGCAGTTTTTTTTCTCCAGATGGGATTTATGACACCCTCACTCTGTAAACAGTGAAATCATCTTCATTTTCATTGGTCACCATCATTTGTTTTCAGTGTGAGAATAGACCTGGTGGGGGTATTTTTTATTTATTTATTTATTTTTGCTTTTTTTTTAAAAAGTAAACAGGGAAAAATAACCAATTTCCGGCTTAGATAGAGAGGTTAAAAAACATCATAATAGGAAAAATGAGCGAAATGCGCCAAAAAGACTGTTGCAGTGAAGACACTGGAAGTGATTGGCTTAAAGAAATCTGGATCATCTGAACTAGCCTGAAACAGAACAAGATGAAAAGGACAGCAATCAGCAGCAATTAACAGCAATCAACACGACGTTTAAAAAAAAAAAAAAAAAAAGGAGGAAGAGGCTTCACAGACAGCTAACAGGCAGTCAAGAGAGGAGCAGAGATGAAGCAAGTGCAACCGAATATTCAGGTTTCACTGAGCCTAAAACAAAAGCACCCTTCGCTCTGAGGGACACCAACTGGTGTGTCCCTTTGTTGGTAAATCACATCAGGCATTCCCTCTGTCGTACCTTTGTATCCAGTTCCAAGGGCGTCGTTGACACCAGGGTATTTTCCAGCTTGCTCTCCTGTGAAGATCAACACATTTAAACGTTACAAATCTTCTCAGAAGATCCTTTTGTTGGGAGCTAAGTCAACGTGCTGTCCCAACAACTGTCAGTGGATAATAAATGATATGCGTGCGCTTGTACTCGGTGATGGCAAACCATGCACGTCTTTAAATATTGTAGGAACCGAATACTTAGTCTGCTTACCCAAAGACACATCCTGAGGTGCCCCCAGCAAACCTTTGGGGGGGGGGGGCAATCAAAAAAGTGATTAGGAGGGGATATTTGAAAACTTAAAGCTCAACTATATCCTCATCTTTTCCTAATTAGTCAGTTAATTAAATTGTTAAGTGGAACTTCACCTGTTTGCTGTGGCCCGTACCCTGCAGCAGCCCCTCAAAGAACACACGCAAATATGTCGTATTTTAATTAACGTTTCATTTTTTTTATTCACTTTGGTTTTCTCGCGATCGCTTTGCACTGTCAGTGAAATGAAACAATTCCATTGCGTTTAGCTGTTAACACAGCATTTAACGGACTGCTCACCATATTTGTGGGTGGTTTTCGCACCTTCAGCCCCGAGGCCGAGCTGCTGAGCTGCAAAGGGGTAACCGCCATCACCTGAGGAACATGATACATTTACAAGTGCTGGAAGCTGTGATGTTGTGACAACTAAGCATGACTGCAAGCTGTAAGAGGTTTGAACTCTAAAGCCATGCTCCATCCAGCCATGCTCCATCCATACCTTCCAGAGCAGAAGGGATCGCTGGATTACTGGAAATCTGAGCCCCTCCTGTCAAAAGATAAAACGAAAACCACACGGTGACCTGACTCGTCTCTTCTCACATCTCTGTGCTGTAACGACCTCAGCAGTAGAACTCTGACTAACTGTGGGCGATGAGGTCACCACTCACCATATTTCCCACCAACTGTTTCCAGTCCTGCACCAAGTCCCCCTGAAATAATGGACACAAAACTTTATGGTGACGGAAGAATGTGTTTATGAAATTTCTTTTCTCGTTGAATTATCTTTTCAAATTTAACACTGAACATTGCTGATTTGTCTCACCATACGGCCCCTGGACCTGCCCAGCATAGGCTCCGGTACTAAGAGCTGGGGGAAAAAAAAAAAACACAAGTTAGATTTTGTCATCACCATCAAAAACTGATTTAAATCAACCATTTAAAGACATTTGATCAAAAAGCGTCTATCCCCATCAGTGTCCATCTTAAACGAACAAGCAGCAATGGCGCCACCCAGTGGACCAAAGGGCCCACTGCCTCCACTGCAGAGGATCTGTTTCGTTTTTAATAAGCTTTTAAAGCGTCTGCAGGTTAGTGTCTGTTAAAATGCCCTGAAACTGTTACCTTTACGCTTTGCTGCTTTTTTCTCAGCACCATCAGCTAATTCTGCAGGGTAAATGAGCCCTGAAACATAAGTCTAATAATTAGCATGGCAAGGTGTGTGTTGATTATTTTGATTTTTCCCTTTGTTTGTTTTTTTTCCTACTTTGAACGACACTCACCAGCTCCGTTACCATCACTGTGACCATTCCCATAGCCTGTGGAGAGATGTGTTATAATATCACCGGTAAAGGATGGTATTTAATATCGGTGGTGTATTTATTTCTCTGTGACGCTCACCAAAGCCATAGCCTCCCATAGCACCCAGGTATCCTGTTGCTCCGTCACCGAACCCTGTGATAACACACGTGAACCACACTGAATGGCTGCACCTGCACCGAGTTACCAACAGGCTTCAGTAGCCAACACGGAAAACACAGCACGACTGTATGATTGGGGATGACTGAAGACCTCAGACATGATGTATTTACAAGACATCCGTCCATCACATGATCATCTGCAAAATGACCAAAAGATTTTAAGACTGGCTTCAGAGTAGAATCAAAAATGACTGACAGACTCACCATTTGAGATGCCTGCAGCACCCTGTGGGAAAGCGCCCTGGGGATACCCGCCTTGGGGATCCCTGCCTTGGGGATACCCGCCCTGTGGATCCCTGCCTTGGGGATACCCTCCCTGTGGATCCCTGCCTTGGGGATACCCGCCTTGGGGAAACCCGCCCTGTGGATACCCGCTCTGTCCGAGGGCAGCGATGGCTGCAAAAGATTTTGCACCGTTAGACAGCCAGTGCACGGTGTCAGTGGAAAACTAAGATGTAAACTTGGAACCAAAGCTAAAAAAAAAGAAATTTACCTCCGAGTTTGCCGGCAGCTCCGCCCGGATACGCCCCCTGCCCCAAGCCTGTATCAGCAACGGGAATGCTTTAAACCAGCTGGCGTGACTCTCCGTCTGTGAGTGAGAGCTCGCGGTCAGTACCTGCTCCGTAGCCACCGGTGCCCAGGCTGGCTCCCAGATAGTTTCCAGCTCCGCCTGCAAAACCTGTGGAAGAACAGGAGCTTAGCAAAAACTCTGACAACACACACGATTCCGGCTGATTTGGCCTGACAAACTACATGTGGAACCACAGTTCTTGGCTGGTTCATTTTCCCACCCTACCCTACCACCCGCCTCAGAGGTGAAGAAGAACCTCTGAGGTCATCGTTGTGGCGAGGCACTCGTCGTCCAGCACCACCAGGGACGAGTTCTACTCTGTGGTGAGCTGCTGCCTTTCTTCCTGAGATCACAGGCTTGTAAATTTCTATCAAACAGCCAGATGTTTTTTGGGTTCATTAGGCGGCATCATAGGTCCAAACCTTGATGCCTTAATTACAGGATCAAGGTTCTCCTCCAGCTGGAAGAACAGCTGGTTTAAAGCCTTTTTCCTCCCTGCAGCTGGGCAGCAATGGAACCCAGTCCACCTCAAGATGGACATTTCCCTTTCACCACTCTTGCTCTGCTCTTTCCTCTGTCGTGAACTCGAGCACGTCGACCCAGACGGGCAGAAACTCACGACTTCTCGGTTTCTACTGCTCTCCATCACCAGCGGACAAATTCAGAGTAAACAACGGAAGACGCTGTTGCTTGTCTGCAGCGACAGTAATTTAACATCTGAAGGTAGAAAAGATTGAAAAGATCCATCCTGAGAGGTCGCTCACCCTGCCGAGGGCCTGGATTAGCAAAGGCAGCTGGAGATCCATAACCTGAAAGAACGGTAAGGATTTTATTGTGTTTGAGGAGGTGACTGCAAATCTATCTGGTTTTAACCAAACACGAGATAATCAGTTATATCACGACTAACCTGGCAGGATACCGGTGCCATAACCTGAAGATTACAGAGTGGAAAAAAAGCATTTAAATTCATTTTTATTCAAAAATAATAACAGATTGTCTTTGTTTCTCAGTTTCCTTTATATACATTGGCTGTATCTCAACTTTTATTAACTATTAATTGATTATAAGTTAAAGTTTTACTGAAATGTCCAGAAAAAAAGGCTTCATTGTTATTTACATTTTTATGTATAATTTATTAAGTATTCTGCACTTTATCTTAAACCCAGACTTCCACAGTAATCACATTTTCAGATACATGTAAAAATAAAAATCAGTTTAAGTGGTTTCAAGTGTAAGAAAATTTAAATATTTAGGAATAACATCTTTAAACTGGTACTTAAACTTTCTTACCGCGTTTTCCTCCCTGACCCAAACCGAAGGTCAGTCCATTCGTGTTCCCGCCGCCTAAACCCATTCCTGAGATACAGTACGCGGTTAAAACAGCAGAAGATGAGGAGTAAATATAAAATTGGAACTACAATGATGTAACATAGCCTCCTGGGGCTCTATATCCACCTGCTCTTCCTCCCAGTCCGAGAGACCTGTAACCTCCTGGGGAGATTTTTAATAAACAGAATCACATCGCTGCTAAATCAAATTCAGAATAATGTCAAATTAAAAACGTACCATTACCAAGCAGAGCTCCGTAATGCCCAACTGAAAATGTTTAAAATAAATGACTCGTTTGGGTTTACAGAAATGGATAAAGTGTGAAATGTGCTTAAACATACGTCCGGTCTTCATTCCCTTGTTGCCATATCGGCTCCCCAGCGCTCCCAGGGCTCCTGTGACTGACAAATTATGACAAAATGAAGCAAGTTAAGCAGGGAAAAAAATCCTTTTATAAATGATATTATACCGTTGTTCAACAAAAACTGACCTCCGGGCTTTACTCCGACACCAACACCTGCAAAAAATGAATAAGGCAGCCCTATCAGGTAGCGTTTGTCTGGGGCGATAAACTCGTGCAGAAAACGCAAACTAAAATCTGTGGGACAGTAATGGCAGAAGCAGCCATGCTATGTGATCAAATAACATCACTTTTAAAGCATTTCAAATGCACCGTTACCTCTGGCGGGCAGCACTCTCCCCCAGGACACACTTTGTGGTTTAACCCCTGTAAAATGGAATCAACGGTAACATTTTACCACGTGTGAAAAACACCTGTGAGTCGTCGCGCAACAAAAAAAGTGAAAATCTGAGGAGCAGCTGCGGGTGCACCATCTTTTAAACTGGGGGGGGGAATTGTACTCGCCGTTGCAGCTTTTGATCGCATGGTTTGCTCCCAGGACAGAGACTAATATAAACGGCAGCGCCCTGGCGGCGCCGCCTCTGAGGGGTGAGCTCACGTCCTCCCTCCTGATATCTAACAGGCAGGTGAGATGCTGCTCGATCAAACACGCCAGGGGAACTGCCAGCTCCTTCATCTGGAGCGACTCCAAAATGTTCCTGACACTTTCACCGTAATTATCAGGCAGAATAAAAAGTCAAATGAAATCTCCTGTTATTTAAAGAGCACATAAAGGCATCACAGAGGCCCTCTACAGGTTCAGCTTCAGTTGAACTGGTTAATGATGGTAATCAGCAGAAATGTTTCTGAAGGGTGAGATTAGGACCCTGTGTTCCGTCCTCACCGCCTTGCAGGGTTTCCTGAGCCAGCCAGAGGAGCAGCGAGGTCCGGAGCAGAGCTGGAACCAGCATGATGGACCACAAATGAGCAGCAGACCCAAGGTTCTCGTGGCTTCGCCGCCTCCGATGGTTTATATAGGATATTCTCTCTGACACACTCCCCCTGGCCGGTCCGGCCCTCTGCAAATACACACACACACACACACACACACACACACACACACACTGGCCCTGGTGCTCAGAGCCAAAAGTCACATTCTGGCCCATTAACTGCGAAATTAAACACACATAAAAGCAACCTCCTGCTGCAGGAAGCGCTCGTCCATATTAACACCAACCCCTCTATATACCGCGGGAGGTCCTTCGTCCTGCGGACATTAAACTTATGTCTTAAGCTTGATGGACATCAGCGCCTGACGCAAACATCTGACTGGAAACCACACAAGGAGGTCACGCTGAGAAAGAAGACAGCCGTTCCTGTCCTGATGGAAAACGTGCAGACCACCACATCTTCTCCCCAGGTGCTTCTGAGCACAAGACAATAACAGAAGCCCACAGCTGGGT
The DNA here is from genome assembly GCA_015343265.1 of Pao palembangensis. NCBI lineage: Eukaryota > Metazoa > Chordata > Actinopteri > Tetraodontiformes > Tetraodontidae > Pao > Pao palembangensis. The sequence continues at coordinate 20,198,506 of CM027085.1, read as the reverse complement.
CACCGTTCCATCGTCCATGACCGGCCTCTAAACATTTATGTCTCTGAAAGTACGAGCTGAAACCGGCAGGGGCTGTCAGGAGAACGTCAGGAGGCAACAGAGGAGGGTCAAAGGTCACCGGAGCCACATCTGGACGGCTGTTTCACCTCGGTCGACTTCCATACATCAGTGATAAAAGTGAAAGAAAATCCACCTTTTTCACGGTGTAAACCTACATCAAACATCCAGAAACAAGTCAGCTCAAAAGCAGAAAAGTGTTCTCAGCGTCAGATCGATGCGAGGGGGGCACGGGCGGTTTGCACCTCTGGCCAACATCGCGCAAACACACCCTGCAGCACACACAGCACATTTGTGGTCTCCTGGCGGGAGGTGTGTGTAGACAGGCCTGTGTGGTTGCTGAGGCCTGTGGACACACATCACTTTATTTTGCACAGTATTTATTTTATTCACAAAAGTTCATTCACACTTAATTACACAAAGGCTGTTTTCTGTAGGTTATTTGTGTAACTGCTGTCAGGTGATTGGGAAAAGCTGCCTGCTTCCTCTTTTTTCCTGTTTTTGTCCATTAATCAGTCTGTCGGCTCAGCGCGCTTGGCGCTGTCGAGTCTGGAGTGTTTCCTCCAGCTGCTGTGTGCAGAAAGTCTGCGCCAACCATGAGAAATACTGTATCTCAGGCAGAAAACCAGATGAATCGCTTCATTCAGTCCCAGTCTGTCCATCACTGTGCAACAAACGCCATCAGAGAGACGCGCGGCACCTAGCCACAGCAATCCAACGACCAGTATCACCAAATAAGAAGAAACGATTGTTATCATCAGTATTAGCTGTCGTTATGTTAAAATCTTCATTTTATTAAGGCCCCAGCATGCCTTGCTGTGTGAGGACGAGCGTAAAGTTATACCGAAGCACTTCACAATGAAAAAAAGAGCACTGAGAAAAGGATTTGTTGGTTGGAAGCTCGGAGTCGTAGGGCTCCAGCAACACACCTGCAGAACAGATGAACGCGCACCATCTTCCAAACCTGCCAGTGAAGGAGTCTTCGACCTGAGACGGTGTTTAACCGACGGCCGCAATAACACCGGAGCTAGACGTCCCGACTGGCTGCCTGCAGACGGGCTGACATCAGCGTTGGCCCCGGCTGCTGTTTGCACCGCAAAGCGAAGCTGCAGAGAGACGAGGAAAACATTAGAACTGTGTGAAATCAGGAATTTACCCATGGAGCTGGAACACTTTGTACAAAAGGTGGCTTTACTGGGGAAATGTTAGACATATGCGAAAGGCTTGCCCCCACCTGGGTTAGGGTTAGCCGTGAGCTCCTCATGTGGAAGCACGGCCTGAAGGTTCTGGGTTTGGGCCCTTCTGCAGAGTTTGCATGCATGCCTGCCTGCGTGGCTTCCTTCGGCAGTCCAAGAGCATGCACGTGGGGATCATCACCCCTTGGTGTCAGTGCGTGAGAGACAGAGTGGTGTGTTTCTGTAACCCTGAAGTTAGCAGATGGGTGGATGGAGAATTTCAAAAACCTGGGCTGTAAACGAGCAACATGCAACTTACAGGAGTTATGGTTGACACAGGTGCGTTTGATTTGAATCTGGATGTGACAGTTGGGTCCATGCAGGCTCTCGCTTCCTCTTCCGCATGGATCAGATCCGCCTGCCGTCCTGCCCAAATATAAACTTGCTTTCTTGGCACGAGGACAGATTCAAAGAGGGCGGAGTCTGAAAGGCAGAGGTTAGTTCGGGACAAACTGAAGGGCAAACAAGGAAGAAGAAGGAGTAAGAATTAAGTGCTCACCATTCACCTGCGAGAATAAGCGTGCTGCTCTGCGAGAGTAAGTGCTGAACTGAGTCTGTTGTTTGTTTAGTAGCCAGGTCTCGTTTCCAGGCTGTTGTTTGGACACTGGTTGTCTGCAGCAGGCCAGGACAGAAGCCGGCTTGTTACGCGCTCTTGAAGGAGCATTCACCTCCACTTTTGCAGATGCCCGTGTCGACAGCTGCGCTGGCTGCTCGTCGCGTCTTTGCCGCTGCGTCGCAGTCAGGCCATGAAGGAGGAGGTCAGTGTGTCGTTCATATTCCAGCAGACACCACTTCTTGTTCGTAAACAGACTCTGGGCTGACGCAGGCGCCTTTAGGGCCTCTTGTTGAACATTAACTGCAGGGCTGGCAGTCAGCCTGCACAAAAGCCTCTCTCCTTCACGGAGGAGGACTCAGATCGTTCCCGCGCTTGCCTCAGTCGCTGCCTGTTCTTCACAGCCAGGACCTGGAAGATACTGACTGTGGTCTTGGCCTTCCCTGGCGTCGGTGTCTGCATGGCCAACGCCTACATGAAGGCGCAGGAACACCCACACGGGCAGCCGGAATTCGTGCCATATCCTCACCTGCGTATCCGCACCAAGGTGAGCCTGGATCTGCCTGCTCTCCGAATCTAAGACTGGCTGTTGGCTGCTTTGTCTCCTTGCAGAAGTTTCCGTGGGGTGATGGGAACCACTCTCTGTTCCACAACCCTCACACCAACCCTCTTCCCGATGGCTACGAGAGCTCCCATCACTGAGACCACGGACCCCTTCCCAGCCGGCGTGCCGGTGGAGGAACGGAAACTTCGGTGCCGTACCGAGCACCTTCTCATGAAGAGCAACGCTCCCTTCACTTAGGACAATAAAGACTTATCAGAGAAGGTGTGTGATTTCCATAAAATGCAAGCAACAAATGTCAATTTTCATCGGGAAAAGTGGGCAACAAGTAAAATCCCAAAAAAACAATCCCCAAAAAAGACACAAAAGAACAAAGTGCTGTTCCAACAATGTATTCATTGGCATAAATTACTTTGTGACAGATGGCATCTATACGCTGTGTATCTGCTAATCTATGTTATCCGTGTACAAAACAAGCGATCCTGGTCCAACCGGTCATTCCAGCACTTCCAGCAAAGTCACAGTTGTCAACTCAACTCCTGCCTTTTTTATCAAATAAAAAAAAACAGAAAAAACAAAAAGGTCATATCAAAACGACTCAAATTACAGTCAAACATAGCGTGCCCTCGCGGGTTGTCGTTTATGTCAAATGACAGTAAATCCGAGCAGAAATGTTTTGGTTAGGAGCCCTTTTTCTCCGGGCCTGACAGAGCAGCTGCAGCCAGGCTTAGCAGATCCTGTTTCAGAGTGTCTGCACAGCCGCCCTCGCTGGCCAGTGTGCGAAGACAGTCTGCAGCCTCTGAGGAAGAGGAGAAGAGCTGCGGGCAGCCCTGACAGCCCAGCAGCAGGGACAGGCAGGCCCGGCCCAGAGCTGGGTAGCTGTGCTGCTGAGAAAAGCAGTAAAGCTTTGGAAGGAGAGCAGCTGGGGAGGCTTCAGAGGAGGCCTGAGCTGCTGACCTCAGAAACTTTGGTTTCAGCCTCAGTTCCTCATTATCTGGACTGAGCGCTTCATTCAATGGTGCGTCCTCTGACTGCGGGACTGGAACGGTTTGGACCGTCTTCTGATCCGAGCTTATATCTCTGTTTGCCTTTTGAACGTTTTCATCAAAACGAGCTTTATTCGCTTCGACCTGTTGCTGGAAGCTGCTCTGCCTCTTTCTCTGCCCTGGTGCGTCTTTCTCATCACCGGTCAGTTCTAACTCCGACGTTCGGTTAACCAGGTTGTCCTCAGTGGACTCAAGGTTCTCTTTGGCAGGTTTACGCACAAGGGTTTTGACAGTGTCCGTCCTCGAGGCCTCGCAGGAGCGGGACATCAGCAGAGACACGCACAGGTTCTCCGACTCCCTCTGCAACTCCGTCACCAAAAATCTGCTGGCTCCAATCATCATCTCACCTAAGGGCGTTGTCTGGAACGCCAGGTCTTCTGTGGAATGATGCCCCAGGCCTTTGAGAACCAGAGCGTCCAAAACCTGACAGCGTCCTGTCCTCTCTCCATCCACACACTCCCGTGGGAGGCAACACCCGTGTAGATAATGCAGCACAGGCAGCAGCATACCCGTGCTGACGCCTTTAATGGGGATGGCTTCTTCTGCACCAGCCAGAGATTCTCCAAATCCACCTCTCAACAGAGCCCTGAAGTATTCAGAGCTGACCTTCTGCGACGTCTCCAGCCCGGCCACAGCCTCCCGCCTGGCTGGGACCAGAGTCCCATCATCCAGTCGGAGCAGGAGGTCAAAGTCTGAAGTCCCATAGGGGCATTCACCGGCCAGACGAGGTTTTTTAAAGGGAGGCGGTGAAAATCTGTCCGCTGCTCTGACTGCTGGCGTCCTTGCTTGATCTGCAGCTTTGGCACCAAACTCAAATTTGACGCCACTCGTCAAGGCGGACAAGCACTCAAACAACAGTGAGAAGTAGAGTGAGTGGGGCGGAGAAATCTGGCCAGTAAGCGGCAAATGAAACCAGTCAGAAAGCACCTTTGCGCATTTTCCCCGCTGGCCTTGGTCCACCTGCTCGTTGCAGCAAGCGAAAGGCTGCAGCGCCAGGAGGAGTCCGCCGCTGTCCAGGAGCAGCTTCTTCAACAGTGACTTGTTGCTGTGGGAGAAAGAGAAAGTTCCCGGATGGTGCAACCGTATCTCAACATGACGGCAGAGCAAACACGTGCACAGACACGCTCCTCACCTGCTGATGAATGGCAGAGACAGCGCGCAGTTCGTTCTGTCTGGGACTGAGCCCGACAGCATCACATGAGCAAGAACCCCAGAGCCAAATCCAGACTCGCACTGGACACGCACGTTATTAAGAAGGGAAATTCCTGCAGAGACAACCAGGGGACGGACGGTGATGAACGCATGGATGAAGGAGTTTGTTTATTATCCCGCAGTGGGGAAATTGCAGTGTTCCAGCAGCAGCGTACGTAGAAGAAAGAAATAATATAAAAGACTTTGAGACAAATGAAAATATGGCTAACCCTATATATTTACAGGTACTATGCTGTACATGAATTGCATGAGCGTATTGCACATCGGCAGATATTGCACAGGAGGTAGGTAGATTGTGTGATAGCTAGGAGACTGTGTTAAACCGTCTGATGGCTGTGGGGAGGAACGACCTGCGGTAGCGCTCCTTCCTGCACTGAGGATGCCTCAGTCTAGTGCTGAAGGAGCTGCCCAGGGCCTCCACAGTGTGGTGCAGGGGCTGGGAGGAGTTGCTCCTGATGGATGTCAGCCTGGCCAGCATCCTTCTGTCTGCCACCTCCTCAGTGGAGTCCAGGCTGCAGCCCAGGACAGAGCCAGCGCTCTTAACCAGCTTGTCAACAGCTCTTGAATGAATGAATAACCCAATAGTTTAACTGTGAGTTCTAGACTTGCACTGCAAAACTCTAGCCTGTATGTTGCTGTATGAACGCTATAGTGATTCTTTTTACAGCAGGTTTAGGTTAAAAACGCTCCTGCTGATTGGAGACGTTCATCTTACCGAGTTGTTTGACTTTGGCCCTCACACGATCCGTCTGCTTCTCCTCCGTCTCTCTCTCTCCTCCGTCTCTCTGGCAGAGATGGTGGTGAATCAGGGCGACCGAGCCCGTTCGGACCAGCGCCTCCAAGCAGTTTGGGTTGCAGCTGAGCCGGCAGAGCATGCGGAGGCAGCGGCTGCTGGGGTCTGGGTGCTGGCTGAGGTAGCAGAGCAGGCCTGAAATGATGCCCGAGCTGACCAGAGCGCCGCTGGGGTCTGTGGCGTGGGAGAAGCGCGACAGCAGCAGCAGGATGGGCGACTCGGGTGTCCACGGTTCCGGGTGGTAGGGGTGGCGGTAACCTGTCGAGCGTGGCACAGACGGAGGGGTGTCGAGGGTGACTTTGGTTAAGGAAGCAGCTGAGTGCGCTCGCTGCCTTCTTCTGTGAGGAGATGAAAACTTTGATGGAGAGACTGGTGTCCGGGCTGATTGGACTGGACAGGTGTGCGGCGTGCAGGGAGAGCGATCAGCCAGTTTTCCTGCCGACGACAGCTGGGACTGAGACGAGGACGCAGGGGAAAGCTGGGTTTCTTTTTTTGAAGTCGAAAACGCACTGGGGTTGGGTGGGGAAGAGGAATTAAAAGAGGAAGAGGAGTCATGATGGTGTGGGGAGGAGGCAGGAGGAGATGAGGATGATGGGAGCTGAAGACTCCCCCAATCCCCTTCAACCCCTGAGGAATCCAACAGGTCCCCCTCAGAAGAGATCAGCCCCTCCGACAACAGCCAAGACCTGAGGAGAAAACAGTCATCGCAAATGTGAACACATGACGACATTTAAACAACAAAAACTCTTCTCTAGGCTTCACGATGAGAATCAGACAATTAATCCCGGTTTCCCATGAAACTAAATAAACAGACTAATTTCTCCCCCGGGAAATTTTTCTTTACCTTTATAATTTCTCTTTTTAAAATATTGTTTTTTAAAAAAAAAAAAAAAAAAAAACATTTAAATGACTTTTTAATTCAGTTAGCATCTTTGGGCATTTTCAACTACTGCAGCTGCATAAATGATGCAGCAAAAGGATGGAATTTCCATACCTAAGACTCAAAAAGCTTGATGAACATAAGCCCTGCTCCCTGCCAGACTCGTCTTTCTTCCAGCCCTCGGGAGGAGGAAAATCAAAGGAATCGTAGCACGGTGAGGGCAGGAGCTCTGCCGGAGACATGCTGGGGGAGATGCTCGCATCCGTCTTCTCTGCGGATTGTTCTTCGCCTCTGGTAAGTTCAACTAGTCGCGCAACAAGCAGAGGGACCAGCCCTAATTCTTGCAACTGCTCCATAGCAGATTCGTCAAAGACAAAGTCCACACAGGCAAAAATGGCGAGACGTGAGAAGGGGTGGCTCTGATGTGCGGCCAGAAAGCTGGTTAGCACCTCCAAACCACCACTCTCCTTCACTTTGGCACGGTTGACAGCCTCCTTGCAGCACAGGCACAGGGCCTTGAGGAAAACCCCAGATTTCAGAGGGTCCCTTTTTACCTCCTCTGTAAACTTCTGAATGACACCCAGCGAGCCCACAAGAGGGCGCAAGCTGCCTTGGGAGCACATGTTGGCCAAGGTTTTCAAGGCCAGTTCTTCAAACAGCTTCCCTGATTCGCCTGCCGCCATGACGCCGAGCTGATTGAGGACTCCAGAACGAGAGACCTCCCTGGCACATTCAACCGTACAGCCTCGCGTCAGCTCGTGAAGGCTCCTGAGCGCCACCCTCCTCAGTGGCTGGGGATACTCTGGAGCAATAAGCGGAGCCAGAGCATATAAGGTCCCTTGGGTGAGCAAGGAAAGTCTGTTAGAGGGCGTATCTGACAGGTAGAGGAGAGCTCGAGCAGCTGACTGAGCACATTCCAGTTTGTCTTTAGGTGGTGCACCATTTGGGGAGGATGGACCAGAAGACAGTGAAAGACAAAGGAGAAGAAGGGGAACACCACCTATTAAAAGCAAGAAAAAAAATCCAATCATTACTGCTTATATAAAAATACAGATTCATTTGGTGTTTCAAAGCTGGTGCAACTGGATTTATATTTCAATACTGCTTGACCCCCAGTTGCCCAATGAAGTTGCTTCTTATTTCAGGCTTTGAACTTGCAAACTGAAAGTGATGTGGTGAGAATCCCAGAATTACCAGCAGAGTGGATGAGCGCAGAGCCTTCTGCATCCATGGCCAAGTTTCCCAAAGCCCTGGCTGTTCGGTTCAGGACGGTCTCCAGCGCCACATTTCTCTTCAAGATCTCCACTGTGAGTCAAGATTTTTTTTTTTTTTTGAATGTTAAAAACTGTGAATTTTCTGTATTTAAAACAAATACAAACTGCCACTTACCGAGTATATTTACTCCATCCAACTTGCAAACCTAAAATGAAGCCATTTTAAATGTGATTCATTTCAATCTTTTAGAAGTATGTATGGTACATGTTCCTTCACTATCCTACCTCTGTACGTGTTTCCAGCTCAGTGCAGCAGTTTCCCAAGATACTCAGTGCTAGGTCTAAAACTTTTCTTGAACAGTCTGGGTGTTTGAGCAGATCCAGCAGAGGCCGGAGGCCACCTTGAGTTCTGAATCTCGCAATGCCAGCTTTGTCACCCTTAATGTGCTGTGTCCGAATCGCAACCAGGGCTCGCCACTGAGAGACTCTAGACTTGTCCATTTCTTTGCCAGCACCTTGTTCAGCTTTTTCTTGTCCATGATTCTCAGCCACTTGTCTCGGTTTGGAGAGGTGAGCCAAACACCAAGTCAAAGAATTCTCTGGTGCTGTTGAGTGTCCTTCTCTTCCACTTTGCACAGGCGATGCAGCCATTGTTCTCCTGCCTGTCAGGCTCCAGGTTAAACTAGTATTGTGTTTTTCCTCTCACTTTTAATGGCTTTTATACAAATTTCCCAATATGACTAGAACGTCCAGTGTAAACGGAAAAATAAAGCATGTCGCATCAGTTTAAAACTTCATTGACTATGCAATTTAATCAAAGCCGGTTTTGGCTTCGCATATATTTTTTTAAACCTTTAACAAAAACTAAATGATTGCGTCTCCAGAAAACTACACATACCATGAAATCGGACAGCTTTACCACCTGACGCCGCAAATCCTGATGGGAGATGGAGTTCCATCGGCTCCGGCCAACTCCCTAAAATCGGCCTACATTGTGAAAAGGCAGCGCGAGCGCTATTCGACTTAATATGTTTGTAAAAACTCAATGTAATTTATTTTTCTACTTTAACTTGCCAGTCAAATCTATATTTGAACAATGTATTTTTACCAAGAGCCGGATATTTTTAATCAACGAAAATGCAATCGTCTGTGTTAGCCGCTAGCGCCATCTTTAGCCAAACAACAGAAGGGGGCGTTAGAAGGAGGAGCGTGATGTAAAAAGGAGGAGCCATTTCTTCCATACTGGGACATGTAGTTCCTATTTCGGCTTTCCGTTGACCTACTATGCCGAAGGACGATGCCCTTGAAAACTACATTTCCCACCAAAGAAAATAATGCCACTCACAATTATTACGTTGCAGCGTTTCGGTTTTGTAGTTTTTCCTTGGAAAACTGGTGAACGCAAACAGGCTTGTCTTAATAGAAACGGACTTCACTTCCCGAGGTGCTTAGTAACGTTGTTATTCTCATCGTTTTATTCGAGGTGAGGACGCTTATCGGTGTTTCTAGAGGTTGTTAAATTCCACGAAAAATACTTAACCACCAAAGACCAGCTCGGTTTTACATGCAATGTTCGAAACGTCATGGAAGTAATTGAGACAATTGTGATACAAAATGCGGAAGTGGAGAGAAAGGAAACGGTCGTGTCCACAGCGGACACAGATAAATCCAAAGCAGGTTAGTATAACGGCAAAGGTTTTGCCTTTCATCTAGTCATCGCATGAATCGAGGAGTGCCCGGTGAATGCGCGGTCTCTGCCTTAGGCAGAGGTAAGAAACATAATTCAGTTCCAGGTAAATGTGAAATGTCTCCATTGCGTTTAAGATGCGTGTTTTCAGAATGCGATGTTAGCAAATTAATTAAAAGGTTAGAAAAACGTGTTTGGTTGTGAATTCATAATTAAAATATGCAACATAATTAATAACTCTATAACATAACGATCCATCTTTTTCTCTTAAGAATTTATTTGGACACTACAGGCTACATGGCACCTTGTCAACACACGCCTTGAAATGGATCAGGCTTTTGAACAACCAGTGTGCAAGAAAAAGAAACTCTGGGAGATGGTTGCTGAGAAAGTGAACGCAAGGCTGAGGGACTCGGGGGTCACCGACATCACTGTAAAGGCCTACGAATGTGACCTCAAGTGGAGGAACATGCTTGCCACATACAGGAAGAACAGCGAGAGGGCAAAAAGGTTGGGGGTGTCAAGTGTCCACTGGGAGTTCTTTAAGGCCATGCATGAGGTCCTGGGCAAGAGCAGGGAAGAGATCGAAGAACAACGAAGAGCCAAGTTGAGTGGGACAAGAGTGGGGAAGGCCATAGCCAGTAAAAGGTTCACCCCTATCCTGCCCTCTCCTCCTGCGGCAGCTGTTCCCTGTGGCACCAGACCACCGCAAGATGTCCTCCAACTGTACATGGAGCTGCAAGAGAGAAAGATGAACATGTGGGCCCAGCAGAAGGCCTTGGAGGAGAGGAAGATAGAGGCCATTAACAACCTGGCCCAGGCCATCTCCAGCCTGGCTCAGAAGAACAGCCCGCAGATGTCAAAAGATGGGAATTAGACATAATCTCTTGTTCTCTTCCACACAAAATGACATTTGATGCTGCACAAGTGTGAATAATAGCAACCAAATGCTGTACATGACTCATTTCAAGTTAGCCGCTTTCTTTTCTCAAGACACACGGTGTATTTATATGCTTTAGCTACCCAATAATGTGAATAGTTTTCTGTTTAGCTGTATATAAAATTATACTGTTGACATGTCCTGGTAATAAATAATCTTGGCATTTGACTCAAACCCTGCCAAATGTCTCCATTTATAGTTGATTAATTTTAAACCAAAGACATGCTATTTTGCCAGTTTTATGTAAAGCAAAAAAGTAAACTGTACTGTGACAGTTAATTATTAAAGTTAGTATACGTGCCAGCAAACACAGACAGCACATATTCTCTTCAAATAAACCTCTATCACAAAAAATATGCATATAGTATAAAGATATGCAACACATCTCATGTGGTTCCAGAAACCAAATATTTAAACAATAAGTCTGAGATGGCTTCACGTCTTTCTACACCCTCGCTATCTTCTTCCCCCTCTTCCCCTCCGCTGACGGTCTGCTCTTTCTCCACTTCTCCCTGAACCGCTCGTCCCAAATCCATAAACACGTTGTGTAACACGCAGGCAGTCAACACAACAGCTCGGGCTCGATCAAAGCTGCTGACATCCAGGTACCTGAGTCTCTGAAACCTTGCTCTCAGGCTGGCAAAGGTCTCATCCAGGACGCTCAAATGCTCCTCCAGCGTCTTGTTGAAGAGCTTCTCTTTGGCTCCGTGACTTTCCGAGTACGGAGTCAAAATGTAAGCACTGAGCGGGTACCCTGCCCCGGCGACAAGGCAGGAGCCGGAGGGCATCAGTTCAGGATGCCGTCTGAGTTTGTCCCTCAGACTTCTGCCTCTGTCCACATCCGACCCTTTACTGATTCTGCAGTGTCGGAGCCGGCCTTTACTGTCACACACGAGCTCCAGGCTCAGCCAAGAGTCAGGATGCGTCTCCTTCTTCATCCTCTTCACCTCACACACTGTGCTTTCTTCGTCACCCTTCCCAGCTGGCAGACGGGTGGGGATGAGGGTATGTCCCAACACTCCCAGGACCTGAGGGAGGGCCTGCTGCTCCTGCTGAACCTTCTCTGATCTGCAGAGTGGAACAAGGACGTCCGCAGCCTCTGTGTGGAATACAAAAGTAAATCCTCTTTAATAACAACAATGAGGGGCTGATATCTGACAAACAGGGACTCAAGCTACCAGCTGGCCATTTAATGAGCTTCTCTTCCAGTGTGTTGATGCGCTCGCAGAAAGAGAAGAATATTCTGTGGATGTTGCCTTTCTCCAGGTGGAAGCGGCGGGACAGGGAGCGGTAGCTCACTCGTTCCGTCAGGAGACTGAGGGACAGCAGGACTGTATTGGACAGAGATAAGCGAGCCCGGCCGGACATCCGAGCCCTGGTGTCCGAGGTTTGCAGCAAGTCTGCAATAGACTGAGGAGAGAACAGATTTCAAAGTCTAAATTAACATTTCAATCACGTCACATTGGCTGATATCAGTAAAGAAGTTGGAGAACGTGGATAAAATCTGTGAAAATAACTGTTTAAACTAAAGTGAACCTGACTGATACCTTCAGGGGTTCTCTGTCCACAGGCGTCCACAACTCTTCATCAGTGGTGGATTTTGGAACCTGGGGACTCACGTTGGTTTGGTTTTGCAGTAACTGGACGTATATCGCGGGAGAAGGTTGACTTTTGACTTTAGCCATCAGCTCTGCCTCCAGTAGCTCCTCCACAGCCTGGTCCAGCCGCTGCTCCAGCTCGCCGGGGGACAGTGGCTGCCACTCCCGCTCTACCATGTCCAACACGGCTCGGCCAGCCGATAAGACACACTCATCGACGTCCATTAGCAAAGGTAACTAGTTGTAATTTTTTTTACGTCAATATGAATGAACGTTATTATCGCTAAATACACTCGCTAACTTTTCCTGCTAACATACAGCTAACAGTTGTTAGCCGAACTGCGCTGCCTTCATGAGCTGTCGGAAATATTTACCTAATCCGTGGGTTGTTGTTTTGGTTTTTTTTCTTGGAACTTACGAAAATGCTACATATTGGTGTATTTACCTATAATTAACGCACGTCACGCATTTTATTTAATCTTACATTAAAAACGCGATTTAAAAACGCTGCGTGCCCGGGTTTTACCGCCGCGACTTGCTATAGTATGCTGCCTTCAAGCGCTGTCGGAAATGTTAACTACTCGTCAAATTGTAAATAAAAATGGCAAAAAAGGCAACGACTGCAATTGTAGAAACAAAATTCATTGTTTTAATATCCAACATGTGATATGAAACAAAAATGCAGCAGTGCTCAGGGGTGGAAAAACAAGTTTTAATATTAAATCTGTTACAAGTGCAATGTTGACCCACTGTTTCACAGGCTCTAACTGCAAAAGTGTTCATGTCGGCCGTCTTATTCACCTTCTGGTTCAGACATATTTCACTTTGCAACACAAGAGTTTTAGGAACACGGATTAAAATGTGCAGCCCACTCTCAGCTCATCACACAACAAAGGTTAAGGTTGAAATAATTATCACTCGGCAACTTCACCAAATGCCGGTGATGGCAATCCTCCGCTTTGTTAAGGTTACCAAAGAAAAAATCAACAATTAAATAGTTTTTACAGCTGCTTTTTTTCCTGTCATCAAGTCTGAGTCTTTTCTCTGAGCGGTTGAAAAACTACTGATACATAAAGAAATGCAAAGTGAGCGTACGTTTATTTCAGATTTGTCAGATTTGTACTCTTCAAATGTTTTTCTTTCAATAAAGACAGTAACTTCAAAAAAAAAAAAAAGAAACACACACATCCATATATATCCAGGTCAGAGACCGAAAACATCTTAATAATGGATCAAACACAAAACCTAAAGCCTACAAAGATCGATTCTCACACTAAAGCCGGCAAAAGAAACATTAAAAATGGGGAAGACAGAAATAACCTTACCCCTAAATAAAGACTAGATTTTTACTAAATATGAGGTACGATTCTTAAAGTTGCCGTTGACCAACCCCATCCGTGACTGACAGTGTCGTGACGAGTCCGTCAGGTATCTCTGAAGGGTCTTGTATGAAATTTTTGACCTTTCAGGCATGCGTTCACCGATTTCAGGAGAAAGAAAATCTTTGAGTACCCACCCTTGAATTTGTGTGGAGGAGAACCCATGATTGGAACGGAACGGTTTGTGAAGACCTGTCCTCTACAAGAGAAAAGTCACCTGCTGAGGCTTCGCCAAAATGTTGCCCCCCCCCCCCTCCTCCTCCCTCCTCTGTTGTGCATCCTCCCTCCGACTCCCAGCGTGCATCTCTCTGGCGCCCTCCCTCACTGGACGGCCTGCTCGTTGGCTGTGCTGCCCGAGTCCTGGGGCTTCATGACGTCGGGGAGCTCAGGGGGGGTGGAGAAAGGCTCGATCCTCAGCTGCTCGAACGTGTCATCTGAGCGGAGGACAAGAAACGGTGAAAAGGCGGACGACAGAATGGGGAAATCGAAGCTGCCAAAGGACAGACCAGCCCGAAACACTCACCACTCAGGCGGAAAGCTAAGCCCACCGTGGCCGGGGCCTGAGGTCGGGCCGTTTGGTTGGTGAAGCCACAGTTTCCTAAAGTCTGTCCGTCGCTCAGCACCAAGTCATCCTGGTGAAACAAGTTTCAGAAAGAAAGTCACACTCATGCAGAAGCAGCTGCTTTTCTGTGCTGTTGTCAGTCAGCCAAAGCACTCTTAAACTGACCAAACTTTAAATTTGTTTTTTCATTAAACCTTTAGAACACTGTGTTTTGTGTTCTAAACGTCTGTGCTGCCAGCATCACTGGCTCCATAACAACAGTTCAGCTTTAAGTACTAAACATGCTTTCCTAACGTTAAGTTAAGTTTCAACTGATAAAAAGACTGACGTTTTCCCAGAGTTTTATTCGTGGCAGTTCTTTTTGAAAGCTCTGATTTACCTTATAAAGCCTCTGATCCTCGGGTGGCCTCTTCAAAATTCCTTCCACGATGCGTTTCAGTTCGTAAACTGTGGTGGACTCTTTGGCATCTGTGAAGATGGTCGTCTTATGACGGCGAATCATAAGAAACACATCCTGGGGGGGATCAACAAAAGGAAGACGTCAGCTCCTCGCCAGCCCTGGCTTTTTACCTCTGGCCAACACACAGTTGGATGTGCAAGCAGGACACTGACACGGACCACAACAGTACACTAAGGACATGATGATGACTTATGAAATAAAACAAAATCAGCACCACATCTGGAGCTGGAGTTCCATTTGGGCGAAGCTCTATGTCTAAAGCAACTTTGGAAAGCTAAACCCGGTCATTTATTTAAATCTACCAAGAAGCAGGGTGACGATTTGGTGACGTAACAAAGGTTACCAATAATTTTAAAAAGTTGCCTTGTGTCGGTAAAGACGCAAACCTATTCGTGTCACACTGATCTCTGCCCCCAGGAGTTTCAGGAGCAGCGGTGCAGCAGCTGCCAGCAAACGTCATGGCAGAATAGATTAGCGTTTCACTTGTGGTAATCCAAAACAACGGTTTGTTGCCGTAGCACCCCCAACTCACCGGAGCCTTTTACCGGACCATGAGTGGGACATTATTTCCAACATAAAACGCAAAATATGAATAGTTGTAGATTATGTTATTTGCAGAGCCAAAGCTGTCACTGACAACTTTAGCCAGTTAGCATCTTCTGGACTGTTTAGTCATTTCATCAACAGCAAAGTACTCAGGTAGAAGTGTCACTAAACCTATATAGCTCTAATCATAAAACATTTCTTCCGCTTCCGTCTCCGTTTGGCTTAATGTCAACTACAGCGTTATTACTTAAAATGAAAGCCAGTTTTGACGATAACAAATGCGAATAAGCTAATTCACGATAGCAAAGGTTAGCTAAACAAAGGCATAAGCTTTAGTCTGGTTGGTCGATTTTCATTAAAAGTCTGGGTGGTCTAATGATAATTATTGTTGTCATATCTTCGAAAATGTTGTTAACCAAGTACAGTAATGTGTTCGCCTCAACAGGTCACTACATTTTAAGCTCTGTTTCAGTCACTCACCATTTCTAGCGGGTGGTTGTACACAGAACACAGCACTCGGTCAATCACGCATGTAATTCCACAGTTAACCGGCAGACGGTGCTATCCGGTGTTGTACTTTTCTTCTTCTTTTAATTATAACCACGCGGGTCATATCGCCACCTACTGGACGTCAGTTATTATTCAGACGCTTTAGCCAGATTCTACAAATCCTCACCACAGAGATACTCTAATTAATTTAATTGGGGTTTAAGGAAGTGTCTTAATTTTAGAGTTAAGATACTTTCAGTTTCAACAAAAACAAAACAAAGTTCATATTTTATTTATAAGACTTTATGAAAAATCACTACTTACAAAATGAAAATAATGAAAGTTTAACATTGAAATAAAACATATTTAACTAAAAAGAATGTTTGTAAAAGAAAGTAGTTTCAATGTACAAAACGAGCAGGTTTGTCTGCCCCGTGGGGGGCAGGAAACAGTCCTCATCCAGGTCAATCTTCCCAGCGCAGCCAACAAGTCTTTTCCACTGGAAAGGTTTTCCTGATACATCAAATCAGATCTAAGAAGTGACACAAGTTGTACAGTAGTGTTAATGCGTTTGTTAGAAACTCTTACATCGCTCTAGGAGCAGTTTAAACATGAATAATATTCATCTCACCTATTTAAC
Source organism: Pao palembangensis (assembly GCA_015343265.1). Taxonomy (NCBI): domain Eukaryota; kingdom Metazoa; phylum Chordata; class Actinopteri; order Tetraodontiformes; family Tetraodontidae; genus Pao; species Pao palembangensis. Next base: position 20,182,653 of record CM027085.1, on the reverse strand, counting down.
TTATTAACCTCATTTAATGACAAACACGCTCTCCTGGACCCTGGAATAGGTGTACTGTGGACAGACCATCACACACGTCATTAACAGTGTACAGAACACAATTCAAACCTTGGAAATCTGCTTACATCCAGTCCTCTGGGGCCACGCACAGGCTCCAGGCCTGCACAGCAGAGTGCTGAGAAGGGCCTTTCCTTGGTCTTTGAATGCTCTTTAAAACACAGACTGAAAACTTTGGCAGGCAGGTAAATGTCCCAGTCAGCCATGTGATCCTCTAGAAGATCATTCACCATCCTGTTGAGGAGCAGCCGGTGGGAAAGCAACACCGAATCTGTCAAATCAGCAGAGACTCTTGTTCTCCTCTGTATAAGCTACAAACACATGGACTGGAGCACAAACCTGTCAATCAGCTGCTGTGTGATCAAGTCTGCGCTGCCCGTCTGCTGATGATGGACAACGAGAGCGATGGTGATCTTCAGCTGCTCTTTCAGTTCTTTGTTGATCTAACAGATGGATCATTTACACACAGAATTCATCTCTCTGACACCAAATCTTACAAACTTCTTGGCATCAAAGTCCAGCTCAGTTTTCCGTGACTCTACACTCACCTTCTGGACGATGTCGTGAGGTAGCCTGGACAGGATTCTGACCGGGAACCCAAAATGAGCAATGATGTCCACGATGTGCTTGGCCACATACGAAGGCAGGCAGGACTCCACGGGGACGGCTTCCACCCACTTAGAGAAGTAGTCGGTCACGGTCAGGATGTATCTGTGTCCGTTCAGCGTTTGAGGCAGAGGCCCTCTGACGTCCAGGCCGAGCCACTGCCACGGCGCCGTCACCTGCCCATACGGAGATCCTCAGCCAGGCTGCAGCGCTGGGTTGCTTCCGTTTGCAACAATAAATACGTCAGGCTGTAACTTACTTCGATCAACTTTTCAGGATCTTCACATTCTGTCTGAAAGTTAAACACAATAAAATGATTAACACACTTCATAATGAGTCAGACTAAAAAATACACAAAAGGTACTGATACTTACGCTCTCATCATCATCTGGAGCCCACTGAATATCCTGAAAACATTTGATACAATAGTGAGTTTTACTGTTTTCTGCTAAAAAGAAATACTGAATTAATCAGACAAGAAGTGAGTCCCACTTACCTGTGATACACAATAGTCCCCATGAAAGAAATATGGAAATGAGCTGATCTTTATCAGCCCTGCGTCTGTTATAATCCTCCATTTTTCCGGCTTTTTCAGGTCTCTGAAACCACACGTTATACACATTAAAGAGACACAAACTAAACAGTCTATCTGATCTATGTGAAACTGTGATAAATGAGTGAGAACTGTTCGCTTACCCTGCACCGTCTGACGTCTGAGGGGCTTCCTGGTTTGGGGCATTTTGTTTTGCTGCAGACGGAGTCGCTGGGAGCTGATCTGGACCCGACAGTGAAGCTTTCACACCAGAAACCTGAAGATACATCAAGATATAACACAGAGACAACAGAAAACACACATGGAAGGTCGTGGAGACCGTTTTAATGCAGTTGTTATTAGATCCAGTATTAATACAACTGAATTCTGTTGTTTTAAACAAGTTAACTTCACTATAAAAATAACAGTTTTAAACAGTAAAATGTGAATACAGACTGTTTTCACCTTGGCTTTCTTATTTCTTGGGGTTATAGAAGCCTGTTAGAGAGAAAAGAGAGTTTAGTGTTAGGAGCATGAATGTAGATGCTGATTTGAATGAATGACTGACTTTAACCAACCTTTGTTTTTCTTCTCTGTGTGTCGTCAGGACTTGAAAAGATGGTGGGGACGGCATCTTCTCGAAGTTTCACACTTTTCCCAGTTTTGTCGATATACTGCTCCTCGAAATGATTAATGCACAGCACCGAGAATCGAGACGGGGTCCAGTCCTTTAACTTCATGTTTGCTAACCATTTCTTGAGTTTCCGAGGATTATACAGAGGAAACCTGGAGTAACAAACATCCAACAAGGTATATACAAAATAACAAGGAACGTTTTAAATGTTCTTTTGTCAAATGTTTACGTTAGCTAACATCTGGACTATCCGTAAATCCTCAAGCCCGTTACTCACTTAAAAAACTTTACATCTGAATCACCAGCGTGTTCACAATTGTATGCACAAGTATATCGACCCATTTAGTGCTCAGTTTTGATTATCGTACCAAAGAAATAAAATTACGGAAAAATTGATTCTACGACTAGTAAAGTTACCGTTACTACCCATCTTCCGTATCCGTTGGGAATTTTCAAAATAAATGGCTTATGTTCAGCATTTCGAGGAATAAACTAATCAGCTGTCACAGGAGACACACACAACGGCATGTGACTTAGTTTTTTTTTTCCATTAAACTGTCTTAATTTTTTTGCGCGTTTTACTATTTTTTTTTTTTAGTTTAAAATTTTTGACGGGATGTTGTTTCTTCTTCGTGTCATAAATATTGAAGGCTATCGCCCCCATGTGGACAAATTGAACAGTCACTTTATAAGAGTGACAAACTGGCGGCATAACAAACCAGTTTTTAATCAATATACACGTTAAAAAACAAATTCAGCTACAAAATTTAAAAAAAACAAACAATAATTACATTTAATCTTGTATTAGAAGAATAGAATAGAATAGAATAGAAATACTTTATTGATCCCAGACATAGGAAATTGACTATTATTATTGACTAGTATTAAAGCCATTCCTATAAAACTGAAAATATAAATGTTCACTTTTTTAATCCAGTGTGAACTGGCTGTAGTTCATTGTTTTTTTATCTTCCACTCCACCCTCCACTCATCCCAGTCCAGTAGATTTCGTTTTAGATCCCATCCTGCAGCTTCCAAATCTGCAGCATATCAGAAATACAAATTAATATCTCAAAAAATCTAAAATCTCAAAATTTAAAATTTGTAATTGCTCACCTTTTAGAAATGGGCTGAAAATACTGTCAATCACTTTGTGACTTTCATGTACCAGTTCCCAGTGACCTTTAGAGAAGTAAAAATGTGCAATGTTGAAAAAACTGAAAAAAGTCCTCTGCTGACAAACAGAAATGAAAGCGGTAAAAGCTCACGCTGCTCTGCAGAAGTCCCTGTCAGGGGCTGAGAACTCAACCTGCTCCGGAGCCACAGTGCTTGGCACATCACACTTATTTCATCCTGAATTGAAGCCTCTGGTCCCAGACAAACACAGACACAACCTGTAGAAATATTTAATGCAGACATACACAGCTCTTCAACACAGGATCTTTCTGTGGAGGTAGAAAAATGATGGCATACCATTTTTCACCCCTAACAGGAAAGGCTTGTTGCTTAACTTCAAAGCAATCTTAAGTTCCTCTGAGCTGAAAAATACAACAAAATCATACTTAGCTTTATCGCGTTACTTTCATTAAAAAGTAAAATGCATAAAATTACCTTTGCACTACCTCCTGTAGCCGCACTCCGAGTCTGATGGGCACCGTTTTCTTAAACTCTGGAGAAGTTTTAAAAAATGTCACGATGTTGACTTTTTAAAAACATATTTCACAGCTGGTTCACCATTCCCACCCATAAAAACAGGTTCTCTCTGATTGGCCTCTAGTGGACTCAGGATCTGTCCATCTTTCAGGTAATCCTGCAGTACGATGGAAAGGCGTGCCTCGTTTAATGTTTCCATGACAACAGAACGCACAGCCTTGTAGTTGGCAAAGAGATGGAGGACAGTGAAGAGGAAGAAGAGGCCGAGAATCAGTCTGTTGGTAGAGAAGGAGAGAAAAAATGAAGAAAGGGACCTGGTCTTCCTTTATGTTAGATTCCATGATGGCACACTCACGCTGCATTATCAGTGATGAAGGGAACGAGCGCCAAACTGACCAGCAGTCCAGCCAGGTTCACCAACGTCTCCTGCAAAGTGAGAAAAGGATAAGGATACGTTCAGCAGCTGGCTGCATCTGCAAATTTTGTGGTGCAGCTAAACACATGAACGTTAAACTAAACACATCATACTTTGAAAAGCCTTTTCCTTCCTTGATCCATATCAGGGAGAACAAATATTAAAACTACATTTAGGACATGACAAAAGAAGCTCCTATTGTGCTGATGTTGATGAGTAGATCGAAGCCATTGTTAATGCACATGATTGTGTCAAGAAACTGTAGATCTCTGCAGCTCATCTAAATAAGGAACCTGACTGCCGTCTTTGGCTGAGATGTCGGCCATGTTGTCTCTGCGAGCCTGATGAACCGTCAGAGCAGCTCTGGTCGCGCCACCGGCCACACCAACCAAGGACTGAGTGAGTGAGTGAAATTTTTAGGTGACAAAACAGATTGTAACGATGAAAAAAAAAATGTTTAGTGATTTCTTAATACATATTAGAGTGAAGTTGTAATGAAAAACCATAATTTATGGTGTCACTCCTTTAAATTTCTGGTTTGTCTTACTTTGAAAATCCCAGAAATACACATAATCAGTGTGAAGAAAGCAGGAAAGTATGGGGCCAATATTTCCATGAACATGGCAATGTCATTCAGAACATCTGCAAAAAGTCTGAAGAAACAAAGAGAAAAGCTCAGACACATCAAACGGGACAAACTCCTAAAAACACACTTCTGCTGCATCATGCATACCTCCACTTTTTAGCCTCAGAGTCTAGTTTAGTTCTGGAAATAAAGACAAAACCTCAACAGCTGGACTCATTTCAAAACATTTATTTGTATTTCTTTAAAAATATATTTATTTATTTACCCTTTCCTCCATGCAAACAGGATTCTTCCACACATGCCAGTTCCATCTGCAGGAGAAAACAACACTTTACACACTCCCCTCGCCACACTGGCACAGCATACATTCAGAGTATATTTTGAAGGATCACCTTTTAATAACCAGGTCATTGTGGCTGCAGCAACTGTTGCCTCCTGGTTTCCCACACCAACACCTCTGAGGGAAGCCTGGGTGGCTAAAGTCCCTGACAGAGAGCTGGAAAAAGCCTGAAAGAAGAGTGAAATGGAGAGTGTTTCAATCTGATGGGTGACAGTTTGTAACGCAATTCACCTCACCTGTACAGTGTCCCAGAATTGGTAATGCAGGTAATCGTTGCTGACACTGTCTGGATAACCTTGAGGCAGAAACACACTCTGAAAAGTACATTTGTAACATGTTTGATTTTTGAACCATACAAGGCAAAGTTCATATGCTTGTAGTCTGGTAGTACTTACTTTAAAAACTCGGACAATGGCGTTTCCTCTCAATTCCCCTTCGCCTCCCTCTCTTCTCCTCTGAATGAATCCATCATTTGCAAAATATTTCCAGCACTCTGCGGTGCCATACCTCTCTGTGGCCAACACGACCCCTCTGTCTTTCTCCATTTTGGCGTCAGAAAGTGATAAATGTTCACTGCCTTCATCTACAATAGCACAGACATGTGTAAGGCACTGTAACTGGAGACTAGTTTAGTTTGAAAGACTAAAAAGAGTTAAAAGAAAACAAACAAACGTTTAAAAAAAAAAAACCTTGTACGTGTCGTTCGTTTACTTCCGTATTGTTCACTTCCGTTTTCCAGCTTCGGCCTTTCGCGTTATTGGTTTATTACGTCACTTCACTGAAATACATAATAATTTTAATTTAAATAAATTTTTCGCTGTTTACTCGGTAACAGTTAATCTATTGCCCTCCAATGTAGATCTACAATTAGTTTGACAACATCTTGACATTAAAAACGTGTCTTATCAAAATACATTACAAGGGGTTGTGGGATATGTAGTCCTTTTTTTGCTCAACACGTATGAAAGTGTGACTTATCTTTATTATTTATGTTTTATAATTTTCTAATAATTTGAATTGCTAATCGGTTGCTAAGTTTGGCTGTAGGCCTTAAATTAATAATATGCAAGGAATGGTCCAAATATGTGTCATGATAATGTTGTTATTGCTCAATTCTGCTGCTGCTACTACCGCTAGCATTATTATTATTATTATTATTATTATTATTATTATTAATAATAATAGCAATAATAATACTAATGCTACTACTGCTACTACTACTAATCATAATATTATTAATAATAATAATAATAATAATAATAATAATAATAATAATAATAATAATAATAACAATAACAATAATAATAATAATAATAATAATAATAATTGGGTTAGGGTTAATAAACTCAAAAATCTACCATCAAAGATCAGCAATTTATGCAACTTCCTCATTTCTACACTCATTAGACATCTTTCTCATGGTGACTTTTCTAACCACACATCATATGATTGACTGAATAATAACCTCATTAATAGGCAGTTGATGTGGGAGTATTCCATGGCCTGTGTGTATTCATGCACTAAATAAACCAAAGAAGAAAGAGACTTTTGCACACTGGGTGGTGTCACCTGAGAAAAATACAGTCAGGTAGTATCTTTAAACAGAGGTGGTGGACTAAGGCACTCTCTGTCACCCACGTACAAGCAGTTCTCCAGTCTTTTCGTCAGCATTCCAAACATTCACGCCGTTTGACCAGACCTGGTGACTCATTAACATGTGACCCAACAGACAAAGGGGAAGCACCCCAACCAAAACTAGGTGAACGACCCTGCCAACCACCCTGCCAAGGACTCTCAGGTGACCACCCGGGCCATTAACATGCCAGTGGTCCACAGGGCTATATTTTCAAGCTCTGCCCCAGCAAACTTAGAACTGAAGAAGCTCTCTGGAGAGAGGGCGAAACGTTTTCAAAGAAACCTTTCAGTCCAGTTGACACAGAGAGATCTATTTTGGATAACTATGACCTGGATGAGCGAGAATCTACACAGACACAGTCAGGTAGTCATCAACTGAACCAACAAGAAATTCTTATCTCTGGGTCATAGAGCAGCAGGATGGCAACAGACAGCAGAATAAGAGTAGCAGGGAGATGTCTGTTAACATAAGATCCGGTAAAAACCAAATGAGCTGTTGGTTGGCAGGAGAAATAAGCTTTTCGGCATGAATCAAAATCAAAAACAACAAAGTGGTTGCTGTTTTACACCTGAGGCGAGTGCTGACATTCCCACAACCCCTGGAATGCTGCACTGGAACTAAGTGATAGGGGAATGTTTGTAAAATCTTCCCAAATGTGGAAAATGACTAATGTGGCAAAGGAGAGACAGAACAATAAAATTACAAAGTGTAGGGGGTGCAGTTGTGTGGGGGAGGTAACTGGCACAATAAATGGGCGTGGAAGTTTCATGGCAAGTTTCAGTTGCAGCTCTCAGTCTTCTTACTTTCAGACTCAGAGCCATTGCCTTTGGGACACGGAAAGATGAGAGCAGCTGTATTCGCACACAAAGATCTTGCTTGAAGTTTCAAAGGACAAAGCAGTCATATTTGTGGATTTGTTGAAGAACCATCTACAGCAATGTCATCTTTATAATAACACTGTGCACAGCATTTACTGAGGAATTCTGATTGAAGAGGATTCGAACCAGTTCCTGATATTCATCAGGTTTGTATTGACAATTCACTGCTCCATTTTCAGAAAGTGCTGTTTTGTTTTAGATTTGAACCTGTGTTGTACACACTTTTCTGTCACACGCAACACTGCTGACTGTTCCTCTCATGCCTTCGCAACACGAAGACACACACAAGCATGTTGTTGGGTGACTTAAAGCTCAGGTGCTCTCGTGTGAACATCTAATAGAAAACTCTGGTTGGTCTACATTTTTGGTCTTCATTTCTCCATGTCAAATGCCACGAGGGAAGCTTTCACATGCAAAGTTGTGATCAGGCGAGTTTTTCAAGCTGCTCTGAAGTTAGCAGGGATCGTCTAAGGAAGTGGTGAATTTCCCCTAATCTCACACACTTAGAAAGTTTCATAGGACATGTTTAGACTTGTAAAGGATCATTCTAAGACAAACCTGGTCTGTTATGATCTATAGGCACCAGTCTTGTAAATAATAACACATTTTTAAAAATGTAAGATATTTCCCATGCTGGGATAAATAAAGTATTTCTATTCTATTCTGAATCTTTAAAAAACAGGTGGTTAACACAAATATTCCAGGACATTATTAATATGTAATCTGCAGTTCTGTGGCTGAATGCAAGCTGGGTTTAATGACAAACCATGCTGAGCAAGAGAAATACATGATCTATGAGGCTTTTGTAAATGTATTCGTTTTATTTTTTTGTAAAACTGAACCAAAGGGCAGCACTAGGTCGTTACTTCCTTCCTGTTTTAACATGAGATCTTATCCAGGTTCCCCTGACTTAGAGTCATGTCGGATCAGCCGCAGACAAAGGAAGCAGCAGCTGAGGAGGTCCAACTAAACCTGCTTCCAGGCTCAGGTGAGGAGCAGAACAACCTCAACCATGCCCTCAGCGGAAGGAACGCTGCCTCCTGCTGCACTGACAGCAACTACAGGAAACTGGCCATCTGCAGCATCATCTGTGGGCTGTCCTGCATCGGCTGCAAGGCTCTCATCTATTCAGTCAAGGTGCTTTGTGGTGTTTTTACCTGCACATACGCGTTATTAATCTACCTTGACATGCACTATTTGTTGTGTTCTATATATTTTAATGTCTTGTGTTTGATTCAACAGGCTGAAGAGGAGACGGATCCAGAGAAAGCTGCAAAGTTTTCAATGCGAGCGAAAAAGTTTGGCATCATCTCCATCGTGCTGTGGTTCTCGCTCCTGGCTTCCATCCCCATCCTTATGGCACTGTTCTCGTATCTCGTCACGTTGCAGGACTAAACAATCCAAGACTGGACTTTCACTGGATGTTTAAGGCAACTCCTGAGTGACTGGTTACGCTCCAGTTTACAGACATGAAAGTGGTCAATTATGGGAAAGAAAAGAGGACTGGGACGGTCTGCTGTTTCCTACTGCAACACAAAACAGCATTAAAAAAAAAAAAAAAAAAACCTCAAGGTTTAGTTTTATACACAGTAATATTTATTTAGCAATATAAGAAATATGGAAAATTCAAAAACTAAATAACCATATAAAACCCAGCATGGGTTGTACATTAAATATTAACCCCCATGAGCCAATCCCATCTTTTGTGTTTCACATTTTTAGACAATGTACAAAGTTTCAGATTTTATGTTTCTGAATTACTAAAATAAAAAAAATGCAGAAACACAAAATGTCTGTGTTTCAAAACACAAACTGGTAGTCAGTGCTTCTTCATTGGCCAGTCTGACAGCAAACTGTCATTACTGCCTTGTTCCTACATGAGCTTTTAAAGTCCCAAATATCATGTTGTACCACAGACATTTTTTAAACGAAAAACAGACATCTGTGTGAGCTGAGCTGCTTTAAGTATCTCGAGATGCCATCACACAACAGCGACGATTACACAGACTTCACCACCACGTCTCAACAGACGATCTTACACTTAAGGCGACCATAAAGAAATGCCATAACATAACAGAAGTTGGCAGCTAGTCAAGGTTACCTCTGCAGAGCACACAGGAGACCTCCACTCTTCATTAGAAAGCGGTCCGCAGGGTGCTTTCAAGTCAGCATTTACACAAAGATGAACTCTGCAGCTGTGAACTGGTGTGAACAGATAACTGAGGGATTTAACAGGGATCACCCTGAGACGGGTTAAAGGACTAATTCCAAGCTGCCTGGTAAATAAGCAAGTGCTCAGTTCATAAACGACCCAAAAATAAAAACTAATCTCTTGCTGGCATGTTTAAAATCTGACGCTGCCGTTTCAATGTTACTGGTGTTTATTTGTGTAAGAGTCTTAAACTGATGCCTTCAGCTTCATCTCAGTCAGAGAGGATCTGGATTCCAGTCTGTCTGAGATTTAACTGAATACTGTACAAATATAAATACCCGACGGACTCTCCTCGTTTAGTGGCTTTGGGAATAACGGACGGACCTCTGATATTTAAGCACACAGCTTAAATATTATCTGTTCTTCAAAGTGCAGACTGTAAGTGTTGCAGAATGCATGGCTGAAAAATTCTTCTGCACAAATAAGTGTAAAACAGAGAAACATGTTCAGCTGCTTTCTGTAAAGGCTGCCAAATGAATGCTGCAGAGGCAAAGATCACCCGTCTGACTGATCCTGGATCAGCCACAGATTCAGCTGATGGAGCTTGGCACAGAGGAGCGAGTCCACATCCTGCACGCCGAGGAGGGGCGCCGCATCTTTAGGGAAGCCCCCTCTTCTTGTCCGAGAAGTCGAAGTGCCTGCTTTTCCGACGCCAACGAGCGGCTTCTTTGGTTTTCTGGCCTCGCCGACTTCCAGGAACTCCAGAAATCGTTTGATGCGCTTCTGACCAAATGAAGAAACGGACCCGTTCTTGCGACTCGTTGGCACCTCAAATATGGTCTCCAGCCGGCTGAAAGAAGAGAAATAGATCCTGATCAAAACGCAGGAAGCTAATACAGTCAGCGCTAATATCGATCCCCAAACATCAGCTGATGCAGCTCTTTAAATCATATTTCTATTCCTTGACGTTACCTTTCACGGGGTTTGTGGAAATTCTTGTTGGTGTAAATCTCTTCCAGACTGAAGTCTTTCTTTTTAACCCTGGAAGAAAAAGGAGGCTTGGTTTTATGATGGCTGTTATGATAACTGTTCTTTGAAAGGCAGGACGTGTAAGCAGCTGGAGGACTCCACGAGGCCGTGCACGTCGAGTGTTGTTATTTACCTGACAGCTTTGGGCAAACCCATGGGCGTCAGGTTGTTCTGAGGTTTGGGCAAAGTTTTACGAATTCTAATAGATGACACTTTGCCCCGTTCTTCGTGTTTGCACAAAACCTGTGACAATGACATAAAAAACAAAAACAACCTGCATTTGAAATAATAGTCATAATAATTTGAGGTGACGGTTTTAGATGTAATTCTGACTGAGCTACAGCCACCTTTCAGGTGAATAACTTGACTTCACCTTGACTTCAGAATCAGACAAGGCTTTATCTTCTCTCAAGCCCACATCGTCCAACTCCTGGCTGGATGAGCTCGTGTTCTCCCCGTCATCGTCCCCTTCACACCGCTGTCTTTTCTCGGTCTCACGCTGCTCACTCTCACACCTGATGACATCGGGATGAACCGTCAGACGTCTGAATGTAAGCAACATTATCAGAAGACAAATAAAAGATGTCTTACCTGGGGTCCATGACGACGCCCGAAGAGTCAGGCTGCTGGATGAACCCTGGCAGGTGCTTCGTGGGGGGGCTTAATGGCAGAAACGAAGAGGAGGAGGGAGAGGAAAGGTGGCAGGAAGAGCCGGGACTGGCAGATGCTCCTCTGCCCTCTGCTTTCTTAGACAAAAATGCCAGCGGGCTTGACAGGAAACAGGAGGCAAGAGCTGACAGGGAGGTCCCGGGAGAAAGTGCATGGCTGGCAGAAGGGTACTGGCCGGAGGCGTCGTACGGGGCAGATCTTCTGGATGGGTACACCTCCTTACGGAGGCAGAGGGGGGCGATCTCCCGCTCCAGTTCCACGCTGCAGACTGTGTGGCGACGGGCTCGGTGGACAGATTTGTGGGCAGGATGGGGAAAAGGAGGGCCAGAGCGGGCGTGCTGCTGTGAAGGCTGAATCCTGGCGTGATGTGGCCAATGTAAAGAATTCCAGGGGACGTCAGAAGAATGCAGCGTTGAGATCTCTGGGCAAGAAAAACTACGCAATAGCCGCCTACTCTGCTGAGTTTTTAAAGTGCGCTTCCCAGCCGTAGTCAGGTTTGAATCATCCTTACTAACACAGGTTGTAACCTCAGCTTTGTTTTTCCGACTGTGTAAAACACTGCACTTCCTCCTCCGGTTCTCTTTGGAGTGGAGACTAAAGACACTGGTGCTGCTGGGAAATGGCTCATCTGCTACAGATTCAGAAACCTTTGTTCTCCCCTCTTCAGCGAGCATCACATCCTGGCCCAGTTTCACATAACAGTCTTGAAGAGGACCAGACTGGGGGCTGCTTCCACAAGGTGTCATTTCAAAATAAAGAGGGTTCACAGAAATGTTACTTTTGCTCCCCTGAGACCCGTTTTCTTTGGTTCCTACATTTACTTCCTTTGTCTGGTGACTCCCTTCAGGTGTAGAGGATCTTACAGCCTTTTTGGGTCTCTTGGATGGTCGTTTCAATTCTACTTTGCAGGTACGTCCCTCCAGAATATACTCAAAGGTGTTCGTGTCTGTAGGTTTGACCTTCACCACCTCCACTGGCAGTGTGCACGGAGTATTTTCAGAATCTGCACACAAAGTTGTATGGGTGGGCAATTTCCGTTTCTGTGGATTCTTAGCGCTTTGCCTGCACTTTCTGGTGCGATGGAGCTCTTGAGGATGGCACAGAACTTCCGCTAACCGTTCTGGTGGTGTTTGTTTTGTGGATCGGATCTGAATGGTCGTTTCCAGGTCCAGATCTGGTGTACTGAGACACGTTTGTGTCTTTAGTCTGCGAGTCTTCTTTGGCTTCACCTCGTGGTTGCTGCCCTTCCAGCCTTCTTCTGGCCCACCACTGTTGTTAACCAGTGAAGGAGCCCCAAGGCTTTCAGCCTCTGCGTGTACAGCCTCGTTTATGGTAGTTTCTCCATCAAGCTTTCCTTTCTTATTGGCACTGGCTGAGACGGCTGCTCTTTTTCTCGTCGGTCTCTGCAGCTCTTGTGATTGTGTGTTCATACACTGATCAGCTCTCACTCGCTTCCTTTTAATGGTGTTTTGAGACTGAGCGGCCCCCTTCAGGTCCCTTTTCGGTCTCCTGTGACCGGCAGCTGGATGTGTTTCAGGGTCAAGCGGGGCCTCGAGCGGCTGATTATCCGTGGCAGACCTAAGAATCCTTCCATTTACGCTGTCGCTTAAATAACTTTGGAGGCTCCGACCAACCAAGTGGCTGTTTTCACTTTTCCTCCCATCACACTCAGATAAAACAGTCTCATCTTTACTGGGATCATCCTTGTCTGAGTTGAGTAAATTTGTAACAGGAAGTTGAACATCCATCCTTTCCGGGTCAGACCTTACTTTTTTCAGATCGGACATTAAAGTCTTAGGACGGACTTTTTTCCCGTTTCCTGTACCTTTTCTGAGTGGTTTCACCTGGGAAGCCTGTTTGCCTTTCAGCTCCTCCTCTGCACTGGGAATCAATAACTTTGATTCCTGTGAGGCTCTAACGGCAACAGAGAGATATAGCGGAATACTGGAAGCAAAAACAGAGCCTGCAGATTGGAAACCATCCACAGAATCAGCACAGCGTAAGGGACTCTGTTGCAAAGGCACGAAAAGAGTTGTTTCTGTTCCAGTTGCTGGACATTCATCTGTCCGTTCAGAGTTCTGTGCTGACAAGTCCATGTTCAACTTTTTACAACATTTATGGACAGCAGTTTGTGCTTCGTGTGCACCTTCTGTGACGTTCACGTCCTTGGTCTCTCTTTCACTCAGTGCTTGTGAATCAAACACACCACCAAGTGCTGAGTGTTTTATATTGGACATTCCAAAACATGGATGCTTATCATCATTGTGCGTGCTGACTGTGGAAGGCAGGGAGCTATTTGCTCTGAAGACTTTAACAGGAGTGATGACTATTTCTGTGAAACTGGAAATCTTTGACTTGAGTGACTGAAACAAGGGCCCAATCACCCATTTGTTAGGGGAAGATATGTTTGGAATATCACATTCACCGCATGTGCCCATGTCGGATTCAGCGATGTCAAGGTTCTGTGCAGATCTGTGCAGTGAGTGCGTAGCTACATTTTCTACTGGAGGGATATTTGTTTGCTTCTGTGAGTTCTTTTGCCTGTAGGGGAAAAAAAATTAAAACACAGCACAAATAAAGAAACTCACCATGATTTTCCATAGAAGAAAAAATTAAACTTTAGGCTAAACAACCACAAAACTTACAGATGTTGGCCCTCTTCTGGCAAACCAGCCTCAAATCCATCCTGTGAACATACAACAGTAAATAGTCTAGAGATATTCCAAGGAAAATTAAGATATACAGTATTATCAGAATTGTTTTATATTCCTATCTTGCAAATTTTGTAAAACTAAAAATGCTAATGTCATTTTTCGTATTTGCAAATATGGTATTTGTCGCTTTTGAATTACTGGGTTACATTAAGAAACATATTGCTTGTCTGTGTCAGAGGCACCAGAACGTGAAGGAGGGTTGTGAGGGTTAATCAGTTAATTAACCCTCACACCCTGCTCAGTAAACAGCTCTCCAGTGTTGACACACAACTGTCCTATTTTACAGTTCCTCCACAAAGAGATTAGACACTGAAAGATTTACGACAGAGACTTTCAGGATAATGATGAGGTGACCAACTGAGAGACAGACAGCACCGCTAAATGAACCGACCTTGACTGCAACCTCACGTTCCCTGTCAATTCTCGGATGTGTGGCGTCCAACGCTTGGACCTTCAAAGAGAATGAAGACGTGTGATTTTTCTTATCTGTGAGGAGGATGTGAGATTAATTTATTAAGCTGTACTCTACCATTCTCCCGCTCTCCCCTTGTCTCTTTGAAAGGGCCAGATTCTGTGCAGGAAGTTTCGGGACTGCTTCGGTGTCTGCAATGCTTTGCTTTTCAGGGGTTTCTGCTGTGACCCTTTGAATGACATCACTTCTTCTGTTTCCAGATATTCCATCATTGGCAGAACTGTAATTTTGTTTTTAAAAAGTTATTTGATTATGGATTATTGTAGAACGGTTTCAAACGTCATCAAAGCAGTTTTGGTTTATTAATATTCCTGCACCTTCTTCCTCCTTTTATAGGCATCAAAACAGACAAAAAAAAAAACAAACATTTTGCAACAGCGATTAAGAGAAATTAAACGTTTACAAAACATATAACCTTAGCGCCACAGCACATCTAAAGCTACATCAGATTCAACATTTCCTCTCAAACTCTGTTATAAAATTTCAAATCAACATTCCGTAGTGTGTTCCTGCAAATCCAAAAGCAACCAGAGAAAACGACCCAAAAGAAACCAAAATGTGCAAGGACAACTATACCTGGGAGTGATGGAGGAAAAGAGGGGGAGAGGTGGTGAAGGTTCACTGTGGACAGGTGCACTACAGAAATGGTTTTTGGGAATAACAACTTCATCCATTGGACAAACTATCTGGGGGAGTGGGTCTGAGGGATAAGTCAACATCCCCTTTCAATGATTTTCTCTTCTTGCCTGTCCTTCTCTTTACACACTGAAAGGAAAATACAAATAAGAAAAATAACATCAACAAAAACATGCAGGGTGCTGCATGTCAGCACATTGCGGTTATTAAAGTAAAAACCCTGCATGCAAAACTGTAACCACTAAATTTACATACCATTTCTTCAAATTACCCTTCAAAATGAATTTTAATGGTCCACCAAAATCAATAGATTGTAAGACCAAGTGTGTAAAAAGTCTTTTGTTACTTTCTGTGTATGAAAAGCCATCACTTGTGGTTTAATATTGTAAAGATTTCCGGGTCACCGTCCATGTATGGGAAATGTGGGCTCAGGAGGACCAAGTCATTGTTGGCACGTCCTTATGGAGTTTGTGTAGTTCAAAAAAACAATTTTAACCCAACTAAAATGATAAATATACATAGCTGCATCTCAGGTTTGTCGTAATTTAAATACCGAAACGTTGCTGTTAGTGTTTTCCATTAAATCAGAACGACGGTTGCGCTCGAAAATGAACAACGTCTATTTGCTGGAAAAAGCAGCCTTGTTTTAAATATCTCACAACACCGAGCAGATGTTTGTCAAAAGAGTGTCAAAAGTCCTCTTATAGTAGCTGTTACTGTTAATGCGCTGCTAGAAAGATGTGCTTTAGATGAGATTTAGTAATTGTGTCGCCCTGCATGATTTAGCTAGGGCCGATAACCGTGCAGCTTCTGTCCCAAAGAATAGACGTAGCCGGACGCCGTCCGAATGTTTTCAATGAAATAACCGGACCCATCCTCGTTTCCGTGTTTAGTTTCAAACCGTTTAAGGTTAAATAACATGAAAACGTGCTTACCAGAAGTGCTGGAGTGCAGGCTCGTAGCCGACCTCACCGTAAACAAGGCATGCCGAACCAGACGGCGCCCAATCTCGACCTGTATTCGTTTTTCAGAGACCTTACAGCCGGACAGACTCTTCATCCAATCACAACACAACTTTGCTTTCCGCTGGTGACGCAGCGCAGAAATCGGACCAATCACAGAAATGTATGAGTTGGGGCAGCCAATGGGAGGACGAAGGCGGTTGGTTGGAATATTTCGATTTATCCGTGGTGTGTTAAAACAACCTGTTCTTGTCACTTAATAACACTTAAATATTTTATTTTTTTTAAAGAGTAAAGGCAAAATAATCTGTCAGTTTTGAAACTCTGTTGTACACATTAAATCAACCAGATGAAACAAATCACATTCACTTCTTTATTTAAAACCAATGTACAAAAAAAAACAAAAAAACTGAAAACCCATGCCTTTACTAAAAAGGAAGCCAAAACGTACCCCGGATATGGTTCCTTTCTTGAGCTTCACATTCCCAGTTGTGATAAAAGGTAACTAATTTTCCACAGAATGTAAAGAATAGTAGGAGGTCTAAAACATCACTTCCTCTAGAGCAGGTTAACAATGCAGCAAAAACATCATGTAGTCCAGTAATACCGAAAAGCAGAGTGATGGGAGTTACCTTAGAAAGTCAAATCAGGTCAGTTGTAGTAAACCACAAAAGAAGACTGAGTACAGGTTTCGTTTTACAGCAAAGACGTTGATAAAAATGACTGAAATTTTAAAATTTACTGGGTGTAAATCATGTATATAGCTCAAAGTCTAGCCTCTTGGAGTTGTAGAACTGAGCTCCTTCCTGGTCCTTTCTTCTACAATAAACCCCATCATTGAAATAGCCGTCATTCACCCAATCCTGGAAGAAACACACAAAAACATTTAACATAAACCTATTGAAAATTAGGTTAATATTTTTTTTTAAAAAAAGAAAAGATGAATGAGTAAGAGCTTTCTGGACAGATCTAAATGTAAATATATTGTATAAGAATACCTGCATCTGCTGACTGGTGAAGGGGCCATAAACTTCTGAATCATCCGTGTTGCTCCATTTGTACTCCCACATCACTTCCTCACTCACTGTGAAGACAACAAACCTGGATTTAACAAAAAAATGCTGCTGGCAAAGAAGTAAAAAGTTCATCAAAAATCACCTCTGTCATCCTGTTTTTCCACTGTTTCCTCCGATTTCCGGCCATGGGTATCATCAAACTTATCTGCAAACATGTCAAGTTCATCATCTTCATCTTCCTCACTGGTTTTCACCCTTGCTGGTGCTTTCTTGTTCATGTTTTTCATCAAATAGGCCAGTTTTTCTTGTGTGTGCTGATATATCTCAAACATCCCAGATCCGACCAATCTGTCAGCGAGGGCTGTGAGCTTGTCGAGTTTTTCTGTGTCTCGTCTGCTCTTCTCTGTGGGTTCACCTTCTTGCTTCAGCTTCCCCCTCTTCTGTCCTCGAAGTCCTCCCAGCCGACGCAGTGCTGCCGTTACCGTTTCCCCCGGTGACAACAGTTCCACCACAGCTTCTATGAGCTGGTGCTGTGTGAAGGATGCCAGAGGATCTTCTGCTGGCTCCATCTCTTCCTCATCATCTTCCTCCTCTTTATTTTCCTTCTCTGCTTGCTGTTCTTCTCTTAGTTTCTCTTCTTCGGCCTCATCCTCATCCCCTGCTCTGCGCCTCCTTTTGGCTCCAAGACCTTTTTTCTTTTTCTTGAATGGCTGCTCTTTTATCTTTACCCAATCAATGTTGTCAAGCCAATTGTCTCTAATTTCTTGATCTTTTTTGATGAAGTAATTCCCCTCTGAGTCAAAGTGGCCTTCCTGCATCTCTTCGTCCAGATTGAAGGGGGTAATAGGCACCCCCTCGTCACAGTCAATAGTTGCCACCTCTTGCCCTGAAAAGTACATAGTACATACACTTATGCTTCCTCATCTTTAAAGACACAATTCTGGAAATTCTGGTGTTAAATATCATAAAGGGCATGGATAACTTGAAAGGTGATTTCATTAAAAATAGCGATTGCTACCACACGTCAAGATCAGCAAAAATACATGTAAAGTGCATGCCAAGTGATTAGACAGCAGGACATACCCTCCACATCATCACTGTCCAAAATATTATATTTGACGCTGTTTGCTTCGTCTCCTTCATCCTCTTCATCGCTATCAAGGGAATGTTTGCCTTTAAACCTGGAGCCCGGTCCACTCATGGGCTCACAACTCTAAAAAACAAAAAGAACATAAAAAAGAAAAGGCAATATATCATTACACTTACAGCAACTTAAATAGCAGCACGTGAAGATTTAAGCGAAATACCCTTTTATTTGGGGGGACGTCATCCAGGTCAAACTCTTCGTTCACGTCTTCAAACGTTACTTTCCTTTTCGACATGGCGCTACGGCAAATGACAGGACGTGTTTTATTTTTTTAATTTCTCAAGGTTAATGTAATATTACGAGATGCACCGTAATTTTATTCTGTTATACCCAACTTCCCTTAGGGCTTACTTTAGCTACAATGCTAAAAATGTTAGCCGAAACAACAGTAAACACACAGTCCGTGCAAACCCGAATCTAGATTTCATTCATTATTAAATGTTTGATTAATTAATTATTGTAGAATTATCCAACCATTAATTGTCGAATACAGTAATATGTTACTGATAATATAGTAAAACCTTGTGAAAGCGTTGCAGTTACATGCGATTTCGTCCCCGTTTTTTTCTTCTTCTTCTTCTTCTTTTTCTTCTTCTTTTTTCTTCTTCTTCTTCTTCCAACAAATGACTGATAAGTAAAGATGTTTTTTTAGCGCCACCGACTGGTGATTCTTGAGGTATACAGTCGTTTTAGGAAAATTACATCTCAGGAATATATTCAAGACATTTTTTACGCAGATATTATGTACGACCGTTATCTCACAACTTTGGTAACACCTGTGTATTGTGTTATTTCATTAGTACTTTTGTCACCAGCATTTGCAGCTAGCTTGGCTCAGGGAGAAGGATTTTCCTGTCTTGCATAGTCCACAGCAACTTGGACCATAAAATCATATCCTGTTTTGAATAATCAAAAAAATAAAATATAATAAAAAATAACCCATGATCTATGAGTTTTTACAAAATGTACAGCATTTTTAAAAAATCTACATGCAAATTTCTACCTGGACCTATAATTCATTTCATATGTGCTATAATCCTAAATCCTTGGCAAATAAAAGGTCAAAGTTTCTCAGATCCTTTGATCATATTTGCTGTTTGATCTCAACCTGTAGGGATTTTTTACAATATGATCGATTATCAAAGTTATCTCAAAGTAATGTAAGGTAAAATGAAAATAACACAAAGTACAGATGTGAGATTCCTGAGGGAAATGCCAAAGACCTAAAACTCTGCTTCAATATCCGTAGCATCTCAGGTCCATCGTCTTGTCTGGCAGGTTGGTTATGATTGTTGGGCCCGGCTGATACTGCAGCTCAGGTTCAATTTAAGCTCAGAGGAGGGAGAAAATATAATGTCAGGCTTTAGCTACGAGGAAGTGGGCCAGGTTATTTATATTTCAACGGCCGTCCTGGTGTACCCAAGAGAGAAGCAGCTATAACCTGAAACTATAAATTGAAGCATTGTCTGCTCCCGGATTCTTTGAACTGACAGAAAACAATCGCTTCAAGATTGTCGACACCAGAGAGGTACAGTAAGTCATTAAATTGTTATATTCTCTCAGTAATATATGGTGTAGATCTTTATTCTATAGATTTTACAGCTACTCTGTCATAGGTTTGCATGTCTGACAGACAATGATCATTTACATGTGATAATCAAATCCCACGTTATTCAGGTGCTACGATGAAGATCCATAAGAAGATCTTGACCCATTTCCTATCGAGCACATCACCAGTTGCTAAAGAGGGATATCTCTATAAAAAGGTTTAGGAAAAAAACATCCTGAAATCACACATCTATAGACAAATCATACAATAATTCTCTATTGTTTCTGCATAGAAAAAGAGAAATAGCATATACCGTCGACGGTGGTTTGTCCTGAAGGGGAACCTGCTCTTCTACCAAGCGCGCCCTGCTGACCGACACCTGCTGGGCGTCATTGTCCTGGAGGGGTGTGCGGTCAAACGCACGGAGGGTGATGTTCAGTTTTCCTTCTCGGTCGTGTTCCAAGGAGCCGAACTGAAGACTTACAGGTTTGCTGCAGCGGATCGTCAGAGTCAGGAGAGCTGGGTGAAGACGCTCCTCTCGGCCAGCCACCGTTACCTCTCCTTGCTGCTGCGAGACCTGAGGGGACAGTATGAAGGTGTCTAGCTCTTAATACTGTGAGCTGCATGGTTTCCTGCTATTAAAAATATGTGAGAAAGAGATTATACCGACATGTATAATTTATATTTTACATTTACGTGTAAGAGATTATACAGATATTTATTATTCAGCCTGTGCTGTTTCTGTTAATTCTCTCTTCTAACACTGCAGAAGCTAAACAGCAACGCTGCTCTTGCTGTGTCACCGTTTCTCCTGATGCTTTTAAATCCACTGCTGCTCCCATACCCGAGCAGGGGGCAGCAGCAGTGGTTGGCAAGGCCAGAAGTCAGAGTGCCAGCACTGTTTTACAACCACCCACAAAAGTGATCAGCCAAAAATGCACCATGTGGCTCAGGAGGAATGCCCACATCACCCCACTCAATGGACCAGCTGCGTCCATCGGGGAATGGCCTCTGCAGGACTTTAAGAAACTTCACAATTATTATGGTCAGGAAGTGAAGAAAGCAAGAGAGGAGTGGCTGAAAAGTCAAGGAAAAGAAGAGCAACGGGGAGAGGGAGACCTTATCGACCTGGGGTGAAAATAAGAACCCACGAATAAGGAAGTGAGAAGGTTTACTGAAAGAGGAACTACACCTGACTTACAAAACAGAGACAACCCTTTCCAGAGAACACGTGCACTTAAGCACAGTGCACATTTTGCACCTTTACAAGACATTAAAAATAAAGAACTTTAAAAAATGAAGGTGGTTATTTCAATTTATATCCAGCGAGCGGCAAAAAATAAATTACACTAAGAGTAACCAGTAGATGACGCTGCAGACACCATGCTGCTGCTGCAGGGACTCATCTACGAGAACTGTGATTTTATCAGAAATAAATCAATAATTTACAAACGTAAGAGAATAAAAGAGTGGAGCCTGTGTTAAAGTGCCCAGTATTACGTCTGGAAAATATCTGCCTTTAATTTAATCACGCCTGGCTCTTATTACACCATGTCTGACTGTAATTTCCTTTTCATGCCCTGGCTTTATTGAATAATGAAAAATGTCTGAGCAAGGAGCTTAAGCTGTTCATTCAGCTGCCTTACGTCCACCAGTTCCAGACAAAACAAAGCTGACATCTGACCGGTGCTTTGGTGGCTACGCCAACACAATCTAAATTGGATCGAATGACAAAAGGAGGCAACCACACGACGGGCAGGTGACCAAACACATCAGGGGGTGATCATTCAAAAAATGATGGCTGCAATGTCAGACATGTCACGCCTCCGTCAGGTCACCTCCCCCTATAGGACCGACTGGGAGCTTCTCCATATTCCAGTGACATACCAGTCATCAAAAAGTGATGGATGACTTCAGAGGAGTGTGGCACAGAGTCTAACGTTACAGCGACAGCTTGCGTGAAATGTACACACATCTGTATGGAAACATTTCCTCACGCCGGCAGCGTGTAAACAGCTCGTGAAGCTGTTTATTTTTTTTTTTACACAACGGTGCCATAAACCCAACAACAGCTGACTCACCTGTGAAAAGTGTGAGATGTCACACCTCGCGCTCATTAATTATGACTCAACACAGAGGGGACAGAATTCCTCTTCCTTCAGTCTTCTTTTGTATCATCTACGGATACAATGAATGACAGAAATGGTGTAATAGTATCTCAAAAGTAACCTGTGCAAAAAAAAAATTGTGATGAAACAATTTTGAAAAAGTTCTACATTATTAATCTGTTAAACTTTGTGGAACACAGAAGGCCCCGCCCACTTCATAATGAATAATACATTCTTTCATATATATATATATATATTATATATGGAGAGAGTTCTTTCATATGAATGTATTTTTGAATGTTGGAATCACTCCCACGGCATGTGCTGTGCCATATTTCACTCCTGCAAGGAGGCGCTGATAATCAAGTAAACCATGGGCCAAAGGTCAACGGCGCAGAGGGGGAGGGCTCTGAGGGGGCTCGTGAAGGTTAACCAGAGAGGTGAATCACCACAGAGCATCCCAGGGAGCAAAGCAATGAAAAACCCTGAAGCTGATGAAGATAAACTCCTCCTCCGCACCAGATCAGGTTTTTTTAATAGAAACAAAACTGGCTGTGGTAAATTTGGAATAAATGAAAAAGAAGGAAAGCATTTAGCTCTGCGGCTTCCAGCTCTGGGGGTCTGTCAAGTTTATTTAGCTATTTTGGTCCCGCTCAGCTGTCCCTTCTATGTTCCTCTGGGAACTGGCTGCTGCCATCATCCAGCCAAGTAATCCCTGGGTAGATGAGTGGGGGGTGCGGGGGTCACGGCAGACAGGTGGGAAAGGCAGACGCTCACCTTCGCATGCAGAGGTGGACCAGAGCTCCAGCGGACTGATGGGACGCGTGGAAAACTCTTTAAAAGTAAAAAAAAAAAAAAAAGAAAAAGAAAAAGAAGTCACTTTTCTTTATGTGCCACATGTTGTATTATTTATATATTTAGAAAAAAATTGTGATCAATCAATAAATTTGCAGAGGAAAAGATCAATTAGTGTTAAAACAATCTACACAGATATTAAAACAATTACATTAACTTATCAACTTTTTTATCAAAAAAACACAAAAGTAAGATTTCTGATAATCTGCAGATAATCTGCAGATCGCTCCCCTGGGCCTGCAATCCAACTACTGAAGGAGGAGTCAAAGGTTTACTCACAGAAACTCACTGTTTGTTTACAATTCTTGATTTTATATGAATGTAAAAGTGTTTTTTTGTTTTTGTTTGGCAAAGAGAAATATGATTTGAGGATGTTTTTGTGACGGCAGCAGCTACGTACTTGGACTAATCCGCCATTTATCTACCCAGACAGAGGAGGAAACGCCTTCCGTTGACTTTGCAGCATCGTTGTTTTATTCTAAATGTAACACAGGGCACTGGAGCTGTGCACGTTCAGGGTAAACGCGCGTCGGTGAAGGGTATAGAATGCTTAGGTCTCCCTACGCGATGTTGCAATGGACATCACAGACCAAAAATAAAGTCAACAAGCAGTCGAGCCGTGTCCAGTCATCCAACAGATTTCTATGTCCTGAATGTCCTTATTAGTCCACATGGGACTGCAGACCTGCAGCGCGGTCCCTCAGCTATCAGGTTTACTTAATTCCAAGACTCCTGAGTCTATTTCTGACCTGATGTAAGGTGATACCTCATCCCGCCATTCTGTCTCCTTTACTTTGGCCATTGCTTCGTCCTTAGCCATCTTTTCTCCCTCTCTCCCTCTCTTTTTATCCCCCATCCAAACTTGAAGCTGAGGCTAAAGTTAGATTGGCTGGCGCTGGTATATAAGCCCTCGGGGGCATCCGCACAACGCGGCTTCACACTCTCTTCTCCTTCTTGATCTTCCAAACCTCCATTCACAAGCTCTCAAGATGGTGAGTAGTGATGTTTCCCACATCTCTGCTACCACCAGGGGATTAAATCCCACCCTGGATTAACCTGATGCAGATTAGACTTTTAGTTATCGCTATTTTGCATTTGGACTTTTGCGTTCCTCCATCTCTGTGATGGAGTTGTCGGGATGCTCGGTCGCCATAGTTTTGTCCACGTCGCTAATCGGAATCTGAAAAATTCTGGTCGAGATTAGATTTCTCTTTCATGACATGACAAAGTTTAAAGGAAAGTAAAAAAAAATCCTATTGTTTCCTCTTGTTTGGAGATAAAAATGTGGCATTTTGTCTGAGGAGTAACCAGATTCTGGCTGCCATCATCAACCCATTTCCTGTTTACTCTCCAGGCACCAAAGAAGGCCAAGAGGAGGCAGGGAGGCGGAGAAGGCGGCTCCTCCAACGTGTTCTCCATGTTTGAGCAGAGCCAGATTCAGGAGTACAAAGAGGTGAGGTGTATTACTCCGACAGTGACGCTCCATCACCTGGAGCCCACGGTGCACCACAGTCTCCACGTCCTGGTGCCAGTGACCAATATTAGAGTGAGGCTGAGCGACTCTTAGATCCGTTTTCAGAGCAGTTGCTTTTTTCCAGGTCCCCCCGATTCTCTCATGACAATTTGATAAGCGCGAGAATGTCATTAGGAGGAGCTCAGGCATTTCTGACACCATCTGCAGCTTCCCGGGTTCTCCCCTCCTCTGACCTTCCTCCAGCTGTCACTCAGTCATCTCCTGGAGGCCGGAGGAACAAATGCAGAGGGAGGAGACCGATGAAAGATCTTTAGCACTTGATGAGCTTGTTGAGCTGCTCTGCTCTGTTTACTCCCACAGCTGCACATTTCAGTGTTAATTGAGTTTTCTCCTGTTGTGCACAAGAAGCCCTATTGAAGAGTTACTCAAGTATGATTGTGAGGCACTTATACTTTCCTTTTTAAGCTTATTTCTTCTTTGGTGGATTTTAAAAAGAAAATAAATGCACGCTAGCAGTGGCTAATAATAAATATAGCACCTCTGCATTTAATTACAGACTTGTTGCTATGCAGATTCTGCATGAGAGGCAAATTAAAGTGCTGCATTTAGAATTACTAGAAACATGTAGATCAAGTTCAGGCCCATATCTATGGGGGGTTTTTTAAGTATTCCTCAGATTTATCTGCAATTTAATACTATTCTAGTGCTTAATTACACTGCAACAGCTCCTGTTTTCATTTTCACAGCGCTAACTTGAACGTATGCCAGTTTTTTTTCAAGGTGTAACGGATAACAGCGCTTGTGTTTTCAAGGTGTTGTCAAGGGGGTGTGAGCTGTGAATAGAAGAAACATTCCTGCTGTGTTAGCGATACGTGCTTCTTAAAGTGCCTGTCAGACTGGAGCAAACCTGGCACATCACCCTCCAGTTGGCAGCTTTACTGGAGGGCGATGTCATTTTTTTTTTTTTGGATGCAAAGACTGCGTAGGTGCGTGAGACAGGATGAGGAGCGACGTCTGCAACAGAGCTCAAGCGCTCAATCTTAAGTTTCAGAGACGTAATTGGGCCATCTGAGGAGATCAGACAGCTGCTGTCTAATGATAGTTTCCCTGCATCCGGATCGCCCCAAAAGGCCACCACACATGCACCACGACAAGAAATAACGCTTAACTTTCATGCAGGCTTTCACAATCATCGACCAGAACAGAGACGGCATCATCAGCAAAGATGACCTGAGGGACGTGCTGGCCTCCATGGGTGAGGGCTCATGAATCTACCCTGCAGGACTGGTCTTAGTCTGAGGCTTCACGCTTGAACCCAGTGTGTGCTCTGTTCAGGCCAGCTGAACGTGAAGAATGAGGAGCTGGAGGCCATGATCAAGGAGGCCAGCGGCCCCATCAACTTCACCGTCTTCCTCACCATGTTTGGAGAGAAGCTGAAGGGTGAGGATCGCCTTCAACCCACATTTTAGTCAACGTTCATGTCAAATGTCTGGTTATTCTTGTGTGGTTTCTTTTTCTATTGATTTTTATGAGCTAATCTAATCGTGCTCTTCATCAGGTGCCGACCCCGAGGACGTTATTCTCAGCGCCTTCAAGGTCCTGGACCCCGAGGGTACAGGAAGCATCAAGAAGGAATTGTAAGCCCTATTCTTGCTCTTGTTCTTCTTAATTCATTTAGACATTTTTCTCTTTGTGCCCAAAGTGAAATAATTCAAACGTCTCTTTTTGTTTCCAGCCTCGAGGAGCTCTTGACCACTCAGTGTGACAGGTTCTCTAAGGACGAGGTAAAACCGACGTGCCCACTGTCCTTTACCTGCGGTACAATCATATTTGACACAGAATCAGTCTCACAACCCTGCCAGTCTGCCAAAACCTTATATATTATTCTTATCCTATAACACTTACTGTGGTTAATCTGAGCTCATGAGCATGAAAGTGTTTTCATTTTGGAGTAAGATATTTCTAGCTGCAATAATGCCCTCGCCCTCCATGTTGCTTCACCATGTTCATACGGTTTAGTAGAATGGGGAAAGAGATCAATATAAACCCTACTTTTGCAGCATAAAAACGTTTGCATTCTCACCGTTTCTCCCTCAGATTAAGAACATGTGGGCCGCCTTCCCCCCAGATGTTGCTGGCAACGTAGACTACAAGAACATCTGCTACGTCATCACACACGGAGAGGAGAAGGAGGAGTAAAGGAAACGCAAGAAGGCATTAAAAATAATCCCTTTGCTATTGTGTCTTCCCCGCCATTTCTTCCCTCCTCTTCCTCCCTGCTCACCTGTGTGTGACCCGGTGCGCTCAGACCCATCACACTGAGAATCAGTCATCTGTTTGCTTATGGGGAACAGGGGTGTTTTTTCAATAAAATGATCCAGCACCATCATTTCCATCCTCACCCTTTTCTCAGAAACCTCCTCCTTCCATGCAGCCTCCCTCTGTCTCCAGTTTGACCACGTCAGGACATCATTCCAAATTCTGAAGATGTCCTGTTGGGTGGGGGGGTGGGATTTGCAGGCCGGGGGGGGGGGGGGGGGGGAAGTTGCCTCCTGAAAGTGACGACAACTTTATTTTCTTTGAAAAAGGCTACAAGTGGCGGAAGGGTTGGAGGGAAAGGAGCAAAAGAAAACATTCAGTCTTTGATTTCTTTCCCTCCCTCCTTTTACCTGCAGATCATCTTTTTTCCATAAGCTGTCTCGACTCCAATGACTGGAGCCTTCCTCATTTTTCCTCTGTAACAAATAAAAGGGACAAACTGTGAATAAAATCTTTTTGTACTATAGCGTCTGTTCAGTTGGCTCTGTTGAATAGCGACATCTGGTGGACATTCTTCACACCTGCATGCTCATGGAGAATAGAAGTCAAACCAAAAGTTTAAGCTTTTCCAAGAAACAAATGTAAGTTTGACAGGTCTGAGAAAAACCTGGTAGTTAGGATGCCGTCACGTTGCTGGGTCACCTTTATTTGCAGAATAGTGCACACAAATTCCAAAACATTTCAATTAATATGTCTAAGAAGGAAGTGGAGAAGAAACATTATAGTTTTAATATTGAAGGTCACTGCTTCAACCACTGCCTGGCTGTTTTTAAAAAAAATGAGGAATTACTAACTCTCCTGCAAAATTCAACTACTAAGAGCGCTGGTCTACTTCCATTTTCACTTACTTCAAGGTCCTACGCAGACTTTCATCTGGATTCTTTTGCATATTTGCATAAAAGACAAAAACACAGCATGATGATTTAATATATTATGGTTTATTATTCATCACAAATGTCATCAATTAAATACATCAGTTGTAAATCGTAAGGAATGAATTCAATTAGCTATGATTTTACCTCACTTTTGCCAGAGTGACATGTAAACTTAACACAGGAGACGTGGCAGCATCGGGGGAGGGGGCAGAATCTGCAGGACTCGAGCTGATCTGATTCAAACGCAATCAAACGCAACAACGTTAGGGATCACTATGGAAATGCACAGAGGACCCCAAGACGTCAAAGGTAGCAGAGGGTAAGTGCTCGTTCCTGGGGGAGAGGGACGTCGCAACTTGACCTTTCGAACCCTCTGATGGGGGGTCGCTTTCACGAGCGAGGGCGTATTGCTCGTAGAATTAGCTGATCCTCTGAAGCACCTTGACAACAATCTTTCCATCACATCACCAACAGTCATCATTTGCATAGATGTGTGCACGTAATCCTCAGTAACACTGATGCACTGGGACCAGAGCACAGACGGGGAGTTTGGCCTCAAAGGCAGCCGGCAAGAGCTGAAAGAAACCATGAATACGGCGGCCATGTTGGCTACAGGCACACACAAGTCCCTCTGATGCTTACTACAAAAACAGTACAGCTAAAGAGTCTTTTTTTTTGTTTTTTTTTATAATTCGCCATCGAATGGTTTTACATTAACTACCGGGGATTAACTGTATACTGATGGGATTCAGTGCAGTTAAACGTATGTTTAAATATTTTACAGTACATAACACTGAGTGTAAAGATTTTAGGGAGTTAGTCCACAACTCAAAGGATTTAACACACAACTTAGTGAGAAAGATGAAATTAAGAGCTCGGCTAAATCAAAGCTCCCAAAAATCCCCTCATAATATATTATTATAGTTTCATTTAAGACCTTAAACTCCCAAATCTTCTGTCTGAGTCCCACATCCTCCCGCCGCCTAATTCCAGGCCTGTCTAATACTGCACTTCCGTAAATGGGAGACCTGTGAGCCTCCAGGTAAAGCTGAATAATAGCAGAGATACAGACGGGCTGTGCTAAAGCAGAGGACACGGCCTGCAAAGAAGGAAAACGCTGAAGGTAAAGATGAAAAATAAAGCCTTAAATGATCTCCCTGCAACTACACGGCGTGCAGTCGACCATCGTTCCAGTCAACCAGGTGTCTCTGATAGAAAAATATTCAGATCCAAAATAAAGGATAATTCATAATATACTATATCTGATTAAATTAACCACTTTGTACATAAATATATAAGAGCATGAAGGTAAAAGATGAGAGGTTAATGCTACATTGGCGCCTCTAGTCAGGTGGCTTCCTATGAGAGCTCAAGGCTGACCGACGGTGTCCTTCTGTCCTTCTACACCTTCACTGCACGGGTGGAGCGGCTGACTTCGGTGCTGCTTTGTGACAAACATCACAAGTGCAAAAGCAAATTTCCTCCTTTGTTCTCCACAATCACATTTGCGTGGGTTAACGGGACCCATAATGAAAGTTGGCTAAGTTAGATGCATATTTGTTCATGAGAAGAAAAAACCAAAACCACTTGGTCTGTGCGACTTGTGAGGCCTCGCGAGTCCAATCCTGCGACATGAGCAGACTACAACGCTCCCTGTGAGCTGCGAACATGCGGCGTCCACTTAAAGGGTTGCTTTTCCCCCTAGTTTGCTTGTGGACATCTAGAAGCTTCTCCCACTGGTGATTTGACTGAGGGAGGGAGAGAAATGAGGAGAGGACAGAGCAGTAACACATGACACTAAACTACCAAGGCACACACTCACACAACATTTAGCGCCATAATAAATATCGTCCTCAGCATTAGCAGATCTTGTCTCGCGTCTGCATTTGAACGCTTTTTTTTTTCTTCCAGGATGGGACATTTGGAGTGCGAACGGGATCCTATGGACTGTAGAATTTTATTTACACACTCCATGGCAACACAACTTTTATTTTATTTTTTTTTTTTACTTTAACAAACTCTAGAGTCAATATCCTTCAAAGCATTGCCCTCAACGGGATTAAAATAAAAATAATAAAAAAAATAATAATTATAAAAACTAAAAAATGTAAAAGACTGGAACCTGTAATCCAGATTCACAGCCTGTGCTCCAGTTGAAAAAGGAAATGTGTCCCATCTTAATGAACGAAAGCATCGAGGGATGAGCAAAAAGCCCCCTGAGGTGCTAAAAAGCCACCATCCAGCTTCCACCGCAGTCCCAGAATACAAAGGTGTTGAAATGATGAAAGGGCCGTCCCGTTTTTAAGGGTTAATCACACTTTTGTCCATGGGGATCTTTTGTTTTCTTGACCTCTTTTGTTCATGATCCTGGAGAAGGGAGGTGAAAATCTAGGCCGAATCTTTCGCAGCTGTAGCTCCATTTTTTTCCTCGGTTTCTCCTCCCCCTCCCTTGTCCTTCTTCTTCCCCCCTTTCTTCTTCTCCTTTTCTAGCCTCTCTTTTTCCTTCTTGACTCGCTCCTTTTCTGCCCTTTCCTTCTCCTTCTTTTCCTTCAGTTTTTTCTTCTCGTCCTCCTTGTCCTTTTTCTTGTCTTCCTTGCTCCTCCTCTTCTTCTTCCCCTCCTCCTCCCCTGCAGGAGCGTCGGCTTCTTTTTTCAGGCCTGGGAGCGGGGGCAGAGGGGCGTTGTTGGCGGTGGGCGAGGGGATGGTTGGGGTGATCTGCTCTGAGACGACCTTGGGGGCGGGGCTGAGGGCGTTGGCTGCCGGTGCTGCAGCAGCAGGCTGAGCTCCTGCGGGCGCAGGAGCAGCCGCGGTCCGAGTCAACGGGCTCTGAGGCGCCGGTGCCCTCTGACCTGCGGCCGGAGGAATGGGCGGCTTCTGGCTGGGGCCGCGCCCCTGGCTAGGTGTCATGGTGGGTGGAGGCTGAGGCAGTCTGGCGTCCACTCCTGACGGCCCTGAGAAGGAGCCCTTCTTCTGGGTCTGAAAAGGAGCCTTGGATTTGCGGAATCCAGGGAGGGAGAGGAGGCTGGAGGAGCTCCTGAGGGGTCCGGGGGGAGGCACTGAGCTTCCCAGGAAAGAGAAGCTGCCTCCAGAGCTGATGGCGGCCGCTCGGCGTTTGTACTCATAGATGGCTCTCGTACCGTGAAGGCGGCGGCCCGGCTGGTGTGTGAGCTCCCCTCGGGATTCCCTCCACTTCCTTACCTGGACGGTGCACTCCCGCTCGATGAGCGCCTCGGTCACGGGGAGCGTGACAATCTGGACAAGACAGAGGAAGTGAAAACCACAGGGAAAAAGCGACTCGCAACTCCTGAAACTGAGTAAAAACAGAAAAAGGAGAAGACGTACTTCCTGCACCAAAACATCCTCTCTGATGGTGTCAGGCGAAATGCTCCTCAGACGCTCCATGGTTTCATACATGCCCTGCACCTCCCGGAGCTTATCCACAGAGCCCAGCATTTGTTTGAGCAGCACCAGGCCCACGCGGAAAACGATCTTCACCCCTGCAACGAGAGCCAAAGGTCAGGCTGCTTCATCCGTTTCAAAACCTTGAGACGCTGTGACTTTCATTTAGTGACAAGACTGGAGGTAAACAGAGATAACACATCAGTCCATATCTGATCTACAGCCACAAGCAGACTTGAGTGTGAGGACCAGGGCGGTACCTTCACAGAAGAACATGTCCCACACGCGCAGCACACAGGACCATGGTAAGGTGCGCGAGAAGATGCACATGAACCACTCAGTCATGTAGAGAATGGGGTCAATCTTGAACTTCTTTAGGTGACGGTAGGCCATGGGACACGTGCGACGTAACAGAGAGAAAAAGATCTCGCCGTCCAGCTGGATGGCTTCCTGTTTGGGGGGAAATTAACCAATGCACCAAAAAATAAACATGGTGAAACAAATGGAAAGAAAAGTGCAACCAAGCCAGACGTGGGTTCATCTGCTCACCAGTCCTGCGCTGTAGTAGCCAGGAAGGTACTTCTCACATATCTGAACCAGGCACCAGAAAGCTTGCTGTGGGACACAATCGCATCCAAACGTCAGCTCAAACAGGCTCCCTCTACATTATGGGACGGGGAGGACAGCAGTTTAGGTTTCCAGACGTGCCCCTCACCTCGGCAGGCATGTGCATGAGCAGCACTGCAGCCACTGGAGCCTGGGCCTGGCAGTATCCTTCATCCGGCCGGTAGATGGTGTAGGCCTTCAGGATCCGGAACAGATCCTGTTGTCTGCAGGAAGGGGGCGATAACGTTTCCGTTTGTTCCGTAGTCATTATGGAATTGGTAAGAAATTACCAATTATGTTAAATTAAAAGCAGATAAAGCTGGATTCACCCATGGCCACCGCGGGCAGCAAACATCTCATGGAAGGGGAACTGTCTGTGCAGATCCTTCTCTATGATGTCCAACCATTTCGCCTCTCCCGGCTCTCTTTCCAGTTCCTGCAACAAGGCAAACACACACACTGGCATGAGCGTACAGAGCCCAGAGCCCTCAGAGAGGGTCATTCACTCGTGGCCAGTCGGGCCTGGACCCCCTCTGACGCGGACGCACTGTCTGGGACCGGACAGCTGGGATTACCGGTCCAGTTAAGAGGCTTAACTTCACCGGCTCTGCACCCCGCTGACGCCCCCGGAGCGGAAAACGCCCCATCTGGCCACATCACCACTGTGCCCATAACAGCTGGTTGAAACATTAGCTTCTGCATGAATCCATTTCTCTTGTTGATGTACCTCAAACCTTCCAGGGTTGGCTTCGAGGAGCTCCTGACTGTTGGACAGCAGCTGCCAGGCTTTGGCTCTGAGCGAAGATGGAATCCCCTTCCTGCAGCGTAACTTCACCTACACAACCAGAATAAAACAGCCGGTTTAGCGACGACGCGGCGAGATGCAGTGCGGCCGAGCCAGATCAAGGTGAAGCCGATCCGGATGAAGGGTTCAGTGTTTGTTATTACCTTCTGGAAGCGATGTTTGATCCATTTATCCCAATGGCGGAACATGTCGAGCCATTTCACCTCCCTCTGTCTGGCAACTTCAACTCTGGTTTCCTTTTCACTGCAACAATAACAACACTCACGTGAGCAACATCCCAGCGGGCGGCTCAAACGCGGGGCATTAATAACACTGGCCCGACGTGCAGAAAGTCAATAACACGTGAATTATTCAGCGGGGGGAGCAAACAGCTGGTAGAAGAGGAGAATCTGGCAACGCGAGGAAGAAAGACGCTGATTACCGAAATCAGAGGACAACACGGGCGATGCACGGCCAGTTACGGAAAAAATAACAACTCCCAGCATTCTCTGAGCGAGACCAAAGGGAAGTAAAGGCTGGACGGATTTGTTTAGAGCAACAAAGAGTAGGAGGGCAGGAAAACTGGGTGAGACTAAAATAAAAAAAGAGGAAGCCGTCTGGGAATCGTCATTTGTGCCTGTATGCCAAGGGAAGCACGATGGACTGTGCTGGAGAGTAGAAGATACCTCTCATGTGGTTGATTATCTTGACATATTCATATTTGAACACATATTTTATCCATCATTTTAGATGATCTGAAGCACAATTCATGTGTCACGCTAGGGATACGTTTGTGAGCCAAAACTTACCAACTTTCGCTGTACTGGCTCCCACCCAGGAAGCCGTATTTATCGGTGCGCCTGACGGCCAGGCCATTGATCTCCGAGTCTGAGCCTATAGAGCTGCCATCGTCACCGAGGCCAGACAGAGACTCCAGCGTCCCGGACATCAGGCTGGCCGACTCCAGGTAGCTCAGGGTGTCGGGGGCAGGCCGGGGGTTGGGGAGCGGTACGGCATAGGCCGGCTCGTGGATCACTGGGACAGTGGGGCTGGAGTGCTCCACTCTGGTGGGGGTGAGAGGCAGATGTGCCTTCCTTGCATCGTTGGGAGTGTCAGACTGTGGAGAGTGTGGAGGCAGCTGAGTTTGAGGTTGTTGTGCTTGTTCAAGTGGTTGGGGTTCCTCTTCTTCAACTGGTGCAGCTGTGTTAGAGGTTTCTGGAGAACCAGATGTGGGCTTGGAAGTATTAATCACTTGGGGTTGGTCCACTGGACGTTGACCAACATCCATACCAGGTCTTGGATTGTGGGTAACGTACACATTAGGGTAGAGATTAGGGCCAGAATTTAACTCAGGAGACGCTGGTTGCTCTTGGTTCTGAACTGATGCATTGCTTGCCAGCAGTGGGGTCTCTGTTTCAGAAGCCTTGCCTGGCTCACTGGGCCCCATCTCCTGCTTAATGACATGAGCTCCAGGTTCTGAATCTTTCACTGACGCCTCTCTTTGGGATGCCGGATCATGTCCCAGAAATGTCATTTGAGTCTCAGCAGGGAGACTGGGGGGAGTAGAAAATGACTGAAGACTCAAGGATACATCCCTTGCATGTGCTGCTGGAGAGTTCCCACTCTGGGTGCTGTCGTTGCACAGGGAAGACTTGGCGATTGAATTCTCCCTGGTTGACTCTGGAGCAGAGGTGTTGGGAGCAGGGAGATCTGCTGAGGATGGAGGGATGGATGGAGCTGCATGAGGATCACCCAGAGCGGGGGGTGATGGGGACAGGGTCGAGAGTTCGGCCATGATTTCACTATTATCTCTGCTTTACAAATAGAAAAGGAAAATAATTAAGTGAGATTTATTTTTTCCAATAGGAATATTGGCAGTTTAATAACAAAAACACTCAACTTTTCACAAATTTGCACAAAATTACACTATGTATTTAAAAAGAATATCAAATCTATGTAAAAAGCTCCAGTTTCAACAGAGATAAGGGCTAGAAAGTGTGTAAACGTGAGGGCGTATCTCCTATTAATGATCTTACTTTTTTACTTTCTTGTGTTACGCAAAGGTGCGTTGATTGAAATCCATAAAAAACAATGTCTCAATAAAGAAAGACGCGTGTATTGCATAGTGAAATTCTTAATAAAATTGTGTTTTCATGTAAATCCTCTCGTCAAAATGTGAACCACGAAGCTAACAGCTGTGCTATTCCAATTCGATGTGATGAAATTAAACACCGGGATTAACTACGCTGCAAAAACATTTGACAAATGTGTCCCATACATGTTTGGCATCAACAAAGTTAACAATCATAGTGATCCATCGCTTGTGTTGACGGAGCACGATGATAATAACGGTAGCAAAAAGTAATCGGCTCCAGGCTAGCGGCTAATAACGTCAGCCACTTTGTTGTCATATCCTCCCCAGAGGCCTCTCCCAAAGCTACTCAACTTCCCGATTCAGCACACAGTTGCAATGGTTTACTCACGCCAGCATTAGTCGTCAGCACCCTCCCTGCCCTCCCTGCGGACAAGGCCGTGGCAGCGGCCACGGCCTTGTCCACCCCGTGGCCCCGGTCAGCTACAAGTTAAAACTCTCAACTCACCCGGCGTGTCACTACGATCCTTCCGCCTGGAGAGCCAGGTGGCGCCTATTCGCACGTCTCCCCGCCACAGCTCCGGTTTAAAAACCTCCTCCGTGAAATGAAAACACGCACCGCTTAAGCGTGTAACGACCCGGGAGTGAGCACGTCCCGTAATCGGCAGGCTAGCTAGCTAAGTCGGCAATAGCTACTTTAGCTTATTTATCCCTAACGTACCTGCTAGCATTAGCCACCGATAGTGTTCTATTCCTTAGCCTAGCTCTCTGGTTCAGTGGTCGATTATCGGCTATACATGCAGCGTCGTTGTGGTTGTTCTCCAGTTCAAATGACACACTAACGCAAACTATATGACCCGAAACAAAATCTACTTTCTTTGTTTAATTTAACCAACCACCGCTGCGGGGGAACATCCAGCCACCGCAGCCTGCATTTCCTATTGACAGATGCGTGCGTGTTCTCGCCGTCGCAGTCCGGGGCGCGCACGTTACCGCACACAGAGAAGATGTAAATAATATATAAACTCCAGCATTAGACCTAAAGAGCGAAAATAAAAGAAAGTGCTTTGTTGTTTAAGCTGTTAACTTTAAGTATACGCTCATGAATAAGTACACACAATACCAACATTTAGAAAACATATATTTGTTTGCGCACAAATGTTTTAAGTGAACATAATGAGAAGATAAAAAACAAACATTTATCAGATTGTCGATTTTAAAATATTGAGCTGCGCAATCTTTGTCTTATTTTCACCGGTAGGTGGCGCTACTTCATTTACTCACTTTTTAGACTTGCTTTGAAGCGCTGCACATTTATGATATGTAGACAGATCCAGTGTAATAAAATCAGACAAAGCACATGGTTACATTCGACACTAAACTCTCACAACAGTAAAACCTCCAATCACAAACAACTCCACTGGCGTCTAGGGTCCTGCTTTTCCTTCAGACTGGAATGGAATACTGGCCCTTCAGCCCTGACTCAGGGGCCGGTTCCTGGGTCAGGTACCACCAGAAAACGGTGTCATACGAGTGTGAGTCACTTTTTTCCTTTTGTTGCTGGTGCACAGATGTTTGAGGGAACTACCCTCAGATGTTACATAAGGGCAGGTTTTCACAAGCTTGAGGATGGGGGTAGCCCCTTTGGTCCGCGGGTAATCGTAGTAATCGTCTCCATGGATACCCAGATGTACACAAAACTGTGACTAATCACTCGGGTCTCCAGGAGTTCTAAATATTGACTCCGATGAGTCTGGCACATTCTAACACGTCAAATAAATCATTTCTGGAAAGAGAAAGCTTTTCTCCGTGTTTTAAGTTGAATATATCTCTTTATTAAAAACATTAGGAGTAAAACAGTAATTTCTAAACATTTCCTTGTAAAATGTATTACTTAAAATTATGCAAAAACATCAACATAAATTATGACCACATAGCTTATCAAGCCTGCACATCTGTCGTAAGAGTCTGCAAAAGTGCTTAGAGTTTAGATTTGTCAGAAATGACTAATGCTGTGAACAAATGGACCAATGTTGATAACAAATGCAACAAATGCTTGTAGTCGTGGTTTTTATTTCTAAGCTACGAGCGTTAGCGATGCTTCAACTCTAAATATCCCTTTGCTTCTGTTTGCTTTATTTTGACAGTGGAGGACAGATTCGTCCTTCGTCCACGCGGAGTCCTTCCTTCATAGCGGCTTGCGCCGGACGCCATGTCAAAGGCCTTTGGCTTTATCCTGAGCGAACGAGTTGACCCATTCCTGCGTGCGCGCTTTGCACTGGTCCCAGCTGTACAGAGGGCGGTACTGGAAGTGACGCGAGGCTTTGTCCGTGCTCACCGTGAAGGAGGTGCTCACGGTGGCGTAGGTGTAACGATTGAGCAACGGCGTGAAGGTGCAGAC
Source organism: Pao palembangensis (assembly GCA_015343265.1). Taxonomy (NCBI): domain Eukaryota; kingdom Metazoa; phylum Chordata; class Actinopteri; order Tetraodontiformes; family Tetraodontidae; genus Pao; species Pao palembangensis. The sequence goes on along the minus strand of CM027085.1, from coordinate 20,146,057 downwards.
GGGGCTCAGTATCCAGCGGAGGAGGTCGTTGACGATGGCCAGCAACCACAGGACGAGCAAGGGGATGCGAATCCTTCGGAAGTTGAAGGTGGAGAGGAACTGCATGTTGAACTCTTCATAACTTTTGTAAGGCGAGTCGTCGTAGCAGTAGAAAGCTTCGCCGCCCAGCGTGTCCGGGCGCTCTCTCAGAGCTCTGGCTGCCAGTATGTGCATCCACGCCACGTTACCTGAAACCAGACAGAAGTAGGCTGTGAAAGGGACCCAACACCTTGACTGCAGCAGAAATATTTCAGCTTCAAAGCACCCAAAGGAAACGGAGAATTGTTCAATGAAACGCGACACCACCGCCATCAGGTGATTAAACCCGAGCGCATCAAACACACCACATTTCCCTTACTGGAGACTCTTGTAATACAGGTTGCCTCAAAGCAACTCTGAGCCACTGCAACAACAAGAGCAGAGAAATCACCTGAAATACTGAAACGCTTCGATTTTAATACTCTATCCACTTTAACACGAAGGAAAATGTCAGTTAGGTGGATCCAAGTTCTCTGGGTTAAACGGGAAACTCAGTGGCACCACTGTGCTAAAGAGACACATCAATCCAGCACTTGAGAAGGTTGGTGAGTTATCTAGAAACTCTGTCAAGGGCGGTTTATCTCAGCGACAGGAAGCTTTCTGTGGGTGACAACGCTGCTTCTGCTTTTAGTCCTCCTGTAACTGTGGCATGTTTGTAGAATCGTAGAGGGCTGGTCAAAAAATAGAGCGCTGCTACTCCAGGCGTGTGCTGCCGGAAGAGAGCGCAGACGCAAAGAGGAAAGGCTGCAGACAGGCTGCAGGTGTGATGCGGGGGTGCACGTAAAAGGCCGACGTTGCTGCTGAGTCAGCCTCACCCGCGTAGACCCGCCCGTGCTCGATGTGCTCTGGGACACCTGTGATGACCACGCCCCCCCTCTGGACGCACTGCTTGTAGAAGTCCCTGATCAGCTCATCCCCGTCGCCGTAGACCCCCGTCGGCCTCAGAGAGCACGTGTACATGCGCTTACCGCCCTGAACCTGCACAAAAAACAGAGAAAGTGGCACGTCACGGTGATTGCGCCGCTTCCTGCTCCAGCTCTGAAGGGCGTTAGGACAGAGCTGTGAATCACCGGTTACCTTGGCGCCGTTCGCCACCAGCACCATTTTCTCCGCCTCTGCTTTGGTTATGGGATAGGCCATGTTGTGACAGATGTCATAAGGTGTGTCCTCGTTGCCTCTGGGGAGAAAGAGTCAAAAAGTCAGCGGAGTAAACGGAGCGATTTTTCCAGCCATGTCTTTGAGTTGGGGCAGGAAAAAACTCACAGCACAAAAATGAAGAGGAGGAGAGGCAGAAGAGAGGTCAAAAGGTCAAGGCAAACCTGTTTATATTTCACATAAGTAAATAGCCAAAAGAATTTGAAACAAGCGGAGATGTAAAACCTGTTTTCTATCAAGTCTGATGACGTCATTCTACTTTAATGGCACTTGGTGGTTTTTCAGCACGCAGCTCTGAGTCACACTGCTTTACGTCTCCCTGTGGTTGGACGGATTCGGCATCAGTTTCTGTGCACGCTCGTGCCAGAACTGCCTCATTTGAAGCGCACAGGAAAAAAGAACGCATCGGAATGTTAGAAAGGACCAGAAGGGCCACAGGAGAAACAGTGACTTGTGACAAGCTGGAGAAGCTGTATTCTCCTCTTTTGTGTTTCTGACCACCAAGTGGACTCTGAGAGCCAAAAAGAAGCCCAACGGATGGACTAATGGCTCCGTGGTGCAACCAAACACTCACCCGGGATCCTGTGAATTAGGGCTGAACGCCATCTGATGTTTCACCATTGTACTGATGTCCCATCTATGCAATTTATGGTCTTTTTTCATTCCATTCACTCACTTTATACACTTAATTCATAGCTGCTTTACATCCATATTCACCTGTCCAGTAACACCTCACCACTGCTCATCTCAATGCAAATACTGCGTTTTCTTTTTTTATATAGTTAATATAATTAATATTAACCACAAAGACAAAAACTTCCAGAAATTCAGAGCTGCGTGGAAGTTTTCCTGGATCGTTTTACCAGAACAGTTTGACAAAACAACATCAGGTGGTTTATGTAAGACTGCTTTATCTACAATTGTGTAACATGGGTGGAGCCTTAATCATAATATCATTCGACACTCTGCTACTACTACTACAAGCCGCACACAGGGGGAACCGTGACGTAAGGTCAGAGGTCAAGGCCGCGGTTAAGGTCACCTGACAAAGTGGTCCTTGTTGTCGTTGGGGCCGACCACGTGCATGCTGCTGGTGTAGATCAGGGACGGGACGCCGCACTCCACGCAGGCGCTGAGGACGTTCTCGGTTCCTGTGGAAGGAGGAAAGCGTGAATTGGGAGACAGACGGTGCCTGTCTGGACACATGGGGCAGAAACCTGGCCAACGGGTCCACATGTGAAACCCATCAAACCCTCCGTCTGAGGGCGATTTTCAGTTCATTGTCTTTGACGCTAAAATCTGCGTAACTCTGAATCCTGATTTTATTCAGGGATTCCTTGGGGACGGACCGAGGAGGAGACGTCCTAAATTCCTGGAATGTTTATCAACTGGTGGAATTTAGACTCAACCGCGCTCTCCAAATGAGCCCAGCAAAAGGTTTCAACCTCGATTTCATCATTTGGACAGAGAGAATTTAACCCTCGAGGCGTACGAATCCCATTCAGATACAGCCTTTTTCTGTCCGTTACAGGGATTAACTGCTCGTACAGAGGCAGCTGCGAGCGGCCGAGTCTGCAGCTGACTCTGACACATGGCGCAAATACCTTGTGTCCATCTGCGGAAGCCCTGCACGCTATCAGGACAGAAGCGAACCGCAACGGCCTCGTTCCATCGGCCTCTAATGTGACTGCTTTGGATCAAATTATTCCTCTGCCAACAGTCCCGGAGTTTAACCAGGCACGATTGCCACGCCTGAGATACAGTAATTAGGGTGTTTTTACAAAGCCTGATGCTATTTTTGCCTGTGGCTGCAACGGTCATTTGGAGGCTTATGGGGCTATGACTATTAAGCTCCAGAAATAGGAGGAAAATGCTGTTTTGCATAGCAAAAACCTGCTTTTAAATCTTAAATGAATTTGCCAACAGTGATGTTGAAACCATGTTTTTCTTTCAGGGACAGGCTCTACCACAGTTGTCCCATTTACTTGAATGTTACACAATCGCAAACAAACTAACAGAAGTCCTTGAAAATCCGCCAAGGCAAGAAGTTATTTCCTCCAGTTTGAGGTTTCCCGGATGAAAACGCTCGTAAATCGGCGTTTCCGCGCCGTCCCCGATTTTGGTCATCAGCCCCGTTGGAGCCTCACCTTTGATATTGACGGAGTAGATGAGGGATTCTGGGATTCTGTGCCAAACGTCCACCAAGCTGGCCATGTGGACGATGACGTCAGCACCGCGGGAGGCCTCCAACACGCTGCTGTAGTCAGTGATGTCCCCCTGGATGACCTCCACCTTTGTTTTCTCTGAGAGGGACATAAAAAGACACGATCAAAAACAGCACACTGTGTTCCTGAAACGGCACGTTTCCTCATAGATAACTCATCTGTTTTAAAAGGATCACTGCTGACGAGCACACGACAAGCACGAGCTGTCCATGTAAAGGACATTCACGAAGGTCATCCGAATGTTGATTATCAGAGCTCTTTTACATGCTGATAACAAAGTCCGACCCAGAAATGTAACAGAGCTGGACTTTTGAACAAGTTGACAGCGCGCAGCTGAGCAATGATTTATTTCAGACACTTCCTGCCTTTCGCACTCACGTCCTGAGCTCTATGGAAGGCAGAGACGTTGAGGAAGGGACCTTAACGCTAATCTGCATCCGACCCAGCGATGCTGAAATGCCTCCTTTTTCTGGGGGCCTTCAATGGAGGCCGATACGGATCTCGCTGCTAACTGGCAGGTCTCTCCGTGGGGCTCAAATTGCGCAGCAACAATAAATGCTGAAAGCCGAACAAAGCAGTTTTCCACTGAGAGGCCCGAGGCGTCATTCATGGCTGAGGCCTCCCTGACACTGACAGAAAAATAATGCTGCTGTTCCTTGTTGTTACCTTATTTCCATAAAGATTAACCTGGCTTATAATTACCTCAAGTCATGTTCCCCCCTTTCATTTCATTACCAAAGAGTATAAAACGACAGAAAACACTGCACACCCGTTCCCAGGCCAGGTTATAAAATCTATCCTGCTGGAGGATATACAGTATAAGGGAGTCCCCTATCCTGGATTACAGCTGCCATCTCTGCAGAGTGACCCGGACACCACGGGGCACATTGGGGAAATTAATGTCACACGCTGTTTTTTTTTTTTCATGTAGAGTTCAGCTAATAAAACATCGAATTGAGCATGACGCAGAAATATGTTCCGAAATTAGACAAGTGTACGCAAATTGTATAATTCAGATTTTTTTTTTAAGAGGTTTTGAATTTTCATGTAACGTTCTGAAATTAGTTTAAAACTAAAGCCACGCAGTCCATCATATTTGTGACTATTTTCTCCCCATATTATAAAGGTGATCCGTTGATTCAAATGATCGGGAACGCAACAAGCGCGAGCGCTTCTCACCTGTGCTGAGTTCGTTTAACCTCGGATCGGGGCATTTGTCGAAGACACGAATCTCCGTCACTTTGTCCTCCTTCTCCAGCAGAAGCCGGACCAGGTGTTTTCCCAGGAAGCCGGAGCCTCCGGTGATGAGGTAGACGAGACCCGGCTGGTTGGACATGCTGTGGCGCTGCAGTGCGGTTCGAACGTGCTCTCGCGGAAACTCGTCTGTCTGCTGGCCCTGAGTCAGTGAACGCAGCACGGCAGGCAACAAGCGCTGCAGAGCTGCTGCGGCTTGTTATACGTGTGCGTGGGACGCGCGTAAAGTCACGTGACACCGCAAAGCTCTTTTGGTTTTAGGAACGTTGATCAGCGGAAGATAAAGGAAAAAGACAAAGACCAAAGGAGTCTGTGATCCCGATTTCTGCCTCTTAAATGTGCTGCCCCGCTTAATTAAGCCATTATTGATATATATATATATATATATATATATATATATAAATTAAAAAAAACAACTATTAACAGACAAAAAAAATCCGTTCATGTGCAGCTGCGCTTGAAACGACAGATTACACAGTAAGAACCGAACCAAAGATTTAAACTCTCAACTTGTGACATGAAGACCCACATCATCTCCCCGGAGCCAAATTTAACTGGAAATGCTAGCTCTGAAACGCTGATGATCACACCCTGAAAATGATGTTTTGCTTGAGTATTTACAAAGGAAAGAAAGAAAAATAAAAATCCTGTTTTTATGCCAAATGTGCTGTTTCACCAGGTAGTTTTATGTAACTTTACTTTGCGCTTTTGCTCTTATGCCTGGAAATATCTAAGCTTTGTTATTATTTAACAAATAAACTGACTGAGTTTGGCGCAGCACCAAAATGGCTTACTTAATCGTTACTTTTTCTCTTGGATATATCATACAGACTTCATAGTGCATAAGGCCAAGGTTTCCAAACCACTGTCGTCGTGACAACACATCTGGAAGCACATCCCGTCAAGCCCAGTTGCTCGTCATCTCTCCTGACTCAGAGGAAAACTTCAAACACAAACAAAACGCCCTTCTCATGATATCTGGGCAGGCCGGGACAGCTGGGTCACCATCTGCACGTACGTGCACGGTCCGGGGTTGCAAATATTCACCTCTGAAATCTCTAGAATTGCACATCAGGTTTTCAACACTTGTCAGGTTTCTTGAGGCAAGAAAAGTTGCATCGGTACAAATCTCAACTTTTGCGACTGAGGAAATTGTTGTTGTAAGGACGCACCTTCCTGTTGAAGCACTTCTCTGTATTTTTAGAAACAAAGAATCGCTTTTTATTTAAAAAATATTTTAATGCACCATTAATAAAGGGTTCAACTCATTAATACAAGAGAAATATCGCAAATAATATTAAAATAATCAAATTAAAAGGAAAAAACAATAAAAAAGAAATGAATGGAAGGTATGTACATGTTTCCTCCTCATGGAGAAAGGAAAAAGAACAACATATTTACAGCTGAAATCAGTGTGTTTCTACGAGAAACAAACACCTCTACAATATTTACACGTACTTTCTGCTATTTTTTTCCTTTTCATCTTTTTGTCCTGTATTAAAAAGGGTCAGTTTGTAATGAAAGGCTTTCACTACAATATTGACAAAAAAAAAAAAAAGAAAAGAAAAAACATATCTTACACATTTTTCATCTTTGTGAGAGACAACAAACGACCCAGAGGTTGGAAATGAACTTTGGACGGCCACAGTCGAGTGAAACAGAGACGACACGAGGGGCATAAAACGCCAAACCGCCTGCGGCCAATCACAACATTTCCTGCCACTCTGCAAACATAAAACCACAGCGTGGGAGGTGTCAGTGACTGACCCACTCATGTATCCTGCAAGGGCCCAACAGACGGTGGCATGAAGGGTCTTTGTTGAGCTAAAACTCAAAAGAAGGTGCCTTCTAAAAACATCTGCAGCACACAGAGCCACAAAGATTATTTCTACTGTTGGAGTTGGGCGAGAAAAGAAACCTGATAATTTCTGATTGGGGACAAACACTGAAGAAAGTGTTGAAGGAGCAACAGAACACTGACAGAATCAGAGGAACAAGCGTCGGTCCTCGCAGATCAAACGTGTGCGCTCACGTAAAAAACACAACATTTATCTACAAATTAACGTGTTTTCACGCTGGGATAAAATCGACAGCTTTGTTGGATTTTTCCTCTCGGGAGAGCGACGCACGGCGGGAAGTCAGAGCGGTCGGTGAATGACAGCGAGCGACTGCGAGGTGCTGACTCAGCTAAACGACTCGGCGTCGAGGCATTGAAGAAACGGTCTGCACGACCGAGGAGCAAAGTCGCTGAAGCTGGTCGTCAGCGCCTTTAAAAACCCTGAATTTGTCTGATATTTCTGTGCGTCGTCCATGTGCAGATATTCACGTGTGGCTGAGGGGATGTTTGTTTCCGTTTTCCGTGCCTTTCTTTCAATGTTGACGAGGAAATACACGTTCTCGAATGCATTATCCCTTTTTTTCCCCAGAAAGAAAACACATTGGCCACGCCCTCTCTCCCTATCTGCACCACCGGTAACACAACCCTTACGTGAAAGATAAAAATGTTTATCAAAGTGCAAATGTGTGTCTGTTTAACGGGTGGTCGTGAGGGCAGCTGTGGGGGGAGAAATGGGGTTGAAATCTGCGTTTGGCTGCCTGAGTAACCTTCTAGTTCAACGTCCCTCGGCAGTTCTCTGTTCCACACAGGCACGGAATCTTGTTCTCCTCCAGAGGGAATTTGTAGTCGTAGGTGATTTCTTCATTGACGGCGATGGCCTGCTTGGAGTAGATCACGATCTTCTTCTGGGACTCGATGGTGATCACCTTGGCGTAACAGTTTGGCTGGAGGAACAGAGGAAAGGGACAGGGATGAGCGGCGGTGGCGGTGGGCGCGAGCGAGCGTCACGGCTCTGCCCGGTCACTCACAGTGCAGCAGTGGTTGATGAATCGCGCCAGGTTGCCACACTTGGTGGCGTCTATAATGGTGTCGTGGTCCACTCGAAACAGGTAGCTGCTCCCGATGCCCTGCTGCGCATACCGCTTCTCGCGATTGTCCGCCACCATCTGGTCACATGACACACAAACCACTGTTCGCCAAAGCGTCCACACACGTCGTGCACTATTTCATCAACAGCAGGGCGAGAGGAGGGGGGCAGTACCTGTCTGATGTTCTGGCCCACGTACTCAATGACCATTTCATCAGCTGCAATGGGCTCCATGGCGAAAAGGCCCCACTCGTGGATCCTGCTGCGGCCGAACCGCAGCTTCTTCTTTCGGAACTAAAAGAAGAAAATTGGAAGAAGCATTTTTGACATTCAATAATAAAACCTTTGTTTGCATTCAGAACTGAATGACAGATGATGAACTGCAGTGAATTTAAAAGCACCAACGTGGGGCTTTCAGAGCGAGGCTTTAAGCGAGTGTACCTTGAGCTGATTAAGCTTCAGCAGGTCGGAGTCCATGACAGCTGTGGTCCCGATGACAGTGAGGAGGCGGCGCTGCTCTGAGCGTCTCTCTGATAACACCCGATTGGCTCCCTGACAACATACAGAGAGCAAAGAGTTTGACGGAAGGACCCGACCTTGCGTTATCGCGTGGCCTTCAGCACGGGGAGGCCGAGTGACCTTGAAGACCAAAAGACCAACAATGTTCTTAGTTTATTTGATAAAACAAGCTGGACCTAATCAGGTGTACTCTGTGGATCTCAGGCCCGCGTGTCCCTTTTGTCCCCGAGGACAGCCGGTTAAGAGGCTGAAAAGTCAAACAGTAGCGCTCGCTTCTCAAAAATGACCAACAAATTAAACTGTAGCCTGTAATAAGACAATTCCAAGCAAGCTTTAGGCTTCAGCTATAGTTATTTAAGAAGGTAGGAGAGTTGGGGAGAAGTGCTAAATCCACCAACACAGCTTAAGTCTGTCGTGTGCACAGTGAAAATAAGATCTCGCACAAGTGGAAACACATGACGCGGGTATAAAAGCAGCAGCTGTCTGCAAATGCCTCGTGTTTCTACCACCTCCAACATAACCTCACAATGACGTAACACGTGGCCATCGATGGACCTTCCTAATGGGAACTAACACGCTCCAATAAAAGGATCAGCTGTAAAGATCTAAAAGAGGAGCAGGTGCTGTTTGGAGACATTCAGTTTAAGTGCTGAAAAGGAAATCAGGAATGGTTGAAAAACCCAACAGCTGAAGCAAAATGATGCCAGAGATCACATATGCAGAGGGTAAAGCTTTAGCCTACAGAAGAAACACTGTGGGTAAAAAATGTGTATTTGTGTATTAGGATCAGCAGGAAATCAGTCCTGATGTGGTACTGTGATATTTGAAGACAACCTTTTAGTCTGATGGTACAAGTTTTCTTGCACGTGATAATAAATATATTAATATACACAATCCTGACACTGGATATAAGGTGTTACCCTGCTAAATATAACAGCACATTCCTCCACAGGGCACGTGACATTGCTTGAGCTAATATTGCACAAATGCTAAATTTAACTAATCCAAGCCCCAAGGTTTCATTGTAGATAAGTCAAATTAATGAATTCTCCACTGCAGACTAAAAGGATAGGAAACTTGCTGGAAGCAGTCATACGTTTTCAGGAACAAATGTGATTGTTATTAGGAAAAGAATCATCACTGCTCCACACGTCGGCTCTGCCCTTCTGGAAACTCACACATCTGCCAGGTGCTGTGTCAGAACCACTGCGGGGATGTTGTTCTTGAAGGTATTCCGGCCAGCTAAATTCCACGGAGATGTCAAACACCATATTATCCATTTGTAAAATCCATATCTGATGGGTTTTCCAGAGTAATGCCGGCGGAGGATCATCTGGGAAGCTCTTTGGATTAATACTTTGCCCTTAGTTTTCCCACTTTGTGAGACTGAATGTGAAATCACTCCATCTAAAACTGCCTGAACCTCTGATGTCATATGTCGTAGGAAGTGTTAATCTGGTCACCATCTGGCTGCTGCTTCACACACATTTCACATGCAGGCCTGTTAGCGTGTTTTTGTGGTGGGGAAAGTGCTTACCGAGGTGTCAACGTTCTCCACCTCCCGTATGACCTGCTCGGGCAGGTCCAGGTCCAGATAGACGTCCTTCTCCTTGCGGCTGATGGCGTAGTAGCCCTCACTCCTGGCACACCCAGTAACATGCTCACGAAGCTGCCCGCCACCGTTCTTCTTCTTACGCCGAGGGTTTGGCAGATTGGTTAGTGGAGCGCAGCAGTCAAGGGAAACAGCAAGATAAAAACTGTAACCTGGTTTCATGTTCGAGGCGTTAAAGAACACACATTCAGGTGGTTAATCTTAAGGATATCAGTGTGGTTGACCCAGTGAGTGTCATTGAGCCAGTCAGAGGTGTGGTCGTTCTGCAGCAGCTTTTCATAAGTCCTCTTCAGCAACATCAAGTCTTCGCCGTCCAGCCCAGAGTTCCAGATGTCGTACAGGATGGTCATCTCCTCGAACTCGCTGCGGTTGTCATACTTCAGAGCCGGTGGTTCTGGTGCTGGGACAGGTTTGGGCCATCTATGGGATGTTGTCAGCCCTGCCTCCTGCAGAAAGAGGCGTTCGCTCTTCCTCAGCTCCTCAACGACCTCATCCTCTGTGTCCGAGCTGGTCAGCTCTCCAGACTCCAGCTCTTCTACATCAACATCTTCCTCCAAATCCGAGTCCTGCACAGAAGCAGACAAATTCTTAATGTTTTGTTTAATGTTGTGTTGTCTGTTGCACGGTAACAAATCTCTCTTCTTCCATGTGAAAATTAGGAAAACCCATGTCTGGGTAAAAAACTCTGGTAACACACTGTCTCCCTTTCTGGTGTTTCCAGGAAGCAAGACAGTGCGTCATGATATGACAAAAGAGGTTTACAGGAAGAAAGAGGAAGTCCCACGCACCTCTAGTTTCCGCTTCCTCTGTTTCTTGACCTGCGTTTCTTTCTGTTTTTTAGGGTGAAGGATTTCAAGGTTTTCTTTATCTTTTCTTCTACGCTTTTTACTAATGTCCTTTTCAAGCTCCAGCTCCCTGCCAGCTGCAATCTTCTTTGATGATGGAGGCAGAGATGTGTCCTGTGACTCAAACAGCACCCCTGCTGTAGGAAAGTTCTCTCCTGCATCTCCTCTAGATGGTACTGCCTCACCGATGACCTCCTCTGGCGCTTCAAGCACACCAGAAATAGTGTTGAGGTCTGCTGGGAGCAACACAGAGTCTTTGGAGGATGTCCTCTTGGTGGTGGAGGGTGCTGTGACAACAGGGGGTTTGCAGTAGTTGTGCTCCATGAGGACAATTACACCCTCAGAACTTATGACCAAAGCAAGTGACTCTGGTGAGAAGAAACTCACTTCCATCTTCTGCTCTTCTGCCTCATCCGACGTCTCCGTCTCCTCCGAGTCCCCTGCATCAGGGTCCATTTTCAAGGCCACATCAGCCAACACTGCCAGATCAGCAGTAGAAGCTGAGGCGAGCTGCAGGAGGCTTGACGCCCCCATTTGCTCTCTGAGTCTCAACCTCTGCTCGCTTTCATCCTCGTCCTCTTGCTCTCTGAGGGAGTGACAGGAAGGAGCAGACAAGCTGGTTGTCCGAGGCCTGCCTCTGGACCGCTTGTTGACAGGAGGTGGAAGCGGAGCCTCCTCGAAGGCCGTCCTGCACATGGATGCGTGGTCAAGGGGCAGGTTCTGCACAGTGCGGCACACCATAAGAGGAGGAGCAGAAGTTCTGGGGGAGTCTTTGCCCCGTTTCCCAGAAGCTTTGGCAGGGCTGGCCTGAGGAGAAACCACCTTTTTGGACTCATCAGCGTTTTGGTTTCGTCCTGGTGAGGGTACAATGAGGGCATTGCCTTCACCTGGTTTGGAGGCAAAGGGAAGTAGCTGAATGCTGTGAGCGGGACGAACTGGGGGCGAGAGGGCGGCAGAGGCCAGGGATTCCGCTGACCTGCCGGAAAGGACAGATTCACCCAGACCTTGGGGAGACGGCGACAGAGGAGCTGCTGGCAAAGTTTTACTGTCGTGTTCAGCTGTGGAGAACGAGACCGTCTTCCTGCGTTTCTTAAGAGGGGGTACCAGAACGACAGGGGACGATGGGCGTGGGTATGGGGGCGATGACGGTCGCTTGGGAGGTGCTGCTGTTGTCTCTGCTTTACTGCTTTTTGCCTCATCTGTGACAGAGAGAGAGAGGTGACTCAATCAGAATAGAATGTGATTAACAAGCTTTTCCAAAACAACAGTCTCACTGATGTGGCAGAAAGCTGACCTCAGATCAGTCAAAATAACACTGTAGGAAGAGGACTGCTGTTGAGGTCTTTCTATTCAGTGTAGGTGGTATTTTTGGTGTGGCTTAGATGAGGAATCCACACAGATTCTATTCTATCCAATTAATTTATGTTATCCGTTACTATAATTAGCATGAACATATAATATGACTCTGCGGTATATAAAAAACTTAATTTACGTAATCAGAATTACTCTGTAATATGCACTTAATATAGATTTTAGACAGACCTGTTTTGACCCCAGCCAGAGAACCAGAGGAGAGCTTTTCTCTGAGGGGAAAAAAAGAAAAAGCACTGAAAAAGCAACAATGCCACCAGACGAGTGTAAGAGATGGTGTAATACAGCTGGAACAAAAATATGAACTGAGAGCAAATCCTCATACCTGGCAGTCATGCTGTCCATGGTGGACTCATCCATGCTGTCCACACTCTCAGCTCTCTCTCCTTCCTCTTCATCTTCAGATGATGATGAGGATGAAGACTCTGAAGAGGAAGAGCCCTCAGAAGATGAAGAGAGGCTCTCGTCATCACTGTCAGCACTGAGGGCATCTGTTAAAAAACAAAGAAAACGTTCATTATTGACTGCTTTACTGTATTAGAAATTAATAATAATATTAGAGGTTTTGATTTACCATCAGAGTCTTTGTCACTCCCCTCTTCTTCCTCATCCTACAAACAAAAAGGCCAGAGTAGAAATAATATTGCTCCAAATGCTGCCATCTAGCGACCACCACGGGTAGAAGCAGGATTATGATTCAGAAACCTTAACTCAAAATTAAACACCACCTACAGCTTACTTATATATTTAGAAATAGCACTTTTCGAGATACTTAAACGATTTATTCATCTTGCCAAACACAAACAAAAACTGTTATCTTTTTAGTCATTTGTGGAGATAATCTTAACTTTTTTTTTTTGGTTTTTATCCCGTTTCTCTTGTTGCCGAGAAAAAAAACAGACACAGACCTTTTCCGATGAAGAGCCATCTGATGTTTCCTCGCCCTCACTACCAAGCTCCCACGGTTTCCTACTCCTCGGCTTCTTTTTCCTCCTCTTGATGACCATCGCTGCTCCCCGTCTGTCTGCCTCAGGTATTCTCCCCTCTGCAGCTGGAAACAGGTCAACCGTTTACATGTTAAACAGGGTAAAGTACGAAACCCCATTGTAATATGTTTTATCTTCAGCTGAGCAAACCTTCATCATCCTCGTCTGGTGGGGTTGAGGGTCGTGGCCTTTTCATGTCTCCCTCTTCAAGGTCCAGAGGGTCTTTCCTTTTCACCTACAGGGGAGCAACTTCAAAAGGTCAATCTAAACAGTTCCACAAAACTGAAAATCCAATTGAAAAATGTTTTTTATTAATCAACACTGTAGATCTGTTCCCATGTCAGTAAAACAATAAAATTAGTGTTCATTAACATATCTAGTTTAAATATGAGGTCATTATATTCAGGCAATATCTACTAATGGTAGACAAAAACAACACAACTGTGAGGTGTAAATCTTCTGGTATAACTAAAGTGGCGGTTTGATGCGTTTACCTTAAATGATGGTAATCGCAGCGCTCCTCGGAGAGAAAATCCCTCCATCCCACCACTCTTGGCCCAATCCAAAAGAGACATGAGAGGCTCCCGAGGTCGGCTGACTTTTTCTTCTTTCTTCTCATCATCTCGTAAGGCGGAGACTCCCCTAACCATCGTCTGGAAAGGCTGCGGGAACATTTCAATTTTAAAATGATCCTGATAGTCTGTACAAGTGTGTCTAAGACAAATTATTTTAAAGAGCAGAGCAGAACTAAGCTAATGTTTAGGCCATTCTGCCTCACCTTGGCCTTCGTCTCTTTCCTTTCCCACCACTCATCAAAAGTTGCAAAGGCAACATTCTCCACCATTTTGCGGTTAAGGTCCCTCTGCATGATGTTCTTCATTTCCTGGATGAGAGCGGCCAGGGCCATCTGCACTGTGGCTTCGTGTGGATTGTCGGCCAGCAGGGGCATTTCCTCTCCTGGAGCCCTGTACTCAGCCCCCTCATCGGGGAGCACAGTGCCATACCCAGGCGGGGGCATGTAAGAAGCGTAGTGTGGTGGTAAGACATGTGGAGGCCAGCCAGTATGGGGAGGTGGGATGCCATGGTGTGGATGAGGTGCTAGTTGAGTATTGTGTGGCTCAGGGTAGGGGTAGGGCATGTGAGGAGGCATGTAGCGATGGTCTTGGTCATAATGAGAACCTGCGCCGCTTCCCTCTTGGTCCATGTAGGGGTGGTGCGCATGTGGGGGTGGCAGAGAGTGTAAATGGTAGGAGGAGTAGTCTGCAGTGGCAGCTTCGCCCGGGCCTGGGGTGCTGTTGGTTGATGCCATGCGCATTTGATGAAGGCGACTCAGCATGTGGGTCTGCATTTGGAAGGACATGGGAGTTCCACCACTGTACTGGTTCATCAGCTCCATGGAGGAGGCATAGTCATACATTTGGTGGGGTACTGGAGGAGGATACTCGGGGTGCAGCTCCATGTGAGGCAGAGGAGGAATCCCCGGAGGAGGTGGGGGCTGGAGAGAGTAACCAGGCGGAGGCGGAGGAGGCAAATGAGGAGGGTAAGAAGGCATTGCGGGATGCATGGAGGTGCCAAAGTGCTGCGAAGAATCAGAAATGGGTGGGGGCGAAGACGAAGGATCCGTTGTCTGGGATGGTATGGCTGCCTGGGATGAAGAGGGGGAGGAACCTGCTGAGGGCTGGTGGCTGGTGGTTATGGCAGTCTCTCCTTCGTCATCAGAGATCTCCATGTCTTCTCCAGAAGAATGAGGGGAGGACTGAAAGACAGCAGCGTACTCCATTTTAATTAAAGATAAAAATTATGGTAATTACTGCTGTCATCAACATCAACTCGAACTTTAATGCTCAAAACAGGTCACCGTACATAGTACTGACAGAAGTCCATTCTTTCTAAACTGCCAAAGAGCTGCCTGTTATTGTTTTTTTGTATTGGCAATATTTTAAGCAAATAAATGGAATTACCTGACTCTTTCCGTTGTACGGTGGTGTGTGCGCTCCTGCCAAGCTCGGTGTATCAATGGAACTGGCCTTCGGAGAATCCTCTTTAAGAGCTACAGGCCCAGGGAGGACAGCCTGAGACTCAGGCTCCTCTGAGAGCAGGACAGTGGAAGAGGACGCCGCAGATGCGGTAAGAACAGAGGGACTCTTCCTACCTTCTCCATCCTTGCCCTGACTCTTCCCTCTGTGACCATCTTTGTCTCTTTCCCCCTTCCTCCTTTGCTCCTTTTCTCCAACATCTCCTTCTTCACTGCCAACTTGTTGCTGTCCCGTTCCATCACCTGACCCACCCCGTCGCTCTCGTCCTTCTCCACGTAAACCACGAAGCCTCTCCTCTTTGCGATCTTCCTCATCTTCCTCATCAGAGGCGAGGAAAGAAAATTTAGCCTTTTGTTCTTTTAAGAGCATCTCGATGCGAGAGTCAAGGCTGCCACTGTGGTAGACGAACGGTAAGCTCTCATTGGTGGAATCTGGCTCTGGGGAGGAAGAGTCCCGTTGAGCAGGAAGTGGAGAATTCGAGGAGGAGGGAAGATGATGTGGAAGAGAGGTAGAGGAGGGGGAGTTGGAGGAGGAAGCGGCAGATATCTGGGGTGGAGAGGAAGGCGGAGGTGTCTTTGGCGGTGCAGGAGGAGTGCTGGGACGGCGTTTAGGTTTTGTCCACTGCTCGCTCTGGGTTGCACTGTCTTGGTTGAAGTCCAGCGTCCCAAGTGTCTCGGCTACAGCTGCTGCAATGACTGACGCTGGTGGGAGAGGAGGCGGGGGTGGAGGGGGTGGGGGCAGAGCACTGTGATGAGCAGATTTATCAGTGCTTACTGGAGGCAGAGAGCCTCTCTCTGCTGAGTTTGTGCCCCCTACATGGCTGGAAACATCCAATCCCTGAGAAAGGGCTGGTGCAGGCTCTTTGGAAGATGAGTACGTGGAGTATGAGGAGGGGGGAGGAGACATGCTGTTAGATGAAGAGCGGTAAGAGTTTGAATTGTATCTTGGGTCAGAGCTGTTGGAGTAGTCACTGTCTCTGTCTCGATCTCTGTCCCTGTCTCGATCCCGGTCCCTGTCCCGATCTCTCTCCCTGTCCCGGTCCCTGTCATGGCTGCTTCTCCTGCGGCTGCTGCTGCCATGGTGGTTATGAGAGTGGTGGTGGTTACGATGCCTGTGGTGGCTGTGTTCGCCAGATCGGGAGCCCAAGCTTTCTCGTCGGTACCCCCTTTCTTCCCTGCGATCCGAGTGGTGGTGGGAATGATGGGAATGGTACTTAGAGGAAGAGTTCATGTCTTGCTGATGATGGTAAGACAACCTTCTAGAGCCAATACCCCCAGAACTGTAGCGCCCCCCAGGTTCTCTGTCACGTTCCCAGTCTCTGTCTGACATAAGGGGCTGGTCGTACTGATTGGAGAGAGGCGGCGGGGGCATGGGGGAGTGGTGTGTGATGTGTGGCCCGGGACCTACAAAGTTGGGGTATGGGGGGAAACACGGTGGCTCACTGGGACGGTATGATGGCGTTGGTGGGTACATGGGCCGACCTCGGTGATACACTGAAGGTTCCTGCGCATCTTCAGAGTAGCGAGACACTTTGTATCCTCCAACCGTAGATGAGACTGCGGAAGATGAGGAGGAGGAAGGTAGCATGTCCTGAGGTGGGTAACCACTGCCCAAAGTGCCACTGTTGTAACCAGGATGCCTACAAAACACAAATAAAGCCTTTTTTTAACAACTCACGGTAAAAGGTTGCAAGCACAATGTAATAAATTTGCTAAAAAATCTTGAACCAGAATTAGCAACCATCATTCTACCATTGATAAAAGCAGATAAAAGGCAGAGTCACTACAAAAACGAATGCTAAAGCTCACTATAACATACAGATGTGTAATTTGGACAATTTTCCTCAATAAATAACAAAATATACTTTTATTTTTTTAATACGCCTTTCTACTCCTGTGAAAAACAATTCAGTTTTACAAATTTCACAAAACACAAGACTCTGATTTCACAGACTATATATTGAACAAAAGTGAGTCTTAGCTTTGAATATTTTATAGAGGAACACTGTAATCTCTAAACATTAACCTGCCACCGGTGTAGCCTGAATCTTGGGAAAAAGGAGTCCCAGATCTGGAGCTATAAGGTGTTCCTCCACCTCCCTGAGATGACACAGAGGAGCCTGTAATAGGGGGTGTGGGTGTGTCCAGACGCTGATCGCTGTACCCAGTATCCCCAGAACAAGGTGTAGCGTTTCCTGTAGAGAGGGACTGGACACCCGCCGACAAAACAGCAAGCTCACTGGAGAGCCTACGCCGGATATCTGATGACTGCAGCAAAAATAGATAAACGGAATGTTGTACAAGTTTAATGGTGCTACGTTTTACTTAAAATATGATATAACTTCAGAAATGACAAAGCATGAATTTTTATTCTGAAACAGTACCGTGTCTGGTGTTGGCTGCGTTGGGGTCTGAGGCTGGACGCTGTCTGCCAAGGCTTTGCCTCCTAAGGGCACCGTTTGAGGAGTGTAAGACCCATTTACTATCAGGTCATAATATTTCTGCCTCTGTTGGCCTGAGTGAAATAGAAGCAATGAGGAAATATGTGGTAACATTATTTACATTGTCAATTATAGCAGCCTACTCTCTTTACTTGTTTGTAAATTTGGTGACAAGGACAATGTATCGAAAAAGGTCAGTGAAATGTTACATATTTACACTGCTTTAATATCATCATTGCAAAGAAATGTTTCTGAAATTGTGTAACCATATTTTTCACATCAAAATCATTCGATGAAAATACAGCAAAGTTGCACGGATACCTTACCTTTAATATCAAGCTGAGCATGAATGATGTTACCCATTACAGAAGTATTGTGCAGTTGTTTGACCGTGTCCTTAGCACCTCTGGTGCTGGTAAACAACACCCTAGCCAAGCCCAAGTGCTTTTTGGTCTTGGGGTGAAACAAAATTTCCATCTCTTCCACCTCCCCAAACTTGGCACACATGTCTGCCAGGAAGGGTTCTTTAATGTTGTCATTGAGTCTAGCGAATGTCACCTCCTTGAGAGGAATAGGGCCCACATAAAACTCATCAAGCTGTCAAAGAGATATAAAATTATAAATATATTTAACAGATAGAAACGCTATTTTGCGAGAGGATACAATTTTCTAGTGACTCTTACCTTAAATTTTGGCACTGGCAAGGACAATTCGGCATACCTGGACCATAACCTCCGTGGCCTAGGATCCCGTAATTCACCCACAGGAGGAAATCCAGAGTCCTGAAATATTGTAAAAACTGTAGACCAAAAATTTTTTTGGAAGTAAATTTGCAAATATCAAAGAATGTAGAATTGACCTTACCGGGACACTGAAATGCACTCCATCATATCTGTAGATTTTCTGTGAGACCCGACGAATGATTGGGTCCTGGACAAGTTTGTAGCTCTTCCACTGCAAACTGACAGCTTTTTGTGTTTCTGCCCCACCGTCTGGATCCATCCTACAACTGAGATTAACACCAAAACCATCAATGAATGGGAACAAACGTCTTCAGAACGTTACCACCACACAGTGCAGTTTGACACGATGACCTGTTTTAAGAGAATTATCGATCAGAAATGCTGCTGTGATGACGGCAAAAACTAAGATTGATCTGGCCGCTGGCGCTAATCTCACTGTATAGGAACAAAACAACGACCTGCGTCACACCAGTAAGCCAGACAAAAACTTTACTTACTACTTATCATTATTATAAAAAATAAGGATAATAACCCAGACGCCCCCGCAGCGAGTACCAAAATGCTGTGCCTTGTCAAAACAATGAGCAGTGTTACGTCACTGACCAATTAGTTAGGATAGCAACTTGCTAGCTGCACCAACAGAAAACAAACACCCCGTTCCTGAGCAATTCAAGATAGCTGCGTTTTGACTCCAATCTCTACTATGTGAACGTTGTAAATGTTAGGACAAGGATCATGATATACAAAGTAAAAATACTAAAGGCTGTGTATTCTTGCTTTAGCTATTGCAAGTTAACGCAGCCGCTGGCTAATGCTAACTAGCGTAAGCATCGTATAAACACTTCGATTCTAAGCTTACCGCCACTTGGGCCGCGTAAACACCATAAATCAATTCCATACATATTGTGCATTCTGATTTGCAAATTTAGCGACTTGCTGTGTTTCAAATTCGCCCACAATTAAACCCAACCTCTACAAAACCTACTGCCCGCTCAACCGAAAGTAGCAACCCGCCGCTCAAGTGTAGGCAGCTACAGCCAGGCCCGGGAGACGAACAAGAAAAACACAGGCTCCCTCACAGAAAACAGACATCTCCGACTCTGCACTTACGCAATTTTGGCGAGTCAGATGGGTGCCGCTACCATCCCGACATTTAGACGATTCATTAACAAGCTTTTCTTCTCGTCAAAGCTACTGTTTTCGTTTAGAAATGCCTATATTGTTAAGAGAGCCGCCATCGCGTAACCAACCTGAAAACCTCGCCTGTTCTCCATCAGCGTACGCGAATGCAGGCTACTATTTCCGACTAGTACTTTCTCCAGAAGCGTGAACGGAAAATTTAATCATAACTCTTTGGATCTATAAAATTAAAATTAGTATGAAATAAAGTGTAGTTCAACACAATGACAGACTAAATACTTTCAAGTGTTATTATTTTATTTACTAAAAAATACGTTTGAATCTGCGTTTCCAAACCCAACCTCAAGAAAGTACAAATTATGAACACAGAAATTGACATTGCGCCCTCTAGAGGTTAATAGGTTAGTGACATTACAGTCCGCAGTTTAGTCTGTGCTTCTGTACTTCAGGACAGAAATATTTAAACCATTACAAGGGATACTAAAAATAAATGAAAGTATAAAACCAATAAAAAGACTACTCAAGATTTAATTACTCACTTGTGCCTTACACAAATCTTTCAGTACCTAATTTATAGAAAGTTTTTAACATCTTTGCAAGAAGCTCCCGCAACTTCCTGTGCATATCAAAAAATGACTTAAATGGTGTGTGATCCCATACAGCAACCTTAAATTCTGCATTTACACTGTGTCTTGGCACTGCAGCCTTTCAGGTTATATATATATATATATATATATATATATATATATATATATATATATATAATTTAAAATGCAATATCTTGATACACTAGTTGCATATTCATTCAATTTACTCCATTTCAAAACTTTAAAATGCAAATCATGATACAATAATTCATATAAAATTTATATGAATGGAAATCTGAATGGATGCTGCCATTTGAGGTCCTCAGCCAGAGCAGCGCAACTAAATTTAGCTTGGACATAGATGGTATGTGAAAGTTAAAATTAGCCTCACCCGTTTTGGTCCCACTTTCACTCTTTGCTGCACTTCTGTCAAACAGGTTTAAATGTGCTGAACTCCACCGCACCCAGCATTCGTCACAGCATTCGTCACAATTTCCCATTTAGTTAAAAAAAAAAAAAAAAAAAATCATTTTTCATCAATTTATAATTAAAGGCACACAACGAAGTTGTCCAACAGGCTCCAGTGCATTTTATTATATTTGCTCAGACCTTCATGAGAAACAGGCTGCAAAAATCAAAAACAATCTCATAGCAGATATAAATAATTGATCGTATTATAATTGATAACACACAAATCCAATATTATCACAACCTCCATTCATTTAAAAATGTGTCTGAATAGCAAAACATCGTGTTCCTGTCCAAATGTAAAAGGCTCACTGAGCCACTCAGGTTTTTAATGATCGGCTCCATATAAAAATGGTACGAGATGTGGCTACAAAGCGGTACTTCTCTGACAGGTCACTCTCAATAAATTAGCTTTGCCACACCATCATCAAACATCAGAGACAGTTAAAGATCCACACACCCAGAGGCACAGATGTGTTCGCAGCTGGAACGGCTGTGGAAACGAGCTGAAAAAAACATTTGAGCTGAGCATCACTGGCGTCATCCTAATTCAAAAATGTTTAGATGCTGTGTGTTTAGATGCTGCACCCGAAAGGTCACAAATGCACTTTTATTGATCGATATCGTCAGCGAGTGCATGCTCAAGGTGCTTCCCATGGGCACCGATGAAGACATGGCGTGCAACGTGGCTGGAAAGGGATGCCGTCGCATGGATCGGTTCCCTTCCTCACAGGCAGGCTTCACACAGCATTCAAACATTTTTTCAAACTGGGACGTTCACATGGCTTTCACTTTGATCTGCTTCATCTTCATCTGCTTCTTCTCCATCTTCTTTTGCTCCCGTCGCTGAGCTGCCTCCTAAAAACACAAGAGAAGAGTGGTTTCACCCTCAGCTGCTCCATGTTTGCCAAAAGGGCTCATTTTCATTCGACACCATGGTCCCATTTCAGACCTCCATACGACGCTGCCTCTCTGGGTCCTCCTCATTCATGATCCTCTCTTTCTCAGCCCTCTTCTTCTCCTCCCGGCGGGTCTGGGCCGCCTCTTGGCGCTGAGCGTGCGTCTGCTTCAGGAAGTTCTCCTCCACGCGAGCTCGGTTCCTGTCGGCCTTCTGTTTGCCCTGAACGCAGGTAGGAGAACGTAAACATGCTGCCGCACCTTCAACTTATGGAAGAAACAGGAAGAACAAACGAGGCGTCATTCATACGCGACGCTGAGCGCTGCTTACCTCTCTGTTGAGGCGGAGCTTCTTGACTTTATCGATGCTGTAGATCACCATGTTCATGAGGGGGAGCAGAGAGTCCATGTCTTTGGGAGACGTGTTGCCCATGCCGGGCACTACACACAAAAGTGAGTGGCACATTTACCTCTGTGGGGTCACAAGGTCAGATTTACAGAGAGAAGGTGCGAATAGTCACCATTAAATGTAAACAGCAGCGTCTTCTTGGTCTCAGGCAGCTTTAAGGGCTGGCCCTCTCTGGAAAATGTTAAGATATCAGTAAATCCTCAGCATGTTTGCCATGTAAAGATGTAAAAAGAAGAATCTCTTACTCTTGCATAACTTTTGGACCAGAAAATTGGTCCGAAAAATGGATGGACTCGATCTTGTCAGCATGGTTTGTGATATAATGCACCATCTAAAGAAATAAGCAGAAATACAAAAGGTCGGTTTCGATCTGAGATGATGATCATTCTGCTGGAATTTTGTATTATATCATCATTGCGCTTTACCTTGTTGTCCATTACTCCGTCTGTCACCTCTCCCATCTCACTCAGAATAGCCAGGGAGTCAGGGAGACCGTATTTGGCCCCAGACTTCGGCTTATCCCCGCAGAACTCGCTCTACAGGTGAACCACAACACACCACTGCATCACAAAAGTGAGCTGAACCTGCATGGAACGACATGGGTGGAAGTTCTGCAGCTTATTTACCAGGTCCTGCATGTCCTTCTGCAGCCTGGCCATGGCCTTCTTAGTACCAACAGCAAACACAAAAGTGTCCATGTCATCATCATTGAGAGTCACTTTGATTTGCTGCAGACAGAAGGATGGAGCCATTTAGATTCCACGTGAGGCATTTCAACAGCTAATGAATGAATACATCACTGCTGCTCATGATGACCTTAACTTTAAGGATCAGCGTGCCTTAAAAGTGACTGATATCAAAAATTATATTAGGTTTATTACAGTTTACATACCACTTGATCACAGACGGGCCGCATCATCCTAGCCAGAACATTGAGGAGGTCCTGCCTCTTCAAAAACTAGAACAAGGAGCATCGTAAGAGCGGATGCTTTGATCCACATGCTACCATCCCTGAAACGTGGCGTGCTAACCTTGAGCTGAATGAGCATGCCTTCACAGCACACGCGCCCGGAGCACCACAGGTTATAGATGTGCTCGTTTTCCTGATTCAGCTTCCCAGTACTGACGGCTTCTTTACTGGTGCCATCATCACCTGTGGACATGAGTTAAACATGCCAACACTCATCTGTCAGATACGGCCTTTTTGTGTTTTGCAGTGTTACGGGTTTATCTGATACGTTTTGTAATCTGTTTAATAATCTGTTTACCAGCTGGAAGGACTCACCCACGAGCGCAAAGTTGCTCTCTAAAAGTTCCCTGTGTGAGCTGAACCAGGCCTGGGCAAGTCGACTGTTCTTGTTCTTGCCAATAATGTAGTTCATGATGTATGCCAACAGGCCCGTCACCATCAGGATCTCCATGTAATAACTCTCCCAGCTGTTCTGCAGATGAGCAGGAACCTGCAAAAGCACAGCAAAGTCAGGAGGATAACAGTGTTTCTGGATATCTGGGAGGAGAACGGGACAGTTGCCCACTTCTGGATATTTCCTGCAGAGATCTGATTTGGGATGAGATCATGTGAGGAAATATGGCTCAGTTTGGTCCATGGCAGAAGAAGGTGGGCAGGAAGATTTAAGCTACAAAACCCATTTTACCGTGTGGATTATGAGGGGGTCCTTTGTGGAGTGGCTTGTCTTCTCCATGTCTCCAATCCCCTCAAATTCTTCCTGGTCATATTTGCTGTATAGGTCTTGTTCCTACGGAAACATTAAAATTACCTTGTTTTTCTAAACATCATATGAGATGACAAAGAACCAAATGCTACCATCTAGTAAGAGTAGACAAAAAACCCCAGTACAACCCAGTTTACAGACCTCAGTTTCTGCATCCTCAAAACCATCCTGGCCGTCTTCTAGTTCCACGGTGGCTTCGTCTTCATCCTCATCTTCTTCATGCTGTGAAGACGACACACGAGGCGGAGGAGCTGTTTCAGGCTCGGTTGGTGGATAATCAGCAATGTCTTCAAACTCGGCAAAGTCGTTGTCATCAAAGTCTACGATGTCCTCGCCATCATCAAAATCATCATTGTAACGCCCACTTGAGACAGGAAAGGCCAGGAGGAAGAGGAGCGCAGGGATCAGGAGGACAAGCGACCTTCGCATGGTGGGACCTGAAGGGACAACAGAAGGGAACAACATCACGCCAAATGTCCATAAAGATTATCTTACAGGAACAGTGAAGAGGTTACACTAGCACAATGTATAACTAGGTCTTTAGACAGTCAATATGTAACATGACTAGTCAAACCTGATATTACTAAATATACAAGTTTGACTGTTGGATGATTGCTCTTCTGGCAATAACATTTAGCCGAAACCTACCCGGCTTTATCCTGCTGTCTTTACTGAGGTGGTCAGCCGGTAAACACACAACATGTCCACATAGGAGAATTTAAACCCATCAGTACCACGAATACTGCAAACACTAAGGAATATCCATGGTTCAGACTCTTTGACACTCGCTGGCCTTTCCTCCTTTAGAATATAAAGAATAAAGCTGTCTCCTGACCAAGTTAAACTTGACAGCACAGAGCGGCACCACTGGGGGAAAGGCTAATCTCTCATTAACTACCATATGGGTGAATCCGCTGAGTAATCAATCTGAAATCTTTGGCTAGCACCATTAATTTTAGCCAACACTTCCTGATAGCGTCACTTAAAAGATAATCAGACATGCGATGGTGCTCTAAAATTCTAAAGAAGTGTAAAAACACTCACAAATATATTGTTTAAGTACAGACCCAACCACCAGCACTTACTCATTAGCACAGCAAGCCGGACGTTAGCAGGCTAACAGTGGCTAACTAATAGGGAAGTTAAAATGAATGGGAATCACACAGATCAGTGAAGAAACGCAACAATTTTCGACGAGAAAACCCTAGCTTGTGGTGTCTGTCTCGGTAAAATATTCTCGAAGCGGAACATACCAGAGGAATTACAGTCGGAACACAGGGACCGATGCTTGAATTCTACTCGCCTGAGCTGTCCTTGATAAGCGTTGCTAACTCCTCAACAAGGAGAGTCGTTATTGGCGGTCCAAAAAAGGTCGTCGAGTGACTTCATCATCAACCGTGTTTTTTTTTTTTTTGTGTTTTTTTTAAACGCATATTACTGTAATGGCGAGAGGACTAATGTGGAGAATAAAACTGAGCAAAATTTTATTTGGAACCGTAAATATTCTTTTAATCCGTTGTTTATACACAGTAGGAACCGCCATGATTGAGTTGCAAATTTTGTGCTCTTCGCATTTTTAATGCTTTGCCTTGATGTATTTTGTATTTCTTTAGTTGCTGACAGTGGTTAAAGTTAATGGATGCTAGTGTTATTGAGGGCAGTTGTAATAAAATGTAACAATGGATAGTATATTGCTTTGAATCAAAGCCTCTTTGAACTTCATTGATCATTGATACATCAAACGCCAAAGCTGCTTTGAAGGCGTGGGTCTCATTAACACATAAATTGTGACCGTGCCTTCGCTCCGGTGGCTCTTAATCATAGACAGATTAAAAGAGAATGATATGTATGTCATAAAAACACTAATAGAGAACCGGGATAAAACAAATACATTTTAGAACGTCCTATGGGGTTTAGATAATACGCTGACAGTCTTGGCAAAAAGACAATTCTTTCAATTTCATATTTTTACGCAATTATACAGCATAAAAAAATAGACTCGACATGATTTAAAGTAATTTCTGTGCACAATTCTGTTCAGGATGTTGTCATCCAGTGGCCACAATGCGCAACTACATGTAGAAGATGTTATAAAGTGAGAAATTGTGATATTAATGTGCTTCCGGTAAAAAAATTCAGACTATTGGCAATGAAAAGCGAGTGGCGGGCTGGCTGAGAATTTATTATACGTTTTTGTCATTCAGGCAATTTTGTTTAATAGCAAAGACCAACAATGTCTCCCAAGGTGGAGGATTTTAAGTACTTAGGGTAAATAGTCCAGAACAATGGAAAATGTTGAAAAGAGGTGAAGACGTGTGTTGGAACGGGTGGATGTGTATGATAGAGTATCAGTAAGAATAAAAGGAAACGTGTACAAGATGGTGAGAGCTTGCAAGCTTACATAGTTGTATGGTTTAGGGACTTTGGCACTAATGAAAAGACATAAAGCGGAGATCGGGGTCACAGAGATGGAAAAAGCTAATGTTCCCTTTGCGAGTAACACAGAAGGACACAGAATCAGGACCGAATTCATCAGATGGGCAGCACGTTAGGTGTTTTCTATAAAGCCAGGGAGGCCAGACTCTGGAGGTGTTGACATTTTCAGAGGAAGGACAGTTAATATATTGGTGGAAAGAGACTGAGGATGCAACTGCCAAGCAGAAGAACTACAGGAAGGCCTGTGGGGAGTTTATGGGTGTAGTAAGAGGACATAAAGTTAGTTGGTCCAAAAGAAGAGAACAAAATTAATAGGGTTAGACTGAGATAGTTGATTCGTTGTAGAGATCTCTGAAGGGATCAGCCAAAAGTCGAAGTCTCCCCATGCATGTGTAATTACTATACAAACGTGAATTACTTAAATTGTTTTTTATTAGCAAATAATAAAACCTAATATTGCCAATAGCGGTATTTCCCTATATTGTAGTCTCCACTGTAAGGCTGAATTTACAAAATCCAGAAATTCAGCAGATAAATAAGAAATTAATTCAACTTTCCAGTTTAACAAATTGGCGTCCTTAAGAATCTCTTGTTTTGAAAACATCAAACGGAAGTCTTGCCTTCCGTTGGTGTGAACGGAATCTTGTGCACGTAACGAGCAATGCGAGTCTTTGTTAAACCAAGTCATATAAAATCGTGCTTTTATACTATGTTTGTTTAAATAGATGTTCGCTACCATAATATCTGTTACGATTCCTCTTACGCGCTAAGTCACTGGTAACAGTTTGCTGGCTGGACTACTTATTTCGCAGTTTGCTAACAGTAGCGTGTTAGCTGCTCGAGACAACAGTTCGGGAGGATGTCGCTTCACGGGAAAAGAAAAGAAATCTACAAATACGAGGCGCCATGGACGGTGTATGCCATGAACTGGAGCGTCCGTCCAGACAAACGCTTTCGCCTGGCCCTCGGGAGTTTCGTGGAGGAGTACAACAACAAGGTGCGTACCGTGAAAACGGCCATTCAACAGCGAGCTAACCTGAAGCTAAAGACGGTAACGTTAGCCAGCTAGTGCTAATGCTAGCTGTCTTTCGCTGCGCTAGCTATACAATGTTAATGTTTGTTTTGTTATTAAACAGTAAATTAATAAAATAAATAATAAGAAAATCCAAGGAAATATGTAATAACTATTCTATTTTCATGGGAAATCCCAACCTTATATATAGCTAAGGCTATTTCTAACTCGTCGCCATGTAAATATACGGGCATTTGGCTTCCTTTAATAAGTCATTTGTTTTTACCCTGGTCCAGGTCCAGCTGGTGGGACTGGAGGAGGAGAGTTCAGAGTTCGTCTGCAGGAACACGTTCGACCATCCTTATCCCACCACAAAGATCATGTGGATCCCCGACACCAAGGGGATTTACCCAGATCTGTTGGCCACCAGTGGCGACTACCTACGAATTTGGAGGGTAGGAAAAAATCGTTAAAAACTATTCTGATTTTCATTTATGTCAAACTGGAATATGATGAATATTTTTTATTTTTAACTTGTGTGTTTGTGTCACACAGGTCAGCGACACAGAAACACGCCTTGAGTGTTTGCTAAATAACAACAAGAATTCCGATTTCTGTGCCCCACTCACCTCTTTTGACTGGAATGAAGTTGATCCCAATCTTTTGGGTAAGCATTCCAGTCCAGTGCACTAACCAAGATGGTTGCTGATTGATTTGCTTAGCGCTTTGCATTCCCCCCCACAGGCACCTCCAGCATCGACACCACCTGCACCATCTGGGGGTTGGAGACAGGTCAAGTGCTGGGACGAGTTAACCTGGTGTCTGGACATGTAAAGACTCAGCTGATTGCTCACGACAAGGAGGTCTGTGTCAGTCTGCAGCGTGTGGTCGTGCACACAGTACAGAAGAACATTCAACAGCGTGTGTGTGTGTGTGTGTGTACAGGTGTATGACATTGCCTTCAGCCGCGCGGGAGGTGGAAGAGACATGTTTGCGTCTGTGGGCGCAGATGGATCGGTCCGAATGTTTGACCTCCGACACCTGGAGCACAGCACCATCATCTACGAAGACCCCCAGCACCACCCTCTCCTCCGCCTCTGCTGGAATAAGCAGGACCCCAACTATTTGGCCACCATGGCCATGGATGGCATGGAGGTGCATTTTCCGACATTTCCGAACACCCCAGAGGGTCTCGAGCACTAACCTGGAACTTTGTCCAAATCTGTGCTTCAGGTGGTCATCCTGGACGTGCGTGTGCCGTGCACGCCAGTGGCGCGGCTCAACAACCATCGCGCGTGTGTCAACGGCATCGCCTGGGCGCCTCATTCCTCGTGTCACATCTGCACAGCAGGTAACAGACAGAAGCGCCAGAGCAACTCAAAATGTCAGAAACTTGATTCTTACGTCACAGATTTAAAACAAAACCATGATTGTTCTGTTGGCGTAGAAAGTTCCATCATATCTGAAAGTACTGCTGTGTTTAAGAACGCGTAAGGGGTCTGAACGTGTCCCGTCTCCTCCCCTCAGCCGACGACCACCAGGCTCTGATCTGGGACATCCAGCAGATGCCGCGGGCCATCGAGGACCCCATCCTGGCCTACACGGCCGAAGGGGAGATCAACAACGTGCAGTGGGCCTCCACACAGCCCGACTGGATCGCCATCTGCTACAACAACTGCCTGGAGATCCTTCGTGTATAAAGACACATTTGGACATGAGATTTTCGCTCCTATCAAGTGGAGGATGAATGAAGGCCGCGGAGGGCTCTGCGGGGACTCCGCAGGAACCCGGTTTACATTTCCTGTCCCCCATCTTTCTTCTCTCCTCCATGTTTAAGCTCTTATTTATTTGGCTTGCAGGTAGTGCTCGGCCTCTGGAAAGCCCTGAGCAGGTGTGTTCAGAGATTTCAGCCTGACATGAAGATGTTGTGAGGGTCTTCTGTCTGATATGTAAAGAAAACGGCCGTCTGTTGCAGAACACGACCTCTGTCTGAGTAGGAGTGTCGTAGGCTTACTGTGGACTCCAACCATATGGATAGCAGATGTCAGATGGTGTGTTTCCGGTTTCATTGTAAATTAACCTGAGAGGGATCCATATTGTTACTGCCGTGGTGTGTTTTTTTTTGTTTTGTTTTGTTTTTTAGCAGACGTGTACAGCAGCACTCAGAACCTACTGGAGCAGCGTCCTTTAAGCCTTTACTACTACTTTTTTCTGGTCTTTCTTTTTCCCAGTAGATGATTGTGCTTGGACAGCAGAATTTCGTGTGTCAGAGGAGAATTTCTGTCCAGTCTGCCTTTTTTTTTTCTTTTTTTTTTGAACAGTTAAAGGATCATGTCCTTGTAGCATGCCATTACAAGGCAAAGTGTACATACATATAAATATATCAACTTAAGATGTCGGTAAGCCAAGTGTTAATGTTGTAGCTTTTTCATAAAGTTTATTATTGAATTTGCCCTAATAAATTGTACTACTTCTTCATGTCCTAGAAACAAATGTGTCATTGTGTTGCCTTTTGGGGGGTTTTCGGAGATGACTGCTAAGATCCTGGAAACATCACTGAATCCTGAGGAAAAGGTATTTTCCTGCCGTCTCTTATGTTGTCATGGCATGAAAACAAAGTTTGATTCGGTACAGCTTTAAGGTTAACGTTTGCACAATTTTCTCTAAAAAACATAAAAAGAGGGGGCACCCGGATTTGAACCGGGGACCTCTTGATCTGCAGTCAAATGCTCTACCACTGAGCTATACCCCCTGTGTCCGGTAGAGGGAAGACGTACAAGCATATAGAAAACATTCTAAAGGCAGCACAGCCTGAGATGTATCCCAGGCTCACAGTAGATTTGAATATATAGGGTTAGCCATATTTTTATTTGTATTTTCTCAAAGTCCTTTATATATTATTTACTTTCTTCTTTATACTGCTGCTGGAATACTGTAATTTCCTCATTGTGGGATAATAAACAAAATTCAATTCAAATTGAAACCTCAGGCTCCTGTGACCCACTAGATGATGCCATTATTTTGTTAAATAGTTTTCAGAAAAACATGTAATGTTTCAGCGCTTTGCTTAAAACTCTGGAAAATAAATACATTGTGGCAACCTGGTGTAACAGCGGTGCATTTAATCTAAAAAACTGAATAACAGGAATTTGTGCTGCAAGAAACGTTATTCATAATTATAAATCCCCAATTAAAAAGCCATTATATTCACCATGTGGTGGAAGTGTGATAAAAAGAACAGTAGGGTTTCCGTCTTACCCATCATGTCTGAGCATGCTGGAAAACACAGGAAGACAGAACTGGCACTGAAGGAAGAGAAAGCAGGCAAACATTTATGAAGAAAAGACAACTAGAAGTGCAAATGTACAATAAACTACAAATTTTATCCCTGCTCTGTTCAATTGTACACATTTTAACCCTACTGATAAAATAAAACATCCTGCTGAATCATGGTTATAAAGAAATTAAAATATGAAATGACAATTATCCTGCATTCTCTTATTTTTACAGTATGCCAGACAGCAACATGTATGTCTGATATCTTCTCCAGAAACACCAAAAGTGCATTTCTTTCATTTAAAACACTCGTTATAATATTTATTAGGTGTATCTTACTGTGGCCGATACAGAAAAAAAATAAATTCAGCTTCACCCACTGACATGGACACACAGATGTTGATTAATAACCAATGATTATTCTTCCCAGTGTACAGTACATCCAATCACAAGTGGTCAGTGATATAGAAACAGGAGAACGCATACGTCCTTTCTTGTTAATTCAACTGACAACACAAGATGGCCTGGTTAAATCGGGCCTAACTGTGCCAAATGTGAGCAAATTAGCATCAGTTAAATTCTAGCAGCTATTAATAAAAAAATTCACCCAGATGACATCGGTGACGATGTAAAAAAAAAAACTCTGCATTTGCTCTTCGTACATTTTCTAAAAGATGGATTCTCTACATTTTTTAAATCCTTTTTTATCAATCATTTATTTACTCCCATATATGCGTACTTATTCCTGACTGAGATGGCTGTATGAGAAGACTCAACATGGCATCGTCAAGGTGGTGTTACAGGAAGATAAAGGAAGTGGGAGGAAGTGATGACACGTCTGCCACATTTATACACTTTTTAAACATAACTGTGCATATCTGCACTTTTTTAATATCTCACCTCTCTTCAACATGATGTGGGATTTGATCCAACAACTACATGATAGATTTACACGTTTGTGTGCTCGCTGTCCAACCTGGTCGTCAAGGACGACCGTTCTGTTTGCAGGACGTGAAGGAAGCCTTGTACACTAAACCACAGCAACCTTTGGGGGGCGCTGTAGAGTCTGTATGAAACAAACTGAACTGAGGGCAAAATGTCCCACTGCAGCGTCTGGACAGAAGACAAAGGAGGAAAAGGAATGAACAGACTGGAGGAAGAAGTACCCAACATTCTAGCTTCCAGGCAGGACAGGATCAGAGAGATGCCTCTGGATATCCTGCGTCTCTGCTGACAGCTCGAGGTGCTCAGGGAGAGACGGGAACCGCTGGCTGCAGCAGTGCTGCAGACGAGGGGGGGTGACATCCACAGGGGGCAGATGCGGCTGCTTGGACTCTGGAGACATGGACATGGTGTCATCTGAGGCCACGGTGAGATGGATCCCACTGGAGAGGGAGTCTTTGGATTTGTGTTTGAGGTCAGGGTCTGGACTCTAACAAAAAGACAACCAGTTAAACCATTAAAAAAAAAAAAAAAAAAAAAATCATTCATTTTTGTAGTCCGATCAAACAAAGAGAGGAAAGCTCAGAACTTGTGGACACCTGTAGGAGTGAGGAGGTGCTGTCCATGTGTGTGGCCTGGATTGGAGGAACCGTGTGGAGTATGGGTGCTCCTGTGCTGTAGAGGGTGGTGGGGTGAGGTGGGTGAGGGCCGGGGGACACAGCACTGTAGGCTGGAGGCACCGGGACCATCTGCCTTTGCAAGAGCTGCAGGATCACGTTGATGTCTGCTGTCATCCGTGTCTCCAGTCTAAATGGAGGGAAAGAGAGACCGTTAGCGGAATACACCATTACGAACACGCCAACACCAGCAGCTGACAGAAGCACAACTACCGCTGACTCACACTTCGCTTGTTCTCTCTCCCTCCACACTTCCTCAGCTCTATTTGTCTTTCCTTGTTCCCTAGAGTCCACAGGATCCCTTCACTCCCACAGTGGGGGTATAGCTCAGTGGTAGAGCATTTGACTGCAGATCAAGAGGTCCCCGGTTCAAATCCGGGTGCCCCCTCAGGAGCTCCTTTTAACAAAACTGACCTGTTCAACTGGGACTGCAGCAGCTCCAGTCTGGATTCCAGCTCACTGGGTCGATCCTCAGCACAGGGCGGAGGACGCAAACTCGCCCGCACTGACGACGTTCCTCGTTGGCTCTCTGACAGCTGGCTGGCCCTGCGGTCGTGCCAGTATCCGTACAGACCTGGCACCCTGAAAGAGGCCGCCGCTGCGGAGCAGGAAAGCCCACCGTTACTCCCCCTTGCCTCAGCATACACTCCCAACAATCAAACCTTCCAGGAATCTGCCGGTGTTGACCTGGATACGGTGGTCCTCCAACATCCACAGACGGCCCCGTTCCAGCTGAGGGTCCGCTGTGAGGCACCAGGTTGAGCCCTGTTGAGGGATAGGCCCTGCTGTCCCCACCTGGGGCGTACAGCTCCACCTTGTCACGCTCCACAGGCTTCATCTCTTCCTCAGACGAGCAGATGCTAACGCTGCTGCAGAGGTCCTCCCAGGGGGACTCTGCCGCAGTTCCCCGGTGGTGGGGCTTTGCCATGTGACAGGACTGATCGTGGTAAGAATCTTCATGGTCCGTGCCGTCTGCCCAAACAGAGTTCCAGGGGAGCCACTGATGAATTTGGATTTCATATAGCAGGAACACTTGGGCTGCATTGTTCCCCACTCACCAGGACGGTTTCGACGGCGCAGGGAGCTTCTCCGATGCCTTGCTCTTCGGTAGCTACAATGAGAGTCTCTGTCCGGACTTGGCTGGTTTATTCGATCTGCCTGATACATATCAGCTTAAGTAATTCAGAAATCTACATCACACATCACACTGGTCTTCATTATTGTTTATAATTATTGACTTACGAGCGGCATAGCGCCGCTACACGTTTCCTGCTCGATTTTTTTTTTGTGTCACGTCGCCCTCTGGTGGCACTCACATCTCTGAGGTTGAAGGTAATCTCCAGGTTGTTCCAGAACAGGTCGGAGAAGTCGGGGTACATGTCCAGCACCTCCAACAGGTCATCTCTGAGGATCTTGTGAAGGTCGCAGTAGGTCAAAGCCCTGACATCAGC
Organism: Pao palembangensis; assembly: GCA_015343265.1. Lineage (NCBI taxonomy): Eukaryota > Metazoa > Chordata > Actinopteri > Tetraodontiformes > Tetraodontidae > Pao > Pao palembangensis. The sequence continues at coordinate 20,112,841 of CM027085.1, read as the reverse complement.
GTTCGATTTACCCGGCCTTCCGTACAGATTGATTGTTTCACCAAAAATGTCGTTCTTGCCTACGGAAGTATCGGCAAAACAAAAGAGGAGCAGGGGGAGACATTGTAAAAAAAAAAAGAGGTAATGCAACCCTTTTCCCTGAAACAGTGCTAAAAGAAATGACCTTTGTGGTCTGGATCTGACTGCTGCAGCTATCGATGATCAATATCACAGTGAAATGGAAGTGGAACTCTGCCCAAGCACCTCTGGCTGTTTGCTGCAAAGGGCAGTATGAGCGTGTGGCTGAATGTGCTGGAGATGGGAGGGTGACTCAACAATGTCAAGAGCCACATACGAAGAAATGTTACAGAAAGGCGGAGCTATACTGGAAAATGTCTGTGGATTCTCACTCATCCAGGTCATAGTTATCCAAAGTTAGATCTCTGTGTGCAACTGCACTGTAAGGTTTCCTTGAAGATGTTTCGCCCTCTCTCCAGAAGGCTTCTTCAGTTCTTACAAGGGCTATATTTTCAAGCTAGGCTCCAGCAGACCCCAGCGACCCAAAGTGTGGATAAAGCAGGCACAGAAAAGGGATGGACAGATATTTTCAAGCTCTGCCCCCAGCAAGTTTAGAACTGAAGAAGCCTCCTGGAGAGAAGGAGAAACATCTTCAAGGAAACCTTACAGTCCAGTTGCACACAGAGAGATCTAACTTTATATATACTGGAAAAAGGACGCGGGAGAGCAGGGTGGGTGTGATGCAGCTCACCCAGTATGGCCACCACCACGTCATCCCTGAGGATCTCGATGGAGCCTCGAGAAATAAAGTAAAGGGCAGTGAGAATGTCGCCGCTGTGGACCAGAGTGTCCCCGGGCGGGGCGTGGGTGGTTTTGAAGCGCATGGCCAGAGCTCGCAGGCAGCCTTTGTTGGCTCCCCGAAAAGCCTTGCAGTGCTGCAGCAAGCTGCGGTTCAGGTGCAGGCAAATGTCAGCCTGCAGACATTCAGGGAAGCCCTTCAACACCTGCAGAGGAACAGAGCATGCTGGGAATAAAGAGCAACATTTGACGGTACGTTAGGCAGGGGGCGCCAGAGAGTCGAGCCTAAACTCACCGCGTTCATGTCGATGCCGTTGGTGTAGGACCAGGCGTGCTGGAAATACTCCTCCAGTCTCTGCCGCAGACCTCCCGGGATCTGGTGGAAGCGGATGAACTCTTTGACCCGCAGCATCTGCGTGTGGTAACGGGCCGTGCCCGAGTACAGCCTCTGAATGATGGCCGACACGTTGCCGAAGATGCTGGCGTACATCAGAGCTGAGCGACACAGACGACAGAAAGACTCTTTTTTCAAGGAAAAGTACTAAAAGATCCAGGTCAGAGCAACATGATGATGCTATCCTGAAGCTATCGGAAGCTTTGGATGTGACTGGTTTAACCAGGATTCAAATCCTTGTTGTCTCTTTCTTTCACTGACATTTAAGCTGCTATAAACTGGAAGTTTGTCCTATAACCCCCCGTTAGACCCCGTGCGTCTCCGTTCGTCCGTCCTCATTAGACTCCATTCAGTCTCCACGGGCTGTGGCTCCGCCCTCAGCAGGGCTGGGGGCTCCCGCTGCCCTCCGGAAAAATACGCATCGCTTCTATTTTGGACGGACGGACGGACGGACGGACGGACGGAGCACGCCGCAACAATCTAGCACAAGGCATCGCGTGCGGCACAGGAAGTCGGGTGCGAAGAAAAAACGAAACATCCGAGAATTTGTCAAAATAAAAGCTCCCGTATTTAGAGCGATGTTTTTTTTTTACGTTATTCCATGCATGAATCATCTTTTTCTTGCGCCATTTTATCTCTTGTTTGTGGATGTGCGAAACAACGTCACAAGTTAACTTATTGTTTGTAGCAGATCTACGAATATATTAAATAAATAAGATAAATATCCAAAATTTACAAGAAATATTTGATGTATTACATATTTTAGGAAAAATTAATAGAATTACCCATAGTAGAGTCACCAAAATCTGAAGAAAGGGGAAATTTTACTCCTCTAGGAACAACGAACGTCTTCTTCTGTGGCTCGTTTCAAAAATTACAAAGTGATAATCTCGGGCGGTCGTACATGATTTCGTTTTCAGCGTCCTGTTGAAAAGAGCGCTCTAAAGACGGGAGCTTTTATTTTCACAATTTCCCGGATGTTTTATTTTCTCTTCGCATCCGACTTCCTGTCCGGCAGGTGGTGGATGGTGCTAGATTGTTGCGGCGTTCTCCGTCCGTCCAGACGCATCTGGGGGAAGCCCGGGGTTAGTGTTGTGACGTCAGCATCTCTCCTACTCACAGCCGATGAGCATGACACAGATGGAGAAGATCTTTTCCGGGTTGGTGTTTGGGGAGACGTTCCCGAAGCCCACGCTGGTCAGGCTGCTGAAGGTGAAGTAGAGGGCTGTGACATACTTGTCCTTGATGGAGGGGCCGGATTCCACGTTGCTGTCGTTGAACTGTTTGCCGATCTGCTCGGCCAGGTTGTCCAGCCAGCCGATCTTCATGGCTCCGATGCGGGCGGAGCTCGTGCGCTCCATGTTACCGATGGCGTACCAGATGCACGCCAGCCAATGGGCAATGAGAGCAAAGGTGCACATGAGGAGGAGGAGCACGGCCGCTCCGTATTCGGAATAACGGTCCAGCTTGCGGGCCACTCGAACCAGCCTCAGCAGTCTGGCTGTTTTCAGTAATCCAATCAGAGTGGTGGTCTGGGGCTGGAAGAGGAGGTCACATTCAGATTAAAGACAACATATGCAAGACACGAGTGTATGCGTGGGTGGTGTGAGGACACTGACGTCCACCGTTTCCCCGTCTTCCTCAGAGCCGGAGCGGAATATGAGCAGGTCAAAGGGGATGGCCGCCACGATGTCGATGAGGAACCAGCCCTTGAAGTAGTGCTGCGCGATGCGTCCGGGATGGCTGACCACCTCCTCGTTGTGGTTGACGTAGGTGGTCCTGAAGTTGATGAGGATGTCCACGATGAACATGACGTCCACCAGCAGGTCCACCACGTTGAGGGGGTTACAAGTGTAGCCGCAGGTGCGCCTCCGCTGCTCCTCCACCTCGCTGAGAAGGAACGCGGCCGAGTACGGCGTGAAAATGGCGGTGTAGATGACCAGCAGCAGGATGAGCCAGTCCCACACCGCTTTGAAAGGGCTGTAGTGAAGGATGGTCCATTTGTGGATGCGTGGGGCCTGGAGCTTGTACTCTGGGAGCACGTCAGCACCGAGAGACAACACCTGAGGAGGCGTAGGGAGAAGCAAATACCCAACTTTAAAAAAAAAAGAACTTTTTTGCAACCTAATGAGGAGAACGAGTAAGAGCCAAAGGGATAAAATCAGCAAGTAAGCAACTGGCCTGTTTAAATAAAATCAAACAGAAACAAGGACATTTATCCATTTTATATCTCTTGCGTTGAGTCAGCAGACCCTCAGGTTTAGGCCAAACTGGCAACACCTCCAGAACCGCTAAGAATTCTTGCTGATGTGGTAAAAATAAAGCCAAAAAAATAGTCAATAAAATGACTGGACAAGTCACTGACCGGTACAACAACTAGAGCTTCTTTGTGCAGACTCTCAGGTTCACCACAGCAGCAGAGAACCAGACTCTTCCAGAAGCTCCAAAGCCCTCCCAGCCCACATGCGGCTCTTTTAGCCCGCGCTCGCTGCGGTCCTTTAGCCTTCATCGCCTGGGCGCAAACGTCCGGCTCAAAGTCAAACGCAGCTGGAGCAGAATCTGTCGTCTCTCCTCTGAATCTGAACCCTGACTGAATTGAAACGCTCCCCCTCTCTGATACCCATTAATGCCCACCACATGACCCCCTTCTGCCAGCGCTGTGATCAAGCGTGCACCAGAATAAAGAGCAGACATTGACTCACTCAGATGAGCCTCTTTAGCTAATTCCTGACAACTCACTGACTCTAGGTCAGGCGTCACCAAATGGCGGCCCCCGGTCCGGATCTGGACCCAGTGATGCTTCTGTCTGGACCCGTGACCAATCTCTGATAAATCACTTTCAGTTTTTTTTAGGCTGAAACCTCTTTAATTAAAGGAAACAATAAGGGGAAAATGTTAAGTCAATGCTGCGTATGCACTTGTCTTTGTCTAAAAGAACCATCTTTTATTTATTGTTTACTGAAAATGTTGACATTTTTACTTGAAGTGTTGGCCTTCAATTTTTTAGGCTGGGACCACTTGAATTTAAGAGGAAAAAAAGGGTTATTTTGCTCTGTTTTTTTTTTTTAAATTTATTTCATTTTGGGGTTTTTGTTTTCTTTAATCTAAAATAAAAGGCCTTAAATGTATTTGCCTGGGCTACTTTTATATATGGTAAAAGAGCTAACCGTTAAACCTGCGTTGTGAAAAATGTGGAACAGGGAAAGGCTATAAGACACAAACTCAGCTTCGTTTCGGGCGTTTTAATTGGAGGAACTTTTAATAATTGGACCTCAGTGACGTTTCACTGAATACTCCTGCTCTACGCGGTCGACTTAACAGTCAGCGCTGGTGTGACTATGCAAAGACCTCATCTCTACGTGCACTGTTGCCCTTGCTTCCAAACCTCCCTGAAGTTTGTAGCTCATTTGTGTTTTAGTTTGAATAAATATGGTCAGAATTTCCATGCAAAAGGGGCCGGATCAGAACTTGGCTAGGAGCTGCAGACACATTCACACAGGAAATATCGCAAAATGACCAGAAATAGTCAAAAGAAACTACTTCTCAAGGAGGAAATACTCAGAGCGTGTACTTGGCCATATACGGTTGAGATGGAAAGCTCATTTTGATCCCAGTCTGCAACAGGATGCTAGCTGCTCCGCGGGCTGCAAACTTGACTCTGTGTCTCAGCAACTGACCAGAGCAGCTGAGCAGATGTGGAAAGGCAACGCGTTAATGAGAGCATAAACACACGGGCAGAGATGCAGTCATCCGAGAAACGGGATTGATATTGCCCCCCCCATCCTGTTTCCTAATGATGAGCAGCAAACAAGAGCCACCGCCGGCTGGCACGCAACACCACGGTAGCGCACAGGTTTGCAAGCAGAGCAGCTGATAAAAAGCAAATTATGCTGCAGAGTTTGTGCGGAAACCTGGAGAAAGCGAATGGTGCTGACCTGCAGAGGTCAAGAGGTGAGCTGGGGGAGGTGGGAGGAACTAGAGAACAACAACAACAACGACAACGACAACAACAGACAAACAATGGAGGGGGTGAGTCTAAAAGGAAAAGAAGGGAGACCCAGAAAGTACTCACAGGCTGAAGTTTCTGCTTGAAGCTCATGCTCATGTGCACCGCCACGAGCAACGCAAAGGAGGCGAGCAGAGACGCGGAGGGGCAGAAGGCAAGTTGCATCCAGCCAGCACATCCTCCCTGCCTGTGGCCCAGCCCTCACTGTGGGATCCTCTTTCAAACAAATTCAATGAACCTTTGCAGCCAGTGACTGCATCCGCCCCCACCACCGGGGCTCATTAAGCAGCCGGCAAAAGTTTGGGCTTGACCTCAGGAAAGACTGTGGGATCAGGAGCGCGTCCCACTAAGAACGCCTTATCAGTGTGGGAAACTCTCCAAACACTGAGCAGCAGGGTTCGCTCAGGAGGACAACGCCACCCTAGCAGGATTTGAGATCATGGGGACACCTCAGCAGGTGCAAACGATTAACGGAGAAGAAGACCGAGCTGAAATATCAGCCTGGTGCTCTGGAAGACTTCAGCTTGTACCTCAGGGTGAAAAAGGCTATCTGCGTATTCTTTTTTCAGCTTGGTCTTATCGTCGTCTAAATAAGCAGTAAGGAGAAGCTTACTGCAAGCGGCCACTAGGGGGCAGACCCATTTCTGCAGAGCGAATGATGTCATTTAAAACCACTCATGCTCTGCCACACCGACTTTGATTTATTAAGTCTTGGTTAGCTAGCATGTTGACATTTTTGAAAGGCACATGATCAGTGGAAACATTTAAATTTTAAAGCTCTTGAACGGAGAAAATCCGCCCCAAGAGAGGTAAAAGTGGCCTGTAGATGCCTGCTCAGAGCACCTTCAGGAGACACGCTGTACTTTTCTTATTCTCATTTCTGAGTTATTATTGATCCTTGAAACAGCCGCAGTAGCTTAGTGCTGCCATTCCTGATCTGGATCTTATCAAAATCTACAGATTCTACGAAGAATCGAACCAGACCAAGCTAGTCGACACCGATAGCCGCAATGGAAGCTCTGCCATTGATTTCAGTTCATTTGTCCAGCGAAGCTGCGCTTGTATAACCACATTGATCACCTATTATCTGTAAATGCTAATCCTTTTGAATGTCAAAGAGAAGCCACCAAAATGTCAGAAGCCAACACAAATGCAGCGTTACGTGCGCACCTTTAAAATCCCCACGCTGGGAAAAATGAAAAGAAAATCTGTTGTAAACTGAATCACAGCCAGGGGGCACAATATGAACACCCTACTTTCTGGAAATAATACACACACACACACACACACACACACACACACACACACAGATATAAGGGTTTTTTATGCATGCAGTTACTAGTCTTTACAAGCTACAGTCAAATCAATTTCAGCGCACCGTGCGCAGCTTCATGTTGTGCAGACAAATCGATACGAACAAAGATCAATGTCAGCCTTCATTTCCCTTCTGTAAGGTGCGAGACAAAATCCAATTATAAAGGCGGGGCAACTAAAAAGTATTGTATAATACAACGTCATCAAAATACAAGTCAGCTATGGCTGCAAACGCTGCAGAGAAAGTTCTGAACTTTAGTAAAAACGATCCCTGGATTAAAGAAATCAACGCTGACCCACGGTCCCAGCAGTCCCAGTCAATTCCAGCTGTTTAACCAGGTTAAAAAGGTTTGACAGATGCAGATGAGGGAGCATGGCGGCTGCCCTCCACTTCCATTAGCTTCACGGGCCAACGTCAATAAACGGGGCGCTGCTCAATGGCCATCAGGCGTCACCATTTTCATCATCACATCTCTTTAGGATTTCAGAAAACCTCTCTCTCTCTCTGACACACACACACACCACACACACTCTGCAGTCTTCACTCTACCGTAACAGCCTTTCCTGTTTTAACCTCCTAAACTCACTTTACAACCAACAAAAGCAGAAACATGACAGAACAAACAGGAGAGTCAGAACAGGAGAGTCACCAAATGGCGGCCCCCGGTCCAGATCCGGACCCAGTGATGCTTCTGTCCGGACCCGTGACCAATCTCTGATAAATCACACCACGGAAGGGCTGCAGCTCGCTGCCGCCGTCATTTTCAGTTCTTTTTAAGGGAGACCTCTTTAATTTAAGAAAAAAATAAGGGAAAAATGTTTAGCCAATGCTGTGTATGTACTCGTTTTTCCCTAAAAGAACCGCCTTTTATTTACTGTTTTCTGAAAATGATGACATTTTTACTTTGAGGTTTTTGTTTTCTATAATCTAAAATAAAAGGCCTTAAATGTATTTGCCTGGGCTACTTTTATATATGGTGCACTCAGTTAAACCTGCATTGTAAAAAATGTGGACATAGTCAAAGGCTATAAGACACAAACTCGACTTCGTTTCGGACCTTTTATACTTGGAGGAACTTTTAATAATTGGACCTCAGTGACTTTTCGTTGAATACTCCAAAGACGCTTGACCCGATTCAGCAAAGCTCAGCCTCAGATTGTTTTTACAGAAAACAAGATCTGAGGACCCGGTGTGAGAACAGGAGCCATACCAAGCTCCCCGCTGCCGCGCTGACACAGGCGACAGCACTTTTTGTCCCAACTTGTCCATGATGTTGGCGGACTCGTGATAACGAGTGAAATGTTCTGCCAGGCCTTGGCCGGGGCCTTCTGTTTGTCAGCTTTCTCAGGGCCGCAGAAGCCATGTTGTACGGAGACAGCGAGGTTTCACACCCTCCGAGCCAAACGCTCATCTGCAGATGTCGTCGGCGAGCACGTAAGCAGGGAACATTTTGGAGCGTTTGCGTTCTAACAGGAAGCGGTTGTGACAGCGTGAGGCGATCGTCTAGTAATGCCTAGTGTCATTCCCCCCACCCCCACGTTCTGGTGAGCAGGGCGAATCATTTCTCATTTCATCGTCAGCAAAGTAAAAGGGAGCTTCAGGGACGTTCTTCTCACCTGGGTGACCTGAGTGACCTTCTCGGTGACATTCTGGGTTCGGTCTTTAATCTTGCTGGGGGCGATGATCTCAATCTCGGTGGGCGAAGGAGGGATCATTCTGTCCGAGCCAAAGGAGAGGGTCACCTGGGGGATGCGGCCGACGGCCCGGTGCCTCACCAGGTCCGAGTCTGACGTGGAGTTCAGAACGCTGGTCTTTAGATCTGCGGGAGAGAGCGGCAACATTGGCGACAGCGTCCCAAAAACACCCCCAGAGAGTGCATTTCAAAGGAGCTTTCTTTCTTTGAACTAAATACTTTCCTTGTCCGACATTTAATGACGTGAAAATAAAAGAAAACATCCAGCCACCTGTCAAACAACTACAGCTGGAGTAGGGCCGTCACGATTGGGGATTTCTGGAGACGATTAATTGTCAGAAAAATAATTACAATTGATGAATATATAATTATATTATGAGCTTTAATAATACACATTCTGTACTGTTCTGTACACCTTAATGAATAAGAGCAATTTAATGACTTTTTGAACACCCAAAAATAGTTGGCGTGTTGCTGTGGAAGGTGGCTCTGGAGACGTTGGTTCACATTTGTTGCGTTAGCGCTTTTGACTCGCACTTTTTTACGGCAAATTTTACAGATGTCTTCCTCCAGGTTACTGGGCTGTCCTTTATCGTTAGGCTAAAAACCAAAATGCACCCACAGCACTGCCGTGGCACGTGGCTTTGGAACCAGAACCTCCCCTTACCCATGTTGTTATTATCCTAGCAATAGCGTATTATCCTAGCCATAGCATATCATCCTAGCCATAGCATATTATCCTAGTCATATCTCGCTGCCCATCCGATCAAGACAAGAGGTAAACAACATGTGGCTGCGACGGTGACGCTGCTGCTGCTGGAGCAATACGATGACGTCAGAGTCAGATTCATAGTTACTTTATGCAACTTTGTGGATAAAATAAATAATTGACGGTAATCGCGAATATGAAAAATAATCGCGATTGACAATTATTGTAATATAAGGGACTACACTAATCTGGAGGTTTAAACGCCACCATTTTGTCCCCAAACACATCAGACTGATGACGTGTGACTGCTGGGCAACACTCACTGCTGTTGCTTCTGGGGTCACCGGGTCGACTGTTCCATTCCACCCTCATTCCGTCAATATCGTCCAGCGATGAGGCTCGCCGGATACTGCGCATGCTGTCACGAGAGCAGCTCCGAGGTATGGATGCCCCCGGGAAGGCCGCGCCTGGGTCCAGCAGGGACCGCTGCTTGGCGGAGGACTGGGCTGCCGGGGAGGGCGGGTCCAGGTCCTGTTCTATCAGAGCTTCCGTCTCAGACTGCATGCAGCTCTCTTTGGACGGGATCCGGAACTCTTTGAGAGGCACGTCCTCGCTGTTTGGCTGGCACGTGCACAGAGAGAGAGAACACGCCATTTTAAATGACATTAAATGACACAGAATGCTTGTGTGTGTGTGTGTGTGTGAGAGTGTGTGTGAGTGCCTCACCTGCAGGTAGTCCACCACCACTCCTTCAAACTGGTCTTTGGAGAGCGATGCCCGCCTCATGGACCGCAGCATCGGCAGCCTCATCTTCAACCTCCGGTTCTGACCTGAGCGACAAACTCTGGGTTCAGATCTTCATCCTGAATCCTCAAAGCCGTAACTTTCATCTTTTAGCAAAATTCCCAGAGTAGCGTGGACATATCAGTGAACACGGCTGGAATTCTCAAATGGACAGAAAATGTGACTGATAATATGAGAAAAAAAAGGTGTAAAAGCATTACAGTAAATCCATCCTTGGGCAACTCTGTGTCTCAGGCTGGATTTGGTGAGGGAGCGATCGATCAGCTCCTGGAAATCGAGGATGAACATGATGACGAGGCCGTCTTCGTTTTTCACAGGGACCACGTCCACCGTGCACGGTCTGCAGGTCCCTTTAAACACCCAGAGAAAGACATCAGCGACACCTTCTCATCTGAGATACACACCCTCAGTCACAGCAGCCCTTCTTCTGTGTGCACGAGGCCAAAAAGGAAACCACGAGACGGAGCGCCAGAAAGAAAGAAAGAAAGAAAGAAGAAAGAAAGAAAGAGGGGCAATTTGAGGGTGTGAGGGAGTTTTTAGCACTGAACGCTAAAAAAGGCTAAATGAGCAGCACTTGGTTCAGGGTTTACTTCACTCTGCAATCAGTGAGGTCTAAAAATAAACCTGGCTGAGACAGCACACACACACACACACACACACACACACACACACACACACACATAACCTGCCACATTCGTGCATAAACTCTGACAAGGTTAGGATAAAGGTGAGGACAACATAGCTGGGCGAATGGAAGACGACGTGCGTGTTCAGCTTCGGTGCACAGTGGGACGCTGGAGACCAAGCACATAGATGCTCAGGGACTGGAGCTGGCTGCCTGATTACATTTCCATGACAACAGAGCTGAACACCCCATGCCCAAATGGTCAGTGACAGAGGAGATGTAAGTAGACTGTAATGTATTAGTGTTTACAACCTCATTACGAGTCCCTGGCTCTGTGCTGCAGCGCAAGCGGGGAAAGCAGAAACAAGCTAAACGAAGAATTCACCCGTTATCTTCTCCTTTTGTATTCGTTCATCTCCCGGGAGCTGGGCATTCAAGTTTTCAATGACGTAACCCGCAGGATAGCTCCGCCCACTGCACTGGGGGAGCTCTAATTAGTCCGGGTGATAAAACCCACCTGAGTGGGCGCAGACTCCTTTAATTAGAGGAATCTGCTGTCAGAACGAGTAATTAGAACACTAGGAATGTAGTCCAGATGAAAAAGGGTAAAAGGAAGATGCTCAGTCAAGTACAAGTTTTGAAATGCAGAGCTGCTTCCTGCAGGAAATTTCACAATAAATCACACATCATTTCAATCAATTATTAAAGTTCTAAAACTGAGCTCAGTAATTATCTTTGGGAAGGTCTTCAGGCCTACAGTATCACCCCCATGTGGAAATGGCTGCTATGACAGACCCTGGAAGAGTTCCTGAGATGGGCCAGATGTCTCCACGCAAACCCTCCAAGCTCTCCTCCCGCTGTACCTTCTTTAGCGTAGTAGAGGATCTCCACCTTGCGCTCCTCGGAGCCCAGCAGGGCCTGGGCCAGCTGGGCCAGAGCGCTCTTCATGGTCCCGGGTCCCACCAGAAACTGGCAGGTGCAGGGCTGCTGCATGATCTCCGCCCGGGTGAACCCAAACATCTGGCAGAAGCCTTCGTTGCAGTAGATGATCCCGCAGTTCTTGATTTGCGCGTTGGCGATCAGAAACTTGCGGTCTGTTGAGCAGAAAGACACTTTGGGTCAGTTTTGAACGTATTTGACCTGTTTTCTCTAAGCAATTTGCTCAGGTAGAACAAGTTCTAAACGCGGACCAGATCGCTCTTGGCGGCGATAGCTGATGTTCCTTAGCCAGAAATTACTTTGCAGAAATGATCTTACTTGTCATAAAGTGATTAAAATCAGTGTTCGACTTGATTCACTTGTTTAGCAAGTTTAAAAAACTCAGGTAATAAAAGGGAACAGCAGCTAGCTGCATACGCAACATACTAGCGAACCCTACTGTAGCTTAAGTGGTTAAACTGACCACATAAGGCTACATGTTCAAGCCAAATCTTGTGAATTTTCAGTTTCGTCCAGTTTTGACTAAAAGTGAACTCATTGTTTTAACTTTAGGGAACAACAAAGCCTAATTTCCCACGGTGGGGTGGGTGTCATCAACGTCGCCTCTCACACCGGCTCTGAAAGCAGCTTATTGCTGCCCGTCAGGATTAGCTTTTAAATGTAACCTAGCTTTTAAATCTTTTAAATCTAATGTTGTTGAATCTGTTTTTTGGAACAAGAGAAACAAAACAGGTTGTTGATGCTGGTGAGAGAGACGGACACAAGGCCAGCTTTGTGTGAAGGTCGCTAATGGAGAATTAGCTGAATGAGAAGAGCACAGGCCTCCTCTGTAATATGGCGCTGAACCTTTTATCATCCTGTGGTGTGACTGGGTAAAACTACTCAGCCAGTCTGCTGCCTAAACGGGAAGGGACCCAAAAACCTGATTGCGTTGCTAAGCGTTGCTAAGCAGCGCTGTGACACGGGCGCTCACCTACGCGTGACCGCCTACACCGCACACAGGTGAGACCTGAGTAAAACTCCGAGAAAGCTGCCGGCCGCCTGGTTTCACTCCATGCGAGGTCAGAGATCGATCTCAAATCAGGGTCATTTTCAGTCACCCTGAGCTAAAAGACTGAACCATCCATTTTCATAAAAGAACATGGAAAATAACTCATGAAAAAGGGGTAAAAAGGTGTTCACATGTTAGGTATTCTATCTTTAGTTCAAAATAATGTTTTAATCATTTCAGCACAACAAAACAAGATGTGAAATGATGACTTTGTCTACAATGTTTTGTGATGGCGTCCGCGCTTGGACGCCATCAAAAGTCAATTCCACTCACTTTGTTCGTCGAATTTCCTGATGATGGTGTCCAGGTAGGTGTTCTGGAGCGCGACATGACCGCGTCTCACCGGCATTTTGCTGCTGAGAGGTGAGACTCCTCCGACACATGAACCTCAGCAGTTTCCTCCAATTAAAGACGCAAAGAAAGTCCGAATAAACGAGAGGAAAAAGCCCAGAATCCACCTGGCGAGAGGACCAGCGTCTGATGGAGGACTGAAGGATGATGGAGAGAAGCGCCCCGGTTGCCAGGGAGATGGCGGATGCGAGATGTTGCACGCGGACAACGTGACTCGATGCCCGAAAGCACTTTAAAAACACACAAAATAGCTGATAAAGTGGCAGATGTACTCTGCTGTCTGTTGCGGTGAAGTTGGAGATCACAACCGCAGCGATGTGGGTTTTATAGCCGCGGAGCGTCCATCCAGTTCGGCTACAGACGGAGAAAAAAAAACAAAAACTCCCGGTTGCCACTTTGCCCTGGATCCGTCGCCGTTCTACCGCCCGCCAGGCTCAAGGGCGGCCGCCAGCACCGTCAAGTCCGCGTGAGTTCACAAGAGCGGAAGTGACGTCTGTAGCCTGTCAAAAAATGTTAGATTTCCTTAAAAACATATTTTAGAGGATGTTTCGGAGACCCGTAAGTTGAAAAAGGGGTAAGAAAAAAATGTAGACCAGCATTTTTAACACAAGCGTTAGATAAATGTGGTATTTGGTGCTGAACAATACCGGATATCGGCGATATCCCATTTTATTTTGAAATCCGTATCCGAAAGACCTATGGATGACTTGACACAGGTCTGACAGTGACAGAAGGCAGACCCACATCAGTCCACTCTGGCTCCCTCCACATCAAGTCTCTGAGCTCAAAATAGCAGCATCTTCTCTGAGTGGCTGCCATATACACCCCTCGCTATCATATTCATCTATAGTCATGATAAGCTGTACATGGCAGCCGCGTTGCGTGTGTGATTGCAGGCGGGCTGGGAGGTGCTGTCTCATTCAGCTCTAAAAATCTGCACCGGTTTGTTCCGATGTCAGTGGGAAATCAAACAGAAATAATGAATGATGACAATTTACTTTTTTTTTTTTTTTTTTTTAACTAAAAAATCAACCGCGGAGGAGCCATCGAACCATCTATGGTGTAACCTTAAAAGAGACGTGCAGAGAGAGGGCTCCACTTTTTATGGGGACAGAAGCATCCAGAGTGGAATTTATTAGCACAGCTCCATCTGCAAGCACACGAGGACCAAATGAGATGGACTCAGACTCATCTTTACTTCACCATCTTTCTGCTGCAACAGCTGCCCAGAAGTTTGTATGTGCCACATAAAGGTCACATTGACAGGCTATAAAGTGGCGTCCTGACTTGTGGATACTCTGACTTGTGTTTGCTAACAGCTGCCACAGGATGTTTTACTGATCCACGATGCTGAGACACAGTGGAGGCGCTAACAGCAGGGCAGTGTTTCCACAAGGATTTTCCCTTTCTCATCTAAATGACGGAATAATAAGATAATAGGAGGTGCGCGCTCTGTGTTTTGTCTTGATGACCTCCATGAAAGAAGGCTAAAATTAACCCACGAGCGCTCGTGACTTCCCATGAGCCCCTCGAGTCAAGTAAGACGGGAATACAGACTTAAAGAGGTGAGCAAACAAGAACATGAGCGCTGACCTCGCCGTGCAGCCTAACCCTGACTACCGAAGGACTTTACAACGCAACGGCCGTCACATTTCCCAGCATTATTACCATCGTGAACGACAAAGCGCGCCCCGACATGAGTGCTTTTCTTTTAAATATGATTCCATCCCAGGCACTGTCACCACACTTCAGGTTTCGAACGATAAAGGGCTCAAAAGTGTCACCTTTTGACCTTTCCCAGCCACGTGGGACAGACTCAGGCATCATCTCCATTCCTGAGATAAGAGTCAAACTGTACTTCCATACTGGATGCACACGGTACACACACCCACGCAGTGACACCAGAAGGGGCAGTTATGTTAAATTTGCTGAAGGCTAAAGGCTCAAAATGTGGATTCCGCCCCCCCGCCACCCCACCCCACCCCCCGTCTCCTCTCTGTGCTTTTAGTCCAAACATGAGGAGACATTTTTATAACCCTGAGGTGTTTTTGACAAGTCACTCCCATTTTGAGCTGCATCTCTGCCAACACTCACCTATTTTTGGCCACAAGTATCTTTCGGCTTTATACTGTAACGCTCAAAACAACGTGTGATGTTAGCGGAAGTGAACCCTTCTGTGGTGGTCTTCAGGCGGGGCTGACTGAGACGCAGAAACAACCTCTGCCGGGACATGTTCCACGCGTTTCATCCAGGTGAGGCGCTTACGCGGGTACTGAAGGACGCCATATGACAGCCTTGTTACATGCTCACATCTGCAGCTTCTTCCTCAAGTGACAGCTAACAACTCACATGGGAGGGAGGGCTGCGGGGAAAGAGGTGGGTGACGAGTCTGAAAGCTGAGGAGGGGAGAAGGTGGGAAACGGAACAATGAATTAGTGTCCTTGGCAGCAACAGTCGGCGCCGCGCTCATTAGCGGCTGCACTCTGTCAGCTCGGGTTCCAGCGGGGCTTTGATTGGTGTTCATCCATCAGTCCGCCCTTCCCTCCAGCCTGCTTCACACTCCTTCAAAGCAGAAAAACAGGGATTTGAAGGGGCCGGCGTGGATGGGCCGTGTCTCACTGCACCAACCGGCTGCAGGGCAAAGATCATGTCACACGTCTCCTCCACACCTCCGTGCACGCTCTGCCTCTATCACTTCTGCTGGACAGAGTGGGTTGAACACATGCTGGTGTCAGGAAAAGACGGTGTTTTATCAGGCCGCGCAGCAGACAGCAGGTTTCAACACGTCTGCTTTGGAGGGAAGGGTTGGAGAAAACACCTCACACGCTTCCAGGTGTTCGTCTGGGCCGAGCAGACCCCTCCTCTCCGTTTACGCTGTAATGGTTGCCATGGTCACTGCACATCAGGTACGGAGCAACAGTCAGCGGACTGTGATTGGTGCCGACTGCTTTGGTGATTTGTGAGAGTTTTATCAGCTGTAAATTGACCAAAAGTGTTGCTTTAGCAGCTCTTTGAGGTGGGCGATGTCGTGAGACCTCATCGCTCGTCCAGACTCATTTTCTCTCCAGATTGTTTTTGATTGATTTTGTTGATTTTGGAGGAAAACTGAACCGTGAGCAACGCATCTGCGAACGCCTGGAGACCAAAGAACGGAACGCAAAGTAGCAGCAGAGTTTAATCCCCAGTTCATTCCACGTACATTCACCTCTTTTCTTTTCCCTGCTCTGAGAGGCGCGAGCCCCAGAGTCTCCTGCGCATGTTTCACCACAACCTCCAGCGCTCTGCGTTCTAGTCAAACACCATTGTTTCAAGGACTCTTTCTACAGCGGCTAATCTGGAACGACATTAAAAGCTGTCAGAGTTAGACAAAACAGGCATTTCCAGCCATTTTAGCAGAACTGGCTGAAGCTGACGTCGACGTCAAGCTATAGATCAAATATGGATGATGCGTTTCTAATGACGGTGGGAGGTCGGGATGAGGAGCTGAATGAGGAAAAAGAAGAATGAGATGACTGATGGGGCAGCCATTTCTCAAGACGTCGTCAAACTTCAAGGAAGGTCCTTGTGCTCAGTGGTTGATTCCTTGATGATCTGAAACAGAAAGAGAGATTGAAAAATGAGAAAAGAGAACGAGACTCTCTTTCCGTGGGATCAGGTGTTCAACGCGGAGGGTTAAAGTCCCTCACCTCACCGTCTCTGGTCTCCACGGTTCGGACCAGGATGCTCCTCTTCCCGTGCGCCTCGGGGGTCCTGGTATCCAGGTTTGTGTCTGCGAGAGGAAAAGGCAGAGGTTTGAAAGACTGTAGACGGGCATCAAAACCGGACATTTAGCAGAGGATGTGAGCGGAGCACTTTAAATGTCAAACGTTGACATTCAAATGGCAGAGGAGGGTTTTCTTTTTGTTTAATAAAAGAAGGAAAAGGATCTGAGTTGCAGACAGACCCTCAAGCCCCCACACCTTCTCATGAAACCTGCTAATAAATATACAGACCTCTAAAATGAAGGTTAGAAAAGCTCTGAACAGGAACGGTGATGCTGGAGGAAAAAAAGGAGAAAAAACAGTCAGCATATTCAATAAAAAAGAAAAAAGACGTGAGCTCATCACTGTCTGACCGGCTCTCCTCTCCCTCCAGCAGCTTCCTGTAGGTGGCGATCTCGATATCCAGGGCCAGTTTGACGTTGAGAAGGTCCTGGTACTCCTGCAGGTGTCTGGCCATCTCCTCCTTCAGAGCTCGGATGTCCTCCTCAAGATGGCTCACTGTGTCCTGGTAGGCAGCCGTCTCCGTGGAGAAGCGGTCCTCCACGTCCCGGAGCTGGCGCTCCAGAGCCTCATTCTGGAGGAGCAGAGGAAGCAGACGCCACTACTCAGCAGCACCTCATGGAACAAGCGTCCGCAGGCTGAACCGATCGGCTCGGATGGAGGAAGCCACCGATGCTTGATGCATCCTTGTTGCCATAGTGACGCTGAATCAAGGCGGTGGGACAGAAAGTCCTCGGATGAAAAGTGAAGCTTTGAGGTCAGGGAGACTTACTGCCCCACGGAGAGCCTCAAGGTCGCAGCTCGACACTTGGAGCTGGCGCCGGTACTCGTTGGCCTCCTGCTTGGCCTGACGCAGAGCTTCTGCGCTCCGACTGGCTGCATCCGTCAAGTCAGAGAACTGGAGAAAAAGCGAGTGTGAGCACAAGCCGGCCTCCTCGCCGGGACCAGCGCTAACGTCGGCGTCTCCCCACCTTGGAGCGGTACCACTCCTCCGTCTCCTGCACGTTGGATGAGGCCACGGTCTCGTACTGGAGCCTGATGTCTCTCAGAGCTGCGCTCAGATCCGGTTTGGACACGTCCAGGTCGACGTGAACCTGCTGGGCCGCGATCACTTCCTGTAACTCACGCAGTTCCTGGGAGGAGGAGGAGGAGGAGGAGCTTGAGTGAGGAAAGTGCCTGGAGCTTCGTTTCTTTCAGCTCTACTCTCACTTCATCATGAGTCTTCTTCAGGAAGTTTATCTCATCCTGCAGGGACTCGATCTTCCTCTCCAGCTGCACCCGATTTAGCGACGCTTCGTCCACGTCCTTTGCAAAGAGCGAGACAGATTTCCAACTCTGGTTACCCTCTGATGATCAACCTGAGCTTGACAGTCAAATAATCTCCCCTTTCATCGGCTTACCTGTCTGAAGGCGTCCAAATCGTTCTCTGCTTCCTGCCGGAGGCCAGTCTCTTCCTGCAACCTGAGGAAACCAGAGCAAGACTGAAACAAACCCAAATGAAAAGAACAATGGAACCTTTCCGTCATGTTGTTGCTCTCCGTAAGGTGTGCATGGAAAACGGGCGCAGGAGCCTCATCTGAAGTGTTTTCATCAGGCTTTCAGTGTCGGCGCCGCGTGCTCGGGGACGTGCTTGGAGCTCAGCTGAGCTCTCATGCATCATTACACTTTCGCTTCAGTCTAACAGGCAGAGGCCTTTCCCACGGGACAGAGTTCTCTCTCTCTCTCTCACTCACACACACACACACACACATGAGCGACCTCTGACCCTCTCAGACACGGCTTTCAATGGTTTCAGACGAGCGGCAGCTGTGACGTAGGAGTGTGTGGACGACTTGGTAATGAGCGTTTCTCTACTGCCACATTTTTCCTTCTTTGAAACGGTGTGTGTGAGCAGGGGAGGAGCAGGGGCCTTTGTGCTGCCACGGCATTGTGCTGGCCTCATTCCTTCACATTGACTGGGCGGGTGGATGGGTGGGGTGCGGGGTTCAGCCGGGATCAAATTTGTAAAGAGGGATCCAGTCGGAGCAGAGCCGTCTGCATTCCAGCAAATTAGAGACAGACGCGAATCTGCATCTAAATGTGCTGATTATTCCAGACTTATATTCCCACTGACCAAACGGTTTTCCGTCAAACCCCGGCGCCCCGACACATTTCTCAGCAAATTGAAATCCTAATCTGAGGAGGATTCCTTTCGACCTCTCCGTTTAGATTTTTCTACACTTGCAGACGTTATCAGTTTCATCCTGCTTCTGCAGTTTTAGAAAACACGGAAGCTCCAGACATTTGGACAGCAGTAAACGGATAAAACAGACATTGATGGAGCGCCCTCGGCCCCGCCCGTTGCCTCCTACCTCTGCTTGAGAGTGGCCAGGTCTGCAGCCAGGTTGTCCCTGTCTATCTCCAGCCGGCCTTTGCCTGCAGTCAGGCCGTCCACCTGCGCGCGCAGCTCCCTCAGCTCCTGCTGGTAGATGTCCCCCAGCCGGCTCGGTTCTTTGCCCTTCAGCTGGGTCAGCTCGGCCACCAGCACCTTGTTCTGCTGCTCCAGCAGGCGCACCTTCTCGATGTAGCTGGCGAAGCGGTCGTTCAGGCCCATCATCTCCACCTTCTCGTTGGTGCGCGTCTCCTTGTACTGGGCCTTCATCAGGCTGTCTGCAGAGAAGTCCAGCCGGTCCGCAGGGCTGCCCAGGAGCAGGGCCGTGCTGGACGAGCTGAAGGCCAGCCGGGATATCGGGCTGGAGCGGCTGACGCTGCGGGGCGCTCCATGCCAGGAGGCCCTGCTGGGAGCCAGGCTCCCGATCCGGCCTGCAAGGCTGCTGCTGGAGACCTGCGAGCCGTAACGCTTCCTGTACGAGGACTGCGAGCGCTGACTCTCTATGACGGCCACTGGAACTCTTTCTGGGCGCAAACTGAGCTTTTATAGAGCCGAGCAAACCCCCAAAGTCCAACGCTGGGAGGCCGGGGGGTGGGGCAGCGAGAAGGGAGGGAGTGAGGCAGTGAAAGGGACAAAGGGGGAGAGCAGAGGGGTCACTCTCCAGGAGCTGTGTGCCAGGGATCCTCTCTCCCGCTTTCCGCCTCTCCTCACCCTCTCTCCCTTACTTTTCAGCCCTTTTTGTGCTCCCTCTCTCTTTTTCTGTTCCATCTGAATTGAAAGGAATGTGTGACAAGGTCTAGCCACCAGTTCACCCCGACCACACACCTCCTGAGACAAAAACAGAAAGGAGGGACGCCGCTTCAGTGAAACCAGCTTCAGTCTCTATTCAGGGAAAACAACAACGCCAACGACGTCTCTCCTGTGATCCTGTTTCTGCAGTATTAGTCCTTAAGCAAGGATTACAAATTAGATTTATTTTTTTTCTTGGGTTCTTTAAGAGAAGATGGATTTTCTTTCCTGCTAAATAACCAAGAGGCAGATTGTTAAATTGGTAATCTGGGTTTAATCTGTTTGATTTATCACATTTTGCCAAAGGTTAGCTTTTGGTGAATGTGCATTTTGTGTTTGGAAAGCTGTGTGTTTGTCTGGTGGACAAGTGTGGTTTCCAGTTTCATGCTAACAGGCCTGCAGATGGAGAATTTGGAGGTTCTGGATGAGACTCTGGACAGAATTCTGGGTGCTCAGACAACCTGCTGGCTCCAAAAGACAGATGGCGAGTGGAGGAAGAGTGGGTTGATGTGGTGGTGGGGGGGGACTTTCATCTGAACCCCAGGCGGCCCAACATAGGCTTGGTTATAAAACCATGCTCACCCACTGCCCAGACAACCGCTAAACCGGCAACTCTGGATGAAAATGGGAGTACTGCGGGAGTACTTCACAGGATTACTGCAAACTAGCTCCACAGAAAGTAACAATTCTGCCAGTTTAGGGATTTAGAGGTTTGCAGGACTTAAAAGATGAAAAATGTGCAGTGAAATAGAGACTACACAGCTAAGGAGTGAGCTTCTGGAAGTGCAGAAGAAGAAACTCTGCTGCAGGTTAATTCCTCACCGCAGTAGGACACAAAGGGCCTCTCTGTTACTGGGCCATACAATCAAAGGAACTGCAAACCAGTTGGGGCTGGTCGACAGTGAATAAAAGGCAGAACAAAGCTTCAGACTCAGGTTTGAAGCCTGGGTTGGATCATGAGCCACGCTAGCTGTCTGGCCTCTGTGGATGTTTCAGACAATGGCAGTGGTTGCCTCAGATCTGGTCACTGCGGTAACGTGACCCCAAACATTAAACATCCACAGAAACACCACCCTGCCCCGCTGGACTGCCCAAACAGCTGATTTACGGCACCAGGAGACACACAGGATCCCTGCTGTGAACGGCTCAGCAGCTCCCTGATCGATGCCAGAGGCCGATCCAAATTAA
The DNA here is from genome assembly GCA_015343265.1 of Pao palembangensis. Classification (NCBI taxonomy): domain Eukaryota; kingdom Metazoa; phylum Chordata; class Actinopteri; order Tetraodontiformes; family Tetraodontidae; genus Pao; species Pao palembangensis. The sequence continues at coordinate 20,092,050 of CM027085.1, read as the reverse complement.
ATCCTGTTTGTTGTTGTTGTTTGTGTTCATATTTCCTGTTTGCTTGTGTTTTAAGCAGTAAAATATGAACTCAGACTAACGCCGTGATGCTGTGCATCAACATCGCTAATCAAGTTTTCTGAATCCCGAGACAAGAAACAGTGTCACTGACCCAGTCAGGCTCCAGTCGGGCTCCAGTCGGGCTCGAGAAGGGCTCCAGTCAGGCTCGAGAAGGGCTCCAGTCGGGCTTGAGTAGGGCTCCAGTCGGGCTCCAGTCAGGCACGAGTAGGGCTCCAGTCAGGCTCCAGTCAGGCTCGAGTAGGGCTCCAGTCAGGCTCCAGTCAGGCTTGAGTCGGGTTTCCAGTCAGGCTCCAGTTGGACTCGAGTAGGGCTCCAGTCAGGCTTCAGTCAGGTTCCAGTCAGGCTCCAGTCAGGTTCCAGTCAGACTCCAGTCAGGCTCCAGTCGGGCTCCAGTCGGGCTCCAGTCGGGCTCCAGTCAGGTTTCCAGTCAGGCTCCAGTTGGGCTTGAGTAGGGCTCCAGTCAGGTTCCAGTCAGGGTCCAGTCAGGTTCCAGTAAGACTCCAGTCAGGCTCCAGTCAGGTTCCAGTAAGACTCCAGTCAGGTTCCAGTAAGACTCCAGTCAGGTTCCAGTAAGACTCCAGTCAGGTTCCAGTTGGGCTTGAGTAGGGCTCCAGTCAGGTTCCAGTCAGGCTCCAGTCAGGTTCCAGTAAGGCTCCAGTCAGGCTCCAGTCAGGCTGCAGTCAGGCTGCAGTCAGGCCCAGCATCGTTACTGGGTGGGGTGCAGATCAGAACAGATACATCACATAACAAAAACTAGCATTTTCCTGCTGACGCACACAAACATTAATAATCTTCACTTTAACTTAAAATGTTCCGGTTCCTCATGAACGAACACCTGAACGATGACATCATGACCCAAGATTTCCCTTTTTAGCACTTTTCCTTTCACTATTTACCCGTAAAAGCTTTAAAAAATAGATATTTATATATAATACAAACAACATACCGTCAAAATAAAGTTCGTAGGAGACCACTTTTTAAGAACAATTTAATTGTTTCGGAGCACGGGAATACTGTATAATGGTACGTACACAGAACAATACTGTAAAAAGAGTCAATAAAAATATTCTCTTGCTCTAAAATAATTTCAGACATTAGACTTTGCACTGCAAGTCTCGTCACGCTGCTTCATATATTCACATTTAGATGTCTAGGCTAGCGTGTTTTCTTTTGCTTATCACAGGGTTCCATTTCAAACCTCGAGTTTGATTTAAATTCTGACGTTTTGTCCCACTCACGCGGTTCCCGTCTACATTCGCGCAGCTGTGAGAGGCCCGTCAGGCCTGCACTCGCTGCCTGAACCCTGGGATAAACAAAGTCGTCGTCTGGGTGGAAAAGCTAAATCTAAATCCGACTGCTCTTTGGCTCTCACGCCTCCCGTTCTGAGCTCACACACCTAGAAACACACACACATTCCCAGAATGTCGATTAACGCGTCTGAAAAATGATGGCAGGATTCTGTCAGGTAAGTCCGTCACCTGCGTGGACTTTGGCTTCCAGACTTTTAGAAGCTCTGCAAAACCAGCTGCTTTCCACGGCTATTTCATTATAAAAAATATATTTAGATACGCCTATAAAATCTAACTGGAGTGGACAGGGGGTTATAAATAAAAACAAAGCTTCTTTCACATTTAAAACTGAGAAAAAAAAAGCAAATCAAAACCCAACAACATTCATTTCACCAAAAGGTGCATCTGATTTTAACTTGATCGCTAAGCTAAAGCCTCTAATCAGGGATATTTGGGTCAGACAGCAGCGAGCAATCAGATCACTTGCAAATGAAGGCGTCTCAGCTGGAGTTGCAGAAAACCTGGTGTGCTTTGCTCTCACCGAGTCCACAGCAGAACATTAAACCGGGGTTTAATCGCCCTGTTTGCCACTTTGTTTCAGACAAATACTCCAAAGCAAGAAGGCGCCAGGTTGGAGTGCTTGAACCACCGCTGTGTTTTAGCTCCCCCTGGCGGTGATTCGTGTACTGACACCGATTATTCTGCCATTGGGTGAAGTTTGATAATAAGGTGCAGCTGACGCTACTGTGCCTCTTAAAGTTCAGCTTTCAGACCAGAATCTGAGAGAATGGGTGTCTCAGCAGCTCTTCAGCGCTCGGTCTGTGTTTGGCTTCCACAAAGATGCAGCCCATGAAGTCCCGCGCCTGCTCAGAGATGTGTGAAGGAAGCAGGGGGTTGGTGGGCTGGGTGGCAATCTTGAAGATGGCTGCCATGGCTTCGTATTCAGCCCACGGGGGCTTCTCGGTCAACATCTCCACCACTGTGCAACCCAGGCTCCTGAAAGCAAAGCTTGGTACAATCAGGAGACGGCTGCAAAGTGCTGAAATAAAAACCCGATTATGATGTTCAGGTCCTCCAGGAGCCTTGACAAAGGCTAAAGACGGTAAACTTCACAAATGTTCTCAGTCTGCATTACTAAATGTGAGTTTCACACATATTTACAGCACTTCCTGTTGGCTAAACTGCTACATTTGCAGGCCTTACCAAACATCGGCCTTCCTGCCGTAGCCCTCCCCACTGATCACCTCCGGACTCATCCAGTAGGGGGTGCCGGTCACAGAGCGGATCCCGGTGCCAGACATGCAGATGGTCTGCAGCCTCTTACTGGCTCCGAAGTCTCCCAGTTTCACATTTCCTGCAGAATCCCGGAGGATGTTGGCACCTGGGAGCCGGAGTTTCCACAGATCAGGTCAGGATGGCAAGCCACGTGAAAAACATCCATCCATCCATCCATCCATCCATCCATCCATCCATCCATCCATCCATCCGTCTGTCCACCCACCACCCACCTTTAATGTCCCTGTGGACGATCATGTTGCTGTGCAGATAGGACATGCCTTCCAGGATCTGCCTCGTGTACTTCCGGGTCACGTTCTCCGTCAGTGCTCCGTAGGCCTTCAGCTGGTCTTTGACTGAACCCTGGAAAACCCAAACAAGCAGCGTCAGGCGATGAGACGTCACCCACAGGGAGTGTGAGCACGAGTCCGGCGTGCAGACCCACCCCGGGCATGTACTCCATGAAGATGGTGAGGGTCTTCTCACCGTGGTCCCTCAGGCAGCCGTAGTACTGGACAATGCGCTGGTGACGCAGGTTTTTCAGCAGCTGGATCTCGCACTCCAAAGCGCTGACTTCCTGCGAGGAGACGATGAGATGCGGCGATGCAAACAAGCGCTCCTTCATTTCTACACAAGATGCTTTTCTTCTTCTATTTTTTTTAAGAGCGATAAAAAGAGGGGAAAGGCGCTAAGTTACGACCGAGCCACGGCTCCCATGACCCGCCGCCACCCTCCTCCCCCACAACACTCCTTTCAGAAACAGGAAGTGACAGTGCGTGCTTTCTCGGCAGATGACAGGAAAAGACATTAAAGTGAGGGAGAGCAGAGCTGACAGGGGGAAGAAAAGCTTTTCTAATACACTCGCCCAGTTATTGGAGTTCCTTCCTGCGCGCTGATTATTTTATTTATGTTTATAAAACACGCTGCGTAAGGTCACCCCGGGCACCGGGAAGCCAGCCAATCAAGTCGCATAAACACGCGGCGTAACTGAAGCCCCACCTTTACAGAAACATCAGCCCTGTTTTTATTTCTGTGCAGCTCCAGCCAAGTAAACATCGTCTCCCAGCTGACGCAGGCAGCTTGAGGTGGGACTAAACGTGGAAATGTTCTCAGCAGCAGCAGCAGCCGTCGAGGAAAAGAGGAAGACAAAACAACAGACTCGCTTTTCTCCCAGGCTCCATCTGGGAGAAAAGCTTGTCTCTGTCTGCGGGGGGAAAGGCTGAATCCGCGTCCACGTCTCACCTTGCTCGTCTCAGGACTGTCCGGGTCGAACTGGACCTGCTTGGCGGCCAGCTCCCTGCCCGTATCCACGTCGTAGCACAGGTAAACGCGACCAAACGCACCCTGGCCCAGGAGCTTCCCTTGCCGCCACGTCATCGGCGCGCTGGGGGCTGAAAGGCAACGGAACCGAGTCACCCTTCCCCATCGAACCCTCTCAACGTTTTCAACCTTCGCTTCTCTGACATCGCTGCTCACACTTGTGCGCCACGGAACGTTCCTGGGGGCGGAGCCTGCACTGAGCGTCCACCAGCTGCCAGCTGGCGAGGCTCTCCTCGCTGCCGTTGAGCGAGCGGCGGGAAGGCACCAGGGTGAAAAGGTTGCCCTGGGGCCGCCGAATGCGTGGGAAGGTTCTCCGCCCTGAAGCAAAGGGAACACCGATGACGGTAAGGCGCCCGCTGGAGACGGACAGATGCACAGAAGCGGGCGAGCCCCTACCTTCACTGAGGTCCTTGTGGTGCAGAGAGACGTGGTACCTGCGGGGATAGGTTCCTCCTTTTCCTGCTAGCCTGTCATACACGTGGTTCTCCCTGTCTGAAAGAGGCAAAAGGTCCAAAAGTCAGCAGGGTGGTGAAAAGCAGCAGAGCTTCTGTCTGGACTCCTGCCGTCTCACCCGAAAACTCCTGCCGATTATCAGGGTAGCTCTTGGCTCTGTGCATGCGAGACTTCCTCAGAGAAGGGCTGCAAAGACAAGCAGAAAGAAGCGTGAAGGTGACGCGGGCCGTCGTCTTCAGAACAAGTCCACACACGCTGCGGCTGTCTCGCCTGTCTGAGCTGCTGTCCAGAGACTGACAGCTGCCAGAGACAGAGTGTTCTGCGCTGCTCCAGGGATCCAACACCTGAGGAAGGCAGAAAAGGAAAGATTGCACTCTTTCACCAGCATCATTCGTTAAAGAGAACCTCCAGTCCACGAGGAAGGCGCTCTGTGTGACCAGAACATCGTCAGGAGAGTTTCCTCGTCCATCCTGGAGCGCTGACTCACACACTGATCGCTGGTCTCGGGGATGAATTCTCCCTCGCTGTTGACGCTGGTGTAAGAACCCTGGCGGGCGATTCTCTGCTGCCGCTCGGGCACGTAACCGGGCGGCGGCGAGCTACGGCCCGCGTTCGCAGAACCTGGGATTGGACGCAGGGTATGACTTTTTGAAGAATAAGCATCAAAAATATATTTAAATAAAAGTTCTTTTAAGAAACTTCAAGACAGAGAAAGCAGAGATGTGTGTGATTCAGCAAACGCTGCTATCTTAACTACAAAAAAACAACATTAAACTTGGCTCCCTTCTCAAAAGAAGGATTTAAAACAGCAAATAAAGCGCTGACTTTGTCTGACTGGGAACAGGCATGACTCAAATGTGGTTTTAATATTTATTTCCTGCTGCTCTCAGCTCTAAAAGGCCTCCTGTTGATACTTCAGCCTTGGCTCCAGGGAGGAAAAAAAAAAAAAGCCAAAACCAGGCCACTGGTCCGCCGCGCTAATCGCAAGCATCTGATTGGCTGCCGTCCAGCAGGCATCGTCTAGCGATGGCGAACAGGAAAAGGAAGAGGACCCATTGCAAAAAAAGGGAAGCCAAAGTAAGAAGAGCCAGAAAGAGAGAGCGATAGAAAAACGGACGTAGCGGTTGAGGTAATGACCAAGGTAGCTCACTATCAGTTATTTTAAGGTTTTAGACCAAACTTTATCCACATTCCCTCATTTGAACCTGCTGGAAACGGTATAATCAATGCCTACCAGTTGATAAATGGCGCCCCCTAGGCTCGGAGGACTGGTACGCTGCGCTAACGTCTCCGGTGGACTGGGAGGGCCGGATCCTCAGAGGCTTGCATGCTGCACGATGCGAGGGAGAAGAAGCCTGCAGCTGGAAAGAGAACAAGGAAGAAGCAGCCGGTGTGATGAAGAAACGGCAGTGACGCACGCTGGAACAACCTGACGGTAGCGGCGCGCGCGTGTGTGTGTGTGTGTGAGTGTGTCTCACCTGGCTGTTCTCCGGAGCGAGCAGCTGGATTTTGATGCTCTTCATGTTGGAGCTCCGGTCCAACAGGTCAACGGCCTTGTCCAAGTCGTCCTGCCCTCGCAGAGGGATGGACAGCTGGGAGACACGTGCACGCACACACTCTGTCAGGCTTTTATGACGGACTCAGAGCCCCCACCAGTGTCTGGGTCCGGTCTGGACAGCGGCGAGAGGCCGGACTTTACCTCGTTGTTCATGTAGTGCAGGTCCAGCTGCTGGCCAAAGACCGTCTTCACCCTCTGACGGACGTCCTCAAACTGCAGCGGGCGTCCAAACATCAGGATCCTGCGCAGGAGTCACGCACACAGGCGGACTGTCACACAGTTGCTCTGGCGGCGAGCGGAGCTTCACTGCGATCACAGGCGAGCGTGCGCGAGCAGCAGCAGGTGTTTTTCTGTGCACATTCCACCTAGCATAGCTGTGGTCTGCGCTGGCGGCAGCAGATGCACCACAGTCCGCTTCCCGTCCTTCCTCACACACCAGCAGGAATGAAGTGCCGGACTATGTCCAGCTTTGAGCTGCGACGCTAATGACAAAGCTCAACTCACCTCCTCTCGCCTGAGAACTCAAACTTTATCCTGACGTCATCCTGAGGAGGAAAAAAAGAGAGATGAGCGCAGCGGGGAGGGGAGGAAAGTCCCACCACACGCCCGTTACTCCACAGCAGAGGTCCAGCGTGAAGGTGGGTGGGCTGCAGGACGCTTTACCACACAAGCAGACGCTAATTTTAGCCAAGGACTCAAAAATAAGTGGATTTAATACATTTCAGATGTGGAGGCAGCACACTATCTTTGGAATCCATCCGTCATTACGGTAAATGAGCTAAATGTGCAGGTTAGGTGAAAGAAGCGCACAGAGCTAAAATTACCATCCCCCATTCTGCCTTTTCTGTCCGTTTCGAGCGAAATTTGAGTCTAACGACCGACAAGCTGAAGTCTTGACAGGAGAGGTGCCAGCCACGTTTAGTGGTTAAAACACGCAGGTGTCTCCTTCCGACCACGAGCACCAGAAACACTGGTGTTTTCAGAGCTGTCAATCAACCAGGAATCAAATCATCTCCCTCCACTCCGAGTTGAGACTGTTCAGACCGTTTTGTCCGACATATTACTGTAGTTCAAATAATATCTTAACGAGGGTAAATGTGCGAGGATGTTCTTTTCAACATTCTCCTTCCAGAGAGACGATGATAATGAAAGAGTGTGTGTGTGTGTGTGTGTGTGTGTGTGTGGTGTGTGAGATTAAACCTGGGAGACTTGTTTCCCCCCCCCCCCCAGAACTTCTGATGTTTAAATCCAAGAAACCTTCCAGAAAACGTGCGCTTGCATGTGGTACCAAGATGTTTGAGCTACGCAGCAGAACCCAAACAAGCACGGAATTCCCGTCGCTTCCCATCACTGCTGGGCCGTGCTGCGCGTGCGTGCGTGCGTGCGGGCGGCTCGAGCGCACCTGTCTGTTGGCCTGGGCCGGACTCTTGGCTTTGCTGCTGTCGTACGGCGCTAAAGGCTGCCGCCGCGTCATCTGGAGGGCCACCAGGTCCTTCATTATGGAGTGGAGAGCCTGGCGCTCGTCTGAAGAGGGAAAAACATACAATCAGGCTGCAGACTGGCAAATGGGAGGCTGCTGCATGTGAGCGGAAGGAGAGATGGGAGCTGCGTGTCGGACTCCAGGTGATCCTGGGAGGGTCCGCAGAGGCCCGAGAAGCCCCATGGAGCTTTGGTTAGGGCTATTCCCGGAGGGCTATCTCGGCTGCTCTGGCGCTCCGAGGGAAAACAGCGTGCGTGTGTAGCTTGGACAGACATCAGACGGCCCCGGCGGCAGCAGAGAGCAGCAGAGCCTCGTCTCCGCAGCGCTGAAAGCCAATCCCTCAGCCCGCTTGTGTGTGCTCACAAAGACTGTAGAGGACTCACTCATGGCGGAGGCGCGCGTGTGTACGTGAGCAGATCGGTCTTGTGAAACTTGTTGCACAACCCGTCCCCGGCAGCCTGCTGTGGGGACAGAAGACAAATCAATTAGAGAGAAGAAAAGGCCTAATTACTGAGCGCTTTTCCACTGTTTGCTCCTGTGTTTTGGCTTGGAGACGGAGCAGGAGGGCCAGAGGGTGCTGACACGTACAACCCGGGTACCTCAGCACCAGGTGGCCTTAAACCCCAAGACGAGCGCGGTTATTACCTCCAGCCCAGCTGACGGCTCACGTGCAAAAATAAAGAGACACAAAACTGGGAATCATCCTGTGCACACATGCTAAACATGAAATAGCCACGCAGCGCGCAGGCCGAAGGATTCCTTCACATGGGCAGCGAGTACGTGCGCCTTGCCTGGCGGAGAGGCCGACAATTGGAAACGGCTGAACTGCGAGCTGCTCTTGGCAGGGGAACGTCTCGCCGTTTTAAACTTTTGAACCTCTCCCAGCCTCACTCAGCTGCGTTGCGGCTCCATTGTTGATGCTAAGAGGGCAATATTATTTTCCCTTTTCCAAGGCGTCAACAGCATGTAATAAACCATGGTATTTCCTTCGATGGAGAGAGTTTCCCAGCATTTTTGGGTTTTTGTATTAATACACCAGTGATTTGATACAAATTCAACTCGGCGGTCCGACTCATGAACAACCTGGGTAACTACCGGGTCAAGTCGCAGTCGAGCCTCCTGTTTGCTCTGGAAATCCCAAGAAACATCCAAAGCTCCACTAGCCTGCAAACAGTTCAAGGATTCAAGGGTTTTACAGCTGCGTCTGTGACTACAAAGGAACATGAAATATCCCAGAAACGGGACCTGCGGTGTCAGACGGAAGAGCTTCTGTGGTCGGGACAGAGGAATGTCTGAGGGGGAAAGGCTTTCTGCACCTGAAACAGGCCGCAGCGGCACCTGAGGCGGCGCAGCGCCTGTGTGGGTTTCTGGGTAATGATCACCCACAGGAATTCCAGGCATGTCCGTCAGCGCTTGGCAGCGTGTCGCAACCTTCTTCCAGTCTCGTGACGCTGCCAAAGACCGTTGCCCTTCAACCGTTTGGAAATTGGCTCAACAAAATGTCCGGACTGAAATCCCCCCCGAAAATCAGGCCTGATTTTGCCTGAGCTGGCGGGGCGACCCCACCGACAGCCTCCGTTACTCTCTCCTGCTTCTAATTACCTCCCAGGTGGAATGCGGAGAATTCAGCGGAATTCTCCGCTGCACTTTACCCGCCCTGCCCAGCCCAGCCCAGCCCAGTCAGCTGTGCTCGCGCTGTTTTCCTTGTATCACATTTCCAGGACTTGCAGGATTTACGTGGATTTTGCTCCCCCCTCTCCTCTCTGTCTGCTCTCAGAGGTGTTTAGTCTGGGGCTGTTTTTCCCAGCCACGGTTACCGACTCCGACTTTGGCCACAGATGCATCTGGACTCACAACAAAGAGCCCCTGACCTCATGTCTCTCCTGGTTCAGGTGCACACGTGTGTGTTCGGGGTTCCAGCCAACAATCTGTGGGTATTCCCAGCTCACATGCTCTTTGACGCATGCAAATGATAGAAAAGGAGCTCTGTGCTGATTACATTAACCAGCGATGCTGCAGTTTTGTTTTTGTTGGGGGGTCATAATCACTTCAAGCTTCTTTAAGCTGCTGTTAGCTCACAGGCTGGAGGTGAGCTCTTCTTTAAGCGCTGCTTAAACCGTAGATGCTTGATAGATGTCCTTCTGTAATCTTTGAATTCCTGAAATTAAAACCCTAAAACTTCAATCACACGTCTGGAACCAATAAACGACTTTTTTTTTTTTTTTTTTTGGCCAATTCTGGTGAGCAGCAGTTCAACATCTACAGCTCGTCAGTCATTCTTTACCTGTCACCCCTGTCACGTGCACCCCCCGTGACCCTCACCTGTCTCCCTGGAGACCGCTCCTTCCGCGTGCGGGCCGGACGGGTCACCGTTGCGCAGAGGTGACGCAGTGGCCGCCGCTCACGTCCATCAGTCCCCGCGCCACCTCGCGTGAGTGCGCGCGCATGAGTGAGGGGTCGCCATGGCGGGGCTGACCCCCAGCCCAGGTATCAGGTGCTCTGTTTTTTTATAAATAGGATTTTTAAACCAACCGAGAGTTTCCAGGATGTAAAAAAAATAGATCCGGTCACATCAGAGTGGCGAGTTTAGCAGAGAAAAATGTTCCGATGGGAAAAAAAAAAGGAAAACTATATCACACCGCTGCTGCTGGGGCCCAGAGACAAACTCCTGCTCGGACCTTCGGAAAACTCACATTTCCAAAACATTTGCAAATGTCAACAAGTTCATTCGTTTGGGGGGAAAAAAAGCAGCCCGTCACCGCGTTACCCACGGAGCAAAACTCCCCAACAGAGTTCGGGATCGGCGGTGTGTGTGAAACCCATCTGTGTCAACGATTCAAAGGGAGGGCGAGTCGCAGGATTGGGGTGACTCTGACCGACAGTCTTCCTGTTGAGGTTGCGGGTTTTCCTCCTCGGTTGGCCAGGTGGAAGACGACAAATCAGAAAACTCACCACTGTCAGAACCGCAGCAGCATGACGGATCAGTGTGTGTCTGCAAGACAATAAAAACACCAGCAGGAGACATGGTTCAGGGTCACAGGGACGACTTTGGAGGAAAATATCATCCTGCACGTCCGATTTCATGCACACGCACTCACCGGCGTCAAAGCAAGTCATATAAACTCCATCGATGGTGAACTTTAGAGATATGGATCCCTAAAATTCGGTTCCTGGTGTGTTCCAAAACAAACAAACAGTCTTCTCCGGGAATAGTCACAGAACTGTCGGATTCCGTAGCGACGACTTTCTCCGACCAAAACAATGTGAGACAAGAGATAAAATCCAGCCGAAAACGTCAAACTTCCTGACAGAGAGAATATCGACACCGGAACCCGCTTTTGTGCCTCCAACAAGTGTCCGAATGTGTTTCGGATGTCGTGTCTATGTTCTCCAAAGTTCCCAACAAAATTCAAGCGTGTCTGTAGCGACGGGAATCGATTCCTGGTGGCTTTCCGATCGCCAAACTTATCAGAATCGGTGCCGCCGATTTACGAGGACGCGCTGTTACTCGGTCGAAGTACCGCTGCGGGAGCGCGCATATTATTAGTGGGCGGGCCAACTGTGACGTAGATAAGAGTCGTGATGCCTTCATAGATAATCGGAAAATTGAGCTAATACTTGTAGCCACAAACTCCGCTTTTTCCACAGTAAATTGAAAACACAAACTCAGATGAGGTAACTGTAAACTGACATTATATTAGCTAATTCTAAACTGTCTAAATATCAGAAATATTTTAAAACAGTCTTCAAGAGACGCCAGTTAAATCAACACCAGCATTTTATTTTTTTTCCCTCAAAAGGCATGTAAAAATGAAAAAACAAACAAAAAAAAAAAAAAAAAAAAAACGAGAAAATGCATGATTGTGAAAACTGACACAGAAGGGGGGCTCTTACATTTTTAACTGTTGGACATCCATACAGAAGAGAGGAGACAGACTGTACACACACAGTCCAAGCGTTCTTTTGCTGTAAGGCCACCTCAATATACAGGTCAAGTCTTTAAATACAGCATACGTTTTCAAGATGCATACATTGAAAAGGTCTCAGTGACAGTACCATTGAAAAGTCAAGTTCACATCAAGTATAGCACGAAAATGAAATGACGCACAGGTTTTACATTTAAAACTTTACAATGCCATCATTCACCTGAGCCACTTGGCACCAGCGTCAACGATTACGTCTCTGTAATTTATGCCTCGACAAACTGATAACAGAACGCGACAAAACAGCATTTCTAGACATAACAGGCCTTAGTTGAGTTGAAAGAGACATAACCTTTGTTAAATATCAAATTTACATTGTCAAATACAACTATTTGACTTTATAATATGGTTAGGATGCTAGCTGGGTTGGACTTGGGAAAAGCGAGTTAAATACTTTTATAAGGCTTCTCGATTGAGTGTAGCTTCGTATTTTGCAAGCGCTTTGTCACAGAAATGGCGCAAGACAGGCCTCAGTGGCGTGCAGACGCTCTCCAAAACATTTCATCTTTGTTTTCACAGTCGATTCTACAGTCACGCTGGAAGCAGCAGGAGCTGCTCTGAACTGGGTTTGGGTGCTTTGGGAAAATACCTGCTGTGATTGGAACTGTGAGGAATAGGTCCACGGGCCAACGGCTGGGTAATCAGCAGGACTATAAAAACACAAAGTTGCATTTCAAAATGAAAGCAGGCCACATTTACTGTACTGGAGAGAACAAGTCGCTGGGTGTTCTCCACAGCAGATGAAAATCCTCACAAGACGCAAACAGCTGACAAGCGTGGAACGACGGGGCGAAACTGCGAGTTCCTGCGAGGCCCGGGCTTTACGTGTAAACACCCTGACTTCTGCCAGAGACGCAGTTGCAATCGCTTCGTCCAAACACTCAGGGGCTGCTCTTACAAGGCCTCGCTTTTCCCTGCGATCATCGACGGCCTGACGTGCGGTGCAAGGCGACAGATTACATCACTGGGGCGGGGGCGAGGGGGGGGGGGGGGGGGTACTACTCACAGACTACGCTCTATTTTACAGACACTATACAAAACACAATCTGGGAAGTTCAGCAAAGACAAACTCATGTGCTTTAAAAAACCTTTAAAAAGTGACTTTGAAAAAAGCGAGAAACGGATTCACAACACAAACTATCAAACAGTCAAAAGATAAGGCTTCAAAGACCCAGCCCCCCCGACATGCAACCACCAGACTCAAAGTGGTCAACAATGACAAAAAAAAAGAATAAAACAAACAGTACATGAAGACATAACAGCAGAGGTGAGCTGTTGTGGATGTGTGCGGTTTGTTTACAGTACTCTGTACCCGGTTTGATCCTCAAATACATGAAAGCTGACAGCAAAGTCAGAACACCGAGGACTATTATTTGGATTGGTGTTTTGTTAAAGTAACTAAAACTATACGCTTTTCTTTAAAAATTGGGTAAAAATTGACCTGAGTGTACGCTCCAGTGCAACACACGGACACGGCCCAACCTCTCTGATATGTCTGCTGGAGCATACTGTTTCCTTTTTTAACAAAAAGGGTGCAAATTATTAAAAAAAAAAAAAAAAAATAAAATAAAATCTTAAAAAAAGTGACTTTATCATTTCAGCCCCCACGCTGGAGAGGCCTTTTGGTCACAATCAAATACCAATTAACAGTACCGTTAGAAAAAACAGATAGGAACAAAATGTAAGTGGAAAAATAGATCCCAAAATATTATTTCAGTAGTTGTGAAGATGACAGGTCTGTCTGTGCATGTGTCTGTAGGAGAGCGTGTGGAAGAGTTGACAGAGCCCCGGAATAAGTGATGTGCTGGGAGGGAAAACAAGCAGGGCCCAGGTGCCGCGCAGGCAGACGCCCTTAAGCCGTCTTCGTCATGTTGTCCGTCTCCTTGGCATTCCAGAGCTCTTTGTGCTGTTTGCGTCCAAAGCCCTCGTCGTAGTTGCCCTTGCTTTTGAACAGCTGCTGAAAGTGCGGTTTGCAGTAGAATTCACCGTGAAGGGCAGCAAAGGAGCCGAGACTGCGGCGACAACAGGAAACGGTTATCAAACCAACCGGAGGGCGCGGGGGAGGGAAAGGGAGCGTGGGTTTTATACCTGAGTTTGGCGTTACAGTGTTTGCAGCAGAAGCAAGTGGAGTGGAAGACCAAATCGTTGGCAACCAATTTCTCCATCGGATAAACGGTCTTCTTACATGATTTACACGTTTCCTTTTCCATCTTAAAGCTGAAAGACTGAGCACAAATGCAGATTCAACACACTTCAAGTGTATAGTCAGTCTGACCCCTTCCATCTACGAGGAGGGACATCGGCTCTTACTGCAGGTAGCCACCAGAGGGCAGTGTAGCGCAGAGTTACACCACTGGGTCGCTCCTGTCTCTACCAGTTTAAGTTGATAATAAAATACCAGGACCAACGTAAGCAGCATCATGAAAGTTCTCAGTGTGGAGAACATTTTAAACAAGAGTGCAGAGAAGACTTTTTTTTCTGCTCCTCTGAGTCTAGAGGCTGATGGCTGCTACAGGAGAAGAGTGTGCAGTCAGGCGGAGGGATGCGTGTTTACCTTAGATCGCTGGACTGGTTTCTCCTCAGTGGCGCTCCTGGTGTCCTGTGTACAGAAACAAAAGCAAACTTTCCATTTAAGCAAATGATTTAAATGAGTGTAAGGACACACATAAAAAGCCCTCAAACATAGTGCATCAGCCGAGGCTTCTTCCCAGCCTTTTAACATGTCGTCCATCTGTCTCTCTGCACCCTCGGGAGAGGATCAGGTGCCTTCTGTCTGGTCATGTGAGCTGAGCTGCGGGACTGTCGGGGTGGCACTGATCTTGCTCAGACTCAGCCTTCAGGTGACTGAACGCCACAGCCAGGGTAGCAACACATGACCCCGTTTCCACACGGTCTTTGTCTACAACGTTGTGCAACCGCCTAACGTCACTTTCCTGTCTGGAACATGGGCAGACATCCATCCCAGAATGCTCAGGCTGTTGATGATCGCTCGGGTAATTGCAGCTAAGCTCGCCACGACGCGAGGAACTGCAAAAAAAAAAAAACCCCAAAGGCACTAAGAAGGTTTCCAGCAGAAGGGGCAGAGCTCCATGGTGACAGGATCTGCTGTCTGGAGGCTGGTCTCCAGCAGCAACATCAGCAGGGCTAACAGGTAGTTCCACACACACGGAAACCTTAGTATGCAGGGAAGAAGGGCAGTCTCTGTTCAGCTGGGGGAAAGGTTCACTGCAGGCCCTGCTAAAGCCCTCTTATGTAAGGCCCTTTGGCTGGAGATGGAGGAAGTAGCGGAGGTTAGCGTGTGTGTGTGTGTGTCTGTGTGGTAACGTTGGTGTCAAAGCTCACTGCTGAGCTTTATTTTAGCAGCTCGGGTATGTCTTGCTTGCAAATTTTCCAGCTTTGTAAGCAAGTAATGTTTTTAGGTATTAACCTGAAAAAGGAAGTCATGCTTGATTAGAAGACGGACGCTAACGATTGTCCCCGTGGATCCTTCACTTGGTTCTGCGTCAGAAGCTCCGAGCAGGGCAAGCATGCTGTCATCATCAGCGTTGCCCCAGGCAGCACGTGGAGGCGCCTGGGCGTAGTCAGAGAACTGCAAGGCCCTCATGAGCGGTGGGGCCATGCAGCTTCCTGCAGATGCAATCTCATCACGGAGCTCTTCATCGCTGATCCCTCCCGAGCAACGATCCCAGCTGACAGCAGCTAGCAGACAGCTCACACACTTTTGAGCAGGATGTGCGCGAAACCGCTTCCTGTTGCTGTTTTGTCGCAGAAATGCTGATCTCCCCGTGTCAAAGTCCTAAAATATTTCACAGCATGCGCCCAAAATGGAATATTGGCAGGAGGGAGTTCAGTTACCATGTTTGGAGGCGCATTCCAACCACAGCACTCACACACAGGCGTTCACATCAAGACTTCACATCAACTGCTGCCACCTTGTCGTTTTTGCCTTATATGTACACACAAAACCCATTTACTGGCTGATTGTGGCAGGAAGTTGTGACATGTCTGACTTCCTCCATCCTGTCCTGACAGGGTGCTTAAAGACTGCTCTGACTTTCCTCCCCGTGCTTGGCTGCTGACAACCATTCCTGTACAGGCAGCCGGTCGTGAGTTGAGCCCAGATCGCAAACGTCCCACAAAGAGCCGGGAGATGATGTGGCAGAACAAGTGGCTCAGTGTGAGCCCATAAACAGGGTTAGTAATGTGCTGAATGGGCCGCTGGCTGCAGCGCGTCAGCAGCTACAGCCAGCTGGAGAGCCCCAGCGAAGCCAACAAAGCCCACTTTCACACGAGGGACCATTTTAATGCAGGAGAGGTTCCACTTCTACCTCAGAGCAACAACCCCCAATCCCCCAAACCTTTCATCTCACACGCGCACGTACGCATACGACTGTGCTTGTGGCTTTAGCAGCCAGGTGACCGTCTCCCGTCTGGGAATTCATCTGGAATCCCTGCTTGGTCGTGGTTGTGGTTGCGAGCCAACGCGTTATCGATCACGTGTATAATGCAGAGTGAAACCTGAGCGTGCAGCCGTCTCTCCTCGCGTGATGGTCCGCACCATAGCCGTGTTCAGCCTCCAGAGGAGGTGGAATCAGATACGGAACCTCTTCCGTCTGCAGGTTTGGATGAGAATCGAAACAAACACTCGGAGGAGAATACGAGGGTGTAGTTTATCCCTGGAGGTGGTGCACAGACCCCTAGATGGGAACGCAGGCTCTACGATAACAACTGTCTAGCGTCGTTAATCTGAAATCAGGCTCCGCTCCCTCGTTCCTTATTTTTAGACATGTTTGGGACAGGCGCATCCGAAGCAGCTCGTCCGTCAGCGCTAACAGGGGTAATAGGGCCAGCTCAAAACCTGGAATTACACATCTGTCGCCACGGAAACAGAGTCTCTGAGAGTCTCACAGCCTGTTTGTCAGATTCCAGTCACAAAGCCCGTCTTCCAGTCCGTTTATAGCGATGAGGCGTTTCGGGGCTAACGTTTCCAGCGTGGCCTGCGAGGCCGGGATCAAACCGCTAAACAGCTGCAGCAGGAAGATCTTGCCCAGTTTCCCATCAGAAAGTCCAGAAACTGGTCACGCCAACTAGGCGTTTGTAGTTGGAACATCGGGGACTTTGCAACAGCCGCGGCTCTTCGCTTTTAGCACTTCCTGAACGCAGTGAGAAACGTGACGGGGCAGTTTTCCGTGTCTGGAGGAGCCGGGCATGGCCCAGCCGTTCCGCTCTTTTTTAAAGGTTTGCTGACTGCACAGGCTGGTACAGTCCTGGTGAAAGCTTTTAAAAGCTTTCACATTTGTGCTCAAGCAAGAACCTAGATGGTGGGAATCAGGTTAGGTCCAGAAAGATAGGAGATGTATATTTATCTTTATATTCTTCCTCCTGCAGAAGCACATTTGCAGCCATAGTACCTGGAAACTCTGCAACCATAAACTACCCCAGTAATCCATTCAAACCAAGCAACTGGAATATCTGCATGAGCACGCGCCTCATCTTTGTCCAGCGGATAAACCGAATCTGCAAAGTTCTTAAAGACTAATAATTAGGCGGGTTAATTGCAGCCTCTGCTGTTTTTCTTTTCTTAATAACGAACCTTAAAACCACTCATCTGTGAAGGAATGTGTTTAAAATCTGAAGCCTGTGTTGACTTGACACGGGGAGATTTTTCTGCTTTCTTTCAACTCTCTGACAGTAGATAGAGCCTGAAGCTCTGCGGCTGATCAGACGTTATCGGGGGATTGAAAAGAAAAGAATGTTTTACAGTGAAATCCTCCTCCAGGGCAGGAATTTGGGCTAACAAGCTTCTTCCTGCTTAATATAAGCTCAGAAAAATAGAATAGAAGTACTTTATTTATCCCAGACATGGGAAATTGACTAAAAATACACAATGGTTTCATAATACAGACATTTTCTCCAGAGCAAGTATTAACTTTAAACTATTAACTTTGTAATAACATGAGAGTAAAGTATTAACTTTGTAAAAACAGGAGAATATCAATAAATGGCATCCGTTATTTGCTGACTTGCTGCTATAACTGCGGTCGGTGAATCATTTATTACAAACTAAATGTATTAATGTAATATCAGGGAAAGTATGCAGCTGTAGTTCAGAGCGTCACCCTGAGCATTGAAGCCTGCAGCTCATTTGAATGGACCCGTTTACAACCTATTTATTATTGTTCTCCACATCTGACAGCATGAAACCACCCCCCACCCAACATATGGCGCTTCTGCCTCGGCCAGAGAATCAGGTTTATGTGGCTTTGTTTGACAAAGTGGCATATGGTGCCATTAGCGCGGCTCTCAACTGTGCACTGCAGCTAAATTTGCATCATTTTAATGTTACAGAACGATCCAAGTCACAGCAACGGCCTCCCAGACGCAGCAGAGCAGGGTGTCGGGCTGTCGCTTCCAGGGCTGACGGCGACAGGAAATGAGAATGAGCCTGTGCTTACTTAAGCCTCGCCGCCATGCTGTGTGCCAGCGCTGCAGTGATTGTAAGGCTGTTAGGATTGGGCGATGCCAGCGGGGGTTTCACCAGAAGCAATGTGTCAACTACACATCAGCACACGTGCACGGGCCACAAAGTGGGTATCAGGATGATGCCAGCTTCACGAAGGTTAAGCCACTCTCTAACCTGGTTTGTGTCATGCTACGGTGATAATCCTTTTTTTTTTTTTTTTTTTAATTGAACATGCAATTGGACTTTGGTGCCACTTTTGCAGTGTTTTTGAGCAATTCAACAGCTTTTCAGAAACCATGGCCTGATTACTTAAAATAATCCAAAGCAGTTGGAAGCATTTTTCTGCATAAAATCACAATTAAGATAAACATTTAGGGGAAAAAAAATAATCAAACAACCAAATCTACTGCCCATTCATATCACAAGGTTCTTTTTAAATTTTGGGATGGAGTATCTTTGTTAAAATATCCTCTAACCCCAGGTGAATCAAAAACTGCCATCAGAGGCGGTGCGAGCACCAGTCTACCCGCTAAAGCTGCCGATCACTGGGCACCACCAGCTTCTCTGTGGTTCCTGCACATCCATTAATTTCCTTCCTTTGACTACATTTGCGGTCACGGACCATGCTTGCTGTACTTTACGTAACACTGCAGTTTAGAGAGTGTAATACACCCCTTATAACAGGTTAACCTACTAAAGAGAGAAAGAAAAAGCTGGAGGCTGCTGCTGAAACAAAACAAAAAACCACACTGTATAAATTAAAACCACAAAGCTGTTGTCTACCGATGAGCGCTGAAAACATTTAAATGAGAACGGATTATCTGCGCGTCTAACAGAATGATACTATTTGTGTTTTCTGTGTTTAAAGCACCTTGTTGTAATAATAATTAGCCAGCTGGCTAGCTAATCAGTAAACAGTGGGACCGGGTCGTTATTAGCGTTCACGGCGACGGGTACTTAAATTGCCCTCAAATTTTAGACTTATCCAAGCTACCTCCAGCTATCTGACGGATATACACCCGACATTCAGGCTGTGGTTCAGACAAGCACCGGGCTCCTGTTTAGCTAAGCCTACAGCCCCGGACATCATCATCTCACCTCACCTCATCTCACAAAAAGGAGCAGAGGCAGCGGAGGGAGCCCGCAGGCGCACACGGGGAGGAAAAACACACACTCACCATCTGCACTTTTCGTCTACGACGCACGGGCTGGTACCGCAGTTCACTCAGCTGCTGGGGGATGATATCCGCCCTCTCATTCAGTTCTACGGGAGGCTTTGTTGTGGACGCTAGCCCCGGTGCCGGTGAGTTTCTCCCCGCCGCTTCGCTGCTCGCCTGATTTCAACTGAACGCTTCTTCACTCCAGCGAGAGCTCGCGCGCTATTGGCTCCCATCTGCCTCGGGTGTGTTCAGGAACTGTCGGATAAACCAAAACTAACACGCCACAAAGCTTATGCTGTCCACGCTGACACTGGACTTCAGTACATTTATTTTAACCATTATTGGCAAGACAATGTCACTATCATTTGTCAAATACTAAAGAATTCAATTTGTAAATATGCTGTCGGTAGTAATTACTGTTAAACTTTATGACTTTGTCACCGCGGACAACTCGTCTAACGGACCTGTACTAGTAGGTGGATTCGTCATTTTCGTAGACAAATCACTTTTTTTCCATACACACGTTTATATTTTCGAGTTATTTGGTGCTGCAACTGCAAAGTGTAAATTTGGGTTAAATTGCAGCAGTTTAAAAAACAAAAACGTGCAATAAATTTTACAATTATATCACAATGGGTGTTTGCTGCCCTCCTGTGGTCCCACTGACAAACATGGCTTGTTTACGACGCCGAAAAGTTGCATTTTCCACATAGGTTGTAATAATCAATAATATTTTAAGTGTCAAATGTGTATCTCGTTTAAGCTCAACAAGGTCATACACAAATTGTTCTCCCCCATGGAGGTATTTTTAGTGGGTAATGTGCCGTAATGTATGTAATAGTTCACAGCAGAAAGTAGGCGTTGATGCCAAATGTCTGTTTAATCAAAACATAACATCTTCCAGGGATAAATGCACAAACGTCTCCTTGTACAAATACATTTGCTTCAAAACAACATTTCAAAAGCATGAGACTAAATGCCAATGAAAGGCACTTGACTAAAACTGCAATACATGCCACAAACAGCTATCCAAAGTTCTTGAATTAAATGTGACACTTATCACACAGTGCCTGGTGAACTGAAATTCTTCTAAAAGTTAGCTCTGCAGAGTATGTAAATGTAAACGCACACACACACTGGGCAAACATACAAATAAAGCGACAGATTTGCAAACACAAGAGTGTCAATCCTTTCGGCAAAGTAGGGTTTCATCTGTATTGCTTGGCCAAACTGACTTACAGTAAAAACAGTCCTGACGGGGTATGTACATCTGCCTTCTCTGGGCCGTCTGACACACAGTTCTGACAGAAGTTCCGAGCCATCCTGACAGGAGACTCGGTCTAATTTCACAGTCCTGTTCTGTCAGCCTCTGACACGGTCTGCTATCGGGACAGAACCGTTCGTCGGGGTGCTTTTCTTAGTTGTCCCACCTGCTCTTTCTACGCTTTGGTGGCTCTGGGACAGCAAAGCTATCGTCTCGGTCCCCCCCATCCCTATCACTCTTCCGGTCATCCCTGTCCCTCCTTCCATCTCCATTCCGGCTGTCGCTGTGGCGGCTGCTGCTGCTGCTGTGGCGGTCCCGGTCTCCGTGGCGCTCTCGGTCTCTGTCCCCATGGCGATCCCTATCTCCGTAGCGATCATCTCTGCCGTGTCTGTCACTCCTGTCGCTGTGCTGATGGTGGTGACCGTCGCCATGACGCCCCCGGTCCTCTGCAAGCAAGCTGGGCTGAGAGCTGGGCTGTGAGCTGGGCTGTGAGCTGGGCTGTGAGCTGGGCTGTGAGCTGGGCTGTGAGCTGGGCACCGAGCTCAGGGAACCAGCGCTGGTGAAGCCCAGCATGGTGATACCCTGGCTCCGCACTGAACCACCCGGGGGCTCTGTCGGCACAGAGCTCAGGCTGCCGGCACTGGTCCAGCCAGATGTGCTGCTGGTCTTTACGCTGAGCTTTGGAGGGTTACCAGACGCAGCCACAAAGCTACTCTTATACTGAGCCTAAAAAACAGCCATTAAGAGGACATTGTGAATGCAACAAAACACTTCTACATATCAAGCAAAAGGACTTAAGACAAGATTTTTGGGGATTTTAAATGTCTATGAATGCTTGAACAGGACAATAAAGACATAGTACATGACAACAGACACTTCTATATGAAGAAAATACACAATAAAGTATGAATTTATCAAATCACAGCACACTACTGGAGCAAAATCTCAAAAGTGATACTAAAACGAGAGCGAGCTCTACCTGGAAAGCTTGTCTCATGGCGTTCACACGTTCTCCCAGAGCACCAGTGGTTGGTTTGCTGTAACCTTCAAAGCTGGAGGACAAGAAGCTGCTGGTGCTGCTGCCACGTTCCTGCACAAAAAGTCCAAAAACATGACTTACATCCAGAGTTGAAAGTCATTCATTTCTAACAAGCTGAATTACAGTAAGTGACAACTCACAGAGCTTTCAGCCCCCAAACCAGGTCTTTCTTTGTAACCAAGACCACCTCCACCAATATTCAGCTTCTTCCCTTTCCCAGCCTTAAATCGGGATTTCCTGAACCAGGGATTCTAGGCAAAAGCACAACATTAACCCTTGTTCCAAAAACCAGGACATTTACTCCACAGCTGAGATTCTCTGACATGCTCACCTGCATGGCTAAATCCATCAGTTCCTTGGAAACTGCTTGGTTAGCTCCCTCTAGATTTCTCACAAGGTCACCGGCGAAGGTGGAGTCCTTACTGGTGAGCAGCGTGTAAGCCACACCCTTCTCACCAGCGCGACCAGTTCGCCCAATCCTGTGGGTATGCGTGTCGATGTCGCGCGCAACATCATAGTTGACGACAGTGCGGATTGATGGAATGTCCAGACCGCGAGCTGAAAGAGTTCAGTAAGAAAATGCTGAAAGTTTGAAATTCTGCAGTGTTGTGAAGGACAAGGGTCGTTGTCTACACACCAGCTACGTCTGTGGCCACCAGAATGGGCATATTGTTTTTCTTGAAGTCGCTGATGACTTTATTCCTCTCACTCTGGTCCATGTCTCCGTGCAGCAGGCCCAGGCTGTAACCTTCCTGGGTGAGGTTAGTAGCCAGTTCTTCAGAGTTGGTCTTCTTGGTGACGAAAATCAGAACCGATCCGGAGGAGGTGAACTCGACGAGCCGCCGGGTCAGCCAAGACCACTTGTCTGAACCGCTGAGCAGCAGCTCCACCACCTGGGTCACATCTTCATTGGCCTGATGGCAGAAGTGGGAAAGACACCTTAAATATGCACACAGCAGCACAAACGTACCTGAGCACTATGTTTCAGCTAACACGTCTCTATCGCACACACACACACACACACACACCTCTCCGATGTCGCCCTGCACGACACGAATAGGATCAACCAAAATATCCCTGGCCAACCGCTCAATCTTCTTCCGGAAAGTAGCACTGAACAATAGGGCTGCCAGGAGGGAAAGTATCGGTATTAAAAAGCTTTAATTTGTGTCACAAAGAAAACCGAAGAGCTGTTCCGCACTTACTCTGTCTGTCAGGACGGACGTGGCTGGCGATGGATCTAACCTGATATTCTGAAACAGGAAACAGAAATGAGCAGCGCTGTTTAGAATAGCTTAGTTAAAGCTCCACTGATGCCTACGCACCAAAGCCCATGTCAAACATGCGATCTGCTTCATCAAACACCAGGTAGGTCACTCTCTGCAGGGACGTGGCCTTCTTCTTAACATGGTCGATCAGACGGCCCTTCACGGCACACAAACAGGAAATGATCAACTTGTTGCTGAAGGGGAAAGAACAGACTGGAGGCTGACAAAAGCTGGGGGGCACGTCTCTTACCGGAGTGCACACCACAATCTCCGCTCCCTCCTGCAGAGCTTTGGCCTGCTCCCACATGCTGCCTCCTCCGTAAACAGCGACAGAGCGCAACGAGTAGGCTTTTCCAAAGCGCTTGCACTCCGCGTGGATCTGGCAAATATTAGAAAATGCATTAGCGAATCCCAACCATTGACAGCTAGATAACACCTATGCAGTGTTTTCTCATTCATACTTGCTGACAAAGCTCTCTGGTGGGACACACAATGACTGCGATGGGTCCTTCTCCTGCCTCCAGCTCCTTCTGATCCATGATGTGGACCAGCATTGGCCAAATAAAGGCTGCAGTTTTGCCACTGCCGGTCTTGGCTATTCCAATCATATCACGTCCAGACAGAGCAATGGGAACACCCTGAGAGGTGTATCAACCAAAAGTCATATTTCAATGTAAATAGGCTCCATGTCCTTATTTTGGCCCATGTTAGACGGACAAACAGAATACCTGACACTGAATGGGTGTGGGCTGAGTGTACTCGGACTTGCGGATTTGGTGCATAAGCTGCTCATCAAAGCCAAAATGGGCAAAACTTGTAGAAGGCTTTGGAGGAGCAGCACCAGATACCTGAAACAGGGAAAGGAATACAGAACTAACTACTGAAACATAATCATATATAACACTTATATGCTGTTGTTGCATGATTCCTCACCCTCAAGTTCAACTTCTGTCTTAACTCAATCACTTGAGTTCCTTTCAAGCTGCTGAGCTCCTCGTGCTCGTTGTAGAAGTTTTTCTCAAAGGGCGGGTAATCAATCTATAGAAACAACAGACACAACAAAAATAAGAACCTGGATTGAGGCAGGACTTCAAAATACCTCATTTTTTTACCTCACCTCAGAGTGGTCAATGGGGGGAAGGGGCAGTATGATTTTCTTGGTGGCAGAAGGGATTGGGTTCCCATCACTGTCATAATCAACGTTGTCCTCTTCTTCCTCTTGGGTCAGCCCCGCTGTAGGATTCTCTGCCATGTAGCGGAAGTAGGCTTCCTGCAGAGAGCACAGTCAATACAGATGAAAAGCGCCTTGTCATGCATACTCATCACACAGAAGAAGCGTAATTACAGAACCAAAACACTTCAGAACAGATGAACAACAACAACCACCAAAAAAAAAAAAAAAAAAAAAAAAAAAAACACACAAGAAAATGATCCTGAAACCAACCTTCATGGATAGATTAAAGAAAAGGTATTAAAAGACCAGAGAGGATAGATTTCTGGAATATTTGATCAGGACACCTCTCTAACCAATGATGTGTTTGGTGAAAAACTTTGGATGGCTCACTCACTTGTTCATCTTCTTCTTCAATGTCATCACGAATACCCCTGTAATGACAAGCGGAGAAAAAAAAAACTTCCCTGCAGCTTGTTCATACACCCAAGACAGCCCATATCCCACTATGGCTAAGGTCACTATGGTGACAGGATTCTACCTGTCTGGACAAATGGAAAACTAATGAGTTGGCTTAACGTCCTCATTTCATTTTATTATAATTGGCAGATAATACATTTTGTATGAGGACTTAAATACAAATCTCCATTATGATAATCCAAAATTGGGCCTATACCTAAAGGGACAAAGGATTTGACTAAAACCACTCAAAGGAAAAGATGTAAGTCTTACTTGGCTGACTTTTTCTCCTTTTCCTCCAGTTTCCTCATGTCTTTGGCTGCTTGGTTCTGGGGAAAAATTATAATAATTCAAGAAAACAGCAGCTGAAGCAGAAGTACATTCTTTTTTAAATTCTTTTCTCACCTCAACCTCTGTCATAAAAGCATCCAATGGGTCATCTTCACTGTCTGAACCACCACCAGCCTGCATCTGCTGCCGTGTGGGAGAGTTCTCAGCAGGGATGTACGGCAAATCCACATTGCTGCTCGACTCCTCTTCATCATCTTCAAAGTACCTTTGGGAAAATAACACGTATGAAGTTATGATGATTAAACATCCCAAAAATGATTTTTAAAAGGACTTAATACTCACGCATTTTCCTCATCAAAATTTGCTCTTTTGGACCCTATCTTGTAGAATGAGGGGAGTTGCTGATTTTTTCCACTTGATCCTGGGGGGACAAATGATGTGTGAGAACTCTGAGGGAGTTGCGGCTCCTCCTTCTTCCCTGCAAGGGAAAATCCTCCAAACCCAAATCCTCGCTTCACACCCGGACCGCCTTTGTTCCAGTTCATGGCTGAGCTGTAGGAACAAGAGAACAAACAGTTCTTTAAACACTTTAAAAGACATCATTAGGACATTTCCTATTTTCCTAACAGTACTTGATCATTTTGCATTTTAAACAGCAAATCTGGTGTATTTTACAAATTTGACTGGAAACATATGGGATTATCTATACTATAGTGATCCATTTAGAGATGATCCATTTCGCCCAGGAAGCACACAGAACAATAATAACATGGATATTCCAAGTCCAATTTCGTTTCACACTGTTAAACACATGCAGTTAACATATTGGTAACAAATGCGCGCCGAGAGATTCACGCTTGCTAAACGTCGCGATGACATATTTTAACAGTGCTCTGCAAGGATCCATTTGTCGAATGACTAACGTTAGCTGCATGAGTTAGCCAAGTCATTACGATGTTAGCATTGCAGTAAACAGTTGTGCATAAAAGACGAATTTAACCGTGTGCTTTAGACAAAATAAAAAGTAGAAATGTCAGCTGCAACTGTTTTGAATTCTACACGCTGCCTAACACTTTAAAAATGTATCATATTATAAGATGTGTGTTACGTTAGCGTTAGCTCAAGGCCGCAAAATAATACGAGGTGGGGGGTGTGCGCGACCGTGGAGAAAAGAAATATCGTTGTTGTCATTTTCTGTGGGTACAGAAAACAACTAAGAGCGGTATTAAATAATTCCGATGGTTAAATGCATACATCGATAATTGTGAGCTAGTGGCGTACCAGCGGTGCTTACCTGTGTGTAAAAGCAGAAAAACCTACTGTATTTTCAGTTGCTGACTCTTACGTCATCAGGGCGCGAACTGTTTCTCCGGGTGTGTCGTCATTGTTACGCGACGCGGCAGAAAGCCTGCCCATAAGAGCTGCCAGAAACAACCGATGGACACGATGGAGGACTAAATAAGTTGCCCGAACATACAGTGCACTGTCTCTCTAGCCATTTTAGGTGAGTCACTTAAAATAATACTGCGCATTGGTTGTCGAAAATGTCTAGATAAATGCCTTAGGCAACTGTAATTTACTAGCTTAGGGGTTAACATTAGCGTGCCATTAGCCAAAATTTAGCTCTGCTTAAGAGAAATCTGGTACAAAAGAGAGATCGGTCTGTCTAGTTTTATTTATTTAGTGCGTCGTCGGAGGGCAACCTTTCAGTGTTTGAGCTCGGAACGCTTGAATGCTGATTGGTCCATGGCATTATAACACGGAATCTAGCCAAACTCGGTGACGTCACAGGCGCTAGTAAAACTGCCCATGGGTAATGCCGAATTTAAAATAAGACCACGGATATGTATAACCTAGAATAAGCATTGTGTCAGGTAAGGAATGTATTTACTGAGTGTTTCTGCTTAACAGATTGTGCTGTCTTTATCCAATCACTTATGTGGTTTTAAAGCTGAGGCTGTACTGCTAGCTCCAGTATCTGCTATGAGATGTGCAGACTGTTGTCTGTAGCTTGTAAGCTTGTTTATATTTGCGAATTGTCTTCACAGGTCTGGGTGTTTTTACAGCATTAACACTGTAATACTCAAAAGAGGATCCATGTCTTTTCTTGTAAGTCTTTGTTAGGTACCTCTTTTTTGTTTACACAGCCAGTAAGCCAAACTTATTCTTGTTCGCATTTTCTCTCTTTTCTCCATGGCTGTCCGTTTGCTTTCTGTGTCTGTCAGCGTTGGGTATCTGAGAAATTGAGTGTGGAGAGTCTGCGGGATTTGGAGTTATTTGGAGGTGAGGCCTGAGGCAAACCGAGCTACATTCAGATGGTTTAACATTCCCACAGTTCTGCTCACACACCAAGGGCTTTAGTAAAAGAATACGTTAAATACGATTCTTTGTGATAGATGTGATTTCTGCAAAAACAAAATCACTTTTTATATCATAATTACAATCACAACAATGTAGCCCGTTAATTTTTAATGGATTAACCCATCTTCTTCCGAGGACTACTGCAAAAACAAGTTTGGCATTTTTGTTCCCTGTGATAATTCTGCACCTTGGCTGACTGCGATGGTTTACAATATGAATGAAGACACATCACATTTGTTGCACGGTAAAGAACATTCCTGAGGTGGATTAAGTTTTCTGTGTTTACTGGTTTTGCAGGGTAGCAGGCAGGTCGCTGCTCCACATTTGTTCCATTCTTTCATTTCTTTCTGGCTCTACTCTGTTTCCATTTCAACGCATAATATCTTGAAAGAAACTGGACATATGAGCCGATTATTATTCATTTTCCCCGTGCGGTCGTTTACATAAACTGTGGTTTGTCTGCATTGTGGTTAGTGGCAGCAGGGTAACCGGCAGCAGTCATCTGTCAGATTTCAAGCCCTGCTGCTAACTCCCACCAGCGGACGTTCTCCTTCCTCATTCTCATTCAAGAGCTGCTCTAAACTCAGGTCCTTCTCTTGTTTTGTGTGTGTACCTGTGTTTCTGTCATTGATGTGGTTTTTCTACCCCAGAGCAAGCTCAGGGACTCTCTCACGGGAAAGTAAGTGTGGTACTCCTGTCACTGCATTACCATCCCCCCCACACACACCCTTTGTGTATGTACGTGCATGCCTCAGTATGTGCGTACACACGTTCAGAAAGAAAGGTGTAGCACACAAACCCTCCAGGCTTTGCACATTTCTCTATGCATGAGTGGGTAGGTCATATGCTGAGAGCAACTCATCGCACCACAGATGAGGATACAGTTTTCCCCCTGAAAGTGGAGAAATTGTGACCGTTCTCACGGTGCTGTTGACGCGGTCTGCTTCAGGTGATGGCTCTGTTTGGGGTTTTTGGTGTACCCGTACTGGTAGCTGAATATTTCTGGTGGTACTTGCCTGTCTGAGCTGACAGCCTGGTTGCTGCAGTCATGCGCTGATGTCAGCTCCTGTGTGTCCATGCAGGCTGTAGATGAGATGGACTTCCATAGGTCCAGCTTTGGTTATGCATGACAACTTCTTCTGATTCTGATCACATTTGTTCCTATGTGATTAGAACATTTTTAACGTGTTTTCTCTCAGCAGATGGCTGCCGTGTGCATGTCTGACGTTGCTAACAAAGGTTTTCGTCAGTCGAGTCCACACGACACGTGTTAATGCGTTAAAAAAAGAAACTTCTGTAGCGACGGCAATGAATGCATCTTCAAGGATGTGTAGTCCTGCTATTCCCATTCCTATTGTGCAGCTTCATTCTAGTCACCATGGAAACATCCAAATAATTTTAGAGCTTGATCCCATCTGCCTCCTCAGCTTGCTGTTGCAGGTTTTATCAGATTCCATCATTGGAAAAGCAAAACACTGATGGAATTGTGGAGTCCACACTACTAGCAGTTACTCAGTGATGCTAAACTCATAAAGGCTGTGTGCTTCTGTTCTCATATAAGCAGAGAGGATGAGTTGAGGTCTCTCCTACCCAGATTGTTACTTACTGAACTGCTGTGTGTTTTCATTGTTACAGCCACTTTAGATCATTTTATTTGTTCCGTTTATGGAGTGTTCAGCTGGCCATAGTTTGGAGTTCCAGTTCCTTTGCTGTGCTAACATCACCTGCTGACTCACCTTGCCCTACGCTGTAGTGATCTTTTAACAGATGTCCTCACATATGACTCACACGGGAATTGGCTCACCAGCTGTTTTACACAGTCGCGCAGTGCTGGATTGAAAGGAGCTCAGTTGTGTTGTCTCCCTCCCTCCAGGCCCATGAAGATAGCCAGGAGAGTCTGACCTCCCTCCCCAGACGGGACACCATGGGCAGCTACCTCCCTGACAGCAGCTCCTATGATCTCCTCACAGTGATTGGTATGTGAATGAAAACACACGTTCACCTTTGAATGACTCTTTCGTCTTGGTGGTATTGTACTGACGTGCCATCCTCCAGACGGAAGTGGAATTCCTCATGGACATTTGTGTCTTAGGCCGAGGCTTGGATGACTTAATGACGGTGAACCTGGCTCGATACCGACCCACCGGGGAGCATGTGGCCGTCCGACGGATTGACCTGGAGTCCTGCACGAATGACATGGTTAACTTCCTTCAGGTCCGTGCTCTTTCTCTTCTTCCTTCCTGTACGGTCCTCATCTTTACCGCTCAGTCTTGGAGGAAGGCTCATTTTCACAGATTATCTTCTTGGCACAATGGTGTGTAATTGGTTTTTTTCTCCCCACCAGGGTGAACTTCATGTGTCAAAGTTGTTTCATCACTCCAGTATTTTACCCTACAAGAGCGTCTTTATAGCTGAAAACGAGCTGTGGGTCATCACCCCCTTTATGGCCTATGGTGAGGAAATGCGATGAATCGTATAAGACCTAGCAACCGTACTGCAGCGTGTTCACATTTGTTGCAGCACAGTGTTCATGAGTGCCTGTTTGATGCTCTTTCAGGGTCAGCCAGAGATTTAATCTGCACACATTTCTCCGATGGAATGAGCGAGCTGACCATTGCGTATATTATATTTGGTATGCTTAAAGCTCTCGAATACATCCACCATATGGGATACGTGCACCGGTAAGATGCACTTCTGTGTTCTTGTTTTATTGTCAGCGCATAATTAATGACAGAAATGGAAAACCAGCCGTGGAGTGTGTGTATTCAGCGTCTAAGTCGCGTTGCCTGCAGGAGTGTGAAGGCGAGCCACGTGTTGATCTCAGCAGACGGACGGGTCTGCATGTCGGGTCTGCGGAGCATCTTCAGCCTGATCCGACACGGACAGAGGGCCCGGGTGGTCCACGACTTCCCCCAGTACAGCGTGAAGGTGCTGCCTTGGCTCAGCCCTGAGGTGCTGCAGCAGGTATTCCACTCCTCCACTGCAGCCCTCAGACAGGAACCTTGGCGGCTTTTCCAGGAAATCTCAAATGTTTCTTCTCTCAGAACCTTCAGGGTTATGATTCTCGGTCAGATATTTACAGCCTGGGAATTACAGCCTGTGAGCTGGCGAACGGACACGTTCCCTTCAAGGACATGCCTGCTACACAGGTGAGGACCTGACGCATCGCTTCTGTTGCAGTGTCGTGGCTGTTAAACGCTCCTCATCCGCTGCACTTCCAGATGCTGCTGGAGAAGCTGAATGGAACGGTGCCGTGTTTGCTGGACACCACCACTATCCCCCCAGAAGAACTGGCGCTCAAACCCTCTCGGTCTGGAGCTGATTCTGGGATCTGCGAAGGTCCTGGAGTGGGCGCCGTTCGCCATTCCAACGGAGAGCCCTCCTCATCGGCGCATCCTTACAACCGGACCTTTTCCCCACACTTTCACGCCTTCGTCGAGCTTTGTCTTCAACGGGATCCAGAAAAGAGGTGATTCTCCTTCTCACCCCATAGGTCCTGGGTTCATACTGCATCAGCCATGTTGGGATTATTTAACGCTCATTTATCTTTTTCCCTTCAGACCATCGGCCTCCACCCTCACAGGACATCCATTCTTCAAACAGGTGTGTGATATCGCTCGGAATAAAGCGAAAAAGGGCAACAACACACGTTCGTTCAGATTACAACTGCCAGTGCCGGGTTCAAACTCGCCTCTTTCAGATCAAACGCCGGCCGTCGGAGGCGCTGCCTGAGCTGCTGCTTCCGGTGACGCCCATCAGCTGCTCCGCGAACTCACAGCCGCAGGACTCTCCATCAGGGCTGGCCAGTTTGGAGTCGGGTCTCAGCCACTTGGAGGTGGACGACTGGGACTTCTGACAGAGGACTCTGGAGAGACACTTGATGGGAAATGCCTCCGAACTTTATGTCCATTTGTATATAACCCACATCTGTGGCTCAGAGGAGCTAATGCTTGGACAGAAGCCAAAAGCCAGCAGCCATCTCGCCTTGTTTCGGTGTCTCTCGCACGCTTTCGTTCACTTGATATGCACAGACTTTTGCACTGCACCGATGGCCTCTCTCCCTGTTCTCACACACACACACACACTCACTCCCTCCTCTTTAGTGATTGTACATGTGATGAGCTGCCTCACAGGATAAGGCTCAGAAAAGAACCTCTGGATCTGTTTTTAGCCTAAACTCATCGGATCGACACCTGGACTCCGAGATCACTCTCTACCTCTTGAACGTGGCGGATCTGCTCGGTCAGAACAGCACAAATGTTGCGCGCGCGCGTCGTTGCAGCTCTCAGCGTCTTGACTGAAG
Organism: Pao palembangensis; assembly: GCA_015343265.1. Classification (NCBI taxonomy): domain Eukaryota; kingdom Metazoa; phylum Chordata; class Actinopteri; order Tetraodontiformes; family Tetraodontidae; genus Pao; species Pao palembangensis. Next base: position 20,060,853 of record CM027085.1, on the reverse strand, counting down.
TTTTAAAGGCACTGGGGGTCAACAGTGGCGTATTTCTCCACCTGTTACAGTAACATTCTACACCGTCAAGCTTGGGACTCTTCTGTTGCTGTGGTTCAGCGTAATGTCAGTTTAGTTTAACCTGAGGCACATTTAAACCTAATCTGGGTGTGACGTTACACATGTCAAATGTGAATGTTGCATTGGTGCTTGTTTTGTCTGCTTGTACCTTTGAAATTGGAGATGAAAAATGTTGCAAAAATCTACCAAACATTGTTTTGCTGATGTTTTTACTCAGTGATGCCACACAGGAAAGCTTTTATCTAAAAAAGGTTTTATTCATTATTCTCGGCACATTTAATCAGCTGTTTCATCCGGAGGCTGGTCTGTCGCGTCTTTGCGTTTCTCCATCTTGGCTATCAACTCTGGAAAAATAAAAAGAAAGGATGAAGCGACGGCTTCTGATGGTTTCTCCTTTCTAAACATATTCCACCAACCTTTAGCGGGGTTAAAAACACCGTTGGTCTGGGTGTTGCATACGTAGCAACGTTTGGATTTGCGGTAATGCTGAAGAGCGCAGACCTCACAGAAGTAGTGTTTGCACCTGCGGCAGGTAAGAGAATTTGTAAAAAAAAACTTCTATCGTGATGACCAGCTGTGCTGATGCTACAGCCAAAACTCTCTTACTTTGTCACGATGGGATTTTTGAAGGAGTCCTTGCAGATGAAGCACTTGAAGGGCAGATCCTCCTCGTCGCTGCTCACCTCGTAGTTCTCGTCATCTAAAAGAAAGCAGACTGGTGTTCGGCAAACGCAGCCACACACTCTGATGAATGCTGACACTCACTGGCGGCTCCATATCTGCCCTCCTCCAGCTCCCTCTCAATCTGCCAGCCGTGTTTGTAGTCTGATCGGTCATGAAGGAACTTGCAGCTGTCTGAAGATGGGACACGAGAATTTTGCATGTAAGTGAAGATATTATTTTACAGACGACTGATCTTTTAGAGAGACAACTTCTAACACCTACCTCCAAAACCACAGAAACCAGTCTCCTTATAATCTTTGCAGATATCTGGCTGGTAGTCCCACCTGACTGTGGCTCTGAGGTGTTCAGGTGCTCGGATCGGCCCTTTCCTGTTTAAAAAGTTTGCGCTCCTCTCAGTGAAAAAAGGTCTAGAAAGCAGATGATGGATGTTTAGAGTTCCGTTTCACCTGACCATCCCAGAGGAAGCGTTACCCATGGTCGTGTCTTTCGGCTTAATGAATTTTACGTAGTTGTTGATGCCCCGATAGATTTTATCATCTTCTTTCCCTGTCAGCTCCTGTCGCAGAGGGGACAGTTAAAAATGTGACACTTGAGTGGAAGCAGAAGCCAACTCCATCTGCTTGTCTTTGGGAGACACACCGGAGAGGTTCTTAAAAGGAAGCTCATTTCAGCCACTTATTTCCAGTGGAGCGCTTTCAGTTACTTACGCTTCCTCAGTATTGTGGCTCAGCTTTTTCTGACGAAACAGCAACACCAGACATCACCCTAAAACACCTGTCAACGCCCTCCACGGTCCAGTGTGCAGATATTGATTAAACACATATTCTTCTTTGACTGTATCAATCCTCAAACATTTCAGAATGAACTACAACTAGCAATAAACTTTTGCCAGCATCTGTTTAGTGTCTTACCTCTTGGATTTTCTGACTCCTCTCAAAGATGGCCTGAGCATCATTGTCCCGCTCCGTGTCCAGCTGATATGTCGCAGTCGCACCCATGTCCTCTGGTCCCACTGGTTTCTTTTTAAGTGAGTAACCAGAAATTAACAAAAAACCTTGATTTAAATGAGAGTTTTAATGGATTCATCCAGTGTATTTCTACAGACTTACTTACTTTCATGTGTTTTTTCATTAACTCTCAAAGGCTGAAATCATCTAATGCACTAATATGCATTTTTAAAAGATGACCAACAAAAGTAACAACTTACCGCTGAACGTGTGGATTTGTAAGCAACAGTGATCTTGTCCTCTTTCTCTTCTTCACTGTCGCTGGAAGATACAGCTTTTCTCTCCACCTTTTTGGTCTGAACAAGAGCAAAATCGAGGTCAGACTTACCCCGATATTACAACCAAATGTGACTTTTCCAGCATTACCTTTTGAATCATGGGGTTGACCCGTGCGTCTTTGTTCTCTCTTCTGACCACTGAAGTCTGGTTTTCATCACTGCTGCCATCTGAAGACATAACAGAGTTTGTTTTTTTTCCCCCCACAATTCGTGATTGAAACGTAGAACGGTCATTCACCAATCACATAATTTTACCTTGCGTACGTTTATCAAGGCGTTAAAAACATTAAGTCTATGAATGGGCTGAAGACTAGTTCAAAGCAAATGAGTGACACTACGCGACAACATTAAAACAAAAGCGGATGCGTAGTTAATTGTTGGTATAAAAACGACACTTCCATCATAAGTAATGGACTTAGGTTTAGTATTTATCATCACTATATGATCCACTTGCATAAAATAAGGGCAACATTTTCCATTAACCTGACGCTATGCAAAAATTGTTGATATTCTTGTTTTGTTTAACAGCGGAATTCCGCTTATAAAGAAGCAGAAATCTTAAAAACATAAATATACAACTAAAGGCCTACCTTTATCGCTGTCGCTTGCTTTTCTTTTGCGACCAGCGAATTTCTTTGTAGATTTCTTGAATAAAAACGAACAAGAGGTCTCTTTTGTTGCTTCCGAGTCCGCCATTGTGACTGCGTCTTCTTCTTCTTCTTCTTTTGGGATTATCTTGCAAGTACCGAATTGGTGCATTACCGCCACCAACTGATGTGGAGTGTGGGTCACGATATTTACTCAATCTAATTAAAGAAAAAAAGAAAGAAAAAAATGTCTATATCCTGCTCAGGGCTTTTATTTCTCTTAAATACCAAAATAATATTTGAAACTCCTTTCTTTCTGACTTTTGCCTCAGAATTTCTATACTAAATTGACTCTTAATACTCAAGTTTCCTCCTTTCTGCTTCATATTTCTCACATTCAAATAAAATGTGCTCCACCGTTTCAGACTTCGAGCAGCTACATCTACCCGTTGCATGTTTCCCTATCTTATATAGTGTATCGTTCAACCCTGAATGACCTAATCTCAGTGTAGATATTACTCTTTCTTCATTTCTGTTTCTTCCTACTGTTCTCATTTCCCCAACTTTGCTTTCTATTATGTAATACCATCTTCCTTTCTTCTCTTTGTCCCACTGCTATGGCCACCTTTCCTTTATTCTTTGCTTGACAATATCCCTCATTCCTGTTTTGCTGAGACTAGTTCATTGTGACTGCTGGGCGACTACAGTGACGTCATTTCTGAAAAGGGTCCTCCGACTTCTGGGCCGCTGGTACCACAGCGCCCCCTTCGCCCTGGAGAATGTCAGGTGATTCGTCACGACGTGAACAGAGAAAGTTTGACGTTCTTTTCTATGTATGAATTTTTTTATAAACCGCAAACAAGCGTCTTAAAATGAGACACATTACACCGATGTTTTCTCTATAAATGTGCTTTTTTTTGTCCGTGTCATTTTTATACTACGTCAGTGGCTTGTGAATCTCGTCTAATCGTCATGCTGGAATATTTTTACAATATTTTTTTTTGTAATTTCGTATTTTTATACCTTATTTAAAGATTAAACGACAACCACCTCCACATGGTGTTCTGTCAAATAATGTGAGTAAAATAACCGGATACGCGGATGGATATAAAAGTATCCATACTCGATATTATTAATGACTAAACTCAGAAAGCTGAAGGTGGTTTAATTTGAAAATCCTTACCGGAAGTCACATACTTATTCACTACAGACTTTACGGATGCTCGCCACTTCCCTGTTCTCCTCCAGCGGCAGCATCTGCGGCTTCTCGTAGAGGAGAGCGGGTATTTGTAGGACACAGGAGGGGAGGGAGGGGACCTGGCCTGGCCAAGGATCCCAAAGAGGCCCCGGGGCCGCGGCTGGATGGAGTCAGGGTGCATTCAGACAGCAATGGCTATGGGTCTGACATCGAAGAAGGCGTCTGCTCGGAGCGTCGGCGTGGAGCGAAAAAACCTCATCACGGTCTGCAGGTAGACATCACGACGTCACGATCAAAGGCCTGTTTTACCAGCCCCTGCATGCTGCTCATTTTATTATATTCGCATAAATTAAGATATTTTTCTATTAAAGATTTCTGTGGTGAAGCAATTGAGGCACCAGTGATGAATAAATGATGCAGAATAATTCTCAGAATACAAGAAATCTAAATGATGAAGAGTAGCCAGGTGCATTTTATACCTTCACGGTCACCACACCCTCTAGTGTAGGAAAAAAAAAATACTTCATTCTACCGCTGTCTTTTTAAATCTAACATTTTTTCTGCGTTTATTACATCATCATACAATCTAATATTTTTAACATGCTGGCACATTTAAGGGGAAAAGAGATTGTCGAGCAACCATGACATATCAAGTCATTCAGCAGATTTTGTGCCTGCACTCAGGTTTGGGACAAGGACATTTGACAGTGCAGAGACCCCGTCCCCCCTCAGTGTCCTTCAGCCTACAGAGCACAACGATCAGCCGTCGCCAATTCATTCACCATCTTGGTTCAGTTTCAGTTGAATGTCAGCGTTGCACATTTATATCCATAAAACATAGCTAAAACTCCAATTAAATAGCAGATATTATCCAAGCAAATAAGGTGAAATAGTCCAGCTGTGACACACAAGGAAGCGATTTTATTCCAGAACATTTATGACAAAGGTTCTGTGTATTTTAGGGACACGTGCACGCGAAACACACACCGTCATACAGAGTCTGCAAGAAAGGAAAGAAAAAACATCACAAGTGACTTTGGAAACAAAGGATTAGCGAGGGCACACGAACACTTTTGCTTTGAGTTTGAGCATTTCAAAAACACAGACAAGACGACACAGATCAATCTCAAACACGGTTCCGTCAGTAAAGCCTACAACACAGATTTTTCCAGTTGCTAATGGACGTAATATTGATTAGCTTCAGCTGGAGGGCCGCTCTCAGGTGCGCACGCCTACGTCTGGTTTTCATCCAGGAGCCGTCCTGGACGGGGCTGAATCCCAGGCCCTTGTGCGTCTGAGTGACCTCTTTGGTGGGAGCTCTTGAATCTGCAGCGGGCCTCTGGCTGTGGGTGTCGAGTTGCTGCTGCTGCTGCTGCTGCTGCTGCAGGATCCAGGCGCTGTCATGCTACGTTAGCTTAGCAAATGTTAGTGCTGGGTTAGGACACAAGGCGAGGCACCTTAATGCACGCGTTTGTAAAGTCTGACCACTTTTCCCATCATAAAGGCTTGAAACACAGTCAGCACACGGATGAACATTTGCCTTTCCGTCGATGTTTCGTGGGAGCTGTTTCTGTGTGTTAACAAAGGCCTCCATCACAGGAAACGCAGGAAACAATGTCTGCCCAGAATTTTCCGTGTTGTACAGTCAGATGACCTTGTTTTAATTAGAAAGAGCCCACAGGTGCAGCAGCTCTAGAGATAATCTGCTCAATTATTTCCACCTCCAACAGGAGTCACACCCACGTTTCATTTACGCTCTATTCCCCCGTGATACACATAATTTACTTCCTGAAACAGATGATTTCCTTGTTTGGTCAAAATAATCATAACAGAAAGAAGCTGCAGCTTAAAAAAAAAATAAACAAAAAAAAAAACCTGAGGGCTGAATGTGAAAATGTAATTTGCAGAGTTTTGTTTTATCTTGTTGCTTAACAGCATCCGAGTGGCAGAGATGGTTATCGTTTCAGACTCTTGGCGGTATTTCCCGTGTCCACAGCAACAGCAGTGTCATCGTGAACTGCTGCATCTCTGTGCCGTTGCCACTAGAAACAGGTTTTCCTCTGAGCGTGCAAGGACCGAGGTATTGTGCAGCCAGTGGGAGGGCGGTGCTCGCGTTTGCTCTTTATGTTTGGTGAATTTGTCGAAAACCCCCGGGCGCCCGTCGATGTTTAAGTGTAGTCGGGCCGTGGCGCCGACGTCCATGCTGGGAGGCACTGTGTTGCTGTGGACACGCTGAACCTAAGAAAACATAAATAGGATGAGTGAGACGCGCCATCCCCTCGTCAGCAGGATCAGCGAGAGCGGAGGGGAGGGCGGCGTCGCACGGCGGCTGTGCCGGGGCGTGTCTCTTCCAGAGAATGTGCTGTGATAAACCCTACCTTTGTTCCTCTCTGCCACCTTCTCTTTTACAACCTTCTCCAGTTTACTCTCGGACCAAACCCGATTCCCACTAACGTCCACCTTCACCTCCTCTAACCATGAAACACTTTGCCTGGACGCTCAGAGGGGAGACACAGACTATCATTCCTGTCCTAATATTCTTAAACGCACTCTCTTTCCCGGCCTCTGGTGCTGGTCCGGTGCAGGACGGGACCATTTAGGAGTCTGCCCCGTCATCTGATCTGCTGGTTACGGGAGGGAAAGAGGAAGCGAGAGAGAGAGAGAGAGACAGGAGTCAAGGAGACATCTACCAAGTGCTAGAACAGGTTGAGTTTTCCTGGGTGGGGTTTGGGTTCAGACACACTTGTGTGAGTACAGTAACGGGGTGAGAACCAAGAACAAGAGGGCGTTTAAAGCCAGCCGGGCTTGGCACAGCTCCAGAATGTGTGCGTGTGGGGGTGGGGGGGCACAAAAGAAGCCTGTCAGGAGGTCCTTACAGTTGTTTTTCAGTGTCAAATCGTACCAAGAACATGCTGCCAGTCTGCTGCGGGCATTTGCATTTCATGCGTGCCAGCAAATTCCCCCTCAGGTCAAAGGAATTCAGCCTATGTGCACTCATCTGCCGGGCTGCTCCTTCTCAGATAGCGCTGCCACTTTAGCTGCCCTGGGAGGCAACAACAGCCTTGTTGTTTATTTAAAGACAGAAGGGGGACTTGACTTTAATCATTGGTTCTCATAAAGGACCCTGGGAACCACTGGGGAACCTTGAAGGGTTCTTCCTGCTGTGTTTCAAGCAACTGCTCAAAAGTCCCAAATTGCCCCAAAACATAATCGATCTCAGAGGAAACCAATCCTGATTCCTGAAAGTCTCTGTGTAGAGGTTACGTTTCACAAGGATTACGGCTCCGGGGCGGAAGACGGGTCTTGTTTTAGTCCAGCAGGGTTTGTTAGTAGTGACGGAGCGGAGGTCAAACCTGCAGGAAGTCCTACTCGCTGATACAGCTGGTCATCCCACTGATATTTGGAAAAGAGAATGTAGACGCCACTGACCTGCTTCAGGGCTTAATCCGACACCATCAATAACAAATCAAAGATCCAAAAGGAGGTTGGGTCCAGTTGTGGCAGAGCGGAGCCTGTGTGGAAGCTGCGGTGGTGTCCGTGTTCTCTCTGTGATGAAGCCTTCGCCCCCACCCCGTGATGAGGTCCCCCCTCATCTAGAGCGTCTTGCGTTTGGGTAAGATGGCTTTCCGAAAAGAGGTGGTGGTGGAGCCTCTGCTGAAGGAGGCGCCGCCTAGGGAGATCTTGGTCTTCCCACTGGTGATGGTGGAGGAGCCCAGAGACGTGGTGCTCCGGCCCCTGGTGATAGAGGAGTTCCCCACCGCCAGCTTGCTCTTTCCCCTCTTTATGGAGGTGTTGCCCACGGTTAAGGCCGTCTTCCCCTCGGTGAAGCTGGTGTTGCCCATTGATGAGGCCCTCGTCTTCCTGACCCAGATCCGACGGCGGGGTTCGGGGTTCACGCAGCCTAAAGCATGGCACGCTCATGCAGCACGCCCTGCTCTGCCCGCCGGCGATGGTGGTGACACTAGCTGCAGTCCAGAGAAGACCAGAATGCTACGCGTGGATAGCACGACCCCCGTGTGGCATAAAGCCCTCCTTGAGCTGAAGGACGTGGGCTCTGGAAGGCCTCATCTCACCCATGTGTCCCCGTGAATGAACAGAGGCAGCCGTAGGTGGACGCAGGCTCTCCGGGGGGGACGCCGGACAGTGGAGCAATTGTCCAGTCCCCACGACGACACCAAACGGTTGAAGGACACATTGTTGTAAGGAGAGTAATCTGCGCTGACATCACTTTCTTCTGAGCCATTGTTCCCCTGAGCCTCTGATTAGAAGACGCGGCTCGTGTGCGCGTCCATCTTTTACGGAACAAACTGGACTTTGTAATAAAAGACAGGATGAACATGTTCATGGTCTACACATGTGGGCGAGGCTGTGATTGCCCCCCTCGCACGTGGGTGCGGTTGCAGAAAAAAACCAGGAAACCATCTGAGTTTAGACAGGTTACTTTTATGAGCAGTTACACAGGCAGCTTTTACAGTTTCCTCACACGCCAGCTTGCTCCTGAACGCCACATGAATACCGAAGCTACCGCCGTGCCGATGACTGCACGTGCACAGCGCACGGGAGGATGACCCTGCTGTGCCTCCACGTCCATCCCACACTGCTGTTTCCCTCCCTGCCGTCAGTCACCCCGTCAGCCGCTGCGGCTCCAGGTGCTTTCGCCGCAGATGATCCCTTTGCACGCAATTTTTTTTTCCGCCGTTAACGCTACTGACCTGCTGAAAGTGCCCGTGTAGAAAGGTCCTCGGGTTTTCCTGCGTTTACGAGAGTCATGTGTGAAAGTCCCAGTAGACGTTGCTGTGCGTTTCTTTGCCCCTGGTGAGGCTCGTTTTGATCATGGACACCGACTTGGTCCCGTGGGTGAAGGTCACCTTGGTGAGAGAACTTGTGGTCTCCCCGCGGGTGAGCGAAGTTTTGCTCACCGCTAAGCCGCTGCTGCCCAAACTTATGGTGGTTCTGCTCCAGGAGATGCAGTATTTACCCCAGGAGATGGCGTACTTGGTCCTCAGGACTGAAACCCTGCCCTTGGTGAAGGAGGTCTTGCTTGACGAGAATGTAGTTTTCCACTCGCTGTTAGAGTCTTTTTTGGACTGCGTGGCTGCTCTGGGACTCTTTGCCCCAGCTTCAGCCGCCTTTTCCATCTAGGTGTTCCTGCGCTTGGGCATCAAGGCTTTGCGGAACGACGTGGTGGTGGTCCCCCGGCTGAAGCTGGCCCGTCCCAGAGCCACGGTGGTCTTTTGCCTCTGGATGGTGGAGTCTCCCATGGAGGTGGTGGTCACTCCCCTGAAGATGGAGGAGTTGCCCAAGGAGACGGTGGTTTTCCCCCTGGCGATGGAGGTGCTGCCCACTGCCAGGGCAGTCTTGCCCTCGGTGATGCTGGTGTTGCCCATGGAGCCCGTGCCTGGATTCCAGCTCCTACGATGCGAGCTGCATGGCTGCCAACGAGCGCGGAGGGGCGAGCATGTGAGGTCAAAAGCCAGACTAAAGTTGCAACAGCAAGTGCCCTAAATAGATCACGCCACCGTGTACAGAAGAGGGGGAGGGAGCCGTTTGATCATTCTTTGATGTGGAACGGTCCCTCAGAGACGAGAACCAAAAGGACGTGAGGGGACAGGGGGTTAATTGTATTGTTTTCATGATAACACAGCCAGCGCGCTGAAGAGCGGCTTTGTGCTGTACACAAGACAATTGGGGGTGACCTCAGATCCCGAAAAACAACCCTCCTTCCTGCTATTGTTGCAGGGTTCAAGTACAGTAGTTCATTTGTGTGCAGGGTTCGGTGCACGGCCGCGCTGCACGCAAGCGTGTCAAAGTTCAAACTCTTCGCACACAAGAAGGGGGTTTGAAATGTCTCCGTTTCTGTTTCAGGTTCTCCGTAAAAACCCTCCTGGAAAAGTACACGGCCGAGCCCATAGACGACTCCGCCGAAGAGTTTATTAACTTTGCTGCCATTTTAGAGCACATCCTGAGCCACCGCTTCAAAGGTAACGCTGCAGGTAACACACAGCACCGGAGGAGGGACACGCCAGCTCACGTTTGGCTGGAGATCGAGTGATGTCATTCTTAGTGCCGCACACGGCCGTTGCCATGGTTGCATGCTCACAGAAGGGGCTGTTGTGGGAGGGTGGTGTTTCACTGCCGTTTGACTCTCGGATCAGGCTCGGGAAGCTGGTTCAGCTCAGAGGGGCAGCGCAGCTTCTGGGAGTACGTCCGGCTGGCGTGCGGCAAGGTGCAGAACAGCTGCATCGCCAGCATTGAGAACATCGAGAACATCAGCACGTCTCGAGCCAAGGTGGGGTTCGTGATCTGCCGAGCCGCGAGGGGGGGGGGCGGTGGGGTTGACCTCACTCCACAGGTGTGACGTCAGATCCTCACCTTGTCCCGCAGGGGCGCGCTTGGATTCGAGTGGCGCTGATGGAGAAACGTCTGTCTGAGTACATTTCCACTGCCCTGAGGGACACCAGGACGACGAGGTGAGGCTAAAACTCGGCTCGGTGGTCTCTCCGCTGCCAGTCTTCTCAGACGACTGATGACCTCTGACTGACAGGAGGTTCTACGACGAAGGAGCCATCATGCTGCGAGAGGAGGCGACGCTGCTGACTGGCATGCTGATCGGACTGAGCGCCATCGACTTCAGGTGACGCTGCGCACGTGCAGATTCAGGAAAGTCGGCTGTTTTGCCACAGCGCCCCCTGCAGTCCCGGAGCTCCCGTTTGATCGATCTGAAACACACCAATATCTTGTGTGTCTGCTCAGTTTTTGCTTGAAGGGGGAGGCTCTGGATGGGAAATCTCCTGCCGTGATCGACTACACGCCCTACCTGAAGTTCACTCAGAGGTGAGTCCGAGCCGGCTCCGCCCGCCAGCCCGCGTGCGGCGTGGCGTTTTTGTCACGCTGTCACCTCTCTGCTGCGCAGCTACGACTACTTGAGCGATGAGGACGACCGGCGCAGCGTGGACAGCAGCAACAGTGAGGAGAGCGTCCCGGAGCACCCCTACGTGCCCCTGGTGACTGACGAGGAGAGCTGGAGCAACAAATGCCGCAAGATGGAGCAGAGGTTTAAGATCGTCTACGCCCAGAAGGTGAGTCCAGACGCAGCCGAACAAATGTGATGCTTGCAAAAGGCTTCTGGAAAGTTGCTAAAGTTTCAAATGAGATTGTGCAGGGTTACCTGGAGGAGCTGGTTCGCCTGCGGGAGTCGCAGCTGAAGAACGTGGAGACAGACAACAAGTGTCTGAGGGCCAAAGTGGAGGAGCTGGCGGTCCAAACCCAACAGGAGAAGAAGGAGCTGGAGGCCATCGTGCTGGAGCTGCAGGCCCAGCTGTGAGCAAGCACACATTTAAACGCCTCTTCCTCGCGCCGTTTAAAAACAAAGCCCACAATTCTGATCTCGCCCCAGATCCGCTCTCATACCCTGTGATTCGTCCCATCTCACTAAAGAGGTCTCCATCCCGCTGGTCAACGAGTGGGCCAACACCCAGGGTGACGTCCAGCTGTTCCGCAGGTGAAATCACTCAGCTGCATCTTTCTGTTGGTGGTGGTGAACGCGTCAGCTGGTGCTACTGGGACCCAGCACCTGAAGCCTGTGTTTGTCCACCCAGGAGGAGCTTCCACAGCTTTGAGCAACTCTCTGCAGAACTAAGCCTGAACTCTGACTCCCAGCAGACGGACGGGAGACAGAACGGAGACGCCGCCTGGACTTCAGCGGGTACAGAGCAAGATTAAAGGCAGATTCATCTTCTGCTAATCTAAACCTTGGCCCTGTTTTGTCCCTTCAGGAAAGGACAACACTCCATCCATGCTGGGCCTGTGCGGCTCTCTGGCCTCGTTACCGAGCTCCAAGTCGTTGGCAAGCCTCAAGTCCAGCGAGTGTTTGGTCAACATCAGTACCGAACCCAGCCCTGCGCTCTCCCCCAGCTAGGAGCCCCCGAGCGGCGGAGATTTGACCCCCAGCCCGTCTGCCTGGTGATGCTGCGTCCTCCCAAACCCTGCTCCCACCATCCGCCAGGACCATCCACAGCTGTGTGAAAACCACAGCACCGTCTGGGTTTTTTTTTGCACACGCGAGGGTGACGACATCGTGAAGCTGTCAGCAGCCGCCTCTTCTGTTTTTTCTCTCCTCTTCGCCTTATCCGCTCGACTCTTCCACAGTGTCCGTGAATCTCCATCCGCTAACTTCCACTTCTTCTGCCCAGCGTCCGTGGATCTCTTTGAATTCTGCGCTTTTTTTTGAATATCAGATTTTCTTCTGTGACAAACGCCTGTGGTTCTGTGCACCTTTGGCCTGTTTTATTCACTGTTCTTGTCAAATTCAGACCAAACCCACCCATGCAAGCCACAAGAGATGTGATTAAGGTTGAGAGATGCACATTCTTTGAAGTATTGTCCATACTGTGAAATCACAGGGAAGTACCGTAGATTGTTGGGTGAGTGGTCTGCCATTCATGTAATAAATGCAGATTATCTATGCTTCAGTATTCAAACGCTGATACAGTTTAAATCTTTGAAGCTGTCAATGGAAATCTTTTAATACCGCGTGTCAAACAGCAAACAGTGATTATCCGTCTTGTTTTGCATTGCAATAAACTGCCTTGTTTTCCATTACAAGTGTCTGTTTGTGTAGATCTCAGCCCTACTCTGGAATTTCTTTGTGATGAGAGAAAGATGGAAACAAATCAGTGGAGACCAAAGCGGAACATGACGGACAGAGGCGCGCTCTGGCGCCATCTGCTGGATGATATGGTAGGGTTCCTCTGGCACGTTTCAAGGTTCTATTCACGGTGTGAAATCTGCCTTAAATGGAGCACAAAAGTTGTTTCACAGCACAGATTTATGTCAAAAATGATCTCATCCTAAGGGTGTCATGTAGGCATCGTGTTACAGTTATTTAAAAAACATCAACACATGCATGTATTAAAAGATAAAACAATTACAATTACTAGATAGATAGATAGATAGATAGATTAGGGTAGTTGGGAGGGTGTGAGTTCTATTTTGACATTTGACCGGAGCCTCAGTGATCCTGGGATCAGTATGTGACAAGAACTCCTCATAAATAAAAACAAAACAAAACAAAACAAAAAAAAACTGCATAACGTTGAGCAAGATAGTTGGTTAAACTCAAGTGTAGGTGGTTGACTCCATTTAGAAGCCTGGGTCTCTGTGGGAGTCCGTGACCCACACTTGAGGCCACACACACACACACACACACACACAGGCTCAGAGTGAGAGAGAGAGGGTGAATAGACTCAGGCTTTGGACATGGGTCTGAGAGAGGAGGAGGAGGAGGAGGAGGGGGGAGAGGGGGAGAACCGGGTCCCAGTGGAGGAAGAAAAGTCTCAGAAGGTGGATGGGAACTTTAAGTTTTGGGAGGGGTTTCCCCGACAGATGGATGCGGCGGCCAATAAGCGTCTACTCGCATTGTGCAGCCACCAACCACACGCCTGGAAGCATCTGCTACAGGAGATGGTTCCACGGGGGCTGATCTGTTGTGTTGTCACTTTGCAGTAAAAGCAGCAAGCATCGCTGGTGAGGAACCTCCTGCACCCTGAGGGACCTCCTGCAACCGCCGCGTCGAACTTCCGAAAGTATTGTGCGCTGAAGTCTAAACGTCTCCGCTTTCTCAGCTCGGTCAAGACTTATGGAGACCATCACAAAGAAGCGAGGCCTGATACCAGAGCCGGATCGACGCTGTGGATGAGCTGAATGTGCGCACGGAGGAAGCCAAGCGACGGGAAAGAAGCAAACGAACGGGGCGCATCGAGCGGAGCCGAGCCGGGGCGCATGTCGGCCAGGGGCGGAGCGGCACCCCGGGGGGGCTGCAACCCCAGCCTGCAGCCCCTCAGAGCCACAGTCCCGTACCAGCTCCAGAGGGGCTCAGCTCTCCTCTGCAGAGAGGTCAACACGGGTAGGTTCTCACTGAGGAAGAGGAGGGTGCACCTGGGCCGAGGACTTGGTTATCTGGCTGAAACTTTATTTTCCCATGGTGCAAAGTGGTCTAAATTTAGTCCCTGTCAGGTCTCCAAAGTATTTCAGATTCATTAATCTTTGGAGCGAGTCAGAGGCTCACTTCCTCGTCAGGTCATATTTGCAGATTTTAAAGTGGATATTACAGATTTTTGTGAGTAATTAAATAATGAGGAAAGTGCTTTCAGCTGCAGGATCTCGCAAAGCAGAACCTGAAGCTGTGTTTGAGCTTGTACTTGAGTACTTCTAAAACCTGACCTTTTATTATCACAGTGGACAAGCTTTGACACACTCCAACCTTTTCCTCCATTCGTGGTGCGAGAGGCACAGTTTTGAATCTTGAATACTTTGAGAAAGTTAAGTCAACAATGAGGGCTGCACACCCTGAAACATAACACTGTTCTCATAATGTTATTTGGACTCTGGGTCACCCCCGTGCACTCTGACCTGCGGGCTTTCTGCGGCATGCTTGGCGCTAGCGCCGCTGCAGCTCCTTCCATTGTTTCCCCCTCTGCACCGTTAACTGATTCCATGAGAGTCACATCTGCATGCCGCCGTCTTTATTTATACATCCTTTCTCGCCTGAAGCTGGTTGACAACATGTGTGTTTTTGTGTGTGTGTGTGTGTGTGTTCTTGTACTAGCTACATACTGAGTACCAAATTATTCATTCTACTAGCAAAGCGAGGACATTTTTGGGAAGTGGGGACATTTAGGTTGGTCCTCACAGCTTCAAAGGCCTGTTTGAGGGTTAAGACTTAGTTCTAAGGTTGGGGTCGGAGTTGGGTTAAGGTTAGCTTTAGGGTAAGGGTCAGGGCTTAGTTGGGATGGTTAGGGTTAGGGGCTGGGTAATGCATTGTGCCTTTGAAAGCCCTCACAACGATAGAAGAACAAGGATGTGTGTGTGTGTGTGTGTCTCTGCAGGAGGCTGTGGGGACTGTTGCCAGTGTTGTGTAGCTGGATGGCTTTGCTCCAGGTCAAAGGCATGGTCCACACCTGCCAGAGATTACAAAGAGCTGCCAAGACTTACACACACACACACACACACACACACACACACACACACACCCAGTGTGAGTGTGAGGAGGAAGCCTGGGAGCGATTTTGTAAAGCAGCACTGGTGTAAAATAGTTGATTAGCCTCATAGAGAGAGTTCTGAACCATCTAACAGGGAGCCAGGCGTGATCACGCAGGTTTGCACGAGACATTTTGGCAAACTCTCAGCAACCGCGGCGTGCTCATCGAGTTTCCGTGCTTCTTCTGTCTCCCACAAACAGTGGACAGGACAGCGGCGCGGCCGCCCAAGCCCACCATCCGCCGGACCCTTTCCCTGGACACCATCGTCGGGCCCTACCTGCAGGGACAGTGGCCCAAAGACGCCGAGGGCACGACTGCGACCTGCGTCAGCGACAAAGCCACGCAGGTGCGTGAACATGCGTGAGCGCTCCTCCAGCACAACCGCTGGCTTCATGTTGCAGAGATGTTCTCGCTTTTATGTTCAAGCTTCGTGCAGCAGGCGGGATATCAGATACTGGCGCTCCAGGTGTCTGGTGGTCTCAGTTCACTGCTGCGGTAGAAATCAGCCAACTGGAAACACTTGTTTTTGTTCAGCCCCCCACCCCACCAACTGTATCTGCTCCTAACTAGTGCACAAAGCCTGGGCGAACATCACCGAGCTTCATCCTCTGCTACTGACACAGTTTAAACTCAAGCGAAGCCCCTTTCCTCCTTTGTGAGGAAGAGACCCCTCCTGACCTCATTATACAGGCACCCCATCCCCCAGTGCTCCCCTCAGCCACAACCAGACGCACCACTGCCTCCTCCTGCCATCGCTCTGCACTCTTTCCCCCGTCATTATGAAGAAAACTGCACTTCCTCCATTCTTCTAGAAGCCCTACAGAGACGACTGCTTTTACGTTTCGTCTAAAAAGGTGGGGCTCATGTCTTACTGCAGCCCGCCACCAGATGGCACTCAAACAGCTGTATTTTTATTTAAAGGTGCATTAACATGCCCATGATGGGAACGCCGGCTATTCCAGGCTAAATGTTCTACCGCAGAGTCTTTTTATAGGCTCGTGTCCCATGAGGTTGGCAGCTGTAACTCTACACCAACGTCGCTTGTACGACTGACCGCCGCGTCCTGACGTACTTAGCCAGGCTACGGGCCGCGCACAGCTCCAGACCGGCAGACCGCGCCTGAGGCATCGGTGACATTTTCGAACCGTGAGATTGAAACCCAAAGGACATGCTGATATTTGGGGGATAAAAAAGCCGGACGAGGCCGCGATGCTGGCACTGAGAGGTAACGTTAGCCAGCCGATCGCGTTGTTGGCGAGTGTGAGGAGCAGCTGATTTCCTGCTGGCGGAAGGCTCCAGGACGGTGAGGGTCTGGTCCGGAGGGTCAGTCGGCCTGGGTTTCACCATGAGCCTCCATCCTCCCGCTCCCAACCAGCAGACGCAAACAGTCACCCAGACGGCCCCTGGTAGAAGATCAAAGGTCAACGTGAAGAAAGCGGTACGCAGCAGCGAACGCTTCCCGCTCGGGCTGGTTTGGCTGCTTGTTTTTGCCTTTCCAGTTTGTGAACAGGGTTACTGTTTGCGCGAAGAGCGCCGGGGCGTTGAACGCTGACACCCGCGCTGTATTTATAGTCTGCGCACTGATGTGGTCTGGATGTTTTCCTCTGCGCGCTGCAGCGGGGCTGTTTTCGCAGGCGACCCTGGCTTCCTGCTTCTGTGCAGCTGTTGTGGAGCAGGTGTGCAGGCAGCAGCGGCGCTGCACGTCTGGGTCGCGCTCTGGAGCTGCTGCCATGATTGACTTTGACAGAAGATGCAACAGGCGCCAGGCTCCGTGAGGGAGGGCTGTTTCAGAGTCTCTGGAACGTTCAGACACTCAAAACTCCAACTGAAATAGGAAATATTGATAGATAAATTATGACTCTCCAGTCAGGGACTGGAAGAATTTTCCAGTCAGACTTTAATTCAAAAAAAAAATAAATCAGCGTTTGGAGTCAGTAATGAATGAAAACACTGTTTTTATTTCCTGGGTTCTTCTAAGACTCCGAGTTCCTGGGCTAAGGAGACTCGAGGACGGAGAAGCAGCAGCGGCCACAAGCGCTCGGCATCATGGGGAAGTGCAGAGCACCTGAGGGAGGCGAGTCCTTCACGCTCAGACGGGGAAGAAGGTCAGCAACTGGAAGTGACCCCGGCTCAACCGTCTCTCTGCTCTGCCCTCAGGTGGCCAAACTCAGGCACCAGTTGCAGAAGCGCTCCCGTCATGCCCCGCCCACGGCTGGATACGAGCTCTCCCAACCCCCGCTTCCAGCGCGCCACGCCGCGGGCATCACTCAGGTAGCTGTGTCTTTGGATGAGGCTGTGAGCGACATCATGACGGTGAAATGAACAACAGGGATGCTTTAGAGTCTGACGCAGGGTAATGGTGTTTAAAGTGGTGAAACTGGTTAAACAGGTGAACTCTGGACACGAGGTTATAGCAGAATACTGGAAGAGTGTTATCAGCACCAGGCTGCTGCGGGGGTTGTTTGACGGGTATTTTCGTGGCACACTGTGGACTCTTTTGTATCTGCGGCCTGAATGCGCCGCAGACTGGTTAATTACTCGCAGTCAGCAGATCTTCTTCTCCCGCAGACGATGCCCCTGCTGCCCCTGAACAGACTGGCTCCACGTTTGCGACGTAGCGTCGAAGGACTGAACCTGGAGCTTGAAGAGGTGTTTGTTTCTGAGAAGGCGGATGATCAGCACGAGGTTAGGCCTCTCTCTTCCAGCTGCTTAGCTTTAATCACATGTGAATATGTGATCATTTGTCTGTTTGGTTTTCCAGATTTTGGATATCCCAGATGGCCACCGGGCCCCCGTCCCTGTGCAGAGATGCAGCAGCGGCTCCCAGAGCGAGCCCTCCCCGGGCCCCCTGGATCCTTTCCTCCTGTCTCCCTCCCAGTCCCCCTGCCCCCTTGATCCATCTCTTCTGTCGCCCCCAAGTTCTCCTTGTCCAATCCAACCATCCTGTTTTACTCCATCACAGTCTCCCTGCCCCATGGGAGAACCGGGTGAGACCACTCAACACAGCTGTGTAGATTCATTATCTGGGTTTTTGAATTCAACCTGTGTGTGTTTTTCTGTCTAGAGCCAGCTGACTGTGAGGTGCAGGGTTCGTCCCCGTCGCTCCTACCATTTCCACCAGAGCCATCGCTGTTTCAGCCCTGCTCGTCCTCTCCTCGGCCCAACAAAACCTGCTCGTTCCTACGTGAGCCTCCAGAAGGCTGTGAGCGAGTCCGAGTGTGTGAGGAAGCGCCGTAAGTCTTTTATAAAATAAGAACTACCTTCACAGCACCTCGACTGAAAGGTTTTTGAGAAATATTTAAGAAATAGGTAAATGTCAAATAATTAAAATGATGTATTCTTTTTAAGAACCTGTGTGGTCATGTCGCCACCTACTGGCGATGTAAGGTACATGTGCTTAAAAGGGAAATACAGAGTTGTTAAAGGAAGATTACATGAACTTTTTAAAAGGTGGGGTGGCTTTTTGCTAGTGTGGATATATCAAATATATATCAAAACCATTTATAGAATCAATGAGATATTGCCATTTATCAGGAACAAATATTGATATTGATCTGATAACTGACGTCTGGTGCACTCAAAGATTTGGTACGCCTTTTTTTGCCTCTTTCCCTTCAGCTCCAGCTGTCAGGATGAGTCTCTCCTTCAACCATCCTGCCCCGATCCCAATAAAGTCAACTTTACCCCACATGGAGGCTCTGCTTTCTGCCCCGTCAGTCTTCTGAAGCCCCTGCTGCCCTCCATGGACCTCCTTTTCCGCGGCCTGTCAGTCTCTCCAGTCACCGGCTGCCCAGGTCAGGCCTCTCCCACGAGGCACCTGGGTATGCAGTAGATGTTCCCCCAGGACTGAAGCAAGCCGTGCTGCTGCATGAGCCTGCAAAAACTGGATGTTGTTTGACGTGTTTGATTCTCACAGAGACTTGAGGAAACACTTCATCACAGCTGTAGCAGGCTGTTATTATTGTGATCGACAAGACTGTAAGGAATTCAGCATAGATCCAAGAAGCAACGTGCCACTGATTGAGATGATGGTCACCTGACCAACACTTGCATTTTCTCACGTGAGCTACATTTCAGAAAGTGTTTAAAATACATGACTGGGAAGTTCAACTCGTTTATTTAAGACTGCAGTTGAGTTCAGGGGTGATTTCATTTTTAGAGTCAAAAACATTATTCTCTTGCTATGTTTACGTGTTGACTATCAAAGACATTACACTTCAGTGAATTGCTAACAAACATTGAGAGACTTTGCTCATAAAAATCAAAGTAATTGTGCGAAATTTGTTGGCTGCAGAAAAACACTTTTACATATTTGGCCAATAGTTTACGGAGGTCTACTTTTCTACAGTTGGATTTCTAGGAAGATATATATTTTTGTATCTTAGAAGAATTTAATTGGCTGGCAGTACATTTTTGTATTCACTGAAGCATTGAACTGTACTTGAGTTTATCTGTTGATCTATAATTGATGTTGATTAGCTTTACTTGCCTTCTGTGGGCATTGTTCTAACCAAAATTATGCAGGTAGTTTCTTATGAATAGCTGTGTGTTAGCTGTATGTTAGAAAGCTGTTTTTGCCATTATTTTCCAGCATAAGTGATTACAGCATGTAAAAAGTAGACCCTGATGCTATAAATAAAACCTGACATAGGTAAAAATGTTTTTTTTTAGAAGTCATAATGTGCCCTTTTCAAAGACGTGTTTGAGTAAAACATTTTAACAGTAATACTGCCCTTATGGAAGAAATAAAAAGTAATTTTCTGGGCGTTGGCACAGTTGTAATATTTATAATTCTTGTGGATTTTCTTTTGTATTCCCCTTAGGAGGTTTAAACCCAAGCCTCGCCCCCTTTTTACTTGAATCTACTTTCTGATTGGACAAATGCCGACCGTGATTCCCCGCTTTGACCAATCGCTGTAATCCACATCCTTAGGAAAGTCAAAACACACGCGACGATTTTAAAGAAGGACCTCATATTTTGAAACAGCTGTCCTTATAATTGCCTTATACGGTAACAAAACATAAAAGAAAACATAATCTCTGTCTAAAATGTTCTGTCATATATCGACTTGTTTACACTAAAGACATCTTTGTCTCACGGAAACAGTTTTCAAAGTAATATTGATAACAGTTGAGATATATCTGCCGGCACCACCAAGCCACTGAGGTCCTTTCATCGAGCAAAGATTTCTGACGTCACAGTCTTCTATGATTAAATACAGGCTCTAATTTTTCAATGAAAACGTCGCCTTTTTGATATAGCGGCATCACCTACTGTTTTTACGAGGGTTCACCCCGTCTGGAGGTGGTTGATATACCAAAATAATTAATAACAAACACATTTCCTGATACCTGACTGAGTAGCAACACTCTAGTGCGGTTAATTTGATTATCAGTTTCAGTGGACACGTCAAGTTGGCGATATCTATTGCGATCGTCATATAATCTACGGCTGTAACGTGAGCACCATTTCCGGGCTCGTCACAGCGGCGATAGTGGAGCGGGACGTCGGCGTGAGAATCGTGGGGAGTGGATCGGTGTCAGTTAATATACCCGGGCTGGTCAGCGACAGCATGGCTGCGGAGAAAGGAGCTGGGAAAGCCGGCTCACTGTGGGAGAATTCGCGGATACGGTTCTTGGTTTGCTTCCTCGGAGTCTTCGTTTGCTACTTTTACTACGGAATATTACAAGAAACAATGTAAGTATCTCAGACGTATGTTCTGCAAAAAAAAGTGCTTTTAAATTAGTCATTGTTTATGTACATGTGGCATCCTGACGCACACAGCTGTGTGAACTGTTTGACGTGTGAGAGAGACGGTAAATGGTGTTAAATGGTGGATTCTTGTCAGTTCTATCACTTGAATGGTAATGTTTATTCTCCTCTTTCAAGATTAGAGATCGACAGCTTATTGACTCAAACTGAAATTAAAGGATTCGTTTCTAAAATAAACACACGCTACTTAAGTCCAGGTCTAGTCATTAAAATTTAAAAATTACTGAATCTGACTTTAATTTATTGAAAAATAAAAATATAATTAATAAAACTTATAATTAATCAACTGATATTTTCAATGACAGACAAACACCACCAGCAACACAAGTTTTATTTTGAAGTTTTATTTTCCTGGCCAGTCGTCAGCGCTGCCGTCCTTCACCTCTCCCTTAGCTGTAATTTAATGCACTATGGCCTCCTGTATGTGAAAGGTCATTTCATAGCTCGGAGACCAGTAAAAACGCCCCCCGTTTAAAAACAAATCCCCTCCAGGAAAGCAGTCCTTGGCTGCTTGCATTTCAGGCTGTTCCTGTTTTGCAGCACTCGAGGTGATTACGGTCATGGAGACAAAAAGGAGAAGTTCAGGTTTGCCAGGACATTGGTCTGCATCCAGTGCGTTATCAGTGTTGTGTTTGCAAAGATCTGTGAGTATCAGCCTCATAAAAGTCATTAGTAGGACAGACATTTCATGAAAAGCGATATAGACCTATAACGCCATCTTTTCTTACAGTGATTCAGTTTTTTGAGGGCTCCAAACCGGATCACACAAAGAGCTGGCTCTATGCTGTCTGTTCCCTGTCATATCTGGGAGCCATGGTGTCCAGTAACTCTGCCCTTCAGTATGTTAACTATCCCACACAGGTGAGTTTTGAGGTGGGGCAGAGTTAGTCTGCAAACATGACTCTTTTCAATTCATGAATGTTTGTGTCTCTTTGTTGATTCTATCCTGACAACTGTCTCTGTTGTGTCAGGTGTTGGGAAAGTCCTGCAAACCCATCCCAGGTCAGTGTAACATATCCTCTCTTTAACAATGTGTACATAAGAAATGAATTAATAAATATCCTGTAACTCTAACCATTTCAGTCATTCAGACTGAAACTGAAAGTAATTAACAGAAACGTTACATGTTTGTAAATGTTGACTTTTGCTCATCTGTCTGCCACTTTACTCATCCTTCACACCTCAGCTATGATCTGTGTCAGTTATTCCATTTTTAGCCACGTCAGTTTTGACTTCCTGCTGTTGTTTGTCCATATAGCATAAATATATGTGAACCATGTGTGCAGACATGTGACAGCTACATCCTTTAACCGGTGAATCTGATGCCTTTAAAAATAAAGGAATCTCATTGAAGGTTACACTAAGTAAACATTTTTTTCGAGGGGGTGGGGTGTGGAGGGCTGGGATACCTGTTGTGTTTGAACATGTGGATTAGCTGCACAATCACACTGTCACTCAGAGCTGCACGCGTAATCTCTGCCAGGGTCCATTTCAGCTTTAATGAGAGTAGCTCTGACATGTGAGATGGCTGGTTTGTCTAACAGGCGTCTGTTGTGACGTTTCAGTGATGATCCTCGGCGTGACGTTGCTGAAGAAGAAATACCCGCTGGCTAAGTACCTGTGTGTGCTGCTGATTGTGGGCGGTGTTGCTCTGTTCCTCTACAAACCCAACAAGAGCTCAGCTGTTGTAGATGATCATGTTTTTGGGTTCGGGGAGATTCTGTTGGTGAGTTCAGCTTCATACTCCAGTTCTAATAAAATTTTCTTTAATAACATCTGACTTTTCATTTCCTGGCCTCGGTTCGCAGCTGGTCTCACTGACTTTGGACGGCTTGACGGGTGTGTCCCAGGACCACATGAGGGCTCGCTTTCAAACCACTGCAAATTACATGATGCTGAATATCAACCTGTGGTCCACCCTGGTGCTGGGACTAGGTGAGCCTGACGTTTCTGCTGCTGAGATGTGATAGATAAGATCACAGCATCCACTGAAAAACCACAAAATTAAAGGAAATTGGTCTTATGGATCAGTTCTAGTTTCGTGGTTCCATAATATCAATATGCGCATGGATCATTTCCTTATTTGCTTTGTAATTGGTGTAATGTAATTGGTGTATTACTTAAAAATACACAGGTAATCCATCCATATTAGAACAACATTAGCTGATTCACAAACTGAGATCATGTATTAGTATGGTTATTACGTGGCGCCTGCGTTAAGGAGTTCTGACTTTAACTCCTCTTGATGTACTGAGCAGCATTCTTTCACGTCATTATCATCTGCATTGCTTTGTATCATTGCAGTTCTTTTCCAAGGATGAATAGCTGCAAGTAATTGGGAGTCCCAAAAAAACAACCCCAAACAAAAGACCAATAACAGTTCTGTTAGAAGCTCTTTATGAAATGTGAAACTATTTTCTCAGGAGCCAAATTCATGAATTCAGTCAGGGCGAAGTGTCCATTGTTATCTTTACAGATAAGGATTCCTGCGCCTCAAAGCTCTCAGCTCTATCAGGCAGTCGTTGGAATATGCTGAGAAGTAAGACACATAAAGCTAGTCAAACATAATGCGGAGCTTTCTACGGTGAGGCGCTAATGGGCTGTAAGATAAAGATCAAAAGGTCAAAATCACTATGACGACAGGGAGGCTGTTATCATCCCTAGAACGGTCTAATTGGCAGTGCCTCCTGCAATGCCTGTCTCCCTTGCACATTCACCTCCTGCATTCATTTCCCTTATTTAATGCAGGAAATGATATATTGTATATTGCTAAGAAACAAAGTTAATTTCCATTCCAGCTGAAGACGCCCTCTGGTTTCATCTGTGCACTGCACATCCATGCTCAAGGTTACAACTGCCTACTTCATAAGAAGAAGGATCTTTGATTCAAAGGTTTCCTCAAGATACAAAAAAAAAAAAATCCTCCGTTCCACTTCCAGCTCTAAATTCCCGACGTTCCGACGTTGCAACTATAGTGTCGTTATCGTGTTTTGCCACTAGGTGGCAGACTGAGCACACTGAACTCGGTTGCTTTAGAACTCTCCTGATGTTCTTTTTCTTTGTATTTCTTCATGCTTTCATCTTTTCTGCTGTCAGCCATCCTGTGGACGGGTGAACTCTGGGATTTCCTGAGCTTCACTGAACGTTATCCGAGTATCATCTACAACATCATGCTGTTTGGAGTGACCAGTGCGTTAGGACAGGTGGGTGGCTGGACCACAGATGCGCATGACCTTTCTGAAATCCTGCACATCCAACTGACCTTGTTTCACATGTCGTTACCAGACCTTCATTTTCCTGACTGTGGTCAACTTTGGACCCCTGACCTGCTCCATCGTCACAACCACAAGGAAGTTCTTCACCATCCTCGGCTCGGTTCTTCTGTTTGGCAACTCCATGAGTACGCTGCAGTGGACCGGCACCATTCTGGTCTTCCTCGGTGAGAGTCAATTCACACACTTTCCTATTTTTGAGATTCAGCTTAGAATTGTAAAACTGATGATCCAGCTGCTTTAAAACCCGACATAATCCCTCAGGTGTTCCCATTGTCTCAATAATTTGTTTTTGGTTGTTTCACTTCAGGTCTTGGACTTGATGCGAAATTTGGTAAAAGCCCCAAGAAGACGACACATTAAAAGCAGGAGCAGCTGGAAGGTGGAGACAGAGAAACCTTGCACATGAAATGGAGACGCTACAGTAGCCAGAGTCTTATTTTCTGGGGACATCTTGCACAGACAAACGTGCCTCTGATTTGTTTAAATACGGTTTACACATCCTGTATCTGAAAGACGGTTCTCATAGTTTTCAGCATCAGCTGTTGTTGCTGCTGTTGACATGCAGAAGAGACATTTTATGTGGGAGCAAGTCCTAAATGACCTCTTTATTTGACCATATGATACTAATCATCCTCGTGTGCTAGAGAAGTGAACGACTGGAGGATGCAGGTAAAAAGAGACTGAATTTAGATGAATAATTGTTCTGAAACCAGCTGACCAACCAGCTTTCACTCATAAACAAATCATGTTCATGAGAGGTTTGGCTTCTAAATCATTGGTCGATACTCTAATATTTTTTTGTGTGAATTGGTCAAAAACCATTGCCATTTATAAATTATAAAGGTGTGTATGTACCCTGTCATGTTTTGTTCAATTTTACCCTGCATTTGTTTGAATGATAATTTAGTTCATCAATGGAAATAACCTGCCATAAAAAAGGGAATTTGAGATATGCCATTGTGGTTTTTTTTCTTTTTTCCTTTTTATTCAGTGGTGCAGTTCAGAACTTGGCAGAGAAAATGACTCTCAAATAGTCAACACAGTGGTAAAACTTTGAGCTACAACACAAATCTGCCTATCATATCTTCCCTTAAGAATTCGTCTCATATAACCTCGTTATTTCCCTTATCGAAATTTCATGTAAGGGGAGCAGCGCCACCTGCCGGCCACTTCATATTTATTTCCTCATTTACATCTACGAGAGCAATTTAAATTGTACGGCTGTCATAATAAAATTTTGACATTTTAACTATCTAGAACGACACAAAAGATTTCACCGTTAAGTTTGTTCGAATGAAAACTCTAGATTTAGTAAAGCATCATCGGCATCCATGAATGTCGAAACAATTATTGGCATTTGAACGTCATCATTGCCAGAATAAAATGTTGACAGAAACAAACATTAAAAAGAAACGATGACAAAGTGAAAAAAATCCCCACAAAATTACTTACTTTTTATGACATAGATTACTATAAGGGCTTTAAAAAAAAAATCACATAATTTCTATATTATTATTGTTACTGTTATATTGGCGCGTTTTTAAAGATTTTCAGGCAATTTTGTAGCGTCCTAAAAAGGTTCCCTCTTCGGCCTGACTTCCGAAAAGATCTGACAGATTAAAGAGCGCACCGTCTTGGCAAGACTGACTGTAATCCGTTTATTTCTATACAAATCGCGATAAAGAAGCTTCTGAAATGCTTGCTATCGTCCGAAAACAGCTCAAGAGCCATCCTGCTGTAAGTTTAATCCACGTACATTCGAAAAAACATTTATGCTAAACGTTCCTGGTGTAAATTCCAGCCATCTGAAATTTTGTAGCTAACTTAATTTGCTAAACTAGCGCTGCTAGCTTTTACGTTAGCATGCCAGAACTTTGACCTCACCCACTCGTTGAAAAAAATAAAATGCACTCAAGTGTTTACGTTATTTTCTAACAAGAATGTATTTCCCACAAGATCGCCTCGTTAAAGAGACAAAGTCCAACTGATGCTAGGTCAAAACAGGTCACAACTTTGGGAAGTTAGTCACGAGAAGGGTCTGTCGTGCTCAAAATAGCATCTGGTTAGCAGGTTAGTTAGCGTTAGCATTTTATATTACGTCTTTAAATCAATATAGGATTTCAACTCGCCGATATTATGGGATAAATGATAACTCTACCGCATTAAAAAAATATGCGTGTGAACATGTGGTGTATAAATTACATTTTGGAAGCTGAGTTCAGTTTTAAAAAATACACGGATGATCTGTCATAAGTTCCTATTCTGACTCTTTCACAGTCTTAAACATTTTAAAATCCTGTTTCTGCCTCTTGCAGCTTATCCCTCTACTTTTCTTCATTGGAGGAGGCACGACCATGTCCTTGCTCTACCTTGCTCGCCTGGGCTTGAGAAACCCAGATGTTTGGTGAGGAATTGACTTATGATGCAGGAAATTTCTTATTGACTTAATGTTGTTGACAGCTATTGCTCTTATTTTAGAAATATGCATAAGGTGGGTGTATGTTAAAGCATAAATAATGATTAGACATCAGTTTAACATAAATATAGTGTGATTGTAAAAATGGAGTTCAGGTATTGTTGAGGGATTTAATGCATTGTGTATGTTGATGGTCCACAGCTGGGACCGCAAGAACAACCCGGAGCCTTGGAACAAGATGGCCCCAACTGATCAGTACAAGGTTTGACAGTCAATCTACTTCACACCTGCTGTGTGAGACTTTTCAAGGCTGGAAAGTTCTGCTCAGCTTTAGAATTTGTTGTCAATTTTGGCCAGATTTAGTGGCTCATTCACTCAGATTAATGCGATTACACAATCTGGTTAAGACTGCCTTGTTCTAATGGATCCAATGAAGCTATTAACGTCAGTAAAAACACTCCAAAATAAAATGACAAATTTAAGATGTATTCAGCAACGATTTACTCTTAAAGGTTTTTAAAGCTTCTCTGGAAAAATCCCTCATAATTGATTTGAATTTTGCTTCTTTTAGTTTTTCACCGTGAACATGGACTACAGCAAACTGAAGAAGGACAGACCCGACTTCTAGATCACTGCTGGACCCAAAGGACAAAACTGGGCATATCCGCACACCTGGAATTGGGATTACTGAAAGATGCAGAGGCTAAACCCGCACAACGATTCTTATTTAAGTTTCCTCATTGCATCCCATTTGTGAAACATTGTTACACATTTCAGCTGGTTGTTAATAAAGTCTTTTCTCCTTCATACAGAGAAAAGAACTTGTTTTATTTTTTTCATTCTTATCACACCGTCTGTCACCATCCAGACCAGTCTGCAGCTTGCCGTGTTCACATTTGTTGCTTTTAGCTCATTTCACCTTGCGTTGGGCACCGTTTTTGGTTGTGATCCAGGTTATCGTCCACACAGGAAGCAGACATGGTGACATCAGTGTGTTGAGCTCCCCCTGGAGGCCGGATGGTGGTATTCGCTGTAGCTATTTCACAATAAAATCCTGATGGAAGAAGATGATGGGTCAACTTCCAAAAGTTGACCTGTGTTTCTGTGGAGAAAAAAACACTCCTGGGTTGTGGAAACGGGATCAGCAAGACACGGAAGTGATTCCCCTTAAAGAATGCCATCGCTCATATCCACATGACTTAGTAAATGTCAACAGGTTGCTGTGTTCCACGTGACGCTTGGTGATATATGACAAGGATCAGCGGAAAATGTCGAGGAGACCTTCGTGGTTGGACAGACGGCGACTTTCAAATCAGGATTTTTGGGATGATCATCACGATCTGGTCATCCCGCCCACCTGCTTGAGTCAGCAAGGGGACTGAAAAACCAGGCATCAGCTGCTGAGAATGAACATGGCAGCTTTTATGCTCCAGACCTCTTGAAGGTGAAAGTGAGCGCTGAATCTGTGGAGGACGTGAAAATGTCAGCCGGTAGGTGAATTTGGTGCTTAAAAATAATGCTTGGGAAATAAATGCAACACGGGACTGAGGCGGTTTATATCCGACACCTCGGGGCCGTCACGTAGCACAATAAATGTTGTACTTGGCCAACTTTTGTAAAACAATTCTTGAAAATCTGAAAACAAACGGGTGTGAGATGAAGCGTTTTAGCTGCCAGACTGCAGGTGTGCTGGTCATTCCAGGTAGCCTCACGTGGTTTTTTAATTTGTATTTTTCCGTGTGGTCATATGTGATATTTGATATCATCATAAACTCCTCTAATTCAGATTCCGGGTCCAGATCGCGACCTCAGGGATCCTCCAGACCCGTGACCCTGCTGCAGCGGCTGTCAAACCTCGCTAATCGCCACGCCGGTCAGCGCTCAGGTCGCCGTTTGACGGACAGCTGCAGGGTTCACGGTTCAAATGGCTCCGTGGCGGCCAAATCTCGCCTGAGCACAACGCTGGCTAATCTGACCTGCGGCTCTGGCCTCCTCCTCCCGACCTTTGACCTGTCAGTCGGACCCAGCCCTTCCCTGGCGGCCTGGAACCATTGGAAAAATAATGAGGGACAATAATGCGAGGCGGAGCGCGGGGCCATTGGTGGCACTGCAAATAGGCTCGTAAAGGTCGTGGCAAAGGTCAGGTGCTACAGAAGCAGTGAGTTCTGCAGGGCTCACACCGGAAACGTCCTCATTACGTCACCTCCACGGCTTGAAAAGTGGTTTACGGCACGGCCTCGTGCACGTACGTGGCGCTCCGACTGTGGGCCCCCCTGCTGTGAGCCGTGTTGACTGAGTAAAAACCTCTGCCTGTGATTCTCGCAGAGCCTGCGCCTCTCGTTTGTCGTTCAATCCGGAGCCGCCGTCCTCCGGCTCCTCCGTCGCTTTATCTCCTTTCCTGCAGCGGGAGCGAGCTGCGCCGTTTGCGACAAAAAAACCCCCAAAAAACACCTTGATCCTGGAGCTCGTTGGCTCTGGATGACAAAGTGCCGTTTGCAGCAGATGCACAAAAAGGTCAGGGTTGTCGGTGCGTTTTTGCATGAGGGATTGAGTCAGGACGCAGCAATTTAAGAGCCGTTTCAACACGAATACCAGCGATATTAATCACGGCCGATATCTCAGGGACAGAGAAACTGTGCGCGAGTGGGTTGCGCGGGGTTCAGGAGCGTGCATCCGTCATCCCCGGGTCCATTCAGCACGTTAGAGATGACTCATAAACACAAGGTCTCTGGTTTTGCTCCCTGAAACAACCGCTGCGCCTTGTTTCCGTGTCCTTGAGCGAGGCAGCCAAATCCAGATAGATGGAGAGCCGTCACACCAGCACACGTTTCATTTAAGGAGCTTCGGTGTGTCGTCTTTTCCCGGGGTGCCTGACACGCTGCGCGGTACGACCACCCAGCAGTCATGTCTGATCCCGGTTCCCATCATGTTTGTGTTTTTGTTGATGATGTTTTTTTTTTGTTTTTTTTTTTCATCCGTGTTCTGAAAGCAGGTCAAAATTTAAATAGCTGAAAATAGAACATCTGGCTGGGCCTTGTCAGTCAGCGGTGCGTAATGAAATATGGAAATTGGGGCATTCTTCAAAGAGACGCGGGCCTGTCGGTGCCGCCGTGGGTCTCCAGCAGGCCCTTCGTAAGCCCCGGCGGGGCCCCACCCCTCTGAAAGTGTGCTACATTTCCAGGTGCCTCCGCTGCAGCCCAGTCCAGCGCTGGTGCCAGCTCGTTAACGCGCACAGCCTGGAGGAGCTGGCAGCTGGCGTCATTAGACTTCAAACCGTCTTCTGACCCGGGGTGCTGCTGCGGGGGGGGGGGAGAGCGCCCGCTCCTCCGCCTGCCAACAGCTGATTAGAGCCGCGCTGATGCTAGCACCTCCGCTATCCAAACAGCACCCGCGTCAGAGGGAGTCAGGCAACGCATCGGTGGCCCCATCAGAATTGTCCAGGAAACGCACCAGTATACCAGTATCAGCACCAACACCGACACCAGCACCAGCATCAGCATCGGCACTGGTACCAGTATCAGCACCAGGACCAGCACCAGCAATGGTACCAGTATCAGCACCAACACCATCAGCACCAGCATCAGCACCGGTACCAGTATCAGCACCAACACCAGCACCAGCACCAGCACCAGCACTGGCTATCACAGTTCACCCCAGCCAAGTGAAAGACATTTCTGCTTTGTACTCAGCTGCCGTCTGTAATTATTGCAATTATGATGAGGGCTTTTTTTCCTCTTTTGGATTTATTTCCTCATTCAAACTTTTGCTGGCTCGATCCGTCACACAGCTGCAAAAGTGTCTGTCGGCGATGCGACGCGCGTTATGGCAGGATGGACGTCATCCTCGGGCTTGTCCTCTCTGGTAACTGGTTATTTAGTATGTTTATGAAGCAGAAACAGTAACAAGAGACTGACAAAACCCTCCGACACCAACAGGAGAATGAGGAGAACTCCTCAGCATCTGTGCTCCTCTGTCAGCCGTCATCCCTTTTTTTCCTGTCAGATGTTCCTCTGGACACATTTAGGATGAAGATTACACATAAATTAGCTTAGCTTCCAGGTTTTTGCGTTAGCCCGAGGTTCCTATGCTAAGCTAGGGCTAATGCAGTGTGGAACTTTTGCTCAAAGCTTCTGGAAACCAGCACGATGCTGCACTTTTTTCCACATTCTCTGTCTTTTGTATCCGTCTTCCGAGGCTCCACCTCAGATTTTCGTCGTCTACTCATGAAAGTGGAACGGCAACAGATAAATCGGCACTATTTTTTGTCTCTGTGATAACGTATAAGCCTCCAAATGCGCTCAGTCAGAGGAGACATCCTGCCTGGATGCTCTCTTGATGTGATTTCCTTCAGCAGATATTGCCTGAAAATAGATTGTTGCCCATTTCTTCTCATTCTTTGCCTTTCTAAATGATAAAACCAGATTTCATTTGCACTCAGTCAGAATCAGGTGTGGCACGGCGCCCATATCTCACCGAACCCCAGGGTCACACATGAGCACTGGTCCTGCTGGAGCCACAAACTGGTTCGGCTCCGTTATCATCCCTTTGTCTCCTCGTGTTTGTTCTTTTCTCCTCCTCACAGCTGCGCACAAGCAGAGACTCGATAATTTCCACTGTGACTGAGTCATGAATGATAATGACTTGATTATTTGGTGAAAATTGGTCTCTTTAGATTCATTTCATGTTTGGTGATAATTGAGAAGCTTTGTCGGTCTAGATAACACTAAACTGGAGACCGCCTGCCTTTGTACAGCCTCTCGCTGCTACATCCTTTGAACGTGCGCTGAGAAAAGCTGCACATTGCGGCCATTCAGTCAGTGTTTTACGATATCGCACCGTTTTAATGGAATTTTGAAAGCGTCCCACAATACCTCACCGATAATCAGAGAGGTGGTGAAGAAATCAGTGGCTAAATTTGGGATCCGGACCTTTTAAGGGAGGCTAACGCTCGTATCTCTGATGCAGGCTGCAAAGTAATCAGTTAAGCGACAAAATTCCCTTTTTCAACGTAGTCAAGGTTAAACTTACAGTAGCAAAACACTCGATTTGATCTGTTATAAAGTGCTCACACAAACAGGATCCCTAGATTAGGACTGGGATTTGCAGTAATCGGTTAGCTAGCGTTAGCTTTAGCAAACCAAACGCCGCAATCCCCAAAAACTACACTTGCAGCATTCAAAGTTATTTGTCAAATCCAAATATTTGCTTGTGGAGTTGATCTGATTGTTTTTATAAGCTCTCCTCCTCCTCCTTTGGAAGAAGAAAGAGCTGAGTGAGAGCAGCTCTCAGCCGCGACGGCGCAGACAGCCACAGAAACCACGGCTGACTGTGGTAAAACAGAGAGGAAATGATTCATCTGCATCATGGAGAGCGGGAGAAAAGCATGATAAAAAGACTGAGCTGGAGCTGGATTTGCCTTCCCGGGAGTTTAGAAGATTCCTACCAACAAACGAGCAGGAGGTTAATAGGAGCTCTGTGATTGGCTGAGTCTGTCAAACCTCCCTAACGAGCTCTGGATTCATCACAGATGATGGGAAGTAAATGTCGGAAAGCCAAACTGAGATGGACCTTTTCCCCGACCCCTCTGACCTCCACCATGCATGCGCCGTCCTCCCGTTTTCACACCAGCGTCCGCAGACATGCGTCACATGACCCGGACAGCTCCTCTGGGACGACGCGGCTTCGCATCATCATGTAAAACACGTGCGCATCTGGCCCCTCCCACTCTCAGTCTCGCTGAAAAGTGAGCTGACAGGGTCTGAAGAATTCAAAGCTGTCTGTGCGACCTTGAGAGGGTGTGTCTGGTCTGCTCGGTGGCGCGCTTCATCCTGCAGTGGCTACACGCGTCCATGTGGGGGCAGCAGAGAGGTTGTTGTAGAAACAGGCGAGGGGCGACCCCGCTCTGTAAGCGGTTGACCCTGGCGGTGGCGGAGGGCGGGGTGCCGGGCCCTGTTCCCTTGTTCCCCCGAAGAGCCGGAAAAAAAACAGACTTTGCGAGTGGAGCAGGAACCTCCGGACTCCATCTGTCGCCTGCTTCAGCCACGCTGAGGGAGACGGGGAGAGGCAGAGACAGGTGGGCCCACCCCCCACCAGCTGGTAGTTCAGCCAGCATCTGCCCACAGCCACGTCAACTTTCCCTTCTCCTCATCCTCACCCCTCACGCAGCTCCCAGCATCATCCCTCCTCTGTGTGTGTGTGTGTGTGTGTGTGTGTGTTTTTGGGTGGAACGAGGAGAATTTGATAAATGATTTTTACCGCTGGTGTTGCTCCTCTGCTGCGGCTCTTTCCAATCTACACTCCTGCAATTCAATCCCAAATCAATCACGGCAGAAATGAAGTGTGGGCAGCCGGACGGAAGCCAGCAGACGACCCAATCCAGGAAAGTGTTTGCTGTTCACACGTGAGACGCGCACGCATTCCCGCCATTTAAACCTAAATCTGGCTGCTGGCTCGTGGATTACGACACCTCCCTCAAAGGAAATCTAGATTCGATTCTTTAAAACGGCCTGCAAAGGCAGAATCGAACGTTAATCGACCACATGGAAGTCCTGCTGCTGCGTCCGCCTGGACCTCTGGACCTCTGGACCTCTGGACCTCTGGACCTCTGGACCTCTGGACCTCTGGACCTCTGGAACTTCAAATCCTGCCTCATTAGAGTTTCTGCACATTATAGTTACAGTCTTAGCACATTGTACTTTTAGTATTTAGCATTTTACTTTTAGGCTTGCGTGTCCTTGTGTGTTTCCTCTTACTCGTCAAGTACCGGAAGACTTCCGTGACCTCCGACCTGTGATGCTGCGAAGATGTCAGATATCCTCCCGACCCCCCCTCACATTGCGGGTGGAACTGGCTAATTTAGCCGAAAATTGATACAAGGATGGAGATAAAATGTTAACCAAGACAATCCAGCGCGTCTGATTAGGCGGCGTGTAGCCAATTAGGCCTACTGGCTCCCGTCGGAAGCCGAGCGAGCAGCCAGCACATTAGCCTACTGGAGAGCTTCTCCGTCTGCGCCGCCACGCAATTACAGTACGGCGCAAGTGTAACGTTCAGTCACAATCAGGTCGGATTTAATGTCCCGTTAAATTGCAGGCAAACAGTGAAAGAGGACAGAGACGGCGTTTTTGGCCGCCGTCGGGGCCGAAGATTGATCGCTCGGCGAAGATGCGGCTGCTGGCGGAGATGTGAATCAGAACAGGTGACATTTGCAGCGTTCCACAGCCACGCAGAGAGAGGGAAGCGAGGCGGCCTCTGCGCGGCTGTAATTGTGGCTGAAATCTACTGTAGCTCATTAATGCTGAACCCAAAGCCCACTTGACATTTTCCTTTTGACTCGGCTGAAGGTTTCCTTTGTTTACGGCGCCAAATATCAGCCCTGGAATTTGGGGGAAGAGCGGCGTGATTTAAAAGCCGGCTCCACGTTTCCTGTCATCTCTGCGCGGGTTTTAAAGAGGCCCGTCGGCTGGATGGTTTCCTGAAAACAACATGCAAATGAGGCGCTATCTGTTGGTGGGATAATATCGTTGCTGTTGTGTTTGGGTGCGTATACGAGCTCCTGCTGGGGTTAATCTCAGCTCTCCCTGGACAACCGTGTCCTTCGATCCCTCCTGACAGACGTGCAGTCGGGTTCCGTCTGACCAGGCGGCTTCTTTATTGACAGAGACGTCGTATCGGAACGGTTTAATAATGAAAACGCAAAATTACTAAACAGGTTTAGCGGCTAGCCATCACTTCCTTTCTTGTCTCTGTTCTGGACCAAACGCGCTGCAGCAGAATATTTGCAGTATTGTGACATTCAGTATTGTAAATATAAACGTAAAAAACCAGATTTTGCTAGGTGTTAAATCTCTGCACAGGGTTGGGATTAGATGGGCAATGAGAACCCTCCCCCTCTGGTGGTGGGCTGCAGAACTGCAGTCTTTTCAGAGCAGATTGAAGCAGACTAGAGCAGTTTCGTTTTAAATTTGTATTTGATGATATTAGTGCTCGTGGACGTGAACATGAGCCTCTTTCTTAAACTTTTTCCAGC
This sequence comes from Pao palembangensis, assembly GCA_015343265.1. Taxonomy (NCBI): domain Eukaryota; kingdom Metazoa; phylum Chordata; class Actinopteri; order Tetraodontiformes; family Tetraodontidae; genus Pao; species Pao palembangensis. The sequence continues at coordinate 20,026,507 of CM027085.1, read as the reverse complement.
CTGGCTGTGTCCTCCCGCCGTTCACTCGTCCGTCACATCTATCAGGGTGATTGTTAGCGTGATTGATCATCAGTCTGGACCATTACCGTCTGTCCCTCTGCTCTATTATTACAATCACCTGCTCAGCAAAAAAACCTACCATTTATCCCACATTTGCATCACGAGAAAAGAGAGGAAATAAGCGAGGATGCAAACGCGGCTAAAAGTCGTTGGAAACATCAACTTGAAGCTACGTGAGAATTCTGCATAAATTCATTACTCGACGCAATTAAAATCGCACTTATCCACCTGCCAGCGAAGATTTGGCCACTTCTGTTTTACAAAGGTGTGGGGCTTCGTTCTGCCGCCTGGACGGCTGAATAATTCATGAACGTAGAGAAAAAAACTGGAATATGAATTGCTAAATAAAGTAGATAGTGCGGCTACGTTAGGAAAATTAAAAAGTGCAAAGGATAAAATGTGTGGGGCAGAAAACATGACATAAAACAGCTCTTTGCGCTGCTCTCCTGCACATTCAGGCAGCGGCGTCTCCAACAGCCGCGGCTAATGTTAACTGCAGTCATAAATATGTGACAGGCTCCCACATCCCAAATTAAATGAGGCGCTTATATGTATTTCAGTGTGTGATAACACACCTCTGTGAGCATGCGGGGCTATTATGGATGCTCCGGAGCGTCTTATTTCTCCTCCAGGTATCAACAAGAGCAGGCAGAGAAAATGACACGAAGCAAAAATAGGCCGACTCGGAAGTTAGCCTGCGAAGCCTGAGAGCGTTTCAGGTGCGACAGACATGTAATGTGGGCACTTCTGAGAGATAACGGCCCATTTTCCAACGGGAGATTTATGTGGACAAGAATTAGAACCGGTTCCGCCGTCCGATTTTGTTTTCTGAGTGTTCCAGACGGATCTGGAAGCTTCCGAGCGGCCGCGTGTGTTTGAGAGCCGCCATGTTGGCGCCGCTGCGGAAGAGACGAAAGCCGTAAATTTCAGACATGTGCGGCGGTCTAATCTCATTTCCGGTTATTGCCTTCATTTGTTTCCGTCTTATGGTGAGTGGAGGTGATTGGCAGTCCCTCCACGGCTCTTTGGCAGGCCGCTCTGTTAGCCGGAGGCGTACGAGCAGGCCGCGGTGGAAGCTCCTCTCCTCCCGTCATCTGTCATCTTCCGCTGGACATATTGGATCATTGATTCACAGAGGGAACGTGTCCGTGCACATGTTCAGGGAGGACTGGCACTTACCAAATGGAGCAAATAAAAGCCACAATAAAAGGCCAGAAATCCCAGTTCGCAACCATCATTTCAAGAATCAGGAGACAGTTCAGGCCGAGATTGTGGCTATTAGCGGCTAAAATAGCCTCAAGCGGAGATGATGAGCGGGGAACCGACATGCGCTGCCGTTATTCCTCTACCTGCTCCCCGTACACGGCTCATCTGGGGACTAAAGGTACTCGCGCAAACTTCCTCACCCTAAATACTTTGTGTAATCACCTCATGGGTAAATTCCCCCCTCGCTTCTACAAACAGACGACAGGAAACAATGAAGTGATGAGAAATGTAAAAAAAGAGAAGGCGCGCCACGTTCTGTACGTCCAAATATGCAATCCAGAAGATCTGGGAGCAGTTGGGAGTTGTTTGAGCTCACGCATTAAATGTTTAACACACAGGAACACACAGAGCAGTGGGTTCCTCAGGGGTAGCGGCGAGCTAGGACAGCCTGAAGAGCAGCAGCAGACAGCAGAACCACCACTCCAACTCATGTTTCTCGGCCTGTTACATCTGTTTGTGTGCGAGAGACTGACCACAGACGTGTTTTTCTGCGTTACTTCTGCGTCGGCGATCGTCTGTAATTCCTAAGTTTTCGCCAGAGCTTCACAGGTAAACGCTAATGCTAATTTCTCCCTCAATTAAAACCCACCCACCCTGAAAGTCTGAGGTTCTGCCTGCTAGAGCTTCGCCCTTAACCAGGAATTGGGTGATTGGTGGAGTTATTGTATATTCATGAAGTGGGAATAGATCCCGTCGGCGTTATTTATTTATTTTATCTTATCATCTCTGCGCGCTGATTGCTGTAATCAGGCACAGAGACTGCAGCTTTCAATGAAGCACACAGACAGGCGAGATGAGAGGACAGCAGCGGCGTGTTGGGAAATAAAGGTTCGGGCGGAGCATCCCGACGCTTCTCTCCGTCCGGTTCCTCCGAAAAGCTTAGCAGCATTTTGGAATCCTAGAAATGGAATATTGGTCTGTTTTCCTGTGGAATCACCATCTGAATTTCGTGCAGAAGCACCGTGACACACGTCTTCTTCATTTGTGGTGCGTTCAAGTGCTCTCTGTCCCACAGGAAACTCAGCTGCGGCGTCCTGCGTGGACATCTCGGGGGACCTGCTCCTGCTGTCACCGCCTGTCTGTATGAATTAATCACACCACGAGGCTAATGTGGGCAGATCCCGCGTGCACAACAACATCTGCGCACGTCTGAGCGCATCGGTGAAGGAAGCAGCCCGGTTGCAACCCCCAGAACAACCCGTGGGGGCGCTGTTGTGCGAAAGAGCAGCGACTTCTGTCGACTCGTCCCTGCCGCTGCCATATGGAAGCGAGCGTAGCGACAGTCGCCGTGCGCTCAGGTGTACGCCTCGACAAAGCTCTCGAGGTCGCCCATCCGCCGCTGCTCCGGCGCCGTGCCTTCACCCCGGAGCTCTGCCTCAGTCTCCGCTCATCACTTCTAAGCGATCCCTCTGTTTTCTATTTTGGTTTCCATCTGTTTGTTTATCTCAAGCCCCTCACAGCCCCCCCGTTTCTCTTCCTCCTGCCTGCAAACAGAACCGCTGCCAAGAACAGCTCTGTTGGCCTGCTTAGAATTTACATATGTAAATGAGAGTCGATGTTGCTCGTAAATCTGCAATTAAGCAAACAGCTGAAGCCTACAAACGCTGGTGCCTATTACTTTACCAATAATAGAGTTTCTTGAGTGCCGCTCTATCGCGCGACCCCCCGCTTCCCTGCGTCTTAACGTGGCTCCAAGATGACGTCCTCGATCGGGGTCAGAGCCTTTGATTTCCGTGTCGACGCTGAAGCTTCATGTTGGACTCAAAGACGAGCCCCACTTCCTGTTTGTGCTTTAAATATTTAGAGAATTCATCAGCTCCAGCTCATCAAAGGGCAGCCATGCCATTTACATACTGTACAGAAGGAATCCGTTAATGAAGCACAGGGGTCAAGAGGTCGGCTCGATACCTTTGCCTAACTAGACCGGGCTCAGGAGGATGAAGCCACTGGCAAGTTTCCAGCTTTCAGCTATATTACAACACCAGCGCTTGTCTGCCGGCGATCTCATAGCGTCACCAGGATTTCCTGTATGGTTCTGCTATCTCCGGATCTGGGTTGTGTCGTGTGTGGAAGTCTCTGCCTCCTGGAATGACCCAACCCCAGTTTTCCAGGATGTTTTCCTCGATTTCCTTTGCAGCAGCACTTTTCCCTCACCTGGAAAGTTTGCAGGCTGTTTTGAGGAGGGGAGGTCGCTCGTCCCGCTCCTCTCTGCGACCTGAGGACCGAGTGAACGTCCTCCAACATCTCCGCTCTGCTGGACGACTCCTCCACAGAGGAGGGATTCAAAGTGTGTTTGGTGGTCTTGGCAGTCTTCAGCAGTCGATTCAGGTCACTCGTGTTTATCCTGATTGGGTTTTTTTTTTCTCCTGGCACAAACGCACAAACTCTGTGGGTTTCCTTCCCTTAAAAGATACGACTTATCGGCTCTACCACGTTTTTAAAATAAACAGGCGGAAGGCTTAAAAAACAAGCCAGATCGCTGCGAGTGGGTGTGGACTGGAATCGAAAGATTTGTGTCCAAGTGCGATCAAGTTCATTTTCAGTTTACCAGACAAGCACATCGGCGGGTTCTCAAGTCGCTCCAAAAAGGCGCAAACAACAGCGGCTGAAGGCTCGAGGAAGGAAAGTTGCGCGCTTCTGCTCTCGGCACGCCGCGAGCCGACATTAAAGCTCCGGAGGACTTTCGGTGGTCCCGGTTTGTGAATCACCCAAAGGTCTGTGCAACTCAGCCTGCTGGCAGCACGGAAATATTAGGAAACAGCCTGCAACAGACGGGAGAACAGGGTGAGGAGAGAGCTGCGAGAGGAGGAAAATAAAGCACGGCCAACCTGTGCACGTCACCCAGGATTTAGCCAACGTGCAGAACGCTGCGTTAGGATAAATCAAGGTTGAAACTATCATTTTAGCCACTGAATCCACCAGCTGGGAGGTATTAATATCCTGCTTTGGTGCTGTTTATTTCATCAGTAATGTTCTGGATTTCTCCCTGTGTGGCCACAGTTTGATTCCAGCTGTGTTTGTGCAACATCTGCCCACAGAAGTGAGGCTGAGTTTCAACAACGCTAACAGCGCTAGCTCTAGGGAGGCTTTCCTGGGATGTACCACTAGCTTCTCTAAAAACGGGGCGAAACATCAAGGCTGACGGCCAATATTTGGTTCCTGTCTGCTGTTCCAACTCTGAATGAAGAACTATCGAACAGTCCTGGCTCCTTCGAAGTGTAGTCCTGCTATGCCGAAGATGCAGCTTCATCGACCTCCTTTTGTCGTGGGCGCTGTTTCTGTCCTGCACTTTTGGCCTGTACCATTTGCACCTGTCCTTCTTTGGTCTGGTTTCATCCTTGAATCCTTCAGTAGTGTTTTTTCTTTTTTTTTTTATCATCGATATGACGTCCAGGGTTTGTGTCTGACCACTTAGATGCACATCTGCTGACTTCTTAACAAAAGCCCGGACTCTCAAGCCCTTTCAAGGACCTCTGAGGGTTTAGACGAGAGGTGCGGTGGGCCGACGAGGGTCGGTAACGGGACTCTGATTCTCGACTGCCGGTTGGTCCTGGTGGTATGTCTGCTCTACTTCAAGGTCAGGTGCAGAGAACAGGGAGTGACGGAAGCTGATGAAGAAGTGAGAATAGGAGAAAAAGAAGGTCTGAACTGACATTATTGCCCTTTTTTATTCTTCTTTGTCTTCAAAAAACCCCCCCAACAGTAAAACTGCAATCATGAGCAGGCTGTAAAAGTCACTGAGCACGTAAACAGCGAGAGCAATAATGTTCCGTGAAGCTGTTGCTACGAACAAGCCCCTCCACACAGGCAATCATGTAATCCGCTGTTATTATGAAAAATATTGATTATAGCAACCTTCAAGCCTTTCGCTGCCTTACACATCAAGCAATTTAGCTTGGCTGTGTGATTTACAGGCGCTGCAGAAATAAACCTTTCTTGTCATGTCAGGCGGCCTTAAAAGAAGCAAAGGTCACACGAGACGGTAGAATTGGATTACGGCATGATAATGAGAAATTACAGCCCCAGCTGCTGCGATGTCAAGCGCTGAAGTCCCAGACCGTCCCCAACAGCGTGAAATAAGAACAAGCCTGAAAGAAGGCAGAAAGAGGGCGGGATTGGCTCGCTGCGGCCGTGCGCTACCCCCCCCGCACCGATAGGTCCTTTATGAGACTTAATTAAAAAGTCAATGGCATCTCTAACGGCCGCAGCGGCGCTTCTGGTTTTTAAAATGTCGGCCGCCTAACGAGCAGAGGCAGCCTCATTTGGGAGACAGAGGACAGAAGCGTTTCAACCTGTGGCGTGAGGTCATTACGTCCCGGCTGTGTCGGGAGGACAAATGGGCCTGATTTGTGGGAACAGGGAGCGCGTCACTTTATTTAGCAGGAGAGGCTTTTTAGCGGGATGGAAAGACGAAAGCAGCGCGCCTGTCTGCTCTCCATGCTGGGGCTTTTTTTGGTTTTCCTTTCATGTCCTTGTTTGCTCCGAATTGGAGCAATCGTGCGACATGTTTGAGACGGAGCCAAGCGTGTCGGAGCCTTGAAAGGCAGCCAGTGTCCTTCCTGTCTCAGAAACGACTTTAGCCGCCGTTAATGACAGCCGCCTGGAAGTCACACACGAGGGCCTCCTCGGAGTAAATGTACTGGATCATATTTTGCTAGTTTAATGGTTTGCAGCCGCACACAGTGGTAAACACTGTCAGATTCTGCCTTTTCCTTTTCTCGTTTTCGGCTGCTGATCCGCTGCTAATGCTGTCAAATTCAGAAGGTTAATTAAAACCCTGAAGAGTTGCATTGAGGGATGCGATCCATGACATTTGGATGATTGATAATGTTCTGTAGCAGTGGAAGATTCAGGATTTGTCTGTTCTTTCCCTGTTTGAGGCTTTTCTCTGAGCTTTCCTCCCTGGTAGCCTTGCTGCAAACACGTGTAACACAGGTCCTTCCCCGAATCACTTTCTTGCAGGTTGTTGCTCATGCACACCAATCAGTGTTTGCATGAATCTGAAGTTTACTGTCGACCTTTTGTCCTTGCAAAAAGTTTACTGGCGCTGGTCATCAGCCTGGACGAGCAGCTGAAGGGAAACAGATGGGACGCTACCGTACCTCGCTTCAAAAAGTTATCCCTGCGTCCTGACAGCAATAAAGCTGCTTTCTCTGCCCGAAGATCGACAGCTAAGACATTCCCTTTCATTACAATCAACAAAATCACATTACCCATCACAATTAAAGTGCTTACTCAACCACCTTTAAAATATCTCTCTGAGGGCCTCAGAGAGCAAAATGAGATTCATTTTGTTTTACTAAAGCATCCCAAAAACAGATGACTCCCCTTTTATGGAGCAAAAACACACACATTTTCACAATCAATCTATCTATCTATCTATCTATCTATCTATCTATCTATCTATCTATCTATCTATCTATCTATCATGTGGACAGCAATCAATTTTTGCCATCTGACTTTCTCCTCCAAAGCTCATCTCTACAACTTTAATATCGGGGTTGTGTTTACAGTCTGAGGTCGGTTTCTATGGTGATCCCATCAGGCCGCAGATTAGCTGGGATATGAAAATGCACCTGCTGGTATTTCTCGTCTCTACTGAGCAAATACTTAATTTCCTTTAGAGTTTTTTTTTTTTTTTTTTTTAACCTTCAACCGAAAAGTTCCAATAACCGGTGTGATTAAAACATCCCCCAGAACTCGTCCCTTAATGTGCACTCGTCTCTTCGCATAAAACGTCCCACACGTCTTTTTACTGGGAAAACTCTTTGCGACCTTTTCTAGGCAAACATTCCTGGTGCAGAGCTGCGGGGAAATTTGTTTGATTTCAGTCAGTCAAGCTGAGCTGCGCAGCTCCGCCTCCCTCTAACGACCTGGAAAAAACAAACAAAAACAAAGAAACATCACGCTGGTGACGTGGCTCGTGCTTTTATAACGTTTTTAATTAAGATATTAATCATTTGAGTGTCTCACGCGGTAGGCTAACCCTAACTCTAACCCTATTTTAACTTAAATGTGTGTGTGTGTGTGTTTAAGCCTGAGCCTGACAACCTGCAGGGATCAAAGGTCAACGTCTCTCCTTCTGTGGTCCATCTTCCAGAGGACGCCCGCCTCTAATAGGAGCCCAAACGACGTTCCCTTTGAGCGTCCACATCGTCCGTTCAAAGGGAATTCAAATAAACTTTAATTCCCGGTTTCTGTTCGTTGGAATCCATCAAGCTTTGATTGAGTCTGGGAGATCTCGCGCGCCCGCCCAGGGTTCACCTGCGCTCGCGGGTGCGTTATGTGAAAGTGAGCCTCTTGAAATGGCCGCTGTCCGTACAGGACGACCCCCAGTCATCCAGTTACTGGAGGAGCAGCTGCCTGACGACCGGAGCCTGATGCTCCCGGACCGGTCACGCTCGCGCACGCCTACCTTCCGCTGCTCTGTTTCACTCCTGCAGTGGATGTTCTCAGGTTTTTTTTTTTTTTTTTTTTTTTGATTTTCTTTGCACAGCGGTCTGATTTGGCCTGCAGCGAGTGGCTGCTACGTCCCAGCGGAGATGTCGGCCTAAACAGCCGGGTCTGAAGTGATTATGTGTGTGCAGTGTGAGAGATTCCTTTAGGGCCTGTGGGGAGGCTGCAGCTGACAGCAGCGATGAGAGAGAGACAGGGAGGGAGGGAGGGAGGGAAAGGTAGAAGGCAGGAAAATGCCGCGGATATGAAATCCATTATTTTAATAAGCCATTAACTTTTGTTTTATTCATTCAAACACGCCTCCAATTAGCACAGGCTTCACATTCCTGAGTGGCAGATGCATCCCATAACACCTTCAGATTGTATGCACGTAACCTCGCCGTATGCAGGTCCAAACCTTGTCCATCTGTGCTTGTGCAACCTCAGAATGTGACATGGTGAATCACAGGTTTGACAGGATGCAGGCAGGATCTCTTTTTCCCCTCCATTTTCTTCTGCACGCTCAGACCGGAATTCTCCGCGTGCCTCACGAAAACACTAATTAAACACAGAGAACTCCTCCTGAGCATCTCAACAATTAATTATTCACGCTCGTATCATCGCGCGTTTTCTTTAAGTACAGCCGAGCAATGGAATTGATTTCTTTTCCCCTTCTGCCTCTTTACTCCAGAAAACATGTCCTTCAAGCATCTCCTTCTCAGAATTGAGGAACTAAGCCGCAGAACAAGCACGCTGTCCTTTATCGCTGCCTCGCAGACAAATCCACTCTAAATGGCTGCTGATTTCCCCTCATTGGTTCAATAATCCATCTGAGAATTAACTCAGGGACTCAGACACATTGCCGAGATTGTTGTTTGCTCCTTTTGAACCGATTCGTCTGTCTGTGTTCCCTCGTCAACTTGTTTAAAAACGGGGAGCCAGACCCGTCGGTCCACTGCAGAGACGTTTCATTCTTCAGAATGCTGCCCGTTTTTCTGCGACTGTCCTTGAATTCACAGGCTGAACGAGGAGCGAGGCGAACCTCAGTCACACAGAAGACAGCCCCAGAAGCAGGCAGAAGGATTCCAGGCCCCTGTCCGCCTTCGGGCCAGCTGCTGGAGGGCAGACGTGGAAGTCCACACGAGACCACCAAACCTGACCATAACTCAGGGTCATTATGTCGAGGGCTCACTTGGATCTTACCTACATCTTAAAGCTGCCCTCATTAATCCAGCACTGGCAACGTTGCGCCAGGAACTCTGTCGACAGGTTTAACTAATAGATGTAAAAGTGAGTCGGTGAGCGGTGATGGCGCCACACGGAAATGCTGCTGGTTCCGAGGGGCAGCGTGCCATGTCCAATTAAAGCTCTGCAGCCAACAGAAGAGCAAATACGACTGGTCTTTTTTAATTTCAGGTGGATCAAACTGAAGACGTTCGGATGGAAACCTCAGCCTTTCGGCTGCAGAGAGGCGTTCAGGAGCGACCCGGTGATTCCAGCGCTCCTTCACCGTGATGCCTTCACTGACCACCGCTCCTGCTACTGTGCACCGCCGTAATTGAGTGCGAGCCGTGGCCCCGGAGTCCTGGTGTAATCCACACTTTATAAACACTCTAATTGAAGTGCAAATTCAATACTCCCTCATCAGCCTTTTACTGGCGGTGCCTTTGCCTGGACCCCCGAGGTAATTACAGAGAGACCGGCAGCTCAATCATTTTCCAGAACATAATGTAACACAAACCAGAGGCGCGCCGCGATCGTTCTTACCGTGGGTGTGTGAGGGAGATAATCACGTTACTGGATGTAGAGTATCAGAAGAGACAAAACACTTCCCTTTCTGTCTTCCAGAATGTGTGGCGAAGAAACCCGGATCCAACATGGGATTCCTCCACGCCGGTGTTTCCTTCCCCTTGCACCCGCTCGCCTGTAGCGCCCATACATTCACACACAGTCGATACACACACACAGTCTAATTGGTTTGCATTTGTTTGCCCATATAAGTGTGTGTATCCGTGTGTGTAGGAGTGCAGTTTGCGGCTTTAATTAAACTTCGCCTATTTTCTCTCAACTCGTCCCCACTGGGCTCCGTCTTCTTCCCGACCACATGCTTATTTATCCATAATTGCATCAAACTCCAGCGCGGGGCTGCGTTTGGCTGCGGTGCCAGACCTGTGAGGTGAGCGCGGATTGTCACGCACTAATACAATTTCATGTACTGCAGCATCCCACCAGCCGCGAAAGAGAATCCTGAGAATCCGGAGCCAGAATGCGGCTACGCTAACCGGCAGCAGGCCGGAAACGAGCCTCACACGACTCCAAATCACAGAGGGAAGCGAGAACGTGAGCGTGGATTTGTTTAATTCAAAATTCACGGGGACTTGAACTGTTTCACGCAACAAAGGAGCGAATTTCACCTGTGAAAAGAGCTTATAAATATCATCCCTGCAGCGCGGCGTTGCTCAGGAGATCAAACATCCCCGTGAAGGAAACAATCCCACCGTCAAAACAACTTTGCTCCTCTTTATTCCGCTGCCAGATTCCCCTTCATTTCATGTTTATCTTCCCAATTTGCTTTGTTTTAAACCGAGTATCCCACCAGACGCCGTTTCTGGAGGAACATCACAGCAGATTCATCAAGTGCTTTTGTTGAACTTGGAATAAATATGATTTCAATCTTCAAACAAGAAAATCCAGTTACAGCGTTCGACTTGCCAAGATAACCTCCACGGGCAGCTACCCACGCGTAACAATTTAATATCTGACATTTTCCTCGCGCGTCTGCAACACAAACCAGAGCACCAAATAAATCACACTCCAAGAGCATGAAAGCTGTTTCCATAAGGCCTTTTTAAACGATAACTGCATTAGATCCTGGATCCAGACATCTTTTTTAATGGAGCCCAGAAACGTTCTGATTCTCAGACACTATCGTTGTGTTTGGAGTCCCGCCTGGCAGTCGACTCACACTCTTTTTGTTGTTACAGTTAAGTATTGTGTGAACCCCAGAGCCTGACCCCCCCCCACACGGGCAACAGTGGCAGGAAAAAAACCTCCCTTTCGACAGGAGGAAATCTTATATAATCTGTCAGTTTTAAACAGGAAGTAGAATTTGGTGCCTGCTGACACAGCTGGACTGGAGGACAGAAGATAAATGTAATGTCTCTGAGTCCTCTCCCTGATCACTGAGGAGGAGCAAAATGCCTCTGCTGCATCTTCCGAACCAGGTCCTTTAATTGGCTGCTTAAATGTTCTTTATCTGCTTTTTGGAATTCTGGGAATATGCCAGGTTGAACAAAGTCACAAAAAAAAAAAAAATGCTGATTCGTGAGAAATTCATGATAATCACGCAGAAATCTGTCATGTATTTTCTAATATGTTGTGCTTAATTTATGATTCTGGTCGCCATGACAACAATCTTTGGTCCCAGCTACGGATGACGTGTGTTTTACTCTCTCAGAAACGGAGAATTCACTTCTTTTAGGATGAAATGTGACTTTGAGTGCAGCGAGATAAAACACAGATTAAAGACAGGGCGCAAACATCTGATTTCCAGTCCTCCCAACGATCCGACAGTGTGTAAAACCAACCCCGAGCTAATTGATATTGGCTGCAGCTCGCTCAGAAACTGCCTCTGATTGGGCCTTTTAAAGACGCAGAATTAGGAGCAGCTCATTTCTCACTCTGCTGATCGCTTGTGAGGGAAGGCAACAAGTATGGAATTAGTTTGCATGAGAGGTGGGAAATTGAAATATGGATTGGGGTCGCAAATGCCTGCCAGTGCTATTGGCTGGTTCGAATATGCAGGATGAAATGCATTCTCACTGTGTGTGTGTGTGTGTGTGTGTGTGTGTGTGTGTGTGTGTGTGTGTGAGAGAGAGAGCTGGCACTGAATGCTTTTGCACCTTTCATATTTTCCAATAACAACTTCGGAGCAGAAGCGGCGCAGATGGAGTGAATGTTTTAAGAGGGGAAGGAATCTTCAAGACGAGCCGAGTTGTCCGTCTCTCTGATGTGCAGCTTCGCGCCTCGCCTTCATCTCCACGCCATCTGCCATTTAGGCGTGTTGAATTCATGCACGCGCAGTTTGGGCCTGACTGGGCCCCGGTCGGGTCCCCGGACTGTGGCCCGGACCGTCCGAATATGAATGAAGAACAAGCTGATGGCTTAAAAGTGTCAGAGTCCATCAGTCACATCCCATCGTGCTGAGCTGAGCTGGCGCTTAAGGCTGCAAAACAGCCGCCCAGCTTAATGGTTCTATTAAGGGTTCCCGCTCCCTTCTGGCTGAAATATGGTCTTACTCGACATCTGAGGAGGAAGCAACTCTGGTTTAGCTTTTAAACTCATTCCTGATTAAGGTGAGAGGCGGAGCAGACTAAATGTTCAGGATCAGATTCCGTCTCATTAAAGCCACTTTAAACTGAAACTTTATCAGGTTGTCTCATACCTGATAAATAAAACGTGTCAGATTCATGCAGGACCCCCCCATCGTTGTCGGTGGTTTGGTCTCTCTTCCTCCTCCCTCCCTCCCTCGCCTGAGCTAATTACCTCAATGTGTCTCACCTGTGCCTAAGTGGCTCCGCCCACTTGCTGGTGTACTTAACCCCTCTTTCAGGCCCTGCTTCTGTTGGGCTGATGGAAGTAAACCAGTTTCTCCTGTCTGGACCCTCTGCGCCGACCCTTTGGTAGGTAAGGTAACGTGAACGCTAGTGATGGGTAGATGAGGCGTCATGACGCGTTTCGACACATTGCAGAACTGTATTGATACTGTGTCACTGAATACTGACCCCTGCTGGACCTTAAAAATCCCTACACGCAACCTAGGTGACAGACTCACCTGACACTGATTTGATGACGTAGTATATACAATAATATAATTTAGGTCCTTGTATTTTATATTGTATTATTTCATATCTTTATTTAAATTTTAAATATATTTGATATTTTTAGATACAGCCAATAAATAATGTGAACATGTACATGTATCATAACGTGAAAATCTAAGTGAGCGTGTGGTGAATGAGGATGCTTGTGGACTGGGATTTTTTGTATTTACAAGTTTTTATTTAAAAAAAAAAAAAAAAGTTTTTCCAACGTTTTTAAATTGAGTCTGTTACGCTTTTTTGATACAACTTCTCCAGCTGTAGAAAACACCCGCTCACACGGCACAGGTGAGGCTGGAGGGCAGAGAAATTGTAAGGAAAGCCGGAAGAGGTCTGGATAGACTGTCTTTTGGTTGTCCCAGTGTCTCAGGATCCTGGAACCTGGCAATAGTGCTTCCTTATAAACAGTGTGGCGCGTCAGCGTCAGTTCCAAACAGTGCCTGTATCGGTCACGTGACTTTCTTAAGCGATACGCGGGGTTTCGCTCTACGAGCTCGACGCATGCGCCGACGCGTCGGTGTTGCCGGACCCATCACTAGTGAACGCGCTTCGGCCGCTTTTCCCTCTCAGTTGGCCCAACGTGCGTCTGCTCGGCCGTAACTTTCCAGTCACGTCGGAGCATTTTTGTTTCCAGAGTTTGGCAAGAAAAAAACGGTCTTTGTGCCGTTTAAGATGATAACAATTACGAAGCTGCTCGAGGAAAACTCATACTCCAACAAAGTGACAGCCACAATTAAGATAATTATTTAATGATAAAGCAAAGGTGCTCCGACGTCTCCGGTGTCGATGCTCAGTACTGGTTTTAGCTTTTAATCAAGGAGATTTAAAAAAATGAACCATCAGTGCTGTTTGGAGGCAGGTGGGGGACGAGCTCCCCCACCCCCACGGCCTCCGCTTGGTCCGGTCCATTCCACCACAGTTTAGTTCCAATGTCATATTGAATCTTTTTCTAATTTTCTTGCAGTTTGTTCAGCTCTTTGCTTGTTCTCACGTTTCTTCTATAGAAACACATTGATTTCTTTTATGAGACATCTGCGTCCGCGTAGACTAAACAATTCCGCTGTGCACAACCGGTTGGCGTCGGCTGGAGACGGTGATCGACCTCCCCATCCTTGTGCTGGATCATGAGGGCAGGAGGAGGAGGAGGAGGAGGAGGAGGAGGAAGAGCAGTGGCAGTCGAATCGATAGTTCATACTGCTCTGAAATGAAAGTCAGTTTTCTGGCAGATGCGAGTGCGCGCTGTGGAATATGAAATGACTTTGGTGTTTTAAGCAGCAGCATCAATTCCCAGGACGCGGCTGCGCGGCGTCGAGCTTCTGAGAGTCTCTTTGAACTGGTGGCTGTGGTGCTGCTGGGGAGAAGCTGGAGGTGACGCCAGTCTGAGGCCACAGCTGCAGGCTGGGAGATGACCCTCCAGCTTCTGCAGCGCGGCGTGTGCTGGCTGCTGACTCAGGTGGTCTGACACCATCCTGCTCTGAGCCAGCCTGACTGCGCGTGTGGGGCTTTATGCCTGAACGAGCGTGGAAGTTGGCGGAATGTGGGCGTCTTTCCCTCGCCCTCGCCGGTTTATGGCGAACATCTAAACATTAGCGGGAGGGTTTAGCCTCCCGGGCGCCTGCTGCCATTCTCCCGCCGCTGACACCGCTTTCACGAAGCTCTGTCCTGCTTTCATGAGAAGTGAGGATTTGTGCGAGATTCACTGCTCTGAGTCAGAAAAGAAAGAAAACAAAACCCAAAATTGCTAAAAAATAAGCCTTTCCCTTTCAACTGTCTCTTCTTCCTCTTCGCTTCCTCCGCACGCACCATGTGTCCCGTCGCCCCCCCACTCAGCTCTCTCCAAGTTAAAATAAAGTCTCATGCAATATGTTGTGTTTCCCCACTTGAGTGTTAATGAGGCAGATGAATATTCATGAGGGGGAGGGCAAGGCTGCTGCGTGGCGGCGGTGCGGAGGATGTTTGTGCGGTTCTGAGGGCTCCGAGCTGCAGGCGGACATCAGGGCTCTCCACTGCTAATGATGCAAATGTGCCTCCCCGGGTTTTTGTTTTGGTCTGATTGCCTCTGACCCCTTCTCGGGCCTTATCGCTCTCCCTGATGGCTGCTATGGGAGCTAAATTTTGGCCCCCAGCGTCTGGCGGAGGACAGCAGGGCAGCAGCTCCATTCCTGGTCGTCCTCCTGCTCTTTGTCCTCGTGCTTCTGCCGTGTGAAAAACGGGTGCCATCTGCCGCCTCTCTGCGCATCATCTTCTTTTAGAACACCTTTCTTCTGCTCCTCTCTGTGGTTTTCATTTCGGCGCTGTGATGTCTGCAGCCCCCAGCTCGGCTTTAGTGGGAAGGATGAAGCGGCTGCACGCTGCATTCCTGTCATGTCTCGCGTTTCCACCGGAGCTCCATCCGCTTCATTCAGCGCAGCTGCATTTTTTCCCCATTGTCAGCATTGCTCTGCTTTTCAGATATTTCTAACAGTCCCCATAGTAATCTTTCATGTTCTTCCTCCTTTTACACTCTGCAGCCTCTGATTTGCATTTTTCTCTTTTTCGCTTCACCCGTCTTCCTCTATTCTCTTTACTGTCTTCAGCCTGCAGCTCCTCGTCTCCCCTTCTCCTCTTTATTTGCTATTACTCCTTTTTTCCTCTTTCCTTCCTCTACTCTCTGTAAGATATCCGATCCCTGCAGAAATATCTCCCAGCTTCCTGCTGAACATCTGTAAAGCCTTTGATCCCACGCCGGTGATTTTCAACATGTGGTAGTTGCGTCCGCTGCTTCAGGTGGAAATGGGTGCGTTTGCGCGGCTGTCTGATGCTGTTTTGTGTTTGCTCTCTGCAACTTTGTAGCCTCCCAGTGTTCAGGAAAATGGTCACTCTGCCACTTAATCCTGTCAGTTCCAGTCTGGCAGGTATCCGTGCTGATCCTCATGAGCACCAGCATCCTTCCTGCAGCTGCAGGGACTGGAGGGGGACTGGCCAATCCATCAGTGGTCTGACGGTGGGGCTGCAGGGAGCACTCCATCTTCATCAGTCCACTCAGCAGATAGGCCCACTCCAGTCAACACGACTGGGCTCACCTCATGTGTCTCCATTACATGTTAATGGCAAAGGTGTGAGGTTGAGTAGTACTGGCTCTCCGTGTTATGTGGCATTAAGAAACATGGGAAGTCTTTTCAGAGTGAAAATGTTGGATCATTTATTACGAGATTGCAGCTGTTTATGTAAACAAGTAATATTTAAAAATATTAGACTAGTAGATGTAGAGACTGTATGAACTTCAGCATCTTGACCAAAGTAATTTACAAGTGTGTGTTGCCGTGTTTGGCCACTGGGGGCAGTGTTGCCGTGACCTTAAATTGTCATTCTCACCCTCAAGAACATTTAAACAGACCAGTTTGCATCAGTCTGGATGTGGTGAGGGATCGAAATGTTGGCAAATGCAGCCATTAGTGTGATGCTCACCGCTAATATCTGGAAACACACACAGATATTTGTATTTCAGCTTTCTGGGATTATTCTCAAACATCTGTGCTGTTCAAAAAGCGAGCGATTGATTCTGGGCCGCCGGAGCCAATTAGAATTGGAATCTATTCTGTCCTTGATCACATTAATGGCCGAGTCAAACGCGTCACCTGTCATGTCTTTGACCGTCTTCTGACTCCGTCTCTTTTCCGTGTCGGATCCTACATCCTCGTCCTCCGTCGCTTGACCGCAGTAGCCCGCCGCGCCCCCGCTTCTTTTATTGGCCTGCTGCTGATCAAAGCCTGTTTCTCATTTGCTGAGGTGTCTTCAGAATCTCTGCCTGGCGTGATTAGATTGTGTCTGACAGGCGGCGGCGGCCCCATCAGCTCGTATTAAGGCCCGGCGCTTTGGTGCCACCGCTGCTGCTTTTATCCTTTAATGTTGCGCCTTCCTGAGCAGCAGAATCAATTATCAGTTATAATGTTGCTGTCAAAGTCTTTAGCGTCGAGCTGGGCCCCACTGCTTGGTTCCTGTGTGATCCCGGGACCCAACAGGGGCCACATTAGCCAGAGCTGGCACAGCGGAGGGACGTCTTTCCAGAGGAGCCTCCTTCCTCAATGCTGTCCCCCACGGAAGTTCTGCTGAAGAAGGCTGCCTGCTGATGAGAGCAGACCCGTTCAGCGCTGGAGCTGGCTGTCAGACCTGGAGGAAAGCGTGTACGCGTAATCAGCAATCAGTTCTTGCTGAGGCAGCAGGTCAACCAAGCGGCCCGCGTTCTCTGCTACAGCCCACTGTCGCGCTTGTTTACGCTCCCGTCGTTTGGCCTTGTTTGCTGCTGTTGCTCAGGGCAGCCGGGCGGCTCCTGGCTGATAACGGATTTATGGTTGTACCCCAGATCTCACACACACACACACACACACACACACACACACACACGCGAGCTCGGAGCCTTTACGCTCAGGCACAGGTGTGATCGTGTGTTTGCGGCTAGCTTGCAGGATGCGTCAAAAGAGATTTTCCACGTGCTACATGTATGAGTCTGTATTAGAGGCTGACACGGGGAGACTGTGTCCGAATGTTAGAACGTGTCTGCTAAGACACCAGACTGACACCAGTTAATCGAAAGGGTAGCTGCAGGCGAGCTGACACCTCGTCTGAGTGGATGCGCGGTGTGAAGGCACAAACACGCACATCTGATGGTCAGGGAAGAACACGAGGGACGGTTGCACTCGCTCGTCTGTAGCCGTCAGTGAGAACCGCTGCTGACCAGTGACTCGCGTCTGTTGGATGCAGAAAGTTGGTCTCAGAGATGAGTTTACTCCCTCGCAAATAATCTCCCGTTGCAGCTGCAGCAGCTGCAGATGCAGAAGGTCAGTTTCTGTAGTTTCTGATGGAACTTGTGCTTTCAGGATGAGAATCTGACTGTTCTCCATGGATGAGGGTGTTTATCCAGCACCGTGCTCCTTCTACACTCTTGGTCACGTGATGTTACTTGGCTGGCACAGCTGAAAAATTAGATGATTTAAGTTATTTAACGCCGTCTCCTGAACTGCAAAGCAGCAGGAAGTGAAATTTGCCGCTGAGCTCGGCGCAGAAACGCCAGTTAGGGCCGATGCTGCCTCGCTACCTGACAAGCTCCTGCAGGCTTTGAAGCTTCTACCTTCCCCTACGTCCGTCTGATCTCTGAGATTGCCTCTTTGGCTCGCCGGCGACACGCCCTGCCTCTCCGCCTGCCTGTCCTCTCCCTGCACGCGTGGTGTCGTGTTCCGGGGGAGTAAGGACAGCTGGTAATCTGCTGCAGCCTCGGCCCTCTCCCGCGCCATCGTCTCGCTGAAGGAGATTGATGGCCTCTCTTCCTGGAAGGCTGTTCTGGATGGAGAGGGGAGGAAGATGGAAGCGTGGGGTGGAGGTAGGAAGAGGAAATGTCACAGAAGAAGCTTTGAGAGCTCATTAAATTTGCTTTGGGAGAATGCACCCACCTGTGATTGGTTCCACAAATGCTTTTTGCTCCTCCTGGTGCAGATGGAAGTCAGCGGGATTACCTTTAAATGCCAGCTTATCTTTCAGGATGCAAACGAGGTGGGAGCGTGTTGCGAGGCAATGATTCTGCGTGTGTGTCTCATGTTTCCGTTGCCTTTGGATGCTGTGTGAGCCGCGTCGCTCAGAGGAATCCTCAGCTCGTCTCCTCATCCCACTTTATCGCTGGGCGCCGGTGTGTGGGCAGCGGCGTGTCGATGGGCCGTGATGACGCTCGTGCTGTTAATTGCGTCAGTTATTCTTCCTCTGAGGCTCATTTAAAAGTATTGAAGGACTCGACTGAAGCCCCCAGCGTTTCCGCTTTACATATTAGTCTTGTTAGGTTTTCCTCCTCCTCAGTCACTCTGAGATGAAGTAACGCGAACTTGTTTAATTCTTCGGGTTGTCATCGTCACGTCTCTTTAATTTATCACCTGGATGTGATTTTTGTTCAGCTCTTGGATGCTGAAGAACACACCTTTTCTGACTTTTCTGGCAAATCAGCCAACATCAACCTGGCTGCTTACAGCTGGCGTTGCTCTTTTCAGTCGTTTACGAGCCACATTCGAGGTGAAGAAGTTCTGACAACCTGGATCCCAGTTTTCCTCTCTGCTCCAGCCGACCAGCCAGGCTCAACAGTCTGAACGCACCTAAATTAGCTGCCTTTGAGCCACGTCCTGTTTTCCCAGCGTTTCCCGTCTCCCTGGCGACGGCCCCATCCTCCTCTCCTTCGTCTCCAGTAGAAGACATCAGCGGGTCAGCCAGTCGGCCGCTGACCGACCGGCGGCCGTCAGTCCTGGTCTTAAGTGCCCACTTGAGACGGCAGAATGGCGAGGGAGCGGAGACGGAGGACAAAGACGGCGTGAAGGGCATCGAGGCTGGCTGCCATTTGCTTATCGAGTGCAGATGACTTATGCCCACGTGGGATCTGCGGCTCTGCCTTATCTTTTCCCGCCTCTGTCGCACAATTGTCTTTGAGGAAAACCGGAAAAATAATGGAAACATGCGTGGGCAGCCGCTGACGCTGATTTAATATGAAATCATCTCCCTTTTTAAAATAATTTAGTCACAAATGAAAAGAGAATCATTTCAGATCCACCTTCACATGAAATGTTTGGTATTTTTGAGCCTCTGAGCTATTGTTTTGTTTTTTTTTGGGAGTATTTTGTGTTTTTATGTGGGACGACGTGTCTGTTTCCCGGAAAGGATGAGAAAAATCTCGTATTCGTTTCAGGAGATCTATTGATCTGAAGGAGCCGGGCCCGTGCGCTCACCGCAGTGCTCTCATTTTGACATTTTTTCAGGCTTTCGGCGCCCGTGGTTGGTATCTGATTGACATTTCCTTTGTATGTATGTGTAAACATGGGGGTTTTAAGGCGCCCCCCTCATTGGTGTGGCCGACGTTGCCAGCAGGTCGGATCCTGCCCGCCAAGGTGAGGAATTCAGCGGCGAGAGAACAAACGAGCCCTTCGGGTTCGCTCGTTAATAAAAGATTCACCCCCGTTGGTCTGCTGCTGCTGGCTTCTCGTACCAAGTGGCGTACCAGCGCCGTTGGCGGCCGTGGCTGCGTGACCTCGCGGCGGCCATGTTTGTTTGGGTAAGGCTGATATTTGAGAGAGGAGGACTTAAGGTTGTGAGCCGTCAGGCGGCTCTTATTGGGTCTCTGTGGACCGCTTTCACGCTTCGCATTAACATGCGACATTTGCATCTGAGTCATATCTGCAAAGGCGTTTTCCATATTTCAGCGTGAGTGTGAATAAACCCCCAGAGGCCTGAAGGCAGCGTCGCTCTGGAGCCGAGCCAAGCTGAAGCGTCCTCCGATTGGCTGAAATGCGTTTACACCTGTGGTCTCATTGGTTGTTTAGACGGAACTCGCCTCCGGCGGTGCACGCTAGCTGCAGGTACGTAAGCAGTGGCGGTAGTATCCTGTCAAAAAGAAGCGCTCCAGACGCCCTTCATTCGCATCCTCTGAATCGTTATCGGGGACCCTCTCGCCGGCCAGCGGCTCACGCCCACGCCGCAGTCTTGGCGCGTTGCTGCTCAGGCAGCGTGGACGCACCCGCAGATGGACGGGGTCCAGCTGGCGAGCCTCGGCGGCAGATGTGAGGGAAACTTTGATCTGTCTGAGAAGCAAATGTTGATCTGGAGGATGGAAGCTGTCTGCCTGCAGCCAGATCAGCAAATGACCAGCAGAACTCCTGATTGGCTGGAGGACCTGGAGCAGCGTGGACGTTTGAGCAACATGGACTGCAAAAAAAAACAAAAACTGTAAAAAGATTTACCATGAGCAGACGGGAAAGTCGCCAGCACAGACCTGCACTGTAAGAAATGACTGTTTTTGCTCCCTCTGGAGTTGTGCTGCTCCAGTCGATCTGCAGGACGGACGGCGCGCTCCTGTGGATTTACTGATAACTGTTTCCACCCTCTGTGACGGATGTTTGCTCGTGCGGGAGGAGGAAAAATTACGGCCCTGAATTAGACGTGAGGCGGATGGTTTCAAAAGAGAACCAAATGACAAAGATCTAAAGGTGTTTGGCGCAGGAATACCAAGTAGCGTGCGAGGAGCGCCGCAGCAGACGCTCCATCATGGAAACGGCAGCACGGCTGCATTCAGCCATCACTTAAAACGTCAAAACCGCTTCTAATGCGGAGCGTGAAATAGTGTTTAAAAAAGGAAGGAGCTCCGGATGTAATGGGAAGTTTAGCTAAGTCGAATAAAGAACAGTAAAATGCAGAAGAAGCAGCCCAAACCTGCGAGGCTATTTAAAAGTGCTCGCAAATACAAAGCCGGCTTTTAATTGCACCGCCTTTATTCCTGTGTGCAGGGAGGGGAGAAGATAATCACTGGTGTGAAATATTAGCCCGCCGGCGTGTGACAGATCCATTGTGTCATAAAGTGTTTAAACAAAGTCACAATTGGCTCATTTCTGGCTTAAACGACAAACGCAGAGCAAGAAATTCATTTTCCGCGTGGAGGGGGCGTTTGAGGACGCGTCAGAGCGACCCCCGCCCATCCCCGTGGACCGCCCTGCGGCCTCTGCCTCACACTTGGCTGCTCCGCTTAATCAAAGTCATTTCTGATCAGAGAAGAGCCGGATCTGGCTGACGACGCGGATCACCTGACCTGTCGGCTCCCCGACACGCCGAGCCCGCCTCGCCCTTCGCTGCGGAGACGGACGCCTTCTGGTTCCTGGGAGGGACACTGCAGAGGAAAGCGAAACAGCGACATCCATTTTGGTTCGAGGTATAAATGAAAGCGTCTAACTGGCCTAAATAATAAAAGTAAGCCTGAGGCGCGGCTTCATACCTGAGGAGACAGATGGCTGCTTTCCTTTTCACATCTGGGGCTGATTCAAACTTGAAACACCCAAATAACAAAAGCAAGGACAAACCCACACTCAAGAAGTGAAATGCTCTTTTTCCCACCACGGTTCTGAACTCCAGAGCAGACGCGAAGGATTAAAGCTCAACACCGACAATGACAAACGGCCTTCTGGGTCTAAAACACACACACACACACACACACACACACACACAGAAACAGCAGCTGCTGCAAAAACAGTCTGGTTGAAGGTGTCGTTGAAGCAAACTCTGCACCAGCACCTGAGTTTCCTTCCAGCTCGGTTCCTCTGAGGTTGAGGCTCCATCAGCTCCTCTGAGGTGGAGGTTCACGCCCCCTGACCGCAGGTTGTGAACCAGGGCCGGAGCCTGGAGTGACACCCTGAGGCGTGGGGCGGGTGGATGTTCTCCGTGGGGTCACGCCAGCTCCCCAGAGCGGAGGCGCTGTGGCTCCGTGGTGCCGAGGTTTGCTTTCCCCTTCACTGCTGAGCTCCAGGTAGCCCTGTGGGGAGCGGGTCCTTGGGAGAAGCCGTGGGGGGTTTGCGGAGCTTCTCTCCTCCAGCCGTAGCTCCGTCAGCTGTTCCGTGCTGTCGTTACCGGCCTGAGCTCCGACAGACAGCTGTGACAGCTGGCTAGCCATATGCGACGCGCCTTTTAGATCTTAACGCCTTAATCATTACCTCCCTCCGGACCAATATTGACATTTTAGGTCTCAGCGTTTAGCCCTCACAAACTGCCAGCCTCCACTTGGCATTATGGGTCTCCTGGCAACCTCCAGCCTGACGGAGGGAGGTGCTTAATGGCCGCCCGTGGCCAAATTCATTTCTGGGCTGAGATTTAGCACCATGGCGAGGAGAAAAAAAACGGTCGTCTGCCGTTTCTGTTGCGTCCTGATAAGTGCTCCTGTCAAAAATGTCCTTTTTTTTTTTTTGTCTGGCGGTGAAATTTTAATCTAATTTGGGGCGAGGCTCTGAGGCCGGGAGGCTTTCATAACGTTGACGCCGCAAACGCGGAAGTAAAGTGGATGGCGGTGGTAACTGGAAGCGAATGCGGACTGTGCCAACGGTGCCTCCGTAACGGTCTTGCCTACGCACGCATCGTCTTCTTCCACGATGTCGTCGCTCATCAGCAGTTAGGTCTTTCTCGGGAGGACGGTGAGGCTGTTGGCTTTCTCACTCGGTTGCAGAAACCTTGCTTACAGGAACGTCGTTGCTTCTGTTCCGCCGTGGCGCTTTTGTTTCTCTCCTCCGTCTCTCACCTGGATAATCTCCCACCGTCTCCTTCCTGCTATTATTCCTGATTCTAATTTCAGTTGCTGCAGCAACCCTGCGGCTGCCTCCGCCGGTTCCTCCCCGCCGCTGTGACTGAGCACCGTGTTAAGTGTGGCAGAGCCGATAAACGCTTGTTTTATTTAGCCGGAGTTTTCCTGCGGTGAGGCTCCTTCTGGGGGGCCACCCAGGACAAAGTCTCCTCTCCTCTTTCTTCCTGTCTTTTTCTTCCTTTCTCTGCTTTTATTGTTGAAACCTTTGTCTTTGCCAGCATGTTTCTGCGTGTCTGCAGGCGGAGCACAGCTCCACGACCTTCAGGCGTAACCTTAAATCACTGTAGTTTAAATGAAGAAAATCTCCATCCTGCTTTCATGGACAACAGGCCTCATTAATGACTGTTAGCGTTAGCATGTAGCCGCTGTGTATTTTAATGGCCACAGATTAACCCAGGCGATTGAAATCCATTTGGAGGATAAAAACTACTCTGAATATTCAGCATCTACAGTTAATCAAGTTTCTGCCAAATCCATTTGTGGCCACCAGCTACATCTGTTCTCCGTGCTATCGCAGACACGTGGGCTGCTCTTTTTATGGAAGCTGCTTTTTTAAGGAGACGCGCTCATTCAAAAACTAAAACCAATGCAGCGTTCCAGCTTTAAGCTACAGAAAAGGGCTTTTGAACGGCCGTTCAGAGATCAGAATACGTGTGTATGACTTTATTAGTGATCACCGGAGCAGATTTGACAGGACGACACGTGTGAAAAGGTTCAAAAGAGCCGCTTTCAGCGGCGGATTCGGGGGAGGAGAGAGGAAGATGACTGAGGAAGACTTGGAGGTGCAGCAAAACTGTTGGTTTCGGTCACAGATTCGCAGCAGAGATCTGAAATGTCAGCGTGTGTGTGTGTTCGTGCAGCTTTATCTGTCTGGCATTTCCTGCTTTCAGAAACGGCCTCGGCGCTCTCCACCATCTGTTGACCCTCCAAAAAGGCCCGCCGCCGCAAAGAATATTGACAAACCACACACACACACACCCTTGTACTTCTGACTGAGGACTTTAATAGACATAATGCCTTACCCACTGAATTGTGGGGACCAGTCAAAATGTCCTCACTTTGTTAGAAGAATATAGAATATTTTGGTACTCGGTATGTAGTTAACTACAAGAACACACACACACGGGTCCGTCACCTTTGCTAATGCCGGCGGTTATTTTGTGGCTGTTATCTGGGCGAAGTGGTGAAGTCCAGGGCTGAGGTTCGTGCACGTGGGCTGTGGACGCATCTCAAGGCCAGCCGTGTCCTGATGAACACAGGTGATACGGCAGCATTGGCGGCCGTGTGGCTGCAGCCTCCAGGTCTTTTTAAACTTCACTCCTGAGAGAAAAGAGAGAAGCGTTTGACATTTAGTTGCCAGCAGGTAAACAGAAAGCTCCCAAAGACCCACTCCCACCCCCACAAAGGGTCTCTGGAAATGTCATCTGCAAATGTAGATATGAAATCAGGGCAACTTTTAGCATTTTTAATTTTAAATAGCTCCGCAGTAGAAACGCCGCGAAGACCAGCTCTTCATTTCAGGCTGATGCTTGTCAGAGTCATGTGACCGATTCTGCCCCTCGCTGGTCAACTTGTACTCCTCTAAATGCACAGTGTGTGTGTGTGTGTGTGTGTGTGTGTGTGTGAGAGAGAGAGTGGTAATTGGGAAGCGGAGTGACGTCGGGGCACAGGTAGGGATCCAACCTTGTCGTACCAGGTGCAGCCGGTGGAGAGAGCTGAACTTATTAGCGCTGCTGCCTTCTTCTTCTCCACTTTGGCTGAAAAGAGAAAGCAGAGCAGAAAGACGGAGTTTGGCGGCTCCGCCTGCCTCCTCGCCGCTCCAGACAGCACATGTCAAGTCACATCTGGGTGAATTCCTGGGCTAAATGTGAAAACAGGTTCTTTTATGAACACATGCTAATGCGTTCACGTAAAAAACCCCTGCTCTAACATGAAATGCAGTAATTGCTCGCACGCCTTTGTTTTAAACATTAGAAATCACTCCGTGCTGATGGAGGCTCGCCTAATTACAGCTCGCGTTTCAGCTGTCATTAGGAATGTCAGGCGTCGGTTAGCTTGACATTTTCCCGGATGTGCAGCGTTCTAATTAGCGTCATGGCCGAGCAGAGGCGTACGCCAGAACATTACACCCAAGCGGATACCTGTTGAAAAAAGCTGCCTGTAAACCTGGAGGCCTGCTGATCCACCTGAGTCACGTCGGCGAGCCACGAGCTCCTGACCCGCCAGCCCCAGGTTCTTCCTGTTGAGCTGTTCCGGACCAGCGAAGGTCGTCCTGATCATGAAAGAGGTTTGTTTGTGCAGAGCTAGAACTTTGATCAGATGAGTTTTGGGTTTGAGTCTCAGGAAAATCTCTGCTAGCGTAACGTCAGCATCTAATGAACCCTGGAGAACATGCGCTTGTTGACCTTTTTATTACAGTTAATAAAGTCTCCCTGACATCCTTTCAGGTTTCATGTCACAGGAAATGAGAAAACTTATAGACTTGATTCAGATTACCTTGGTGACCATTCTGGAGGTTTTTCTCCTTAATATATGCTTTTGAAAACACTAAATCTGGAAACATATAGCCTTTGTGCAATGATCAGAGCTTAAATAACAGTTGTATCCAGGCAGATTTAGCGTCTCGTGTTTAAAAATATCCTTTCATTTCTTGAAAGTGACAACCTGTTGGCATACGGAGGTACTGACGGAGCGAATACGTGATGGTTAAAAGAAAGGGATCAGGGGAGATTAGACGGGCGGAGGGGATAAAGAGAGCGCTAAAGACGGGCTTTGTTTTTGCCCCCCTCATGAGCCAGGGCTCCTGCTAATTACCCAGCTCTCTGGTCCTTGCTAAATGTGTTTGAAATCCACTGGATGCAGATAATTGAGCCGGAAATGTGTTAACATGCCAAAGTCAGTCTGAAGGACGTTGACTGGCAAAAAAAAAAAAAGAAAAACAAAAAACCCCTCCTCTTCCCCACGTTTGTTCTGTCAGACCCGCATTTAAAACCAAACTCCCTCCAAACGATTCCCAACCTTTGTTGTTTGCGAGTTTGAAGCTCAGAGGCTGTTTGAGGAGGAGTCGAACACATCTGAGCGTCTTTTGTGCTGAAGTAATTGCTTTTAACGGAGAGGTTGGTGATGTGAGCTGTAAAGACTGTCCGCACAAGCACCTAGCAGCAAATAACGACGACGCTAACTGTTGTTTAGTTCACTTGGCTAACACTGCGGCTTTGCTAGCATCCTTATTTGTCAGTTTTTCACATTAGCAGCATTAATCTGCCTCTAAAATCACTCATTTATTTACTCATCCTCCAAGGAGGTGATCTATTTACTCCATTCTTTATCATTCCTTTCCGGGGGACTACCTCAAAGCGGGGTGTCCACCACTGTTGCCAGCTGTTTTTCAGCCGCTTCCACAGGAAACTGGGCAGTTGTGGCTCACCTGCGCAGAGGCCTGTGTGAGCCTGACGATGTCCTGTAGGGGGCAGTAAAATGCCTAGCAGGATCTGCAGGGATGAGAAAACGGCGAGGAGAGGAAGCACGCGGCTAAAGGCGAGGCAGTCGAAGGATTTTCATGTGTGTGCGGCTCTTTAATGCGATTTTAAATGCTGGATTTACCTGAAGTCAGAAGTGTTGATGTAGACCCTCACCTGAGCTCCAGCTCAAGTTTGAGCGTCACCTGAGGATTAAGGAGTGAAAATCAGGTGAGCAGAGACTCCCTGCTGTTTTCCTTTTAATCAGAAATGCAGGAAAACAAAGAGTCAGTCGGGATCCATTCTCACATGTAATGGCAAAAAAACCACAACTAAGCAGGAGACGCGTCGGAGCAGATCCAGGCTTTGCGTTCGCCATCAGCTTTGTTCAGTCGGGAAGAGCCCGTCAGAGCCCAGTCTGATCTGACTGCTGAGACTGGCTGGTGTGTGTTGTCACACTTGCGAGCTGATTAAAGGGACGCTGTGTTGGCGTCACTCTGCCGTGCGGTGTGAACCTTTAAGAGTGGCGCGGCAGCTGGTCAGCTCTGCATCAGCGCCGCACAAGATGAGACGGGAGGACAGAAGAAAGCGACAGAAGGCTGAAGACTCCTCCCCTTTGTGTTTTCAGTGCACGACGGTGTGCTCCGACAGCTGCTCTCCACTCTGCAGCCTTGACTATATTAACTAATGAATGATGATGGCGCTGAGAGCTGAGCTTTGGAGGTTTACAGCGCGGCGTGGACGTTCCGATGCTCTGTCCCCTCGAGACGAGACGAGGGGACAGAGCATGCTGCCCGTTAGCTGCCCGTTAGCTGCCCCTGCCGCCCGTTAGCATTGACGCTACGAGAGGACGGCGCGTTTCTGATGCATCTTTTGGAAATTCGGGCCGGAGGCAGACGAAGTGTCGAAGCGAGGGAAGAAAAAGGAGCGCCGGCCGGATGACGATACTGTTTCACTCCAGATTGCGCCACGGTTCAAGGAGGGCCTCCGTCTTGGCGGGTGCCTCTTAATCCATCACACCCCTGTGGCCCTGGATTTGACACACTCCAACGTCTCCCCAGCCCGCCGCAGAGTCTGCGCTCGCTCCTGTCACGCATGTGTGCGCGCTGCTCTTGTTTTCCCCCCGTTTTCCCTCTCTGAGCGAATATCAGGCCTCTCAGCAGCCCTCCGGCTGCGCGGACAAGCGTTTCGCAGCGGTGCTCCTTTCTTCTCCCGTCCACGGCCCAGAGGCGACGCTCCTCTCCTGATCTGGCCGCCGCCGCTTCAGCTGAATTTTCTGAGCGCTAATATCAAAGATCTCACGTTCCTCCTGCCAGGTCTGTGCGGCGTCTGATACGGGAGTCGGCTGCTCCACATGATCAGTCTTGCTCGTCCCCTCGGCGCGTCTGCACATGCTCCCTGTAAGCTTCCACCGGCGCTCCTGTCCACTTTTAATGGATTGAGACCGTATAATGAACAGGCTTCATTAACCCCCTGTCAGAGTCCCTGAGCCGTGGGGAAGAGCGGGACGCCGCCTTCCTAAAAACGCGCTCTAAGCTGTGGGAAATGCACGCGAGCACCTCATTTATGTTCAGAAATGCGCCGCGCGTGCGCCGAAGCTGCAACGCTGTGAGGCTGCCGGTCACACTTGGCAGACTCTAAAGTCTGCAGCTGAGGTGACCTTTGCAGCACGGCGGGACCCCCCGCTGAGCAGCAGCTCCTGTCCCAGTCCTCAGGCTGGTTCTGCTGGTGTCGCGGCACCGTTCCAGGCAGGAAGAGCGTACAAACGTAGGTTTGATAGTTCTTTTTCACCTTCTTCCGTGAAACTGTTGGTGTGGGATCTGACGTAAGTGAAATCCAGGAACGGTTTTTCCTCCTTCCTTTGGAGGATGACGTAATGTTTGTTGGAACACAAATCAAAAGTAGTTAGATGTCAGAGTAGCAGCCTGATGGCTCAGGATTCTTTTATTTGCTTGTCCAGGGTTTCCCAGGATGCTCTGGGATGTTCCCCCCCACCAGTAACACCAGGTCAGGTGTGCCCCCCCATCCTGTCCCCGTCGCTGGTGCTCACTCAGGCGTGCTGCTAACGGCTGCCTCTGAGCAAACCTGCGTCTTCATCGCCTCCGTCGAAGCTTCCAGCTCTGGGGGGGGCTGTTCTTGTGGGAGCCCTCCGTCCGCTGCTCTGTCAGACTCCTGCCCGCCGTGTGGAGGTGCGTGACGGAGCGATGGAGGCCGGACTGGCAGCATGAACGCAGCCCGTCTCTCTGGGATGAATAGAAATCGGCTTCTCCCGCCGTGCAGCTCCCCTCCCCAGGATGGAGGCGGCCCTCCCTCCTTCCCCCCCACTGCGGCCCCACGTGGGAGGAGCCTCATTCAGCCGTTTCAGTGCAAACTGCAGAAACGGTAAAACAGCCATGGTGTTAAAATAAAAGCTGACCTTCCAAAGGCGGCGGCGGATCTCCTGGCTTTACGGTTCTCGCGCTGATCACAACGTGCACAGAGACGGAAACTCTGTATTTCTTTATTCTTACTATCATCTGTGCTTTGCACGATGGATTATATTAACCTGCTTTATTCTGAGCCAAGCGTTCTTCAGGTTTCTGCCTGAGTAGAAACACACCTGTCAGAGTTCCAGAGCGGCAGAAATGCGGCCCCTTTGGTTGAATCCAACCCCCCCCTCGAGGGGCCCCACCGGCGGGGCCGTTTCTGAGCAGCTCACCTGCAGACCGTCGACTGTTTGTTTTTATCCTTGCGCGGAGACGCTCGCAGCTGAATCTCTTGTTCCTTCCACAAACTGCTGACGGAGCCCAAAGAGCCGCATCAAACCCCGAAACAAAGGACATCCATTACCGCCCCACTTTGTCCTTTAATTACCTTTGAGTCTGCACGCCGCCGCTCGCTCGCCTCTGAATCGGGGTTTTGTGTGTTTTCTCCGTCGCCGCCTCGTCCTTCTGATTCTGGCCGTCGTGATCCGACTCCCGGGGGGAAACGAACTGTCTGCAGCTCCTCGTTTCCAGGGACTCCTGTGATCAGCAGACTTCTTTTTGCGAGCGGTGTTATTCTCTCCTTCTTCTGACACTCTTGATGTTTGTGGGGAAGTTGTGGCGCTGTCAGCCGCGCTGCCAGCGTTGTCATGTTTTCTCCTAACGATCGCCTGTGATTGGTGGCACTTCTGATACTCCGTTAGCGACAGAGGAGGAGGATGGGAATACTGCTCGCTAAATTCTGCTTAAGAGATGCTGTGAAGTGTGTGTGTGTGTGTGAGGCTGCACATGCACCCTCGCTCCTCTCATATGGGCTATAATTAATTAGCAGGGAGTCTCAGGTAATTTAAATTGCAAATCAGTGCAGCCTGGTTCTTCCTACTTTTGTGATTAATATTTTATTGTTTTACTGAGCGAAAATGCCACCAATGTTTTCCCTCAGATACAATCGGCACAAAAAGAGACGAGGATTGAAGATCGGGCTGCAACGCCGGCCTTAATTGCAGAAAGTTGCGGGCGAGCGTGGAGGTGGTCTCAGAGGTTTGTCTCCCTCCGTCCCAGTTCGCTGAGGTCCTGAACCCCATTCAATCACCCGCTAATTAAGCGGCCGAGCGGAAGGTTCTCGTTGGCAGGTTGACTGAGGAAAAAGCCAGATCCAGAGACCCTGTGATGACCTGGAAGTGAATTATGGAGAGCAGGAGCCGCGAAGAGCAGAGGACGGAACTGGCGGAAATGAGAGGTTTAAGGCAGCGGAATAATTATCTTTGAAACTAAACCGCTGAAGCTCTTTTCTGCTGTTTAAATCCCCCGAGACTGCTGGTGGAGCACAAAATAAGAAGTCTCTCTTTCCTGCGCATAAACAGCGACTGATGGTGACCGATTAAATGCGGACGGCGGCGTGTTTGCCTGAATGCGGTCTTGATTACAGGCTCTTCTAATAACAGCTCTGACCTTCGCCAGCCAGCGGCGGCTTTTTTAAGTGCTGTTTGACCTTGTGTGGGCGTCTGCGTGCGAGGAGAGCTCGCTCTCTTCTCTGGACGGCTGCAGCCCGGCTGGAGTCAGAGCTTCACCCACTTCCTGTGCAGCTCCGACGAGTCTGTTATATCGTGGCGATGCGTTCGTGTGCGCGTCGGAGAGGTCACCGCTTCAGAGGACTGAGTGTCTCAGACGAGAGGGTTCGCTTTCAAGGCTGCATTTACATGAAGATAAGCGGCTAACGCGCCCCACAGCGCCCCCTACGTTGGACTGGAGCTTTGGGCCCATTCGGTTCCAGGCACATGCACTCTGGCTGCGTGCACGAGGGACGCTCGTGTGGGGAGAGCATCACTTTGATGATTTGAATGCAGTTTCTATTGGTAACTGTGAAATAGACCCCATCATATGTGTTTACTGAGAGTGGATAAAGATATTTAGCCGAGCTTTTCCAGCAAAGCTGCTGCTTTCATGCACCAAAAAGGTAATTTCAGATATTTCCCGTCTTTACCGCCCTGATATACAGTAATATCTTGCGCGATTCATAAATTGCTGCGGAGGACTCGGCGGTTTTGACATTGCATTCTGCTTGGGAGGCGAGGACGATAACGTGCGTCGCTGCTGATGTGTGTTTTCTTATCTCCTTTGTGTCGTTGCAAAATTGTTTTGTTTTTATCTGTCGCCACTTTCACGCCAGGCTTTGGTCTGCCGCCATTTGTTGTGCGGCTTTATTAAGATGAAAGGCCGGTTTGATGTCTGCTTTTGAAGTCTGTGGCTGACCAAACTCCACTTACCTGCACACATCAGCTAAATATATAAATCAAAGTCCTGCCTTTGTGTCTTCTCTGCGCGGATCAAAGTGGACCAGCGCTAACTTCTGTCAGGAAGGAACAAAACGTCGGGATACCAAACCCGGCAGCGGCGTCCTCGGCTGTCTTGTTCTGTGCAAACAGGAGGCCGGAATTCTAGGAAACACGAGCCGCGGGATTAACGTTAGCGCTGACGTGAAGGGCGGGGCATTTGCCTACCGCAGTCAGCCACCAGGGGGCGGTTAAGCTGCTGCACCCTCATCTTCACGAAGAGATGTAGCTTTTATTGAAGGATTTATACTCATCCAAAGAGGGGAGGCTGGCGAGGGTAGCGCCCTCTGCGGGTTCTAATGTTGCTGCAGCTGATTTGAGGAGGCTGTAGCCAGGCTCCCGACGCTACATCACGGAAGACACGGAAGACGCTTCCCACATATATCAGAACATATCTTGTGCGTGCAGCGCCGTTGGCTGCGCGATCATCTGTTCTCAGATATTATTGTTATCCCCAGCACCATTTCCTGACGCTATTATTCCACGAACAACAGCGCAGGTTCCGGGCCAAAGCCAGAAAGCATCAATTTAACCCCGGTGAATGAAATCAGTAGGTCTGACTGAGGCCCCGAGTGAACATTTGTAACGTCCCGTACGGGATAAGCGTGAGATACGTCCCAGCGCACCCAAAAATATCACGATGTCATAAAACTCTGTTCAGCAGCTGATGCAGTACTTTTTATCTCTAATGAATGTTTTTGGTTAATGGCTGCAAAAGGAAATTTATCACTTTAGCAGCTATTAGTCTGCAGCTCGGAGACTGCCCCCACCCGTGACCTTGTGTCCTCCTGAACTACCAGATACGGTACAAGCAAAAAGAAAATGAAGACTGAATCAGTCCAGTAAATGTTTCAGCTGCACTTTCACGCCGTTCTCTCCAATAAGCAGCATAAAAAGACGTTGATTATCGGCGTTTTGTCCTCAAAGTTTCACGCCTGCTTCAGAAAGGGGGGTAAAACCTGCAGCTGCAGACAGGGGGCAGTGCTGAGAAGCTCCTTCACCTCAGTCGGCCTTTTGCTTCCCAGTAAAACCAAAACACACTTCTGTAATGTCTTCTGGTTTTGAGTTTCAGCCGGTCTTTTTTTTTTTTTTTTCTTCATTATTAGTGCAAACTCCTCAAATGCCAGTTTGGCTGATTTGTTGCATCTGACTTGAGTCTTTGGGGCTCCAAAGGTTTACATATCTGAGCTCTGGACTGTGTCGACCACCTTCGGCGTGTCTAATAACGGCAGGTATCGACGGCCATTTGGGCCTGTGCGATCACCGCTGGCTGCATTCATTTCTAGTAAATATATAATTCAAAGTAGCGCCGGGCAATTCAGGTTTTAATTAAAAAAGACTCAACCTTCTTAGGAGTCCTCATCTGCCTCTCCTCCGCTGATGAATTAGAAGTGAGCGTGCCTGCCATTCCTGCCTTTTTCGCTGTAATTAGGTTGTGTTATGGGGAGGAAAAGCAAACTTGTGTGGAATTGAATTAGCCAGGGCCAGATGTGACCTCTTCCTGGAGATCTGGATGGGGCCGACCCCCCCTCCCCGTAACCCGCTGCGTACCGACGTCGAGGAGGGGAGGAGGGGGGGCAGAAATGTGCTTGATTTGCGGGCCTACGCGGTGTAACGGTGTACAACCCCCCGCGGTGCGTTTGTGTGAAATGGGAAATCATTTTCCCCGCTGTGAACTATTACCCCATATGAACCCACCCCACACACACACACACACACACACACACTTTCTCTCACTCACTCGTTTGCGCACAAGGACAGCGTCAATGTTTTCCTTTATCCCTATCATCCATTCAGGTCCGGTAATATTGGAATTCCATCTCTTCGGAGGACATTACTGTGTTTATCGTCCATAAAAGTTGCTCTCGCGGCCGCTTCCCGGCTCTGGCGTGCCGGGAAGCGGCCCGTTTGAGGAACGAGCAGACCTTGCAGATGTTTGACTTGACTGATCTTAAACGACTACAAGTGGCAGATATGAAGACTGGGAGCGAAGTGAAGAGGATCTCATTTTCCTCTTCCCCGCTCTTTTCCTCGGGGGGCTCTCAGCCGTAAACGCTGCGCTCCGCGGCGCCAGCCCCCGTCCCGTTCTTACCATATGCCCTCCTCCGATCGTCCCACAATCCCCCTGGGCAGACCTGGGCCCTCCGCTTCGCTCGCCCCGTCGCAGGAGAAAATCGCCCGGCTGCCAGCACTTGTGCGAGTGTTTAGTGGGCTCTTCATCTGAGAATATGGCAGCAAAGATTGCTTGATAGGTTCTGGATCATTTAAAATCCAATTTGAGCCAAGCTGCAAGGAAAGAAGACCAAATAAAAACAAAGTGGCTTAATTAAGAGAGCGGGCGGATGCGGACTGTTGCTGCAGCAGGTCAGCGCCTGGCCCGCTCACACACACTTGTCCCTGCGGGGGTGTTTGGTTTTCTTTTAGTACCCTGCATATTAAATGTTTTTAAACCGGAGGGAAGTTGAAAACTGCCGGCAGTCAGCTGCAGCACTGGGACAGGGGAGAAGGTGGAGAACATCTTTTCCATTGTTTTCTACTCCCAAATGCGTTAAATGCAATAACCCTGTTCAATAAGTCCGTCTGAGACTCACAGCCCTGGTGCTGTGATGGGCTCCAGCAGTGCTTCATGTGGCACATTGTCATAATTAATTATTGAATATTGCACAGTCATATCCTCATTGCACTGATATTGTACTATTGTACTGTAACCATATTGTAAATATGGTAATACTGACGATGCTGTGGGACAAGTCAATTTCCCATGTCTGGGATCAATAAAGTACTTCTATTCTAAATGGTGGTGGGGGGCGGTGTGACTAACGATGAGGAAGGGATTTTAGCGGTTGGGCTCCTGGGCTCCACCTTCAAGACCGAGTGGTGCTTCCTCTGTTTAGCCGCGTTAGCGACACCAAACACGGTTCTCCTAAATATCAGGGCCGAAACCCGGCAGAGGCGGCGCGTTCGTATCCTGCAGCCGTTGCTTCCTTCTCGGTAGAACCAGGAACAGTGGTAATGGAATTCAATTTAGCTTCACAATATGTTTACTCTCCTCCCTGACTCAGATATGACCTTGGAAGGCATCGAGGGTGGCGTGCTCTCGTGGTTCTGCTCTAAGGAAAACAACGTTTTCTTCTGCCCAGAAGGCACCAATTTTCCAACTACGGGGGTGTGTGTGGACACGGCTGACCCAGTTTGTGCACACCTTTGCAGTTTAAAGTCCTTGCACACAAGCCCCGCTCGCGTCCTTGTTAGCGTCCCTCATCGGCGTGTTTTGATGCAGCGTATTGTGATGAGAGTGACGATCTCCTGGTTGCTGCTTCCAGGAGAAAAGAACTGAGGAGCATTATTACATCGCAGTCTGCATCTGCTTCAGTCCACCCCGGAGCCCCCCAGCAACGACTCCTCTCCTGGTCTGCACTTGCTAATAGAGATCAATTCAGGCAGCAGTGGCAGTCCCCCCAACACACACACACACACACACACACACACACCCCTCGGCTTGCTCACATCATTTCTCTCCGCAGCTTAATGTGCTTGCTCTCTCCTCGGAGGCTGCTGGGTGGCTTGTAACGTGTCTGCGGACACCCCCGGCCCTTCCCCATCCCTCTCCCTGTGAGGGGAGGGAAAACATCTGCCCCCCTGCAGTCTCCCACTCTGACAGCTCAGGGAGGAGAGACGGAAAGGTCTCAACCCCCTGTTCTGTATTCAAATAGTCTCCTTGTTAGGTTTCCTCTGCTGACAGTGGCTTCTCTGTGCAGCAGGCAAAGGGTGTGTGTGTGTGTGTGTGTGTGTGTGTGTGTGTGTGTGGTTTCAGCAGGTTTTGCTAAAGGCTCCATCTGGATATTTCTGGCTTCTTTTTTGGGTGTGGTTAATTAGTAACCGGTCAGCCGTCTGTGGAGTGAAACGTCTGTAAACCTGTTTGTACGGACACCAGCTTAGAGCTCTCACCTGAACCTCCGGGGGGAAGCTGTGCGCCTCTGAGGCTCCACTGGGAATCTGCATTTGTTTGCAGCAGGAGACTTGGATTAAATGTGGATTTGATCCAACTGGTTCTGGGCAAGGAGGCGGCCAGCAGACGGGACGAGCAGCTTGGCAGCAGCACCTGATGTGGGTGCAGTTTGCTGGTCTGAGCAGACGTAGAAGGAACGCGTTTCTGCAGGCTGACGGGGGAACCTTCCTCATCTCACCTTGATGGCAATCTCAACGTGCCCTTTCACTGTCACCCGCTGGCTTGGGAAGAGGTTGTGCCTGTGCCGGCGCCTGTTGGGGACTTTAATCAAGCTCAATAAAGAACAGGAGGCAGGCGGGGAGAGAGACGGGACTCCGCCTGCCGTGTTGTTTTTCCACACGTCTCCAACCTTCTCTGCCATCAGCCCGCCAGCTGAATATGGACGACCTGCTCCTTTAAAGGCCGTGCCATCAGTCACACGCTTCCCTTCTTCTCTCTGGCTCACAGCTCATCTCTTCTTGCCTTTCCTCTCACCTTCACTCTGCTGTTGGAAGGTGGGAAGCTTCTCTGCGATGCCTGGAAGTCAAAAGGCTGCACAGCAGGTCGACAAACTGTCCTTTTCTATTAAAGGATGAATTAATATCTGCTGAGATTTTTCACCCAGGCTCTATATGAATAACCCCGAGGTGCTAATGTGATCTTT
Organism: Pao palembangensis; assembly: GCA_015343265.1. Classification (NCBI taxonomy): domain Eukaryota; kingdom Metazoa; phylum Chordata; class Actinopteri; order Tetraodontiformes; family Tetraodontidae; genus Pao; species Pao palembangensis. Next base: position 19,990,838 of record CM027085.1, on the reverse strand, counting down.
ACGGAATCTTTCAGCCGCGGTGGCGAGCTGCAGCACCGCCCAAAAAGCAGTGCAGGGTTACGACGCCCCTTCACAGATGGATGCACCACACACACACACACACACACACACACACACACGCTTGTGCTCCTCATCCGTGTCTACATTCACGTCTGCGTTCACACAGGAAAATCTCACCTCGCTCTCTACTTCCTGTACGCCGGTGGCGTTTCAGTATTCCTTCTCACCTTCCCAACCTTTCTTCCTCTTGGCTCGTATCCTCCTCTGCCTCGCCTCTGCTGGCTTCCTCACACCTGAGGTTGGCTTTGGCTCCCGCCGTGGGGGAGCTCCTCACTTGTCGCAGTTATTCTTGTTTCGTACCCAAATAGCGGCTTTGCAGGAAGTCAGACTGGATGCCAGGAATCTCGCTCGCTCCGGCTCTTTGGCTCCGTGCGCTCAGTTCGGCGTGCAAGGTCACGCCAACCTGAAGACTGGCCTGAGCCCCCGGAGCTGATGCGTCAGAGCTCTCTGAAAAGTGGATCTGAAGATCTTTGACTTGCACGCCTGCTTTTGGCTAATGGCTGACTGTGTCTTCGTGCACGCACTCTCTAGAGACGGGGGATTACAGTGAAGGGCCCCCCGCACGAGCAGCGTGGGCTGTGCATATGCGCTGCACGCCTTCGCCGAGCCCGTCCGTGGCTGCGCGCACGCTCGTGCTGGATCGGGAAGCTACAGCAGGATTGATGCCTCGTATTGGCGCCTCCCACTGTGATCTGTCAGCAGATCTCCTGTCGGGGATGCGTGCGCACGAGTGGCCCGGTGAGAAATCAGTTCTGCCCGCTGGGGCTGAGCAGGTGGAGACGGCGCTCGCTGAAGCGGTGACCCGAGTGTGGCTGCACAAACGGCTCGGAGGCGCGGCTGTCTTCTTCCTGCCTTCGCAGCGTGGGCTGGGCTCAGCCCTGAAGCTCTCAAGCTCTGAGTGATCCTCATCCTCGGGGGGGACATCATGTGACTTGGAGCTCCGCGTTATTGCGTGTTGGCGTTCTTGTTTGTTTGGCGCGAGCCCGGATGCAGCGCTGCCTTCCGCACATCAGCCTAATGAGCGGTGGGTCTGCACGGACGCTGCGCTGAGGCCGCGCAGCCTTTGAGCGGCTCCAGCCTGGCTGACCTGGGCACAGGCACCTCTGGGTTTGTGGCTGGACTTTAGGAATACGTTTCTCCTCATTAGCAAAAAGGTAAATGAGCTAATATCTCCCAGGAAAGGCGCTAAAGCCCTCCGACAGACCTCCGCTCGCTCCCTCGCAACTTGTGCCTGTGCGTCCGCTCTAATTTCGGGGGTCGGAGTCCTTCGTCAGTGTCTCTTGACCCGGTGTGTGAGCGTTTGGGTGCTTGGAGATGGCTGCTCCCGCCTCCGCAGCGTGACTGTCGGCACACACAAGAACTCCAGCACCTTTCCTGAGCCTTTGTAGTGCAGCCGAGTCTCGCAGAATCCTTCCTGCCACCGTCGGAGATAATTGGCACTCCATAAACACATGATAATTGGTCCGCTTTGATCCCTGCAATTTCTCACTCCGTGGCCAGAGAGGCTCAGCGGCTCCGTCTCCTGTTTGCCGCTCGTCTTTGTGCGGCGGAGAGGATAGAGGGTGAAAGAGGGGAGCGGTTCTGTTTTCCTCTGAAGTGTTAAAAGCTCCCTGCAGGCACTACTTCCTGCACCCAGCCTCTGTCCCCGTTGTTCCTCCACCGCTTATGGCCATGACTCAGAACAAACTTTCTCATTTGCACACTTGCGCGCACACGCTGAGCTTAACGTTTGCCGAGTATCTTCACACATTGTCTCTCTTTTCTGGGAAACATTCAGAATTGAGCAGGAGTCGGGTTTATTGGTGAATACACTTGGGTTCAGGCTCAACTCTAATAAATATCGATCCTGGATATGCGAGTCAAACTCAGATTTGGAAGATTATCCCTCTAAATCCAAGAACTGTAGCAGTGGGTGAGGACTTTTCCACACGTTAGAGCTGCAAACACCGCCTTCTTTCCCCGGAACCCAGAGGATAATGAATACTGTATAAATATCTGAAGGTGTTGTTTGTGTTGGTCGGCTTTGCCTTGAAGTCATCAGAACTGTAATTCTGCTGTTTCCCGTCTTTTTATTCAACGCGACAGCTCATTGTGTGTCCCCGTTAGTGAATAATGGATGTTTTTATTGGTGGTACGCAGCCTCTGGGTTTAGGTCCCTCTCTCATCACCGACATACAAGCTGATTGTCATTCAGCCGGCGTGGCGGCTGGGCTGGGCTCCGGCTCCTCTGATCCGCCGGCTGCGGCTCCTCCCGGCTGAACTTCCTCTTGTTGTTTTTCCGCTGTGACACAGGGGGCAGCAGAGGTCAACTGTCCCCTCGGCAGCTCCCGGTGGAGCCGGGGAGCAGGGAAGAGGTTAAACTTCCCGCCCATGTTAACGCCTGGGGTGAAATGCATGCAGCCATAAATGTTTTAAAAGCGGCTGTTTAAAACAATCCTAATTAACCCTGCTGCTATGCAGGAGAGCAGCTCTTGCTCTTTTTTTCCTGTCGCAGGGCAGTGTGTTTCCAAACTGGGCTGTTTGACAGAGGGGGAGGTGGAGCGCTGGTGTCTGCAGAGCTGGGGGGTGGAGGTGTGTGGGTATCTTATGCAGTTATTGTGTGTGTGTGTGTGTGTGTGTCATGCTGGGACATCATTTTGAGGATGAGACTGTGGTGGAGAAAATGAGCTGGAAAACAGAGGAGGATTCCGCTGCTCTGCTCAAGGGCAGGAGGTGATTGCTGGTCCAAGACTTTGGCAGACGCTTCCTGCCTGGAAGAGTTTCTTGGTGCTTGTACTTTGGGAGCTCTGATGATGGAATTTCATTTATCTCGCCCACATTTGCATAGCTGTTTAGAAGCGAACTGGCAAAGGGAGTAAACTGTAAAGTTGAAAGCAGGTTGCAGGGAAGGTTTCAAATGAAACTAGCTGGAAAGGGAACAAAAGCAGCTTCTTCCGTCTGTCAGGACGCAGCTTTGCAGCCGTGGACCTGCTGCTTCCCGTCTGCTTCAGGAGTCCACTGAGAATCGGAATCTGCTTCAGTGTCGTCTTCTGTGCGGTTTTCACCTGGGTCCCGTTTCTGGTCTCTCCTGTTCAGGCTTTATTTTTCAGGCTGAGGGTAGACAGACTCACTGGGATTACGGATTACGGATTGCTCGGCTTCTCTTTGGACTAATTCTCCAGCTTTGACCGTCTCCTCAAACTTCTGTACCTTCTGTCTGTCTCCTGAGGAAGTCCAGTTTCAGCTCTGGCTTTTCTTAACTCAAACTCGCTTTATGCTAAAGCGTAAAGTTGGGCTCCATGTGGGACGGCCGACGGCGTGCTCCGGTCAGCTCGCTGCCCACGTGTTGGTGGAGCTGATGGTGGTCAGAAAGTGGCGAGCGCTCTGCCCAGTGTTTACTGTCAGACCTGGCTCCACTCGCGCCCAGATGGTCTCGGCCGGCATCTGAGGAAGCCCCATCGCTCCAGAGCCCAGCTCTCTCCCTCTTTTCCAGCTCCATCTTATATCTCATTCAGACTCCAGCTGCTCCTCCTCCTCCTCTCCTCCTTTCATCTGCCTCCCGTTTTGAATATCAGTTTCTTACGCCTCCTCAACTCTCCCCCGTCTCCTGCCCCCAGTGTTCAGCCCTACTTTCCCTTCCTCCTCCTTTGCCCTCGTTTGGCCCCAACCACCTTTCTCCCATTTTTATTCCGTTTAGCAGCATGTGGAAGAGGTGAGGAAGCTCTGTGCCGGGGCTGGATCGCGGCAGAGGGGGGGTTCGGGCTCCCCCGCTCCTCCTGACCCTTGGTCTGTGTGCTCGCTTCATTTGTCTCAGGAGACATTAGTGATTCATATTCATGTTGGAGCAGGCTGGACACCATCAGCCACAGCTCGCTCGCTCCCTCCCTCCCTCTCTCTCCCTCCAGATTCTCAGTGTGGTTCGCTCTTTTCAGCACCTTCATTTTGTCAGCTGTCTCCTCATCTGTGGTTTGTTGGTGCGAGTGTGATGTTCTGGTCACACCTCTCCGTCTACCGCTGACTGGCTTTAGTCTGCCTTTATTCAATTTCTGCACTAAGGAGAGGCAAACAGGATGTGAAGATGGAGAAGTTCCAGAAAGAGAAGATGGAGGTGGTCGGGACCGCTTTAGCTGACGGCTGGACTGGAGCAGGGGTCGCACGCGGCTCTTCCGTCCTTCTTCTGTGGCTTCCTGTGGCTTGGGAAAGTAGTGTCCAATTGAAGTGCATTTCTTTTTTTTTTGTGTTAGTTGTTTTTTATCGTAGTTGTAAATTGGAAGCTTAGTGTGATCTTAAAGTATTCAAATAAAATTATCTTATTTTTCCTAATTTGCCGCTAAAAATAAGCGTCCCACTTGCCGAGCGCCGGCCTATGTCCGCCAAAACGCCGTGCATTTGCCGCGATTTTCAACCCCAAGTAGGCCAAGTATGGAGAAATGTAAGAACAGAAAGATGTCTGAAGAAAATAGAATATTAATGACGCCTGGACAGATTAGTTTGCCTTTACCTCTGACGAGAGCGGCTGACCAGTCTGCCTAATTTGTGGAACGTGGAACGCATCGCCGACACCGACACAAACATGGAGAAATCTGCATTTGGGTCCTGTCGCTCTTCGGACCCGCATGTACGTGAGCAGCCGTTCTCCAGCTTGAACTACGTTAAAAACGCGCACGCTCACGCCCCGCAGACGAGTCCTGCTTAGAAAGGAAAGCGACTTCCTGCAGCCCTGACGCAGACGCCATGAACCAGGTCAAAGAAATAATGAGCTAGAGATTTTGCAAACATTTATTTTTCATTGTTCGGTGAAACTGCTCTTCTTTTACAATTCATTTTTCAAATCCAGGTCAAAGCCCAAAGGCGATGACGGCTCACGGCATTCTTCCTTTGCATGGATAATTTAAGTTCAGCTTTTAAATTCACTTGAAAGAGACCTTCAACTTGGTGTTGTGTGTGTGTGTGTGCGCTCATTACATAAATGAAATTTAATTTTTTCTGTAGCACTTTGTGGATTTCATTAGCAACACATTGTAGTTGTTTACACAAAGCGTAAAGGTAAAGAAATCTTTATTTTAGGTGTCAGAAAATCTTTGGGGTTCCCAGCGTTTCCTTTTCTGTGGAAACGGGTCCAAATGGCTCTTTGATGCTAAATGTTGCAGAGCCCTGGATCAGAGTCTCTCACGTTCCCTCCCTGATGAGATGCGGCGGGTAACAGAGGTTAAATGCTGCCTCTCTTCACCACCAGAGCAGCTGACCTTTGACCTCGCGGTCAGGCAGGCTATGGATAATGCAGACGGGGGGTTTTCCGGTAATGGGCAGCGCTCGCTCCCACCGCTCGAGCTGGCCGACGCTGATGAGGGCTTCTGGCCCGCTGGCGTGTTCGCAGCGTTTGGAAGGAGCCTTATCGGGAGAAGGATTGAGGCAGGGCGCCACCTCCAGGCAGAGCAGCTGCTCCTGGAGAACAGTTGTTCTGCGCGACAGCGCCCCTACAGGTGATGTGAGGAAGACGAGTGCGCGTTGACGCAGGTGCGTGCAGAACCGTGACGTGTGCGGAAAAGCCGATGCTGCTGGAGCAAAGACGAGCCAGTTTGTTTTCTCCTCACTTGGTTTTTCTTGATCTCTGACGCGATTAGCCGCTTGGAGGTCTTTCCTTTAACGCTGCTGCGCCGCAGTGGGGAAATAAATGAGCGTGGCGCCGATGTTCAGCTGTTCCTTCCTCGTCCTCGTGGTGCTCGTGTGGCTCGGCTCTCCTGACGGTGGGTAAGCACTTTGCCGGGTGACAGCACCCATCCTTCACCGGGCCCTGCCATATGCTCCGCTGCTGTCAGAGACGACGGCTGCAGATGCTCCAGCTGCTCCCCCCAGCACGCACGCACGCACGCACGCACGCACGCACGCACGCACGCCTCCTGGGATCAGGATAGAGGGATGGGAGAACTGGGAAAAGGCTCCGATTTTGATCCTCGTTATGAAATGTTAAATGTGTAGGTTTGTTGGATATGGAGCAGATGTGGAAACAGGAACTGTGATGGTTCCTGAACAGGAAGTGCAGCAGTCTTGCGTCCCACACGCCCCGTGTTCCCACCAGCGTATATTTATTTGCAGTTCCTCTTCAGACGCTTAATATCCGGCCTCGGAGACTCAGAGCTATCATTTTGAGCGTGTTTGGTCTTCCAGCAGAGAGAACAAACGGCTCCTGGGCAGCACGCGGCGAGCGCGCTCGCTGCCAGCGGTGATTCTGCGGCTTTGCGCGGAAAACACCGTCGCTGTGTGTAAGAAGCTGGCTGGCAGAGCCGCCAACACACCAGAACGCTCGTTCAGCAGCACGACTTCAAACCATGCGTGACAGAAATCCTGCGTCTGTACATGGAGCCAAGAGTGTGTGTGTGTGTGTGTGTGTGTGTGTGTGTGAGAGATCAGTTTACCTTCTGGAGGCTGATTGGAACAGCAATAAGGCCACACAAGTGTTCAGTGGACGCTTCGGAGCCTCTCGGGTGCAGCTGCTGCGTTCGCAGTCACGCTGTGAGCAGCTTTGGTCTCTGCGCTGCTCAAAGTGGGAGGAGTTTTGCTTTTCTTCTCTCTGTAGCCCAACATTTGGCAAACCTCCCGCTTTTTGCTTTTAATTGTTCTTTTTTAAGAGGAGGAAACTCTTCCAAATGCATTTTTTAATGAACAGCCATTGTTAAAGCTTTGCTAACTCTTGTTTATTCTACCAAGGTTCTTGGAACACAATTAGAAGCAGCGTGGCTGTAATGAATAGGCTGTAATTAAAGATGGCGAGGACGTTCCCGCCATTGTCTTCTCACAGCAGAGCGCTCGTTTTTGACTTTTGTTAAACAGCTTTGGGATTTGTGCGTATTTCATAGTATTAGACACAAATGAGATTTTTCTATTCTTTGCACTTTTAATCAGTTCCGTCACCTGTTGCGGCTGCTGACGTGCGACTAACAGACTGTTGGAGCTGCTCCAAAAGTCTTTTATGTCTTTGATGTCTGCGACTCTCCAAAGGGGTCAAAGGGGCCAGTAAAGGAGCAGAAAGTTGAGTGTGTGACCAGCAGCCGCTTTTCTCCGGTCGGCTGCAGAGCTGAGCGTCTGTATTAGCTGCTAATTAGAAACAGGAAATGGCGCGTCACAGCTTGTATGTGGCTATTGCCTGTGATGGATCTGCCCACCCTCCCCTCCCGATCGCGCTCAGACATCCAACTGCGTTTCTATGGCAGCAGGAACGTTAGCACAAGGCTGTCCAGTTAGCGTACTGCCGACATCCTCTTGTTTCTTTTCGAATGGCTGCATTTATGTGTGCCTTCATGGTGACCTTTGACCTCAGGAAGGGCGTTCCGAGGCTCCGTTCACCCTTTGGTATTCATGCGCCAGTGCTGGCGACGACATCATCGGGATCAATAACCAGTCACCACATTCAGACGCCGAAGATCCATTTGGGGAGTTTAGGTCGAGGAATTTCAGGGATGTCGGTCGAAGCAGGAACGTTTGTCAGGTTGTCATGGTGCTGCAGATTTACCAGGCGGCGCGCTCACACCTTTATTTAAAAGCTCGTTGAGACATGAAAAGGGAAAATGACCTGGATTAGCATGAACGGCTGTGGTTTACAGACCTGAAGAAGCAGTCAGGAAAAAAACCAGCCTGTTTTCATCATTTCTCTTCGCTTCTCTGGGTGGAAAAAGCTTCGCTCAGCAAAGACGGGCTGCTGCTGTTGTATCGATTCGCCCTGGCAGAAATAAAAAAGCGCGCCGCCAAACGCTGTAGTGACAACCTGTCAACTTCAGAGCGCGAGACGGCGCAGCCCCAAAGCGACTCGGCGAATGAAAGACAGACGAGCCGTTTCACATCCAGAGCGGAGCGGGGAGCGCCGCAATGAAAGGTGCGGACATGAAACAGGAAGTTGCAAGGCGGCAGCAGGTGCCTGATTGTCTCACCACTTTAGAAGCTTTTATCTTCCTCACCTGGGTTGTCCTCCATCCAGTTGGCCGCCGCTGGCGTCCTGTCCGGCGGCCAATCACCACGCTCGCCTCCTGCCATTAAACGCTCACAAAGAGGGACTGTTGCTGACTGTTTAAAGCCCCCCCTCGCCCCCCCACACGTGCAGGTTATTCATTATTGTAATTTACAGCAATGGAGCATTTAAAGGCTGGAAGGACGCAGTCAGCTGTGTCGCATCGAGGGAGCGAGCATAAATGAGACCTGGGAGTTAAAACAAGTGCTCCATAATAAATTTTGGCAGATTTTATTATTTTTTACTTCCTTTTTTTGAAGCGATTTCACGCATGGCGAGGCGGCGCAGCTCCGTAAACAGACGTGTAAACAGGAAGACAAAGACCGGCGCGTTATGAATAAATCATCTGGGTGCTGAGACTCGATATTAACTCCGCGTTTGCCTGGAGGTCCGGGAGGAGCTGGCGGATTCGTCCTGATGTCTGAGGAGCGCACTGGAAGGCGGGAACGTTAACAACTTACCGCTGGAACCTAATTACTGGAAACGGGGGGGTGTGATGGTTAGAAGAGAGCGCCGCTCGCTCTTCATTACTGTTCCTCTCTGCCAAAGGCTGGATAAAGCAGCTCAGGCGTGCATGAAGACAGGCTCTCAATTAAAAAAGTTTGCCTTCCATGACGTCCACACTGGTCTGGTCACCCGGTACTGGTCTTCCCACCAGTTTAGGCTCTCTGACGTGATTGGCTGTTCAGAGCCGTCCATGTTTCTACACAATCCGGACAGAAATAAAGGTATTTATTAGCTACTGTGCAACTGGAAAAGGGAGCAAACGTGGCTGCATCCTCGCCTGGCGAGGAAGAGGAGGAGGAAGGTGATTGGAGAGGACGGCTGACAGGCTGAGGACCGCGATGGCGGCGGCTAAATCCGCAGGTGCTGTGATTTAGTTTCTGCCTGGTTAAACCTGGAATAATTGGTGCAGGTATGCGGTAATTAGAGCGGCTCTGCCACGCTGAGCCTCCGGTGGCGCCGCCGCCGCCATAATTGGGCTATTTCTACCCAATCAGACGTGGCCTCGCTGGCTCCTCTTCAAACTGGCTCCTCAGCACTTCTTTTCCCAGCGTTTACTCAGGACGCGGCGCTGGGCTCCAGGCTGAGAGGCCTGAACCTCGTCCTCTGTCCTCCGTCTCTGTTTGTCTCGCGCCTCTTTTTTCTCTCTTCCTTGTTTATTTCTCTCTCCTGCAGCAGATCCCTCCGTTATCTCTTCTGTGGCTGATCAGTGAGTTTTTCCGTGTTGTTGGACGTATGTCCCTCAGACCTGCGTCCTCCAGGAGTGTGATTAACACACACACACAGAGGAACACTTCATCCTCCTCACAGAAGCCACTTTTTCTCCTCGTGGTGTCTCAGTGACATTCTCAGCCTCCAACTGGGCCTCCACCAGCCCCCCCACCCCGCGCTGCTTCTGATGGGCTCTCCCTCCTCTGCCCGTCTGTCGCCTGGCGTCCCTGCGTCCTCTCTGCTCTTGTCTTCTGCCTCTCTCCCTCCATCTTTCCAGCCCTCAAACCTCCATCAGGAGCAAACAAGCCTCCTTGACATTCAATTTCCTGCTTGCCATGCGCTTCTCTTTTGTGCAGACTGCACCTCCTTTTTTTTTTTTCCCTCTTTGTGGTGATGAATAGACAGATGGATGCTTCGCTGGACAAACAGACGGCAGGATGGATGGCTGAATGGATGGATGAGAAAGGCGCTAGGTTGGTTTCTGTCTGCTTGTCAGCCTCCCTGACTCTGCTGGACAACAAGGTCAGCTGGGGTTGTTTTTCCGGGACCCGACGAGTCCAGAAGCAGCCAGCAGCGACAGTCGGCAGGACGTGTCCCCCGCACCGTCAGAGAAAGGAGACGGCGGATGAACGCCGCCAGGCGTGATTGTAATGAGGATCCCGTGGCGCGTTAACGACAGTGGTGTTGGCGGCGGAGACACCGAGAGGAGACGGGAGAGATTTAGGGGCAGAGTTTACGGAGTCGGCTTTAAAAATAGAAAATCAGACCCTTGCAACTTCATCAAGCTTAATTGCCTCGTTAACTCCCCATAAAATCAAGTCTTTGAATGAGACAAAACGCAAGCAAAGCTGTGTTCCTGCTTTTCAGTAAACCATCAGCTCTCGCCAGCGCGCTCACAGCGACACTGGAAAGTTCCCGCCATTATTTACTGGCTGCTCTGGTTTGGGGGGTGAGGGTGATAAACAAAACTCTTTCCTCCAATATGAGCACAAAGGAGGGACGTAGGTGAACGTAGCTCACTCTGTGTGTGTGTGTGTGTGTGTGTGTGTGTGTGTCCTCCCTGCTGACTTCGCCACCTGTTCAAGACCATGTCAACCAGACTCATTTATCTCTCAACAGGGCTCATTTGCAAACACACACACACACTCTGACTTTGTTTCCGGTTCTGTCTGGTTCTGATTGGATTATAAAACGGGCAGAAAGTCTCTGACGTGCTGATCAGAGGCTGATGACCCAAACTGGTCGCTCACAGCCAGATTGGTTGGTTCATTCCCAGTTTTTCTTTGAACATTTGATTGAATTCGTTGACGAACTCGATGCATCTGCGCTGCAGCACGTCTTGGTTTCATCTACGCGGTGGACAGAAAAACGTGTCTGTCTGACTGCACCTTTCTGTCACGTTTCTTTTTTTCCTGCCATCGCTTTCATTTGTTTTGGCCCGCCGGAGCCGGTTCATTCAGAGATGAGGTCAAAGGTCGGCTTTTTCTCAGCTGTTAGCAAGCGGTGACGCAGGTTGGCGCGACCCGTCTGCAAACACCGTGTTGTTGTGGTGAAACGTGTGGTGATGCGGGCGGGGGATTAATACGCCCATACTTCATCACCAAAAAACCTGCTTTTGTCCAGTTTCTCTTGCACACAAACAGAATTAACGAGAATAAACGATAATAGATCTAAAAAACTGCATTTAGCATCGACGACCTGATATGTCCTTCAAATGGGCCTTACCGGTGATGGCGGGAGCTAAATGGTTGAGTGATGTCATCATTTCTCTCTCCTGGAGTTTCTCTTCGTTTGAGAGGATCTGAAATCTTGTTGGAGGTTTCAGATTTGTTTTCTCGGTCGTCCTAATAAATTCTGGGGTTCATCACGCTGTCAATTTTAATGAATAAATTAGATTCTATGAATAAATCTGCTTTTATGGAGTTGGGACCTTTTTGCCGGCGTTTAAACACACCAAATGTCCAATCAGCTGGGGCGGTTTCAGCCCTGGGGGGGGGGGGGGTCGTACTAACCCCGCCCCTGGCGTCTCCGGTGAAGGACAGCCGCTGGCGGGGTTAAATTTTGGGATCTCTGCGTCTCCGAGGGACGAGACGAGCTGTTTTGTTATTCGATTTGCTAAAATATGTATGCGAGGAGCTGTTGGAATTATGTGCTGCTGAGGTTTGGGGTCTCTGGGCTGAGGCCCCTCCCCTTTGGTTCCACGTTCCACTCGTTTTCCGCCTCTCGGCTGTTCCGGTGACATATCTCTCGGCGGGTTAATCGTCGTGGAGATGGATGTAGAAGGATGAAATGAAGGCGCCAGAGTCGCTCAGAATGAGTTTCATGCAACAGTTTTTTCCCCCTTGTCTTCCATCCTTCTTTCCTCTACCTGCTCCCCCTCCTCTGTGCCTCCGTCAGGGGCAGTTAGAGGTTCTGGGGATGCGCCGACAGCAGGGTCGGAGTGATCTGTGATCAGTAAATCATTTCTCTGAGCTGCGGTTGCATAATGCAGCGTAACAAATGAACCTGCATGCCGACGTCAGCGCCGTCAGACGGGCCGGTCCTGGAAAATTTGGGGGCATTTAGGGGGAAAATGAAATTTTCTTCAAATTTGTCTCCGTTGACTCAGACGACTGAATTTTCAGGTCGTCGTGCCCTTCGGAACTGACTTTTTTGTATTTTTTAACATTTTCCATCAATTTCTAAAATGACTGACATGAATTTCAGGGTAACATCATCACACGTTTCATCAGCAGATCTTTATAATCGGGTATAATGATCAGCAGGCATCCACGTTACAAACAAAGCTACTTCATAAGAGGCTAATGGCTTCATTATCAGCGTTAAACCTATTAAACTTATTTGATTCCTTCCTTTGATGGATTAAACCAACTTTTTAAACGTGTAATTAAACTGGCTCCTAGCGTAGCTGCTAATATTAACTTTTAGGTACTGGAATTATTTAGCATATCGCTGACTTTTGAAATTTTCTCTCTGTTGCGTCACAAAATCGTGCCCGTTGCAAACGTCCCAGCATGTTCTGCTCATTTTAACGCTGTTGTGCTTTTTAAAGGCTGTTTGCACAGAAACATGTCAAACAGGATTGGGGGAACACCGGGATCTTCCATCGGTGTGTGTGGATGAGCTTCCTGGTCCGCTTGTCTCTTCTGAATTGGGGGGGGGGGGGGAAAAACTTGTCGTCATGGCAACAGAAGTTGATGAATAGCCTGCCTTAGCCTGTTAGCGCTCTAGTCAGAATATTTCCCTGATTCGACACTTTCTTCCAACACGTGTCGGCTAATAAGCGTGAAACATTCACGGCGTCAGTTCAGACAGAAAATTACCCAAATTCCGTTAAAAGACCTTGTTTGTGCGCCGTCAGCATCAAAAATATTTCCTTCATTATTTGAATGAACCTCTGAAAGTTCTGTCAGCCAACCAGAGTGAAGTTTCCAGCCCGTTTGTGTTTCTCGTACCTTCAAATCACGGTTGTGGTGTGTATCGTACATTGCTTCCCTGTTCTCTATGTGCCCTCTGTGGGGTTTTCTGTGTGTGTGTGTGTGTGTGTGTGTGTGTGTGTGTGTGTGAGCCCCTGTGCCAGCGTATGGTGGGTCCATGTGATTGGAGGAGCCTCTGCGAATTCGGCATCCCGTCAGCAGAATATTGATGTCTGGGAGGCTCAGAGGGGGAAATGAGGAGACGCAGAGGCAGGAAGTGCATCTTAACGGCTGTTGAAGTGGGCGTCTTCATCAGAGAGGGTGGGCCGCCGTCCCAGGTGATGGCGAGAAAATGGATAGATGGGTTAACCCTCCTCTGCAGCGCTTGGAGGAGAGACGGATGAGCTCATACAGATGCGCTCCGACAGACGAGGCTCGCTTGCAGACGGGCTGTCTTCCCTCGCCGACGTCCATCCGTGCGTTTCCTGGCAGCGCCTACTCCTGTCACTTTTAGGAAAAAAACGGATATTTGTGTGTGTTTTCATGGACTGAGGAAGAGAAGTTGCAAATGAAAGAACGTCAGCAGATTAGATGTTAATTATTTTAATCTGTGTGTGCGCCGATGTGTTTGAACCGCCTGTACTGCTGCGTTCAGCCCCCCCTCATCTGTGTGTGTGTGTGTGTGTGTGTGAGAGAGAGAGAGAGAGAGATTGGTGATCAACTTGTTTTGTGTATTTCACATGAAACAGCAAACACTTTGGTGCTTCGTGTGTTTTTTTTTTTTAAGAACGCTGAAAAGCGTCTGCCCGTGTCGTCGTCGTCTTCTTCTTCTTCTTCTTCTTGTTAATTCCTGCGTGGTCTCTTCTCTCCTCCCTGTTCAGAACCATGTGGAGATAACTGACGAGCAGCCAGATGTCTTCAAAGGGGTGATGCTCTTTATCTGCACAGGCAAGACCCCCAACCTGGACAAGATGGCTGATAACCTGCTGGCTGCAGCTGACAGGTACAGAGTGTGTGTGTGTGTGTGTGCGTGCGCGTGTGTGACCTGGTGTGTCATGTCCACAGAAATACACGTGAGAAACACTAAAAGCTCCTCCAACCTGGAGCGCACTCTGAAATCAAATCAGGCCGAGCTGCTGGAGAGACACTCAAGCTTAATCCTGCTGATTGTTATTGGCTGTGAACTCCACACTCTCCATCTATTCATCCGCGTCTGCGTTTAACGCCACCGTCCTCACTTTACTCCTGTTTTCCCCACTTCTCTCATAGCTGATTGAATTTGCCTCGTTGCCAGAACCTCGCCTGTCTGTCGGGGTTGATTTGTGTTTAGCCTCCTGGCCGCCACCTCCTCAGGTGTGTCTGTGGCTCTTCTCCTCCTCCTCTCCGTCCCTTCGCTCCTTCATCCGCTTCTCTTCCGGTTTTACAAGCTCGTGAACGGTGTCGGGGATGGCGGATGGGTGCTGATCCCGCTCGTCAGTGGCGGTTACGGCCGTTTGGACACTTTAATCTGCAACAGCCTCGTAGCGGCGCTGCTGTTGGGGAAGGTTGGCCTCGCGGGGCGCCGGGGGGGCAGGACGTCGTCACGGAGCTCCGCGGCAAAAGAGAAATCAATGCGGAGGAAGAATACAGCAAACGGAGAGCAGGAAGGAACCGATAATCTCCCGTGTGGCCGCTTTTTAATCCAGATAACAGCAGTTTAATTCTGTCTCATTTATCGATCTGACCCGGAGACGACTGAGTGAAATTAGCCCAGCACGAAGTAGGAAGAGTGTTTTAATTCCCCCTCCACACACACACACACACACACACACACACACACACACACACACACAGGCTGTATATTTACACACTACAAATGGTGAGAAATGTCATTAAAGGCCACCCAGCAGGGCAGCGTGATGGTCCAGCTCAGCACCCCGAGGCTGTCGAGGTGCTGATGGGGGGATGCGGGGGGGTGTGGGTGCTGACTCGGGCCTGCAGCTGCTGCGGCTCCTCCGCTGGACCGGGTGGACGGAGTCCATGTTGAGAATTTAAAGGTGGGATGCGTATATTTACTGGGAACACTGGTGAACGTCCAGCAGCTGAAGGTGTCAGAAGATGGGTCCGTCTTATCCGGAGTGTCATCTGATCTGATGACACGGCGATTACTCAGCGTGCACGCCCACAGCTCTCCACACGCTGAAGGTCGACTCCTGCGCCTCTGCCGCCACGTCTCTCCGCAGAAGCTTGGGGGTTAAATATTAAATTAAAATGGCGGCTCTGCCAGCTGGTCTGACAAATGTGGAACGTCTCTGAGCCACCATGGAGACAGATGGACCCACCGAGACATGAGAAAAGCGCTAATGTGTCCGAGCTTCCATCTCTGTGTTTTTCTACTGTGTGAAAACGATGACCACACGCTCCCAGATGCCTCTAAACTTGTGGAAAAATCGGAAACAAAGCGACAGAGCAGCGAGTTCACAGGTGAAAATGGGAATTCTGTTGGGTGAAAACCAAACAGATGCATTTTAAGGTTCCGCTGGAGGGGGGAGGGGCACCTTTCACACAGGGTGTGTGTGTGTGTGTGTGTGTGTGCGCAGGTTCACTATGATGAGTCACCTCTAATCTGTCCTCTGATCCCTTCAAGCAGAAACAAATCTGCTTCTTTTCTCATCCTTGATATTTTCATCACTTCTTTGTGTTCGTGTGTGTGTGTGTGTGTGTGTGTGTTCGTTCGTGTGTGTGTGCGCAGCCATAATCCTGCCCTGATCAAAGGTCTGCTGCTCGCCGGCTCCCCTCTCCCCCCTCGTGACCGCAGGTCCGTCTCACTCGATCTCGGTGATCTCGCTGAGAGGCCGGATCAACTTTGAATCACCAGCAGGACTCGGTCCTTCCCCGGGGACCCTATTTCCAGGGGGATCTCCGAGGCGGAGGTCCATCTGGTTCCTGAGCCCCTCAGATCTGGAGGCCATGGAGGAGCCTGCCGGGGATCCGCTGGGATGGTCCCGGTGGTCTTGGCTGAAAGGCAGCTGATTTCTGCTGACTGGCGTCAGGTTTTAACGAGCAACCGAAGCTGCTGTCGAGATTCTGCTGGTGACCCTCGCGGACAGGAAGTGAGGGCTTTGGAGCAGGTACAGCTGACCAGCACGCCTGACGGGCCATCAGTCAGCACTGCTGGAGGTCAAAGGTTAAGCCTGGACCATTGTGCATGTTCTCCTTCAGCTTCCCGCCGCCTGTGACGTGAGCCGGCCCAGCGGGGGGCCGGCCGGCCCGGCCCAGCGTGTGGGCACCGTAAATGGCAGCGCTCATCAGGAACCGTGCGGCGCCTCTTCGCAGCGTAAATGCCACAAAAAAAAAGCCTTGGTGATGGGCAGGAAGAGCGAAGCAGCTGTTAAGTCTTTTAAGAACATCTGCAGGGACGTCCGGGACAATGGAGATCAAAGCCAGGCGGACGCTGGGATCCGTCTGTTCCACGCCTGAAAACGGGTGTGAGATGGAGACGTGCGGGTTTAAGCATGTCTGCTAACCTTTCTGTCAGCCGGCCGCTTCCACAGCTTCTCAGGAAAGGTCAGAGTGCACGTGCGTGCCTGTTGGACTTCATGGGTGCCGTGTGTGTGTGTGTGTGTGTGTGTGTGTGGGCTTTGAGATGCGTCCAAGGCGACCTTCTTTAGGTTGCGTCAGGGTCTGACTGGTTTTATTTCAGCTCGCCGGGTCGTGCAGCAGCCTGGGGGCGGGTGGATGGAGCGACGTGCATGGAGAAGCACGCTCGCTTGTTATGCATGCCGCCACCTCCTCGCTCTTCCTCTGCCTCGCCTCCCCATCATTCACTCCTGGGGGGAGGAGGGGGAGGGTGTCAGCGCTGTGACGTGCGCCACGTGGGGGCTGATGCCCGCTGGTCATCGCCAGCCTTCTGTCGCCCACTCGAGTGTCTCTGTGAATGTAAATAAATATTTCATTTGAACGTTCGACCTTCTCTGGCGTCCTCGGGAGACGTCGGCAGCCGGATTACCCAGAATCCTTTGGATTCCCCTTTGATTGTAACTGGCCTCTGTATGTTCATGAAGGCTTTAAGGGGCCGCTGCGGCCCCTCGCTGGAACACTTTCCTGCTGGAAACAGAGCATCAAATATTTAAGCAGCGATCATTAAACTTGTTTGAGCAGTTGGAGCAATGAAAAACAAGGTGTAGCTGTTGTGGTTTTAAAGGTTTTTATGGTGAAATCCTGCTTTAGATCCCCCACAGACACAGAAACACTAACGGGGGTCCGAGTGGGAAGCAGACCCGGACCACTGGTGGTACGTTAAAGGTGTGATTTATGTGACGGCGGTTGATGCTCACCACTGCTAGCTGCTCCTACGTTTATGTTCAGTGGTGCTCTATATAATTGGGCTGCTGTTCTCGTCCCCGTGTACAAGCTGACCAATCGATTTATTGACCAAAATATGTCCAACTCCAGAGAGGAAAGTGGCGCCGTGCCCGCTTTCTCCTTGTTAGAAAAGGACCTTGTCCGCTTGAGTCACTGCAGCGCCTGCTGCATTAGCAGCGTTAGCATCTTGTTTGTGGCGTCTTCTTTATCTATTTATTTTCATCTATAACATAACATTCACCTTCGGGTCAAATATAGTTTTACTAATGTGTTTGCACGTTTGTTTGGAAGATACGTGAGAATATCGTCTTCTGGTCGCAGTGATCGTTTTTACAAATGTCTGATGTCCTGATGCCTCATCGAGACAAAATTGTCCTGATTGCAGCCGGTTTAATCACAACAGCTCCAATCAGGCAGCTTTGTTTCATTTTGATCACCAGCGCCGTCGCTGATTGGCCCAGGCAAGTTTTGACTGGATACCGCGGCGAACAGCTGCGATTCTTGTTTACGTAATAACTATAATAAAAGTAATAACTTTAATATCTCAAATACGTGTCGATCCGGTGATGACGTCATTTAGCTGGTGTTTATCAGGGTTTCGTCCCACTCGATTATTATGTTATAAATATAAACCTGACCTGGCGGGTAAAAGCCAGAAAGGCTAGCTAGCTAATGCTATCAGTCCCTAACCTTTGTGAAGAGATATTTGATCAGACGTCTCTGGTGATGCTGCAGGTAATCCACTCGGATAGCATCATCTGTGACAGGCGAGGGGAGCTCAGGCCTTGGGCCAGAGAAATGAGAGGCTGAAGTGACGGGGGTAATGAATGGATAGAGGGATGAAGAGTGATCGGGTGTCATACAGGTGCAATAGGGCCAGACAGATAGCGAATGAAGGAGCGATGGAGGATGGATGGCTGCAGCGCCTCAGACGTTGATGCCACTGAGAGATTTGTCTTCTTTCAACTCCATTTGTCTCGTAGCTTCTTCACGCTGTCCTGGCCAGTTCGGCGCCGTAAAAGCGCTTTTAAAAAGCTGTTTGCTAATAAACAGCCAGCGCAGGAATCAGAGGAGCAGCCGTATCTACCTGCACCATCCATCCATAATGTATAATTAGCTAATAGCTGCGCGTGCAGCCGTCTGGCCCGTGAATGCGCCGGTGTAATATCGCGCTGCTGTGGGTGTTTGCCCAGCTCATAACCGCAGACCAATGTGGCGGAGACAAGCTCGTATATTAAGATAACCCCGGAACAGAATGGAATTGTATTTCCCCGGTGGTTCAAACGACTTCTGTGGTTGTAAACTGATAGTGGATGAGATTTGGCTTTAATGAAGCAAGACTTATTGTGCGCAGCGCCGCAGAGGTGCATGTGCTTCATTATTTGTGTGCATGTGTGTCAGCATGTCCATATTTTTCCTTAACAAGGAGCGCCGTTATCTGCAGCCGCTGTACGACCGATTCTCCGGGCTCAGGTCGCGACTGTGTGTCTGAGTGCCGCAATTTATTTTGTCTGAAATAACCAGCTGAAAGTTTTTTTTTTCTCTACTCATCCCTGATAAAAATCTTTCTGAAGGTTGCGCGTGCGTGCGAGCGTGTGTGTGTGTGTGTGTGTGTGTGTGTGTGTGTGTGTTGAGGATGTAAGAGCGTGCTCCTCATCTGTTTATTAGAATGTTCCCCACCGGCGCGGCTGTAATGAGACCCGCGGAGCCGAGGTGTGATGGAGCTGAACTCATCAGGAAGGAGAGCATGA
This sequence comes from Pao palembangensis, assembly GCA_015343265.1. Taxonomy (NCBI): domain Eukaryota; kingdom Metazoa; phylum Chordata; class Actinopteri; order Tetraodontiformes; family Tetraodontidae; genus Pao; species Pao palembangensis. Next base: position 19,972,071 of record CM027085.1, on the reverse strand, counting down.
GAGCGGAGGAGGACGGACGAAGGGCAGGAGGGGCAGTTTAAAGGACCGAGGCCGTAAAAGAGAGAAACTGTCGGGCGTCCGCTCGACTGCATCAGCAGAACAAATAAAACTACAAGTCACATGACCCAAGCCCCCCAATGAACCAAACTCCCCTAAATAGCTGATATCAGGATCAAAGTAGCTTAGCCACCGAGTAGGAGGGGAAATATTTTCTTAGCCATCTCCCGCTGGAGTAATCCTGCCCAAATACTTCTGAAGATTGGAAAGATGGAGAGGACTCCAGCGTAAAATGGACTCCAGTGCTGCCCAGCATGCAGCACTGGAGCGGAGGAGGAGTCCAATCAGCAGCCTGCGTGCATGCTAGCAGCGCTAGCACGGAGTCTTTGGACACACTTTAAGCTTCCTGACGATCACAGATTGTTCATTCAGCGTATTTCTGCCTTAATGTTGAATAAAGAGGTCGTGCCCACAAAAGGCGAGACGAGGTCGCCTCACGAGCGCCGCGGCCTCTTTGTTCTGTGAGAGCTCTTTTAGCCTCGTTAAGCGTGATGCACGGCCTCGTCCGGCAGCGCTGTTTAAAATTCACCCTCTGGAGTTTTAAAGGAGCGACAAGCTGAGGCGGCACGTCGCCGTCCTGAAGCGAGCAGGTCGAAAGGTCACGGCCCGGCGACCCCGACGGCTGCGTCTCGTTCATTTCGCCTTTGAAGCGATCCCCAGGCTGACGACTCAACGCTTGCAAAATTTAGCGTTCAAAGACTTCAGGTGCGTTAGCAGCGAGTGCGACCTGATCCAGTAACCATGGCGATCAGGAAAAGATTCCCTTCAGGGCACCAATGTCTGACCAGATGATGCTCTGCTCTGCCAGGAACAGACTCCACCAGAAAGAGTTGGTGCTGGCTTCCAAAACGCAGCGTCATCCGCCGCCCGCGGCACAGGGAAGTGAATTTCGGCGAGGCAGCAGACGCTGATCTTTCGCCCGTTTCATCTGCTCGCCGCGTCTGCGCCGCCGTCAAACTTTGACAGGCGCAAACTCCAACAGTTTAATTTCCCGAACACCGAGCGAGCAGCTTTAAAAGTGAGCTTAAACCCTGAGCTGGTTGCTTAGCTGTTAGCTTAAACCACCGTCTGCGTTTTGTGCTTTACACTGTTTGCAGCACCGACTGAGGTTTTTATTTCAAATTTCTGTAGCTGAGCTTCAAAACGGTCTGAATTTCAAACATTCCGAGAGAAACGAGCTTTATTTTGGCTGGAGACTGACTGTTTGCAGAGCTTCTGACTCGTGTGCTCCGCCAGGCTGCTGCGATGCGCATCCAGTTCCTGCGCTTGCGTCACACACACATCCTGTCCTCCTCTCTGCTGTTTGGAGTGTTTAACTCCCTCTTTAATCCCCTGAGGAGACGTCTGACTCTGCTCTCCTCTCACCTCTGATATTCTCAATCCAATTTCCCTCCTCGGTCGCTGCTCTTAACGCCGCCTCCCCTCGCCTTTCGCTCATCCCTCCTCTTTCCTCGCTGCCATCCCTCCTTTACCCGGGTCTCCTTCAGCGTGCTCCTTCCTCTCTTCCTCCTCTTCTTCCTCACTCTGACTTCCTGCCTCGGTGTAGCTACGCTGAGGTGTAATTGGGTTGTGCCCTCGGCGGAGGACTTTAATCTTTTGGAAGGTGCAGACTGGAGGCTCATGGCCGCCTCCGCCGTGCGCGCACGTGCACGCCCACCTCTCCTTTCTGAGCACATAAAGACGTATTGGGGATTATTCTCTGGATTTTATGTGTGAACACAGAGAATTACATGCCGGCGCTGCAGCCCGGATGGAACTATTTCCACATTTTCCATCAGCGCCTTCGCCGCTGGCGCCCGCAGCGAGTCAGGAGCGCGAGCGCTCTGCAGGTGCTGTGCGGAATAGGTAACGAGCGTGGAGGTAATTGATTGGGGGTTGTAATTAGTGGTTCGCTGTCACTGATTAATCACAGGCCGCTACTTGCTGCCCGATCATGTGTGAGCCTTCACGGCGGTTTGAGCTTCTGCGTCTGCTTCATCGGGCAGCAATCGGCGCTCGGACGACCGCGACCGCCCACGCGTGCACGTTCGTGTTCCTCTAAATGGTTGCTTGTTGCATCCTTCCGCTCTCAGGCTCGTTCCAGTCCCGGCTGGGCTCGTCGCCTCCGCAGGGCCTCTCGGGAATCCCGTCTGCCTCCCGGGGGCCTCGGCCGCCCTCTTGTCATTTCTGATTAGCGCTGCTATGTGAAATTAGCCGGCTTTTAATCCCGCAATTAAATGACTGAATAAGTTTGGCCGCAGTATCAGATGTAACTTTTGTAAGTGACTCATTTGCATGCTGCAGCCAGTCGAATCATCTCCGCTAATGGGATCATTCCAGCTCTAATCAGCAAGTTTTCACCGGGACGAGGTGCCGCTGAGCCTGCCGCTACATCTGATCCTGACAGACAGTCTGTGTGTGTATGTGCGTGCGCGCGTGTGTGAAGCCTAAAATCTCCCCCAGTTGGATAAAAGGAGGTTAAACTTTTTTTGTATTTTTTTTAAACCTTTTTGGTTAAACTTTTAGAGAAACATGCATCATCTTTCATCCAAACACAAACCTCGTCCACGCTTATTTCTGCCTGCTTCTCTAATTCCTTCAGTCTGCTGACTTTTTTTTAGTGCACCAATTTGTTCGTTTTATGAAACAGTTAAGGGTCCTGCTGCTCTCATTATGACCACGGAGGAATTAACGAGTCCATAAAAGCATCTGGAGGGACTGTAAAATAAATCCCTTTAAATTCTGTTAATAAAAAAAAGGATTGTTGAAGCCTTAACCTTAAAATTCCCTCCGTGTGTGCGTGTGCGCTAACTTAATTAGCTTCTGCTCGTCCTTCTGCCTCCTCATCGCGCAAACATCTGCATGTGGGCCTCACAAATGTCGTATATCACCCTTGCGGACCTCGTTAATATGACAAAGCTGCAGATTTCTTCCCCAGAGTCCTGGTCCTGGTCCGGGTTCTTCTGGACTGGGCCAGAGCTTTGCAGGACTGCTATGGCGACCAGGCAGAACTACACCGACTATGTAGCCGCCGGCTTTTAAAGGTTAAGTGGTGAACTGTTGCCATGGTTTCACATTCATCTGAAGGGAGTTTTCCTTCTAAAATTGCCAATTTAGATAATTAAGTTGGGTAAAGTCATTAATCCGGCCCTTCGTGGATCAGAAACGTAGTTTTCTGACCAAATGTGGATGACGTGGTGCAGCTCAAAGAAGTGAAGAACACCCCCTGTTTAAGGGGAACATGAAGGTCCTCACTTTGCTAGTAGAATTTGGTGCCCAGTATGTAGCAAGTACAAGAACACACACACACACACACACTCTCTCCTGTTAAGGATTCCATTAAAATTCTCCAACTCTGCACTGTTTCTTTTTCTTTTTTCCACCCTGCATTTCTTATTTTGTTTCTCTTTGATTCAAATGTTTCATTAAAATGCAAAGGATTTCTGCTTCTCTCTTATTCTTCTTCAATCTCTCAATTTCCTCCTGCTGCACTTGAGGATAATCTGGACTCGTCGGGGTTTCTTCACTCCTTCTGCGTTATTTCCGGTGTGGGAAGCAGAGGCGGCGCCGCTGTGGCGGGTCAGCGCGCCACCCCGACGCACCGGTTCGTTAGCGCCGTCGTCGTTAGCATCTGATCATAAACCCGCCGAAGCGGAGCGTCTGCCGCCGTGACGGAGGACTATGGGGACACTTTTCACGGTTGCAAACACTTCCTGCGGATCATTTCTCCATCTCTTTCAGTCCGTCTGCGTCCTTCTCTGACCCCCCACCTCTGCCAGTATTACACCTTTTGTTCCCTTCTTCTTATTTCTTCCTCGTTATTTTCCTGTAAAAGAAGCAGAACGGCTATTTTATTCTGAAGCAAACAGCATCAATCTGGACGATTCTGGCAAGGCGGCCCTGACCCAGTTGTGGCCTTCGTGGGGGTGGAGAAGAATGTTCTCCTGAAATGGGGCCGGTCTGCCACGACAATAAAAAGAGGCAGCTGAGCGATGTGACATTTGAATCATCATAAGAGATGCGAAACAAACAACTTCTCTCTTTTAGAAGTCAAGTTTTATCCAAATCTAAAAAACACCAGACCAGAAATGAGTGAAAGAGCTGCAGCGGCAGACATTCAGCTGCCACAATCTTGAATGTTCTCCGTCTGTCCTGAGCAGGTGGAGCCTGTGTTTGAGGAGCCGCGCAAGAAACTTCTCCTTAAACTTCCCCTTAAGCCGAAATGGCGGTGGTCTTCACCGGGGGTCTTCTGTGATAGCAGCGCTAATGAAATAAAGATGAGCCGGGTCCCTGATATTTACAGAAAGACCGTGTGATTACCAGAGGTGTGTTGGTTCTGCCACCAGCCTGAGATGAAAAACAAAGCAAAGATATTAAAGCTGAAGCATTTTGGTGAAATGCCCAGGTTTTGTTCTGCTCTCCTGGATCCGACAGAACCTGGAAGTCGGGTAAATAGGAGAAAAGCAGAAGGATATTGCTGCAGGGCTGGAGGGAAAGGCCTGGAATGGGTGGCGCCGAAGGCAAATGGACGGTTCCAAGACATGAGCGCTGAAGGACGCGTAGGAACCTTGAGGGTGGGGCGGTGCTGTAGGTGAGGATGAGAGGGGAGTGGGCGTGAGGCCGGAGGCTGGAGAAGAGCCTGAACCTCTGCCTGGTCAAGACGCTGCATATTTAAACTTTTAAAACTGAGCTGCAGTCGTCGTGATTCGAGCCCCATCTGGCTCCGGCAGCAACAACACATCCCATAGTTTGTTAGTACATCTGCTTTTTACGGTCTGCAGCTTAAACTCAGCGGCGCCCGGTGATCGCAGCCGTCAGGAGGGTCCGGGGGCTGCCGTCCAGGCAGCCCATGCAGGGGATGATGCTTTCTGCCATCGGAGGCGCTGCTGTCGGCGGGTGGAGCCGATGCTTTGGTAGAACCAATGAGAGGGGTTCGACAGACCCTGGAGGCCCCGCCCCTAAGGGAGGGTCACACGTGTGCAAGTACAATCGGGTCAGGCGTTGTCAGACGTTCATTCTGGCGGTTTTAATTAGCGTAATGTCCTGCTCCTTTAGCGCTCTGCTTATCGTCTACAATAAAGATTACGGACGGGACATTAGGGGTGTAAAACCTGGAGCGCGTCGACAATAAAAGCGCTTCGTTCCGTCTGAATCGGCGGGGCAGTCCGAGTGTGGAGACGGCTTCACAGACGAGCCAGCAAGAGAAAGCAAGCGTTCACGCCACCTGCGTGTGGTCGGCGGCTCCTGTCCAGGCCTGGAAACCACTCGATGGCCAGGTCAGGGCCAGGGCAAGGTTTGCCAGTGGCAAACCTTCATTCACCTCATCAATTTAAGGTTCCTGATAAGACTTAAAGTGTCCGAAGTCGGTAAAAGTACCTGTTAATGGCTCGGGGAGTGGGTCTTTGCACTGGGCCACCTCCAGGCCCTTCAAGGTCACAGCAACACCGGCGAAAGCCACGCGGCCGTTCCCGCCATGCTAATAGAATTAGCGGGCCATCTGTTTTCGTGCGGCGTGCCAGTCCGGAACCGTTGCTAATTACGTTATAATTTCCCGCTGAACTGCAGTGGTCTTTTTAATATTCCCCCAGCAAACACTCTGGGGGCCGGCTCCAATAAAAGCAGGTGGCTGGAGACGGAGATGCAGAGAGACAAACCCACACGCTCCCTTCTAATGAAATCACACTGTAGCTGAAAGTGTATATCTTACCCGAACTGGGAAATATGTTCAGAGGCTGAGCCATGTTGCCAGGCGACGGCTGCCTGGAATAGTGTGTGTGTGTGTGTGTGTGTGTGTGTATTTTGGGTGACAGACAGATGGAGGGAGGGAGGGAAGAATGATGTGGTGAAGCCAGAGTCAGTCACACTGAGTGTGTGTGTGTGTGTGTGTGTGTGTGTGTGTGTGTGTGTTGAGTGTAGCCCGCCAGTGTTGTTGGCCACTGCCGCTGCTGCTACGGTAGGAGTGTTTACACTGTCACGCAGTCGCACGTCGGGGGGGCGAGCGACAACATTTAATAATCTGGCCGGATCCTCTCGCCAGGACCGCTATCGCCGCCACCCTCCTGCGACACTGTTTACAACCCGTCCGCTCTTACACATCAATTATTTGAGCTTCTGCCAGCGAGGCCTTTGTTGTTTACACTCTGGAATCTGATGGTTTCCCCGTTTTTTACGTCACGAGCCCAGACGTTATCCTGTCACGTTATCCTGTCGCGCTCTCGCGCCCGTGCCCTTGCGTCGTCACCTCGCTCACCTGACTCCATTTTTTTGTTTACGTTTAATTAGCCTGCCTACCAAGAGATGATCAAATTAAAGTTGGTAGTTTGATTAGTGCAGCATGCATTCAAGAAGATAACAGACACAGATAACATGCAGTACCACCAGAAACTCTGGGGGCAGTGTTGGGCAAATGATGTTTGACCGTGGGGCTCCTGCAGCAGAGCAGTCCTCTTAGGATTTGTGCTGGATTTATTCCAGTCTTCTGACTTGTTCTTTGCCTTTGGGAAGCTTTCTCAGACCACCATGAAGGTAAAGCTCCCCCTGCTGGTCAAGGGAAGAAGTACACACAGGTACGAGCCAGGCGCGTAGGATATTTGATCTAAACGTAAACAGAATTGCATTTTTTGGGGGTTTCAGTCAAAGTCACAAAGCTAAACCAGAACTCTTGGTAGGGTGACATCATTACGACACAGGATCAGTTTTTCGGGAGATGAAACGCTCCGTCATGCCTCTGATCTCGCTCTTAAATGCACCCCGCTCATTAAATCCATCTCCAGGAATTGCTCATAGAGGTCGGAGGCATTTTATCTCCTTAAACATCCCCCTTGTTAAATGTGAACAAATTGCCCGCTGATTAACATGTCAGGAAACTAGCCACGGCACGGGCCGCCTGTAGCTGCCGCACAACGATGCTACAGGAAGGGAGCGATAAGGCAAAGAGAGGAGAGAATTAATATCCCTTTGAAGGCAGATATGACACATTACTATGCTGCTGCAGTATCTCTCTGTCTGACCAGTCGGCCTGATTGGGATTTCTGCCCTGAGGTAAAAGACTCCCCCTGAAAGGATCCGAGGCTTTAGCCTACCGTCAGACGCCTGTCTGTAATTTGTGATTACAGCACAAGCAGAAGGGGTGGCAGGGATTAACTCAGCCCAGCACGCAAATTTCATTCCCCACATTTGCATCGTAATGAGAAGGAAATGTGAGCGGTTTCGGTCACGGAAAGTCCAGATTTTGGGCATTGGACAGTTGCATGGAGACGGTGTGATGCACCTGTAGAGGTGGGTGGATTTGGGCCTCTGTCCTGACTGCTCATTAGCTTTACAGATCAGAACGTGGTCCCTGGTGGTTGGCTGCACTATCATGTAAATCTGGACATGAAACATCTGTTTTCCTGCATGAATCTGCTTCTACCTGACCTCATGTCGGTCCTTATTTGATCACATGACATTTGTGCATAAACTGTCAGTCTGGTGCAATACTGTGAGTTGGCGGTAGGGGGTGCTGTTACGTGGAACTGACCGCTTGGTGGAGAAGGGGAGCAATGGCTGAATGACATTCTTTATTAAGGTATTATAAATGTAAGAACTGCAGGTTGCGACGCTCGACACTGGCGATTTTTCATCAGCGTCTCTGCACATTCTGGAAAAGTAACAAATTGTCGCCGTCAACCTTGCTCAGCTCCACATGCAGGATGGTGACATTTCTGAGCAGCAGCCTTGAGTAAAGTCGGCTCGCGGCCTCTGTTGCAGTCAGTTGCAGCTGTGGTTTATGAGCCGCGCGGCCATCCCATTAAACCTGGCGTTCGCTGCAAAGGTTGTCTGCCTCTTAAATGGCGTCGGCTTTATTGATGTGTTTCTCTCGTGTGTACAGAAATATGCAATATGGCCCTGATTTAAATTCAGTTCTCTAACACGAGCTGTTTGTTATGACCGACAGGCTGTAGAAAAAAAAAAAAAAACATGGGAGGGAGGGAGGGAGGGGTCGATGTCCCAGCATGAAATGAGACAGAAAATGAATGTCTTCCTTTCATAAATGGCTCCACAACCACCCACAGAAGAACACGCAGCGGCGGCCTGGCACGCCGCTTCCCGTTTAGCCTCGACAACAAAGCCGCTGTACAAGCACCCGCCTCTGTGATCGGACGCACAAATCACAGCAGGGGGCAGCGGCGCTCCCGTCCTGGCCGTGGGGAGGAAGAGGAGGACCACAGCAGAGGGCTGTGAATCAGCCCGGCAGGACCGGGAGCCATGCGCCGCTCCTCCGGCCCGCCTTCCGGGTTCGGCTCCTCTTTGGTTGCGGCGATCTGTTTTATGTCCCCTTCGTGAAACCTGACCTTTGACACCAATTTCTCCTAGTTGAGTCTGGGCAGCTTTTTCAGAGCTGTTGTGCCAACAGACGTGTAATAGACTGAGTAATAACTGGCTAACGCTTCATCCTGGGGGATTTCCAGGCTGCATTAAGTACCCCGTCTCATCGGTGTCAATCTTTCCATGACGCTGAGTGTGTGTGTGTGTGTGTGTGTGTGTGTGTGTGTGTGTGTGTTTGAGTGAGATTTGAATCTCTAAAATGTCCCCAAATGCCTTTTACGTTGCTGTAGAAATATTTCACTTCTTTCGTAGCGATCAGGACTTCTCCTTGAACAAATCCTTGCGTGTGTGTGTGTGTGTGTGTGTGTGTGTGTGTGGACTTGTTTTAGAGTGAATTTTTGGGACTTTTTGGACTTTTCTGGGAGTCTCTTCTTGTTGGACTCTGTCCTCAACCTCAACAGGCTCCCCCCGGTTGCCAGATCTGCTAATGACTGCTAATTGTGGCACAGCGGGGGGGAGATGCTAAAAACCGGATATCACCAGCTGGGCCCGCCGTGTCATCTGTCAGATTAGGAACTTCTGCGTCTTTGGGAAAACGGTTAAAAATAAAAAAATGACTTCTGTCGTCCTTAAAGGGGCACTTCAGGATTTTTAAATTACAATCTGGATCACAGGATGGGAAATCATCTTTATCGCCCATTTTCCCTTAAACTCTGTAGGTTGGGAAACCTCGGCTGCGGTTTTCACCCTCCTCTCGGCTCCGTTTATCATCTGTATCCCCTCATTTTTTGGAGCGAGAGAGAGAGACGGCGCCTGTGGCGATAGGCCGGTGAGTGAACATCCTGTCATTCTCTGCTCTGTAGGGGTCGGAGGTGTAGCACGCGCCCCCGACAGCCGCTTGCTCGCTGACAAATACTGAAGACGTCTGCAGACGGCGTGAGACAGATCCCAGCCGCCGTTCCCCACTCTGGCCAGCGCAGGTGGAAATTATTGAAATAACCTCTGCAGCCGTGGTGTGTTGATTTCCGAGAGAGGGAAAAGAAAGATGAAAAAGTGTTAATCCACCTTGTTCTCTTTGGTGAGGCTAAAGAGATCCAACTGTGCAGGGACGTCCCGCTAAGTCCTTTCTAAATTTCAGCTCAAACGTTTGACGGACGAGTCGCCCTCTGTGTAAATCCACTGCTAAGCTCTGCTATCCTTCAGTCCCAGCTCCACCTCTCCTCTTCTATATCTTCCTCTCACCTTCATCAGTCCTGTCTCTCGCCGTCCACGCCCAGCTAGCTGTGACAGACACGCAGGCATAGATTCTCTCTGTCTCTGGGTTTTCTGCGCGTGCCAGTTATGACGGCGGTGGCGGAGGAGAGATCCGAAGTCCGCGTGCAACACGGTGATAAATTTCCAGGCGTTTCGTTTGGGATGGGGGGAAGACGGAAGTGTTCAGGCGGAGCCCCTGACCTGTTTCTTTTGTCCTGTGTTATCCTTCCATCTCTCATTTCAGCCAGAAAATTTCCCTCTTGTTTCAAACCTGATTTTTTCCAAAAGTGCGTCAGCGGCGGCGGCAGCCTCCGCATCCGCCCGGCTGCAGCGCGGTGTCCAATTAAAGTTCCATATCTGTGCGGAAAAGGATCATTTATTTCTCTCTCCTCCCCATTCCTTCGCACGCTCCATCCATCATTGACATTATTTCCCCTGTTCTCAATTACCTTTCTGGTTCCAAATTAGCCTGGCTCGTTAGAAAAACAGTCACGCCCAAACACAATCTGGGGCGCTGATTGAAACCAGAACCGTGGAACACAAATCTGGAGCCGTTGTGAAATGTTTTCTGTTTGCCAGAGTTTCTGCTCTCTGCTTCCTCACCTCCTGCCTCTCCCAGCAGCAGATGGCCGTGGTCGGAGGCGGACAGGTAACAGATGACCCATAACTCCCCCCAGATCACCTGAGCCCAGCCCTCTGAACAGCTGCAGGCCTTCCTGCACCTCCAGCAGACCCCTCCACCCCTCCCTGCTCGGCGCTGCCCCCCTCCCCTCTTTCCTCCGCTCCCGATAAGCACGTCTGCCCCATCCTGCCGCTCCCTCCCCAGTGGTTGCAGCCTTCTGGACAGAGCAGATGGTAAGAGGGGTCCAGGAGGAGACGTCCTCTAACCTGGGAGTCCAGCCAGGCCTGGCCCACAGCAGACGCCTGATGCCTGCCTAATAGACCTGGACTGGGGGCTCGCAAGAAGCCATCTAAGAGAGAGCGTGTGTGTGTGTGTGTGTGTGTGTGTGTGTGTGTGTGTGTGTGTGTGTGTGTGTTAGAGAGACACTACTAATTTTCTGCTGCAGTTATTTCATTATTAATTATCAGCGAGGCTCCACTGACATGTGAGAACCTGATGAAGTTTAGGGGATAAAACGATTTAACATTTGTAATTGTGCCTCGTTACACAGTAATAAGCTCTTTTCATAAATAAACCCTGACAGGAATAGCAGATGTTTATGGAAACGAGCCTTAATTTTTGTTTATATTCCTAATCTGCTTTAATTTAACTTCCTCCTCGCTGGTGGTGGATTCCGACTGGAACGTTTGTCTGATGTTTTAGCAGCGGTACGTTTAAAAAAGAACACATTTCCAGTCCCAATACAAGACCTGAGCGGAGTAATTAGACGCCTATCTAAATGGTTTCTATGGCAACCGGCATGGGCTGAGGTCAGCCGTCTGCGGTGGCGGTTGGATGTTGAATGGGGCTGCAGCGATTGGGCCCAAATCGCTGGCGGCTGCATATTTGGGTTTTGGATGATCTCTCCGGTACGGCGCCAATCTACACGTGTGGCGGTTTGATCCCTGGAAGTGCGGCAGGTGATGGACGCGTTGGAATGAAACATCTATTGAGATGAAACTGCAGCCATCCCAGAGGAGAGGCAGAGTAAATGTCTCTGCCCAAATCTATCCGTCCCGATAAGCCTCACATCTGTCTCCGTGCTCGCTAATACCAAAACCTGGGCTTCCGGGGCGCCTTCGTCCTGGCGTATCCCGCCGCCGTTGGAAAGAGCACCACCTCACTCTTGTCACCGTGTATTTATGGCCGTCCTGTAAAATTCATTTAAAATGCATTAATACCACAGGGACAAATTGAGTGGGCTCAGCCTAGTTTCCCTCATTTGCCCAGCGAGTCCAAACGGATTGTTGTTTCTCCCCCGACGCCGCTCCTCTCCAATCTCTGCCTCTTATTAAATATTCAAATCTTCAGCGCAATCACTCTGTTTAGTAAACACTCGGGGGACCTCGGCAAGATGATTAAAGCAGAGATGATTGCGATGCTTTGTTTTTGTTTAGCTTGCTTCCTTGATATGGCCGACATGCTAATTACTGCAGGATTAGCAGTTAATGGTGTGACTGCTGCGGAGTCGTCCGCGTCACCTGAACGCAACACCTTCATCTGCAAATCCCTCCTGTTCACTCTTTCTTTTTGGGTGCAGATCGAGGCGCTGAGGTCCACCTCCACGTGTGTATCAGCTTTATGACGCCGGTCCGTCCCTACAGACAGTCCCTACAGACTAAATTAAACGCTCTAGCTAAACTAAATAAAAAAAAAAAATACAATTAACAATATATATTATAAACAGTCGCGAGGTATCAACAATAATGAGGTATGTGAACAATAACAATAATAGCCCAACTTCAATCCGATGTTTATAATATTTATCAGGAAAATGTAAAATAGCGTCAAATGTAAAACTCATTCTGCAGTTTTTTTTTCCGTGAGCTCAGAGGCAGCTTGTTAGAAATGACATCTGTCTGCATCACGTGCGCTCCTCTTTCATCACCTCAGCCTTTCTCATTAAATTAAATTAGCTTGTAGATTTCTTAGATCAGTGTGTATATATGTGTGTATGTATGTATATATATATGTGTATGTATGTGTATGTATGTATATATGTGTGTATGTATGTATATATATATGTGTATGTATGTGTATGTATGTATATATGTGTGTATGTAAGTATATATATGTGTATGTATGTGTATGTATGTATATATATATGTGTATGTATGTGTATGTATGTATATATGTGTGTATGTATGTATATATATATGTGTATGTATGTGTATGTATGTATATATGTGTGTATGTATGTATATATATATGTGTATGTATGTATATATATGTGTATGTATGTATGTATATGTGTGTGTGTGTGTGTGTGATCTTTGCAGAGGGTGTACAGCACTGACACCCACCTCCAGAGGTACTAAGGCTTTACAGAGCGTGACTTTATTGCGCTGCGACACTTTGCATCCTGGCCGTTGTCAGGTACCTGCAGAGTGATGCGAAGGCAGCCTGATCCCGTCTGGGTTGCCTCGTTTCCATCGGTCGTCTGCAGCTCTGCTCGTCCGCACCGGAGCCCTCGTTCATAAGGAGCGCCGCAATCATTTCAGGTTGTTATTAATGGGGGCAAACGTCACCGCCTGGACCGCTCCGGCGTTGCCGAAGCAAGGACGGGCACCCCGCTCAGCCCTCCGCATGGCCGGAGGTGAACGGGAGATTTGAAGTAGATTTCCCTACTAGGCTCTTCTCCCTCTGGTGCTGCGGATATGAGCCCAGAGCACAGGGCGTTCTCATTAAGGGACTGGCGCTGGTATTAAATTCGCGGTTATTAGAGAGGCCTGCTTTCATTTCACCGGCACAGCAAACCACAGACGCCCACAGGAGACTCTGGCTGAGGACTAGATTACACTCACACACTCCGTTTACTTGGTGAGTGTGTGTTTGTGTGTGTTAGGCCCGATCCAGAAGAATGGGAGCCGCCGCCGCTGCTTGCTGTTTTGCAGAGGCCCTTTTAATGGCAGGATTCCCCGCTGCTCTCTGGCAGAGATCGGCCTCATTTTTCACATTAGCGCTCGCCCCCGTCTGACGCGTCAAAGATGGACAGAATCGATACGCACAGCTCCAAAAAAAATCAATGCTGCTTATTTGATCAGAGACTTTTACGGGGGTGGGGGGCGGCAACGTGTGCATGAATGTCTGCCTGATGTGAACTGGCAGGTTTGCATCCTGACTCCGGCCGGGGAGTGAGTGTCTGAGATCCTCGCCGCTGCGCCGCCTGATGACAGCGCTCTCGTCAGCGGCCCCTCAGGGCCCGGCGGCCTGAGTGACGGGAGCGAGTAAAAGTGAGCGTGACAGGCGGACCGGCGTCAAATTCCCTGACACCTCCACGCCCTCCCGTGATAGTGCTGTGGCGCAGGCGTGCGGAGGTCACCGGATGAATTTGGGGAAGGCGAAATGCGACCGTGCCTGCGGGAATCCGGGATGGCTGCAACCGCAACAGTTCATGCAAATGCCTCCGGTCCTTGAAGAGGGTGTGCAGACCTTCAGAGTAATTATCCTGGAAGACGCTGCAGGAGGAGCCCCGGTCCGCTCGCTTTGTTGTGGTATTTGTTTCTGGCGCTGGCAGACGCTCGGCTGGTGCTCTCACGCGCGGCGGCGGCGCTCAGCTGCGACTGGACTCATTAGAGGAGGAAGGCGTCCATCATGGTGCCTGTGCTGGTCATCTGCAGCCTCCTCCTCTCTCTCTCAGCCGCTCCCGCCGTTGTCTCCTCCGTCTCTCCACGGGGGTTCTTCACCCGAGCCCATAATCAGACCCCCACCAATCCTGCTCCCCGGCTGGTCTGTCAACCACCGCACACACGCGCTCCATCAAAGCCCCGCGAGGACCGGCGGCCTGATTGATGCTTATCAAAGAAGCCCTCGTTGTTGCCCCGTGTTGCTGCTCCGCGTCGTCATATTGTCTGGCGGTGCTGTGTTGTTAGCCGCTAGCGCATCCGCACCGTCCAACAGCCCTCAGACGTTGGCGGCTACGCAGGACAACCGTAACAGGTGAAGCTGTTTCATCATTTCTACCTCAGTAATGTAGTTTCAAACTCTCTCTCACACACACACACACACACACACACACACACACACACGTGTTGTTGTTTGCTCTTGGGGGTCTGTCAGCGCAGCGTTAGCGCTCTGCATAGTGCACAGAAATCCAAGTTAACGGGCTCGGTGAGGAGCCTTCGGGGCTGAGGCGGAAGGTCTGCAGCTCAGGAGAGGGGAAGAGGGCGAAGCTCCGTGTGGAGGGCGGACTGGAGGTCGTTGCTGTGCGGTTGTCATGTGAGGATTTCTTCTTCCCTTTATCAGGCTTGTTCTTCCAGCCGGGGGAATCTCAGGCTCAAGGCGGAGAGACCACTTCTGTCAAGTCTTCACTCATGTGTGGAGTTCAGACCTTCCCAACGCACCACTTCTCCTCCTCTCCTTATTTCCTTTCCTCTCCGTCCTTCCCCCTCCTGCTCAGATGTCTCTTTCATCTTCGTTCCTCTTCTTTCCGGGCCAATATTTCATTTTCAGATCGCTGCGTCTCGCTGGCGTTGATCTCCTCTCTATTCCCGCCGTCGTCCTCCAGCGCCGTGAACGGAGAGCACGCTGGAACACGGCACACGTGCCGACATGTAAGAGGTGGCATTTGAGAGGTCGAGGTCTCTGGCGCTCAAACGAGGAAGGACATTGCTCATTTCCAACCTCAAATTGCCTCTCTCTCATCTCTGACCCTTGCTTAACAGCCTCATTCAGGCAGCTCATTGCCAATTCCTGCACAAAAAAACGAGTGTGTTTACACAGACGCATGCATGATCACACCCACGTAAAACACACACACACTAATTCACATTCTTGTTTTTTTTTCTTTTTTTTACCGTCTTTGGCGATTCCAGCCTGGCGCTTTTCCTGCTCGTGCAATTAGACCAAAGCTGCTGGTGCTTCAGAGCCGAAGCTGCCAACACTCCTCATTTATGCTTCACCCACACAGGACAGAAGGCTGGAGCGGGATCGCTGCAGCATATTTGAGTCCTAAACAACGTGTAAATATACGCCGCTCGAAAGAAGGAAGGGATGGCGGATCAACTTCAAACCAGAAAGGAAACACTGGTGTGTGATGGATCACGTCTAAATCAGAGAAGACGAGACTGCGAGCAGCTCCATCACTGCTAGCGCTTGCTAATGCAAAATATACGGAACACACTATTACGTTAACGATATTTACAGGCCCGAGGGGGAGGGGGAGGGGGGGTTATAGATTATTATTGACAAACTGCCAGAATGCTGCAGCTGGTCATAAACCAGAACATAAAGAAGAAGAAGAAGAAGAAGAAAGGCCTCGTGCACGACTGACGAGGTTCTCTCTGCTCCAGGACGCCCCTGCTGCCCCCACGGTGGATTTGGACGCCGAATACAGCCTGAACCGTAACCTGCGCCGAGAACGGGCAGTGTTAGATCTCCGGTCGTCATGGTTACCCGTTAAATTGACTAAGGAATAATGTTGGACTCCCGGGAGGAGTTGGGTTCTGGAGTGTTGGTGATGTCTGTCTGGTGTTTAGCCGGTGTGCTAGCACTGTTTGGTTGGTGTTTGGCTAGCGTTCCGTTGGCGTTCCGTCGGCGTTCCGTCGCTGCTCCGGCTGCGGCGGCCTCGGCTCCTGTCAGTTTGCCCCGTGGAAACAACGGTGCTCGTATGACTTCATAACTTTTTAATGCAGCTGTAATTACTAGAGCGTGTCGTAACTGAACAGAGATATGAGAATACACAATAAAGGATGTGGGGACACAGAACCGGGTTTTAATTGCGGGTTAATGATATGTACTTTGCGTCATGCTCCTTTTAGTCTCAGTAAGCTTGGAAAGAGTGCTGGGATCTCCGGAGATGATGGGAAAAAGGCATTCTTTTTTTTCTTCTCCCATCTCCCCTTTTGCTTTGGTCACATTAACCCCGGCTGAGATTAAAGCCGTATCAGGCGGGCGGTGCAGTGGCCGGGCTCCTCTGGGCTCTGATTAGGCGTGACCCCTGACCGGGGTGTCAGTAACACATAATGAGCTTAGCTTTATCAGCCACGTTTGCCTCCCCGGGGGGTCCAGCTGCTGCCTGAGCTGAGGTGTAAACTCCTGGATCAGTCTGCGGGTTAATGCTCAGATAAGAATCATGTTCCCTTATCGACTGCTCAGCTGAGAGCTGCTCTAAGAATACCTTCACTGCACCCGGGGGTCAAATACGGCGCGAGGAAGCACCGACACGCTTCTCGCACTCTAGCTTCCTCAAAAGCTTCAGTTCTGAAAATGAATTCATCATTTCAGTCGATTTTAGCATGTTTGCGACCTGCTGCCGCATCTTGCCTGTTGCAGCCCCATTGATCGGCCCTGGGTGGCTCCTAATTGCAGACGAGAGCAAGGTGACATGTTTGTTCCTGACTGTTCCGCGGGGAGGTGGCCTCATTGCTGCAGAACATGTTTGCTTTGGCTTGTAGTTGTTTTAGAAGTCCGTAGTGAGAACAGCGTTCTGTAGAGTGGGCTAATGAAGGGGCTTTGCACACAGTGATTAATTATGGATGCCATTTAGTCTAATTACAGCCATAATTACAGCTTCTTTTTTTTTTTTCCTTTGGAACAAAGTCCTGCTGAGGCTAAAGCGACGTCGCCTGCAGCCGTAGATTTCATCAACACAGGAGGTCACATGACCCCTCGAGAACCTGCAGACGGGTTGGCAGAAGAAGAAGGTGGGGATGAGGGAAGATTCTCTGGCCGTCAGTTACCTCCTCCAGTCCGCCTGTGGTCTGCATGCGCTGTTGATGAGGGCGGGATTATCAGGCGGCGGCAGGAGCCATCAAGCTGCTGGATTAATATCCTGTCACGACAGGCGAGGGACGCGCTCATTTCCTCTTTACCTCCATTTGGGAGAGAGACTCGTGCACCAGCTTTAATGGACAGACGGAGGGAGGGATGTTTCGCTGCAGGGACAGTGGGGAAGACGGAAGGAACCACTGGTAGTGGATGGAGCGGGACCGCGCGCGCATGCTCAGGACAGCGTGTGTGTGTGTGTGTGTGTGAGAGAGTGTGTGTGCATCGGTGTGATTGATTGGTTCTGTGAGTGTTTGTGCCACTGGGAAGCAAAAGAAAGAATCCAAAAATGTACAGGAAAGTGAGAAGACTGTGTGTGTGTGTGTGTGTGTGTGTGTGTGTGTGTGTGTGTGTGTGTGAGAGAGAGAGAGCTGTGACACGCTTCTGGAGATTTAATTTGATTGAATGGGAGTGCTGCCACTGCAACCAATCAGAGAGATGATCTCCGTCTCATTTCGGCGATATTAGGCTGCTGAAAACGACGGCGTTTTTAGATCGTACGCCGTGTCGCGTAATACGCGGCGGAATTACAGAGCAGAGAAGTCAGACTTTCCCGACGGGCTGAGTGGAAACGTTGGAAATGGAGAACTAATTGGAGGTTGTAGGTGGATCTCTTTGTGCAGGCGATTTGACGTCAGATTCCTCCATCCTCCGTTAAAGACGGAGAGACGGCAGATTGTTTTTCACACAAATCTCCTTAAAAAAATCGGTAAAAATAGGCTGAACATAAGCAGCTTATGTGGTTTAGAAGACTTATTTAGGTGTGAGCATAAACAGGTGATGATTCCTGTAAGCTGACTTGTGGAACTGTCCTTTATTGTCTCTGAGTACAGTGGGTGGACGTGATGGTGCATCGGCAGGTAGAAGCTGGCGTCTGACGCTCCGCTGGTCTTCTCACTTATCTCAGCGTTGGAGCATCTTCAGCTATCTGACATCTTTCTGCTGGTTAGCAGCTCACTGAGCCATCCACAAACACTCTGCCAAAGCGTTGGCTGTTTGAGCCCCCCACCGCCCTCTCCCCTCTCTCACCTGGGCTCGGATGGACGCTGGCGCCTCCGTCGGCCCTCCACACCGTCCTCCTGCAGGCGTCCCGCAGCGACGCCTCGGCTCAAATGTCAGCATGGACAAACACACACACACACACCTGCTGCCTGCAGATCTCCGAGGGCTCGTGGTCATTTGCTCACTTACAGGATTAATTGGAGGCCTGTTAATTATTTATTTTGCGGCAGGGGGTGAGATCATCTCCCTTCAGCGTGATCTGCCTCAACTTCTCTGAGCTAAACTGGGACTCGCGGCTACATGTGGGACAACCTTCTCACTGTAAAAAGCTGTTTATTATGACCACAAGTTGAACATTCCCACATCAGCGCCCCCTGGTGGATAAGGTGTGATGGCGGCTCGGCTGTATTTTGCCGGATGCTGATGCCCTGCTGCGGTTTGACCCCCCCGCCCCCCCCACATTGACCACCAGAGATAAGGACACGCCTTCCTGCGAGCGGAGCGCTGCCTTGATGGAGGTGGGAGGTGGGCAGCCGCTCTTTTAAACCAATTTCAAACCATCAATTAAGCTAGTGATTTGTGCTGGACACAAATCGCTCCAGCGCTGCCACTTCAGAGTCTTCCACTTGTACACACGCTCCCGTGCGCTCTCGCACACACATGCACGTCCATCCTCCTCTATCACACAGTCCTTCTGGGACTCAAAGAGCCATTGATTGGTTGAGCTGTTCACCCCCTCAGACAGATCGATAATCGCTGTGTTCTCCCGGCGCTACGCTGGGTAGACGCTCATTTGCTGGTTCCCATGGGAACAGCTCCAAATCCCTGTGGACACGATGCTTTGAAGACCTCCTGGATTATTTTTGTTCCATAAGAGTTTGTTTTTGAAGTTTTATTAAATAAAACTCTAAAGTCACTTAATATAGTTTCAAACAATGAAGGAGGGACCCAAGAATTAGCGTGTGAGAGGCTATCTGGGTGATCACTGCTGCTTTGTCTAAAGCGAGATAGGGTGCGCTGTGCTGGGCAGGAGAGGAAGGGCTATCAAAAAAAAAATTTTTCTTGATTAAAAAGTGAGAGCAAGTGCTGAAGCCTTATTGATTTCCATTAAAAGTAATCAAACTTTTCATGTTACCAGGCGAGAGTTGGCGTTTTTCTCCCCCTGTTGTGGAAAAACTCCGACTCCCGTGTTTAAAATGGCCGCCAGACTACACAGAAGACTCGGTAGCATTCATCAATCAGCCCTCCCGTGAACCGCTTCGCTATCGGCTGATAATGGTCTGAACCCTGAACCGGGGAAGTATTGGCGGAGTATCGCCGAAGGCATGAATAGATTGGAAAGTTAAGGTCTCTATCTCCTGATTCATCGCTCTCTAAACCAATAGCTCATGGATCCATCTTCACTTCCAGCCCTGAATTGGTTGACCCATCAATCTCCGCTCTATTAGACTCGCACTTCTTCTCCACGGTCGTGTTTTGTCATTGGAGTTATGGGCGGGGGAGGGGTTGATGGAGACGTAGCAGCGGTGTGAGCTGAGGTTATGGATGACATCGCTGGGCTATTTAGTCTGAGACACATGAGGAATGACTGCGTCTCTAACTTCCTGTCCTCCGTGGCGGTCCGCGCCGCTCTGTCCGCTCATCCCGGCGGCTCATAAAGAGTCCTGCGAGGTCTTATGTTCAGGCCGTAAAAAGCAAATTAAAATATTAAATCTGTCAGAGCGTGTCCTCATAAATAAAGCCATATATTACCCCTCTGTCCATAAAAGTGAAAAAGGGTCGGGGCTTTTTACGAGGGAGCGAGGGGCGGGCCTATTTTGGGGCTGATCACAGAACGACACCTCGCTGCCGCGGCGCCCCCGTCCCCCGCCACCGCCACCTCCAGCCCGCCCCGCCGAATGTGACTGGGCTAATTATTCAGCCGGCGGATTGATGGAGAGCCGGCAGGATCGATGGGAAGTACAAGGCTGAACTGCAGAGTGTTTTCTGTTTCAGAAAGAGGGGGGAGAGGTTACAGCGTCCGTTTTTAAGGGTGCGTGTTAGCGTCCCGGCTCATTCGAGCGTAAACCCACATGCGTTAGGAGCATCTCGCTGAATAAATCTGTTTTTAATGCTTTTGGCTAATAAGTGGGATGCTTTTGGTTCCATTTGTGTACCAGAGCACCTCAGGACAGCAGAATTTTGTGTGTTTGTGTTCATTTTTACTGCCTAATGGCTAAAGGCTCTGTATAATTACACGTTTTTTTATTATTTATGTACAAACTCTAATTGGCACAAGGTCTTTTATTTTGAAAACTGACCCCATTTGCGGCAAATATTGTGCGACGGCTTCCAGTTTTGGATGGGACACTCTGAAATTACAAATACAAACTGTTCAAGATGTCTTCTTCTTAGAGACGGCGAGAATCACGGCGCCACGCCGAGCGCCACGTTTGACTCCAGTCGATGACCAAACTTTCCCAGAGTTTATCTCCCCCGGAACTCCATTCCAGCGGTTGCAGAGATCAATGTCATTAGCATTAGCACGTGGTGGGGATGTTGGTGTGGACGTCCACCTGCTACTGGGCAGCTGCTTCTGCCGGCTCAGCTAATTGGCTGGCAGCTGGCCCAGAGAACGCCAGTGTGTCGCAGCCAGGAAGAAGAAGAGCGAGGACATCGAGTCCGCCTGCGTCCTGGAGCACAGATGAAACACACACACACATTTCTGTATTTTGTCCAAAACACACACAAACTCACAAGCCCCCATCACGCACACGCCCATCCTTGTACTTCTATCTTTGTGAGGACCTTCATTGATAGAACATGTTACCTAGCCCCTGACCCTGAGCATCCCAACCAACCCCCTGACCCTGACCCTGGCGTAAACCCAGCCATTAAACCAAGTCTTAACCCTCAAACAGGCCTTTGAAGTCACGAGGACCAGCCAAAATGTCCTCACTTCACTAGTAGAATGAGTGAAGCAAGTACAAGAACACACACACACACACAGCAGTGCAGTCTTTGAACAGAAGACTGTGGTTGCAGAATAACCTTGGCACCAGCGTGGTGCCTGCTTCACCCGTCTGTTAGATAGATGGTCCTCCACGCAGGCTGGCAGCGGCTTTTCATTATGTTCGCTGCCGATCCATGGGAGCCGACTTTTGGATTCCTTCGCTCCCATTTTCTCCTGGCTTCCCAGATTTCTGTGTTCTGACCGTGCTAATCTTTTGCTGCTCTGCTCGAGACCATCCTTTTTCTTTGTGTGCAGCGGCGCTGCTGCTCCCTCTCTTCTTCTCCTCTCTCAGTTTAATTAGGATGTGGGGGAGCTGGTTGTCGGTCGAGTAAGCTCCCTATCAGATGATTAATTGCTGCAGGGGGGTACAGTGGCTCAGGGGCAGTGTGGCCCGGGGAACGCAAGGTTAGCGGATGCTGTAACCCCGCCCCCCACCCCCCACCTCCCTTCTCTACCTGCTCTCTCCATCTCTGTCTTATTTCTCCTTGTTGATCTATCGTTAAATGATTTCCCCACGTCTCCGTGTCCGACCCGCGCATGTTGCCAGCCGTCACCACGTGCACGCGAGCTGTTAATTAAGACAAAAGGCCTACGGCGGCCGAACGAGCCAGCTGTTCATCACCAGGACCGTCATTAACGCCACGCACTCGTTACCGCGCGTGGTTTTACCTCTGTCGGGCGGCTGGGTCCTCCCACCGTCTCCCGCCTCCGTTTCATGTAATTCTCATGTCGGGTCACGACCCGCTGACCTCGGCCGAAGGCGGGTCAGGTTCCAGATTGTGGTCCTCGTCTTCATTAAGCCAGAGGACAGAAAATCTATGAGGTGATTGGTTGGTTGGCACAGCGTTGCGTTCGTGGCAGCGCAGAGTCTGGGCGCCAAATTTAGATTAATGGAAGAGCAGCTCGCTAAGTTTATAATTAATAGCGGTGAGCCAAATGTGCTACCCGAATACACACATCCAGAGCTGCACACACACACACACACACACACACACACACACGCACATACACGCACGCTCCGTCAGAGTCCTTGTTTATTTTCTGGAGGTCACTTTTTATTTATGGCTTGTTTTAGCTTCACTGCTCCTCACAAACTGCTCTTGGACAGGCTCTTTCATTTATTGCGCAGAACAGAAAAATCTACAGTGTCTCAGACTGTCCCGGCGCAGGCGCAGCCCCCCGAGCTGAGCGCATTCAGGCTCCAAACGCCGTTTCAGCTCAGTTTCAGACGCGCCTCTCCTTTTGACCATCTTGTTTGGGCTCCAAACATTCTTCTTCTTTTGTCTGACAGAAACTGTTTTCAGCTCCTCCGTCGTCCTCACTCGCTCCGTCCCTCCGCTGCCCGCTCGCCCTCCCTCCATCAGGCGGAGCTGTCCGTCACCGGGGCCCGCGTCTCTCGGTCTTTGATGGATGGGGAACACGCAGGAGGAGCAGCCGTCCCTAATAGACACGGCAGATTGAAACGCAGGAGAAGTAAATGTTAAGGGCCTCATAAAACATCCGCTTCCCCGCCCTCATCCGAGGCTGCGCTCGCCCACATCAGCCACACGTCCCTCTGCTTAGGTCGCCTCCCTCCCACCTCTGCTGTTGCATGTCTGTCTGCATGTCTTCATGCGTGAACGAGTCGGCTTCTCCATTGAGGTTTTTAATTTTTTGGCCGACATGGGAGCCAAAGCACCTCTATCGCCCTCTACTGGACGAGTGCTGTAAGGGAACAAGCCCCACCCGGTGACGTTGGATACGATAGTGTTTAAATAACGTATTTGTTTCTGTGCCACCAGGAATCAGCCTGCGCGGTGGCGACATGTCCCTGTCTCCATAAACACCGACTGCAGAGGTCCTCCGCTCCTGACCCCCATGTAACTGTCAGCCGTTCGCAGCGACTTGTCAAGATGTAAGCCGGGGATAAAGGAGACGGTTAAGTTGATATATTTCCAAACGCCGCAGGCGGGGACACAGGAACCATGTTAAAGAGCCTCCATCAATAAGGTCCTGCACCGCGGCTGCCGTGTTTGCAAGAGGTCGGCTTTTAAACTTGCGGCCGCAGGGCGACGGCTGTACAGCCGAATAACTCAATTCCCCTGCAAGGTGGACGGGTCAAGAGGAGTCAAGGACGGCGTTGGGGTGTGGGGGGTGGCTGAATTTATCAGCTGAGAGGAGACTTGCTGCTTCATCTGGAGCGTTGACCCCGCTCATAATTCCAATTGCCTGACTCGTTTGATGCAGAAAGAAATCCCTCAATGTGAAAGGAATTGCCTCACCCCATCCACTGTGTGTGTGTGTGTGTGTGTGTGTGTGTGTGTGTGTGTGTGTGTGTGGTGCCAGCTCTGGCCATGATTTAGACCTTTGAAAACGAACCCTGAATTGAAAATCTCGCTCCAGAGCCGCATATACGTGTCTGAAAAGACAACCTGAAGGCAATATGAGGCCTCGGCAGAACCAGTCATTAATCATCGTAACCCGGGAGACATCCAGCCGCGGATTAGGATCCGCTGGGCGGGGCACTTCCAATAACACACTGATTTTAAAAGACAAAAATGAAGGTGTATGCTCAAATCTTAAGGTGGCACAAATGCGAGGAGCGTCTGCCTGTCGGTGACATGACGTAACGGAACGAGGAGTTTCAGCCGGCGCGGTCATTCAGGCTGGAGTCTCTAATCTGGTCTGAGACGCTGAGATGAGATCCGTGGAGGCGCCGCAAAGCCGACATTATTCTGCAGGTAATGAGCAGAAAAGCGCTTGCTGAATGGAGATATGTATCATTTAAATGAGCAGCGCGTCGGCACATTAGCGAGAACGAAGAACGACAAAAGGAAACGCAATTCCGGCCGTAAATACTTCCTAACGTGTTCATTAACGTATCCTGATCATTGTCGAGTCCCTCCACTTTAACAGACGTCTTTTGTTTCTTTTTAACCATCTTTTTAGTGACTTTTTTTACCTGTCAGCTTTGGTCCTGATTCTTTTATTCTCAGGAACTTTAATCGTTTGTTTTCTTGGCTGGCTAATGTTGCTAACATTAGCCACGCGTTGGGGTTATTTAGCTCATTAACATAATTTGATCATTAAAGCAGTCACACGTTGTAAAACCCTGAATGTTGGAGATCCGTGTGTGTGTGTGTGTGTGTGTGTGTGTGCGCGTGCACAGTGTCCAGGTTCCTACGTTGATGAGACAGAAGCGAGAATAAACGTTTAATACGATTAAACCTCATCAGATTGGCGGAAGCGTTGACGGTCAGTCGGAGGTCAGGTGGAGCATTCAGACGGAGCGAGGCTGCGCAGGCCTGGTGGAAACCTGTTTGCATGGGGAGTTTTGTGCAGTTCAATGGGAATTTTCCTTTTGTTGTCTTCATCCAAGAGCCTGAAAGGGAAATTCAACCGTTCAGAGGCTGTTCCTGCTGAGTCGGCAGCCCCATTCAGGTTCTGGAGAACCTTTGTGCTCAGACCTCGGACATGATTCATTAGCCTTTAAGTCGACTTTAAAAGGCCGAGCAGAACCCGGCTTTTTGCGCCGGCTCTTCCTGTTTCATCACGGCAACCAAACAATAAAAGTGGTGAAATATGACAAAGAAGGAGGCAAATGGAGATTGATTTGGGTTTTGTGTGTTGTCTGCAGCTGAGTCGGCACATTGCCGGGTTTTGTGATGAACCCGTGCAGGAGAGCCGATAACAAGGAAGGGAGGAGAGGGAAGGCTTTGTGCATGTGTGTGTGCGTGTGTGTGTGTGTGTGTGTGTTTGGGGGGGGCGGTTCCCTCTGAACAGCCCCAAAGATAATGAGAGGCAGATCCAGTCTGACTTATCAAGCAGCAGCCCTGCAGTGGTGAGGCCTGGACCGTCAGCAGAATCCTGCGTGTGTGTGTGTGTGTGTGTGTGTGTGTGTTTACTTGTGTGGATGCGTTTGGGCCACTTGATAACTGAGGGAAGGCAGCTCAAGGATAGGGCAGAGCAGCAAGGAGGATGTGTTGGGGAAAGATAGAAGCGAGCAAAAAAAAAAAAGGCAAATCCGTCTTGCTGCAGTTTTTGAAAGACGGTTTTCCGATGAGGCTCATCCCATCAGCCGCCGAGCTGATCGCAGGCCTGGCCGCAGCGGGAGGGAGCTCCACCCCCCCGGAGCCACGCTGCTTCCAGCTGAAGGTTAGAAAAGGGAAACAACGGAGGGGAAAACAAGGCGGCTGCAGACGGTGATGGAAGGCTGGGAGGCTAACCTTTACCGGCGTGTGTTCCCGTCTCCGTATCCGTGTTTACCGCCTGATTGGAGTCTCTGAATGAGCTGCAGCGCAAACACTTTCTCAGTTACCGGGAAAAGTGGAGAAACTGTAACATTTCACACCTCCCGGTTCACTGCAGCACACACACTCTCACACACACTCCGTGCTGTAAGTGTGTGCACACATGACTTCACATCGACACCTGATCGTCCGAGGGGTGAAAAATTGCTCCGGCTGGCGCCACGACTGTGATCCCGGCCTGGTTTTTAAAGGCCTGTTGCTGGTTTGGAGTCAGCCGTCCTCTCCGTGCCGTCTTTGGTGAAGTGGGCGAGTGGGAGCTGGTGCAGAGATCACGCTCCTCATGTCCTCAGAAGACCTCCAGCCAGAGCCGCACTCAGCCCGGCTTGAATTGTGCACTGGCACGTGCGCCCGTGCTGCACTCCTGCTGTCGGACCTGCAGGGGAGCGCCGAGTGCAGAGATAAGCCGTCTGGCTGCAGACATTTGATTCTAAATTCCAACCGGAGCCGCCAGAGCTGCTGTTTACATCTGGGCTGTCTCTGCTCTTATCGTCTTTTTTTCACCTTTCAGTCAAGAATTTCTTTCTAATTTGGCAAATTCGCTCAGACAAGCGAGCGTTTTTTAGGAAAGTGCATCAGCTGGACCGATAACCCAGCCTGAACTCAGTCTGGACACGCTGCTGCTTCTGACCTCCGGATCTACGTCTTCTCGCCTGCAACAGGAAACTTCGCTCTGGTTTCTTCCTCGCAGACGTGAGGAAGCAGCGTCAAAGCTGCTGTTGTTATCGACACATTAATTACAAATTTAATATGAGTGTAGGTGCCCGGAAACTGCAGCATTCTATTGTGAAATGTGGCCGCTGATGGCGTTGATGCGACGTCCAGCGGCGGTGCTGGACATTCTGCTCTGTTAATGAGCTTATTTGTGCATTTTTTCCTCTCCCCCCACATTGTATCATCAGGCCCACCTGGGCCTCCAGCTGTTTCTTTTATTTTCCAGCCTCTCTCGGTTCCGTGCACCTCTCCCCCCCCACAGCTCCGTGGCCCGGCGCTTTTGCTGCGGAGCTTCATCGTGAGCGGCGCTGCGGGGGCTCCGGGGGCTGATCCTGTATTTGTGCTCGTCTCACACACTCCAGCTGATGCTCCGGCTGAGACGCGTCTGCTCCGGGTCCTGTGATTGGTGCGGGGGGGCAGAGAGACTATTAGGATGCTGTGGCATGAAACCACTTAAGCTGTGTGTGTGTGCGTGTGTGTGTGTCGGGGGGGGCGCTGGGTGCATGTGTACATTTTCTTTTACACATTTGTGCTGTTATTAAAGCGTGACCGTGACCCCGCCCCTTCTCCCCCCGGCGCTCAATCCAGAATATGAAACGAACATTTGGATTCAGGCAGCGAGCTGAAGCTTCTTCATCAACTGGATGTGGATGGAAACGGTTTCCAGGTAACAAAAGCCTTTGTGTGGATGCTTAATGGCCTGTCAGGTTTCCGTCATACGCAATATATGATTTAGCCCTCTGGAACATGAACACGTGTATCTGCCATTAAAACAGCTGCCAGTCTCCACACACACACACACACACACACACACACACACACACACACACACACACACACACACACGCACGCACGCGTGGGGTCTAAGCCCGGCCCGTTGTTTCTTTGACTTTGTGGATGTTGGAACATCAGGGAAATGAGACATAATTACTGGTCTCGGTCCGACTGGATGGAACCTGTAATCACTGTCGGCTGTAATCACCGCCTGTTTTCCCCGACGCATCTTCGCGCCGCTCAAGGTTATTTTTCCCGGATCCCTATTTATCATTTTAAGCTGTGCACGCCTTCCCCGCCCCCTCGTGCCACGGCTGGTTATTTAGAGGATTGCGTGCGCTTCGGCCTCCATCACTCAGGCCCAAACGTCCTTTTCGCCCCGAGAACTCGCCGGATTGTTTTCTTGTCCTCTGCCGGAGGAATCCTCTGTTCTTCCTAAACCCTTCTGTCTGTTATCTGTGACTGTTGCCTGCTGCTTCCCCCTGCTGTGTGTGTGTGTGTGTGTGTGTGTGTGTGTGTGTGTGTGTGTGTGTGTGTGTGTGTGTGTGAGAGACCCAGCAGGCTTCTCTCACAGATTTCACATTAACCTCAGTCCTTCTTTCCTCCAAATTAGATTTCTCTTCTGTCTCCGTGTTGACTCGTTTGCTTCCCTTTCATCATCCCAGCCAAGGTTACCCCGAGGCGGGCGGTGCTTCTATCGGACCACGGGGGGCTCGGGCGGGGGCATGGGCGGGGCAGGGGTGGGAGCTGGGGGGGCGCGGGTTTCGCCACCAGCTACGCCTAAATCGATCCTGTTTAAGGGGATGTTGTTTGAACCCATCCCCTCGTTAGCGGATGTCTGGGGTTGAATTAATGAACAGAACAAATTTAACATCAATTACGTCTTAAAGTGAACTGCAGAGACGAGCAACAAAGAGCCAGCGAGCGAGAGGAGGCGGCGAGAGAGTGGAGGCTAATTAGGGAATCCAGTTGTGTTCATGCATCATTCCAGCCCAAACGCTTCCTTCCTCTTTCTTTCAACCCTGTTTTCCTCTCTGCTGCGAGAGCCTTCAGCCAGAGAGGAAAAAAAAACATCACATTCTTCTTCTTTGGCACCAGAATATGCAAATATGAGAAAATAAAGAGCGTGAGGTTGTTGTCGCAGCCGTCTTACACGTGAAGAAGCATCTACAGTCGGCGTCTGGGACTCTGAGTGCTGGAAGTTCGTCTGCTCTTTATTCATCTTCAGGATGTCGGAACCCAACCTTCACACAGTACAACCGTCCACGTGACACCGAGCAACAAAAACACCATTCAGCAAAGATCAAACCGCCACCGCGGCACCACATTTAAATACAACTTTATTCAGGTCTCAGAAGTCTTGATATATGTAGATATATGTATATTTAGGTTTTTAATCAGTTTTTGTCCAGTGGGCCCAACACCCACACGCCTGTTGGCACGAGGTGGGTCAACGATAAGGCTGCTGCCCTTAGCAACGCCGCTGTCTCTGAAACAGCCTTCGCCTGACTCGCCGCAGGGAGGCGGAGAAGGTGGAGTCGCAGTCCGAGTATTGCTGTAGATGGGGGAGGAGCAGAGGGGGCAGAGCTTGTGATCAGCAGCTAGCCAGCGGCGTGTCATTTACCGAGCTCACGGGGTCAAATCAGCGTCGGACCCACAGTCCCGAGCAGAGGTGGGCAAAATAAGGCCCGGGGGCCACGTGTGGCCCCATGAACTATTTCATCCGGCCCGCAGAGCCTTCACAATAATTTCTCCAAAAGCCAAATGAAGGCTCAGACCCCCCCCATTCACCTAGCATGCTAACATGTCCTCTAAAGAAGGTGGGGCCAAACATCATCTGGAGCTTCATCATCCATCTCTAGTTGGACCAATTTACAGCCTCTTCCAAATATTTTCTCTGTCAGTAGTCCATCAAGCAGGATTTTTAGCTAACCTCCGATCCTCATTTGGGGGGCTAGTTTCCTGCACCACCTGGCCGGCCCTTTCAACAAGATCTAAGACCCACTGTGGCCCTTCAGGCTAAACAGTTGCCCACCCCTGGTCCAGAGGCTTTACGGCGGGAAGAGGAAGCCGCCAGAACCAGCACATCTTTAGACTTTCTAGAGGGAATCAGTCCTGGCTGAAGTGTTGACGCGGCTCGCCTTTAAGCTTACAGAGATTAGCCAGCTCAGATCAGAAAACCACCAGGGCAGGGGCGGGGCTCGGGGGCCGGAGGGGCTGCGAGGAGGTTTGGTTCATATACACACAGAGAAAGGACAGACAGAGCAGGAGGAGTGAAAGCAGAGGTCGGCGCGAGCGTTCCATCCTCGGTGTCGGCCATTTTTAGCCGACGCCACAGGGACTCTTAATGTACGCTTTCACATCAACGCGGCTCCTGTGATGTGCCGTTAATCAGAGGCCGTCTCTACAATCGTTCTCGCGTAATTGGCACTCTGACTGATGCTGCCGGCTCTTTAGCGAACGTCTCCTCTGTGAGGATTTCTGACTCTTGCAGTAAGTGGCGGGCTGGAGAGATGTGTCGTCGCGGGTGGCGCGGCCGCCTGCAGACTCTCGGCTGACGCAATTCACTCTGAGCTGCAGATGGATTTTAGTCACGCGGGCCAGAGGAGCCGCCAGATCCCTCAAAACCACACCCATTGGTCCAGGAAGTTAAAAGTGATCACATTTGAAACGTGGCGTAACGAGATAAGCCCCTCCCACTCTGCTCGCTGTTACTTTCATTCTGTACTCTGGGTTTCCCTGATCTGCAGCGTTTGTGAGCGTTTCCGTCTTTACAATGTTGCCTGATTGGCTCATTTCCGTGATGAATATGCATTTAGCGTCTTTGTTAGCGCCAGGTTCGTATCTGGGTAAAGCCTGCGGCGACGTCTGTGTCTCCGCGAGCATCTTCAGCTTGAAGTCGACTCTGTTTTCGTTTACACTATTTTCTTTTCCATTTTCTCCAAATGCTGAATTATCTCTCTACATATTGCTTCTCTGGGGTCTCCAACTAGCACTTTTCTCTTTAATGTAGGAACTCTGAGCTTGGATGTGCAGAGTTACAACTCTTTGTTTCTATTTTTAGCTGCGCGGCTGCCACGCGTAGCACTTCAGCCCTCCCACACACACCTCTGCACACGTCCACCTGGGACGTGGCGGCGCCGCTTCCTCTGGGTGCGGCGGATCTCGGCCGTGTCCCAGACATCAGAGCGCGTTAGCATCAAACCTGTTGTCTGACAGCGGCTCTTAATGACTCTTCACACCTGTCTGGCGAAGGTTCGGCGTTAATGAACTACAAAGTCATGGTGTCCTCGTAATCAGGATGGCGGGAACCTCAAGACGTCAGGCTAGCTAATTCATTTCTCTGCTCTCTGCTGATATTGTTTGTGAGGGAAAGACGATCCGGGCCAGCCACTGGCCATTTATCTTAATGAGCAGTTAACTCGGGGCCGAGCTGCAGCCGCTCGCTGGAACGCAACAATCTCCGCCCGCTTGTCCTCCTGCCCGTGCGCCGGGTTTTTAGGAATGCATCTTGCCCTCTCGATGAAGCCTTAATTAGCTCTAAAGGAGATTAAATTATATGTAATTATTATGATAATAATTTAATTTATTCAAGATAGCGCTCTGGCTTTAGCGAAGGCGGCGGTCGTCGGGAGAGCGCCGTCTCTCAAAGTTATCAAGGCGTGAAATCAGGAATCCTGACGGCAACAAAATGTAATCTTTTTGGTGGAGAGGGGACAATGGAGGGAGCTGCATACTCGGCGCCTCCTTCTCCACTTTAATTAAAACAGCTCACTGACTCGCCCCTCCTCCCCCTCCTCTTCCTCCTCCGCCTCCTCCTGAATCTGTCCATTCCTCCCAGACTGAACCTTTCGTGAGCTCTGCCTTTAAATTGCTTTTTCTTGTTATTACTTCCCAGATATTTTATGGAAATGTGGACTGGCAGCGGGTGAACAGACTGCAGGCCAGAGTAAAAGCCTGCACGTGTGCTGGGATCATCCTCTGAGATGCCCTCGCACCTTCAGAGGGTTACCGCCAAGCTCCTGTGATCCTCCACATTCATCTGCTGCGGTGCTTCCCAGCTGAAACCCTCACGTCGCCCTTTCACCTTAAAAACGGGATGATGCTTTCAATAAAGTCTGAATTTGCAGAAAACCTCTCGGCTGAATTGTAACTCGGCAGCCAAGTACGTGCTTTCACTGGAAATGCGACTTTGGGAAAGAGCGTTGCTGTAAAGGGCGATTTAGACGACATTCACGAATGACTGATGGAGGAGAGGAGCCACCGGCAGAACCGCAGCGTCCCGACGCCGGATTGAGGTAAGAATGTGCACAATGGCGCTATTAGATTCCCACGACCAGTCTGGCTCCTGAAAGCCTCCTTATCTGCATACTCGGTTTTGCATATGTTTTTTTTTTTTGTTTGTTTTTTTTTCAGTCCGGCTTTCTGCAGATGTCCGGCTGGCGCCGCGTGTCGCTCGCCCCCCTCTCCTCTCCCTTTCCGCCTCTCCAACCACCTCCGAGGTTTCTAGCCCGAGGGCAGGTAGGGCATCTCGTTGTGGTAGTTGTAGTCCGGGCAGACCTTCTGGACCAGGCGGTAGTCTGTGCTGTAGAAGGAAATGTAGATGCAGATGACCTTAAAAGGCTTGGAGCAGATCCAGGAGACGTGGCTCTGGATCTGCTCCTGAAAGCAGGTCTTGGAGGGGTCGTAGTTGCAGAGCGAGGTACGTTTGCTGCGATCCACCTTCTCATAGTCCACGCGGCAGTTGAAGATCTTTGAGTCCTTGGGGTAGACGACGCTCTGGCGCTCCAGGTCAAACTCCACCGCCTTGACCGGCGGCACCAGGCTGACCGAGATGTTGCCCTGCCCGGTGGAGTTGTGTCGGAAGTAGACGCTGAAGGTGCCGTTGCCGTGGTCCACGATCTTGCCCGTGATCAGCAGGTTGAGCCGGACCGTCTTGATGTTGGAGTAGAAGTCTCCCCAGCCAAACATTTTCTTGAACTTGCCGGTCTTAACGATGGGCCACCGTTTGACCCTGGAACTGGAGGCGTCGGGTTTGAGCAGGTCGCTGCCCAACATCTCCCAGAAATCCTGTTTGGAAAACTCCTGTTTGGAGAAAGGAACGGGCAGCTCCAGAGAGGTGGCGTTAGCCGCTCGGCTCTTGCTGTGAAGCATCCAGCGGCTCAGAGGCGAGAGCGGCGCCTGACCGCTCAGGAGACCCATCGTCTTGGAGGAGTCGTCCGAGGCGCCCTTGGTGCTGGAGGAGTCATCTTCTTGACCCAGGGCCACCTAGAGAACGGAGGCGCAGATTGGAATCGAAGAAGAAAACAGTTATTAGCAAAGTAGAAGAAACGAGGCCAGAAAACAAATGGGAGCTTTAATCAATACTTAATTTGTTCTTCATACCTCTTCAGAGAAGTAATGCGACATTCTATCAATGTTTCATATATTATAAAGGCATCATTTTGCGGCTAGCGCCACGATTGCAATCTCGCGTTTGCCTCCACGGCGTGAAAATTCACCTTTCTGATACTTCTCGCTGTAATTCCCTAAACTCACAGGTAATTGGCTGGCACGCTAGCTTGAACGCCCTCAGACGCGGTGCCCCCACAAAATCCGAGTTTGTGTGACGTGTGTTACTGCTATTGTTCCGGGCGCTTTCATCAGCATGTCGGATGGTGGACAATCTTCTACTGAGGCTTTGATCAAGTAAAACAATAAAGTTCTCGCCGGGATCTGATTTCTCCAGTTAATACTCTGACAAGAGACACTGCGCTTTGATTTATGCGCTTATAAAAATAAAACTAAAGGTGCAGTTTTACAAATATCTAAGCTAAGGCAGAGTCGGAGAAGGTCAGCGGCTCGTCTTCACGGAGCGAGATCATTTTTAGAGAAAATACCGCAGAACTTCCAGCTAATTCCTGTTTGAAAGTCTGCATTTTACATTTCTGCTCGTTTGCTGCGAGTCAGGACCGACGAGGCTTTTCTGGGGATTAGATCCCATCTGCCACTGCCGGGAACGGTCCTAATGGGGCAGCAGAGGAGACAAAAACGCTCATTACGAAAATCACGAGTTCGCGGGTGAAACAGAATCTCGTCTCGTTTCCGTTTTCAGCTCATCTAGAAATGAAGCTCTGCTGCTAGCGCCGCCGTCTGGCTTAGCCGCCCCAGCCTGCCTAACTGCGTACATCATCAACCTTTAGGTCGATTCTCCACTTCTGTCTGGGATAAACTCTGGACCGCTCCTCCTTTGGAGGGCCACATCATTTGGCAAGTTTGGAGCGAGAACGTGTGGAAAAACAGGAGGAATAAGTGGTGAAATGCAAATGTGGGTGCAGTCAGCGTGTCTTAGCCGGAGAGATCTACTGTATTCTGATCAGTAGTGACCTGACTGCCAGCGCTTCCTTAAACAGGCTTAGTCAGGATTATTAAGTCAGACTCATTTTTATTCCATTTTTTTCCCTCTAGTTCCTCGGATTTGCTCTCTTGCGCTGTAGTCAGTCATATTGATTTTCTGTCGCTCTAAAAACACGCGCTTCCTTTCACAACAATGTGTATCGCATTTCGGCTCCCCTGTGAGGATTCCCGCTGATGTGCTTGAGGTCTGGTGTTTGGACTAATCTGGCCCTATTACCGCAGCGGTGTTGGGAGCTCTTCCGGACGGTTACCTGCCTGCCGCTACGCTAGGCTAACGCTCAGATCCCGCGGCTCCCTGCGGGGCTGCTAGCCTCCACAAATACGAGATTCTCCCACAGAATCTCTAACTAATTAATAACAAACAAAAGGCGCTGAAGCCATATTGATTTAGAAGCTTCTGAATGAATCTTTGATTTTTTGTTTTTCCTGGGTGGGCGTTTGATGACAAATCGAAGGGTCAGTCTGGGTTTGATTTGTTTTATTTGTGGACTGCTGGGTGCCGGCAGCAGGAAACCCTCAGCCGCACGCGGCTGTCCGGCCTCGTTAGGCCAGGCTGCAGCAGCGGCGCTGCGCTCTCGTCGAGCAGACTGAAGCGTCGTGCACTGCCGCAGGTGTCCCCTTCTGCATGCAGCATCATTGTCGAAGACAAACGTTAAAGCGAGTTAACGCGCTCGTGAAAACAGCCGCAGGAACCAAAGCAGAGCCGCTCAAAGCCGCCGTTTAAACACAGCCACGCTTACAAGCTTACAAATTGCATGTGCAGGACTGAGTCAAGGTCGCTGCACGCCTGCATGCCATAATTCTCCTCTTTAAATATTTCACCAATCAGTGCGTGCGGCTAAATCGCTGTGGCGCCTCTGCCTTTAACGGGGGGACTATATGAGCTGAATTACTGCATCGCACACCTCCTGCGTCCACTTGTGCTGCGTCAGCAGGTCGCAGAAATACCAGGAGTTCAGATGCCTTAACCAGGCCCAACGATGGCGGTCCTGCCTCAGCTGAGGGGTGTGCCCATGGTTGTGGACGTCGCCCCGACTCAAACATGTCCTCTGATCCGCTGCAGGCTGAACTGGTTGACTGTTCAAGGTCGGAATGATGTAAAAATGTCCTCTAAAGGTAGAGACAGAGTTTGTTTTATTCCATGAAGCTCGGTTTGATAGATATCCTCATCGGTGTGAGCTCAGGACTCAGCGCCATTTGTCATCTGCTCATAGTGAGTCAGCGAAGGGCTGGAGCGGCTAAGAGGCGGCTACAGGCTCTGTTGCCGTGGTAATTGTGAGTCACTGAGCCTGGGTGAGCACGGGCCCCGGGCCCCTCTCCCAGCAGGGACCGTTGAGCGGCGAGCAATCCTGGCGAGCACGCCAGCTCCGCCGGCAATAATCAGCCCGTTACAGTGACAGCTCCAGTGTTTGAACCCCTCTCCCACGGTGACAGAAGCACACCGGCGGCACAATAAAACGCCGAGCGCTTCGGCGGAGGCGAAGGACTGCTGGAGATCCCGGAGACCAGGTTCAAACTGGGGCCTCGGCAGAAGCGAGAGAAGCTTCTCGCATCGGATTTGGGAGAAACCACCAGCAGAACCAGCTGCAGCACTTGTTCAGGGTTTGGAGCCGAACCCTGGGAGGGTTTGGGAGCCCCCTCCCCCCACACCTCAGCGGGCTGAACGTCCTGCGGAGCTGACAAGTTCAATAAGCGCTCCACTTTCCTCTGGCTGCGGGTTGAAATCTTCATCTCTAACATGACATCAATTTTTAATTAAAGAGCCGCGATGTCTTAAGTGTTCGTCAAGGCTTGGTTCTTTGTTCGCGCGTCCCCATCTCCAGATCTAATATGCTCGCTGCAGGAGGCTTCTCTCTTACATGATTAAACTCTGAAAATGGCAGCACTCTTGGAACTAATTATTCCTGCAGCAAGCGAGGATCCAAGAGGAGGTGAGGGGGGGAAAGCTGAAACCTGCCGTTTGTCTCATGATGAACAATTTAGACCACCTTCTGGGGCGGAGCCGCATGTACTGAGGCGAGGGAACAGACCGGCCCTTCTGGATCTCCTCTAGATCCCTTTTTTCTTTCTTTCTCATGTCCATTTGCTCCGCCAGCTCATTTTGGAAGCGTTCCCTGCAGAGCGGAGCTCATTCTGTATGCTCAGAGAGGAGCGCCGCTCTCAATTGGCTATCACATTTTTACATTATAACATATTGACAAGTTGGCGGTGCGAAGAAGGCAGAGAGAGACGGCAGGGGGACGCTTTCTCCCAGGATTCTCCCTGGGGTGAGATGGGGGGGGAGCCGAGCAGGGACTGATTATAGTGCTGCTACAGTGTTTCACAGCCGTCAGGTGCTGCCTCCTGCTCAGAGCTCAAACACCAATTTCAGCGTGAAACAGAAGCAAATGAGGGCTGTTTCTCGCTAATTAACGTGCTCTTAAGAGAAGCAAAGCGGTGCAATCAAAGGACGCAGGTGGAAACGGGCGTGATGGACCAGCATCAGCCACCAAAGCAGCTCCGCATGCAGGCAGCAGGGGCTCCGGCACGCGGCGACGTTTCCAAGTGGGCCAGATGTTTGGCCATTTGCAGTGTGAACACGACTGCATCCCTGATTGCTTTGAAGGCCCGTCTTGTTTCACGGGTTGCATGCAGACTGCAAACCTTCCAAACATCATTTGCATGAGCCACGCAGCCCGGACGGCGGCGGTGGCGGCGGCAGCAGCGCTCAGCAATCTGCTCAATGAACTGTTTTTTCCTTTATTAGCGTCAAAACACCTAAACGGATCGGATTGGTGGGGGTGGAAGACTCACCCACGAGGAAGGATGGAGCACACAGCTGCAGCCTTGGTTTGCCTGTCATGGCAGCGGTCAGCCGCTGCTGCTGCCTCCCCTCTCCCCTCTCCGCGGCCCACCGGACCCCCTCACCCCTGTGGTTCTGCCTCGCTCTAATTGGAATCCCCCTAAAGAGCCCCAGCGGTCCTCGCCTGGGCCTGTAAACCACTCTGACCCTGGAAATGGCCGCAGCCTTTCTGGGCAACACTCCGGTCAGGCGCCCGCTTGATGTTCAGTGACGCAGAACAGACTGTTCACAGACTGCGAGAGCAGGAATATGGAATATAAACAGGTTTTTGCTCCGCTGCTCTGGTCCAGTCGCGCCACCGTGAGGTCGGGGAAGCTGGGGCCAAACAGTCAAACGCCTCCGCCCGCCGGCTGCTCCCCCGTCTAGGCCCGGCCCCCGGGCCTGTCGTCGTTTCTAATATTGTCTGCACAGCTAAAACGACAGAAGTTACACCGACGCTGTTTCCATGCGGCGGAGCAGCGTTTAGCGCAGCTTTAGCTTTGTGGAATGAAGCGTCTGTTGTGGATTTTCCCGTTCTTAATTACTCCTGGATGTGAAAGTCAAGTGCGTCGTTATCTGGATCCCCTGGGAGCTGCACACGCTGCCTCGACTCTGGGCTACAAGCCCTCTTCTTTCTCTGAGCGGTGTAATCCACCCTGCGCTACCCCAACCAGCACGCAAACCTACATTCTTCCAGGATTTGCTGCAGCCCCCCAGCAGCTTCCACGCAGCAAAGCCACAACAAGAAATTGCGCCGGTTTTGTCTCCAGGCGGCTCTGCGCTTCAGCGTGAAGGGCTGTCAGCGTGTCAGGGAGCATCGTTCCTCTCTGTCTGTGAGGGGAGGGGTGGGGGGCAGCTGGGGAAGGGAAGGTCCCCCCTGCTGGGACCGTCCCTGGGCGACAGAGACGCTCTCCAGCCGCTGCTTTTTGATGTGGTTTGCGTGAGCGCCGAGGGCGTCCATTATGAAAAACATCCTTTTTTTCCTCTCAGCATTGAATCTTTCATCCGACTGCTGCAAAAAGAGAAAATAATGCGACAGGTCCAGAAGAGCAAACGAGAATTCAACAGGGACGAATCTCAGAGCTTCTGAAAGAATACGGCGCGCGCTCGGAAAGCAGCCGCGTTCCCGACCGCCTGTCTCATGAATTCAGCCTGATTAAACAAAGCTGGGTGATGCATCATCCTGCCTCTCATCATGTAAAAGAGAGCCTACTGGTCACCAGGATACGGGCGCTGCTCTGCTGCCAGATGCAGCTGTCGGCCCCCAGATCAGCTATCAGTCGCGCCCATCGGCCTGCTTTTAATTGGCAACCATGCTAATTAGAAGCTAACTGAAGGGAATGAGGAAGGTTCAATATTGATCAGAGACAAACTGCTGCACGTCTGTCCTCATATGGCTCCGATCGGACTTCCTGAGGGTTGAGTCGGTGCTTTAAAGCAACCCGCCACCAGAGGGCAGCCATCAAATTCCATCTTTATGCTAACGTTTGAAGCTTTGCAGAGGCTGAAGGTGATTCTCATTTTGCTTTGAACTTGAAGGAAACGGTAGCATTCTCGTAGTTGAACGACTGTTCGGTGGCATTAAAAGAAGCAGATTTACGGGAAACAAAGATTTATCCTGGCGACCGCCTGCACACGTAGGTGTGGAGCTGCTGCCCGGTTAATGCACGCTAAAAGATGACTTTACGACATTATTGTGCTGCTTAATGGGAACAATAATGCGATCAAGTCGTCCTTCACTGCGCGTGTTGGCCGTCTGTTTCAGATCAATCACATCCGTCCCACACCCACGCAGGACGGATGTCCCAGGCCTGTCCACCGCCCGCTGCAGCCGTGAATTTAAAAACGCGCCGTCATTCCAGCATTTGCCGTCTCGTGTTTGCGTCTGCGTGCAGGAAATCTTGCTGCATCAGACTGTTTCCGTCCGGTTGTTTCTGCAGAACAGAGGTGATGTTTGTGCTGACCGAGGCTTGTTCCTGGGAGGACGAGGTCGGCGTCCCAGGGAGGAGGACAGGTATCCAAGAAAGATCAATCTGAGACTTTGTGACAGGCGAGCCCGGGCAGAGGGGTCGCTGCATTACTGCGCACCGGCGTGCCCCAGAGATTGGGGACAGGTTTGGTGTGTTGGGTCTGTGTTATGGAGTGCAGCGTTGCCGTGGCGATGGATGTGAAGCCCAGACGGCGTCCCAGCCGGTTTAAGACGTGGATTTGCGAGGGAAAAGGTGCTTTCATTCACATGCGCTGAGAGCTTCTTGCTGGAGGCAAAGTCAGATCGGAGGCGGAGGGAAAAGTTTCGAGCCGGGAATCAAACACGGCGATGCAAATTCATCTAAGACGGCTTTCATACTTTCAATTACCCGCAGGCACAAAAGAGGTTGCTGGGTTTAAAACTCGGGGTATGTGCGCGTTCCCTGAGTGCAGACGCTGCCACCCTGAGCAGCGACGCCGCCGTGGCGCCTGGTGGTCAGTGTCTGCATGGCCGCTGAGAGCAGCCGCAGGAGCGCGCCGCCCTGCTTCCCTTCCAGAGGGTCCCAGCCGCTGGCAGCCGCTCGGGCACCGGCGTGAAGGGCAGAGCGCCTGAGGAAGAGCACCTCTGCTGTTGCTTTGCCCGTGGATGCGGCGCAGACGCGTCTCCTGCTGGTTTCGCTTCATTCCAGCCGGCTGAAGCGAGGCTGGAATGAGGGAGGTGCGCTGATAATTGCACGGGGAGAGTCTGCAGCCTGCTGATGGCCCCTTGACAGCCTGTCCCCTCCACTCCGGCCGTCTAATGCTTGTTTCTCAGGTAGTTAAAGGAGCATTTGCTGCTGGCCTCACACCTCAAAGGCTTCCGCCGGTTCCTTTTGGGTTGAAATGACGTCGGCGTCTGGAGGTGGCGTTTGGCTCTTCCTGCCTCTGCTCTTCATCCGCTCACACAGAATCTCCAGGCCTCAGATTCAGGCTTCGGAAGGTGCCCTAACAGACGCCCCAGGACGTCCAACAAGCCCTTCCTCAGTCTTATCTCACATTTCCACTTGTTCCCACATCTTTGTCTTCTGGCTGTATTTCAGATGATCCGCTTCAGCAGCACCTTTGACTGAATCTACCCACGGACGTGCCGGCCAAGCCCTCGGCTCCCTGAAACGGCTCCCGTCATCTCCCACGTGAAGAATCCGTCAGCGCGGCATCAAAAACAAACATCACTCCTCAGCTGAGCCCCCGTTCATATGAGGAGAGTAATTAACATTTGAGACGCATCGTTCATCACACAAACAATAAGCCGACTGGCACCTGGTGTTAATAGTCGTCTGTACCAGCAGTCGTTTGAAAAAGGCCCCTGGAGACCCAGAGCCCGTCTGGAAATTGCTATTACAACAGAAAATCCCGCAAATCGAACAGCCTGAGCCGATTATTAATCCCAGCTCGCTTGCGTAATAATAATAATTAAAAAAAAGAAAAGAAAAACGTATGAATTGCTCCCTAATTTATCCGTGTCACAGGGCTAATGAATTATCCAGGATCTCTTGCTGCGGGATGTCATGTACGTGAAAAAAGGAGCTCTAATTAATTTTGTTATCATTAACTGCAGACCTTTCGGTTACAAAAGCTCAGCCAAGGCTCCAGCAGTCGCTGCTAAGCCTATTATCCCGCGCTCGTGCCTCCGCCTCCGAAAGGCTCCCCTTCCCTCCATACTTCCAGTCGGCGTGTGGTCGCTGCCTCCTCGAGATCTGTTGAAACAGCTAAACAAACGTGCGTGTGCACGCTCTTTAGGAGCACTTTAGCGCTCTCAGCGCCTAAAGAGCCCTCAGTCTGCTCTGAGCACCTGAATAACGTGGAAGGCGCGAGGTTATCCTCACAGGGAACTCCACACAAAGGGGGGCATCAAAGACGCTCTCAGGCTCACTTGACTGTTTTCCTCTCTTCTTTCTTTTCTTTCTCTCTTTTGTTTTTTGGAGTTTGCTCATTTCCTGGGCCCTGGGATTCTCAGCCGCAGGGTTTCCAAGCAGAAGGATGTTGGCGTTTTCTCATGTGTATCAAAAGCAGATCTCTCATTAGGCCCCTTTTTAATAAATCTGAGGGCCACATGAAAGAGGAGAAGAGGCTGGCTTCTGACTGTCAGCTTACGTAACGTTGGAATTTTTCAGACTCCAGGAACAGTTCATTCTGCTGTCCTGCGCCTTTTAAATGAAAGGTCAAAGTTCACTCGCGTCAGTTATCAGAGTCGCTAAAATCTGCAGTGAAAAACATCCAATAATCTGGCTACAATTTAAGAAAAAAATGTATCGTTGAAAAGGCGCTCTGGCGAATATTCTGAAATCGTTCATTCCCATTTCTTCATTTTTTCATTTTTCGTTTAAAAAAACCCCCAAACGTGTGTTATAAGCCGAACTGTGATTAAATTGAATTGTATTTAAAGGTAATTCTGATCCACAGACGTTTAGGCTTCTGCTTTATGTGAAAAAAGCTTCCATTTTCGTCTCTAAATCGGCTTTTTTTTTTTTTTACAGCGTTTTGCCAATAAAGATAATAACACGCTCGTGCGCGCTTACTTTAATGGTTCAGATGATTTAAAAAAATAAAAATAAATTAAAAATCACTTTTCCTCAGACATTTTGAAGTGATTCAGTAATGTGGGATTACGCGGCGGCGGAGCGCACCGCTACGCGCCGCCGCTCCGGACCGTCCACTGGGAGCAGCGGCGGGTCTCTGGACGTGCGTGGGCACCGCGAGGGCCGGGGTGGGTGGGGGGGGGGTCACTCGGTGGTGACTCTGGTTTGGACTAAACGCTCGATATGGGCACAGACGAGGCACGCAGAGCGCGAATCCGCCTGTGGTTCACGCCATCCAAATCGAATCAACTTCCGCGCACGTTTGGACTTAAACCTGGAAGTTGGAGGCGCGCGGTGCCGACGCAGGATGCGCTGGATAAAGTGTGAAGAAGCATCAAGAAGCTGCACACACTCTTTTCTTACCAAGCAGGCAGTTCCGTTGAGGAGCAGCAGGATGAAGCCGCGGTTGGGACGCATCATTCCGGCGCGTAAAGCCCTCAGCCCCCCCTCTCCTGCAGCGAAAAAAGACAAAAATCAAAAAGCTCCCACACGAGGGCTTTTCCTCCTTCAGGAAGACGCTCTTCCTCTGGCAGCAGATCCCTCTCGGCTGACGCACGGTCCCATGTCTCCCGGCTGTGAGTCAGTTCAGAGGTGCTGTGAGAAATCCATGAATATTGGCTGAACTCTTAGCATCCGTGCAGACTAAAGAGCTCCCGTCGCCAGGGTGGGACTGGGTGGACTGGGCACTGCTGTGGTCATTCTGGTGCCACCGGAGCCGCAGCCGCCTCCTGCAGGAACTCTGCGATGGTGGAGCAGCAGGAGCCAGCGCACCTTTTAACAGTTTCCTCTCTCTCTCCCTCTCTCTCTGAGCATCCCCTCTTCTCTCCACCAGTCCCTCCCCATCCCTCTGCCAGCCCTCCCCTCTTCCCCTCCCTCCGTCTCTGATTCCAGCCTCTATTCAATCTGCACACAAACAATTGGACAAAAATGATGAGAAGCGGCACAACAGTGAGCATCTGTTCCCCTTGTGTGAATGTCTCCGTTTTGATTTTCCAATACTGTTGTCACTGACAGCAGCCCCCCGGCCCCCCAGCCCCCCAGCCCGCCTCAGTGAGCCGGTAATCTGTCCATTCCTCGGCACCGTGCCCCACAATCATCTCTGCAGGTGGGTGAAGATCATTGATGGGGAAGAACCAGGACCAGGTTCTGTCTGGCGTTTCCGCTTCACATCCTGGTCTAAATCAGCCCCCCCTCCCCCCCCCCCAGCAGGCGAACAGCCGACCATCTCACTGACTCGTTAACCCTCTGCCTCGCAGGTGAGCTTTGTTTAACGCACAGCTCCTCTTCCTGCGTCGGCTTCTCCTTCCCTGATCTGCACTCTTGGATCAGGCTCAGGCTGATCTGCAGCAGAGGTCAGCTGACCTCCGTGCTTTGGGTTAATTGGCTCCACTGGCTTCACGCTGAGGGACCTGACCTCCAGAGGTGCAGGGTCACACCTCAGTTACCACCAGGTGACCTCAGCTGTCGAGAGTGGTGCTGGCGTGTAAGGGTTTGTGTGGGCGGAGACCCTGGTGGAGGTCCTAGTGGAGGTCCAGGTGGAGCCCCTGGCCCTGGTGGAGGTCCTGGTGGAGGTCCTGGTGGAGCTCCTGTGACACTCACTCATTATGACGCAGGAGATGCTGATGAGAGGATGAGCTCATCTCTTTTCTCTCCTGGCTTCTTTATTTAGATGATTCTGAGCAAACGCGTCTGTGTAAGTCTGACCAGGCATCACGGAGCTGCCTGGGAGGGGGGACCGGAGCCCTTACAAAGGGATCTGCCCCACAGCAATCGCAATAAAACCACCTTTTAAAGCAGCGCACGTCCATCCCCACGCACGTCTCGGGCCTGCACATAATTATGGGGCCATGCGGCTGCGTGTTTTCTCTCTGGGGAGCCACCAGACAAGCAGCTGCTATTTCTGAGATAACCATCATTTGACATCCAGGATCGACTTATCTCAATGTTGTTTCGCAGGCGACACATCTGCGTGACGAATTGGAAACCGTGTTTGTGTATTTTCCTGCCAAAGCGCCACCATTGTGCTCAATCATCACATTGCTCGACACGTAATCCCATTTCACAGCTGTAATTGGGTTTGAATGAAGAGCTGGCGGGATGTCGTGGACCCGCACTGCGGGCTTCGTGCGTGAGCGTCGGCTGCCATCTACAGCCTCTGCTCTGCAGCTCCAGGATGACCGCGATCGCCTCACACGACGGCTCACGTTGAAGACGCAGACGTGTCTAAAAGCGTTAAACAAAAAGAGAGAAATCGCAAACAAAGCAGACCCACCACCCACGAAGAAAACAGTCTCTTTCCTCTGTTCAGTAACAAACCTCTATTTTTAGTTCCAGCTTCTGTGGCGTACTAGACGGCACCGGCCACTAGAGGGTGCTGTCTCCAAAGGAACGTGCTCTTATTCTGGCAAAGCGTTTCAATTCAAAGGTTCTGACTGCCTTTTTTTTCCCCAAGATTCGATTAATGTAATGAATCTAAATTAATTTTTATTCATCTGTGTAAAGCAAATAATCCTTGTTTTGTGCAGGTATCGGAGCCACGTGACAGAGTGGTCACCGTCTCCGAGTCAAGGACACGATCAGGTCAGTGACGACATGGAGATCTATCATTACTTCACTCATCCTCTGTTCTTCTCACTCTTCTTCGGGGTCTCCTTTACCAAAGTTTGTGTTCTCTGTTTTTTCAGAAGTCGGGTATTTTTGACCGAACTGGATCTGTTTGTAGTTTTAAATGTCCCCAGATGAGCCTGGTTTACCCACTGAAGAGCTGGGAAGCACATTTAAAACATTTCCTCCTCAGATTTTTCCTTCTTTCCTCCTCGCGGATTACTTCCAGACCTTAATGATGAGCTTCACACAGGCTGATTCCAACTAAATGTTCCCCAGATCCTTTCAAAATGCCTTCAGGCTCCACGTCCAGTCCAAACTGGTGCTACTCATGTTTGACACGGAGGGTGAAACAGCTGAAAGTATCAGAGTGAAGGAGACCTGTTTTCACTCTTTTTAACTGCAATATAGATAAATAAATAATGAATTTCATGACATTTTGCATCATCCAGGTTACAAACAGACAACGCTGACGAACATTTCCTCTCATCCAGGCCTGGACCCGGATCCTCCCAGTTAGCTCCTCCATTTCCAGAAGGTCAACACCATGGTAGGTGGGAGATGTTTGTCTGCTCCAGCACATCGTCACTCACTAATGTTTTACCTCAGTCCACATCTGTACCACTAGGTTTGGGGTATGTTACACCAAAACTGTCCACTAGATGGAGCTGTTCCCGCTCATCGCAGGAAGTTAGCAATAGCAAAGTCACTACCTAAGCCACTGTTTTTCAAAGTTAGCTAATATATTTTTGTAAATATAATCGTGTTTAAGGGTTAGATATGTGCCGGTTCTTATCAGTGAAGGTTGTGTGTGAACGTCAGATAACCTCGGACTTTTCATCGTACAACACGTATGAAATGTAGGTAAAGCTCCAGCTGCATGTGAAGGGACTAAGATGCCTCTGAGGACGTGTAGGGAGATTTTTTTTTTCAATAAAAGAATGAGTAATTTTGCAAAGGGGGTAATAAATTTTCACTACCAGACTGTAACGCTAAGCTAAAGCCTCATCTAAGCTAATGCCTCATCTCGTTTTATGACATAATGCAATCTGCAGCGTTTTAATGAAACGGCCACGCGTGACGCCTCAGAGACGTTTCTCCGCAGGGACAATAAAGTCGAAGCCATCAGAGTTATGCCTTTTTTATGTGAGCTGTAAAAACTGCCGGGACCCCGACCGACTCGCTAACTCCAGCTGGTAAATTCTTTCACTCAAGCATGCTTTTGCCTCAAACCGAAACGCCCCTGTCTCGGTGTCGTGACAGAGTCAAACCCAGTGTGGGGGGGTGGGGGAGTGGTTGGTGGATCCACGTGGACGCTGGCCGACACCTGATCTCAGGCGCTGGTGGTCCTCCCTCTGCCCAGCGAGTCCGGAGAGCCTGTTTACGCTTCCCCGCGGTGACCCCGGACTCCCGCTGGCGTCACAGTTCAAACTGACCCCGGACTTGCTTTTGTGTGACCTTTGACCCTACACGTAGCTGCTGAACCTTCAGCCTGACGTCGTCTCTGTTTTTGCCGGAGGCGTTTCCACAGAATCTGCGTTAACTCGGCGGTTCATCAGCGTGAGCGATGGTGGTTGGTAGTTCCACGGAGGAAACAGGAGCTGTGTCACAAGGTCGCGGCTAAT
The DNA here is from genome assembly GCA_015343265.1 of Pao palembangensis. Taxonomy (NCBI): domain Eukaryota; kingdom Metazoa; phylum Chordata; class Actinopteri; order Tetraodontiformes; family Tetraodontidae; genus Pao; species Pao palembangensis. Next base: position 19,927,248 of record CM027085.1, on the reverse strand, counting down.
GAAGGCGCATTTCTGGTGCTTTGGCCTGATTAACAGATCCATCAACCTGAGCGTGTGAGATTAAAGTAAGTAGGAGTGTGTCTGGCCGTGTGACTGATGGACTCCAACACGTTTAGCGTCGCAGTCGGTTGGAAAACTGGAAAACTGGTCCTAGTTTGGCAGCAAGTCACATAGTTCATCAGGTTTCCAGGTTGGTAAAACCAGACAGGAAGAAACAGGAAGAGCTAAAGGAGGCGAGCGTGGAAACGTGATCCTCTTCTCAGCGCATCGCCAGATGATGCTTCTTTACTCCCTTCTGACGGCACTTTGATGTCAGGGCTCTTACAAATCAAATAAAACCCAATTCTCAACACATCAACATTAATCACTTCACATAAACTAGGTGATACTCCGGGCTAGCGTTAGCCTGCGTTATTGTTTCTCCCTCTTCCTTCAGCTGTTTACCTCCGTGTCTCACCTGCGTCTGGCTCCTCCCCTTTCTTGTGTATTTATTTAGTCCGTGTCTGTTTTCCAGGAATCTACCAAATCATCTGAAACACAAGAGAGATTAGCATCGAGCTAACTCCGAGCTAAGACCTCAGACCATTATCAGACCATCTGACATGAGTGATGGTAACACTGAGAAGAGGCAGAACTCTGTTCTGGCCATTCTATCTTCTTCTTTGTCCACAAAAGAGACATCTGCAGTATGTCTGGGCTTCTTCTGTCCAGCAGGCCCGTGTGGGCTCCTCTGGTCCTCATGTTGTCCTTTGTTTCAGTTTGAGGGCGGATCAAAGTGGATCCAGCATCAGCTGGGACGCTCCCAGCATCGCAGCCCTAGGGAAGGTCATGGGGGTGGGGGTGTCTGACTTCAAGGCCACCAACGGTCACCTGTGTCACCCATCAGCGTCAGGTGGGCGCCGCGACCACAGCGGGGTTTTCTCTACGCCAGACAGAGAGCCTTTGAAGCCAACTGCTAATGTTGTCCGTACGAGCCTCCAGAGCCCCGCCCATGTCACATATGGACACCTCTAAAAACGACCCCTGGGAGTCCTGCGGCTCCCAGAGTCGGGCGCTGCAACCCGAGAGCGGCTGCAGCAGCCTGTCAGAGCAGCCTGGAGGCTCCTCATTGGTCCACACAGGAAGCGGGCCTGACCTCGCCGAGCCCTTGGGTCAAACACGTCTCCTGGAACAGCGACAATTGAATTAGTGTCTTATGTAGGACCAGACGGCCTTGAGATCACACACACACCCACACACACACACGCACACACACAAGTGGCCTGGGACACACTTTAAACACACTCATCTTGTTTTATGAAGCCGCTCCGAGGCACTAAAACCTATTTTAGCTTTCAATCTGCCTTCAGAGGAGAGCGCCGCGGCACCACGTCACCGCTTTCGCTTCGGTTCGTGGCGGCAGATCGATGATTGAACGTCGACGTCTTCTTCTATGGATGGATGCGTCCTTTCTATCTTTAGCTGCATTTCTACGCCTGATGCAGGAGCGAGACACTCGCCCCGTCTGCAGGAGGATGCACGCACCTCAGCGCCAGGGAGACACATTAATATGATGCTTTATGGCTTCAGCGCCCCCCCACTCCCCCCCCCCCCCGCCTCCTCCTGAGTAGATGAGGCACGCCAACCATCACTTTCTCAGACTTATAAAAAGATGATTAGACAGATTTACTGTTATGCTAGCGGAGCCAGCCGGCCAGACCGGGTCGCCCGCGCTGCATTCACGTGCACGCCTAGGCTCTCATACATGTTCATGTGCGTGTGTGCAGCTCAGGAGAGCAGGTGCATCCAGAGGCAGCCTTCTTAATGGCCGCCACAATTAAAAAAGCTTTTAGAGGAGAGTGTGCTACAACTAAGAGGCGCACGGCGGGGGCGCGGACGTAGCTGCAGAGGGAAAAGAGCAGGGCTAGAAAGCCCCTGAGCTCAGACGTGAGTTCTTCTTCTTGTATCACTGATATTAGGTGAATTAACCCTGAAGGCCTCAGGTCAGCAGGTTTACCCGTTTAGCAACAGGCACATGCCCGTGGAGCTAACTGCCAAATTTACAATCTGAACCCGCAGCAGAGCCCAGATGCAGGGGACCCTCCACAGAAGACGCAGGAAACCCACCACAGCTGCTCTGCTCAGAAATGCTATAACTTGCTGGACAAATATTTATCAAAAGCAGGTTGAGGTTTACTGTTTTTCAATACGCTGTGGTTCACTAATCGTGTGGATCGTGTGCGCAGCGATGTTAAATGTAACAAGCAAAGATATTTACGCTTGGCTTAAAGTCACCTGAGCAAACACAACCGAGCAAAAGGTTGCTAACGATACAGCAAATAGTTGGAAATAACTTAAACGTCAGAGCGCATTTTCTGTAATCATGAATGATTGATTTTACTTTTAGTTTTTAATTGTAGAAATGCTGAGCGCTAGAAAACAAAAACAAGTAACAAACCCGCTGATGCCGTAATTAGCATCTTGTAAAAAAACAGTTTTTGAATGAAGAGAAGAAAAAACTTGAACTTCTTGAGTTAATTACATGTGTGTGTGTGTGTGTGTGTGTGTGTGTGTGTGTGAACATACTCAACATATGGTCTCTCAGGCTGTGAAAATATTTGAAACACTTCTCATTTCTTCAGTTCCAACTGAAAACTGTCCAGATTGTCTCTCACCAAAACACACCACACACACACACACACACACACACACACAACACCTCGCGTGTCCATTGGGAGGTAAACAGCAACTCGGAGCTGAGAAGGTGTCAGTTTTGGGTTCAGGTGCTGGTCGGAGGTAGGAGGGGTCTGGGGTCAAAGGTCAGGGTGGTCCCCGCCACCGACCCGCACCTACAGCTGGTAGCCTGTAAATGTGCCCATGATGCAACTGGAGTGAATATGCTGAGAAAATGTAAATATCATCCCATCAGCCGGTGGTTAACGCTCCTGGCCACAAGTACTCATCAGACGCCAATGAAGCTCGCTATATTTTACGGGCGTTTCACGTGGTTTTAATGTCTCCCCGTCGTTTTTCTCCAATTTAATCTGTTTCTTCACTGTCGTCGCTAACGCTCCCTCAGCTCCGTGCTGGCCTATTATCCGCCGTTGGAATGAGCTTTTAATTCCCCGCGTGATTACAAGTTTATTCGTGTTGATGGTGATGGAGACCGGAGGCCCTCTCCCTCAAAGATGGAGGTGCCAAAGTGCTCGGCGTCTCAGGTCCGTGGGGCGGGGGTGAGAGTTTGTTGAGCGGACGCAGGACCGGCCACTATACTATTTGGGTTACAGGGGAGCCTTTTATTTATGCGGCCTGACGTGTTTGTGCCGTCTGGGGGAGCCGAAAACTGATAGCGCTGAAGTGGATTTATTTATCCTGCAGGCCGAGCAGACAAACAGAACCCGGCTCAGTTTGGAGGGAAAGGTGGGGAGAGGGAGCGCACGCAGAGCTGTGGGTGGGGAGGACTCTCTGGATGACCTTTCCAGACCGCGACGTGACGCTGGACACTGGGCAGCCAGTCAGTAACCACAGCCTGTCGGCACGGCTGTGGTGTCTCAGGATGAAATCCACAGCAACAGGGTTCCTGCTGGTCCGACAGGAAGTCACTTTCTGAAGAGGTCGTAGGTCAAAGCGGTGGCACGGCGCCATAAAAATGATGGGCTTCCACCATTAAATGCGCATTAGTCGGGAAAGGTTACATTAGCTCAGAATTAGCTAAGCTCCCATCATGCATCTGGATGTTTCATTAGCTCTCCAAACACGATCCGACACGAGACCGTTTAAACACAGATCTGACAGCGTCAATGTAAAAGTCACCACGGGGCGCTCGGGGACCAGTTTACCTCCGACTCGCGCATAGCTTCCGTCGCACCAGCAAGGCCAGGACCTGAGAAGGAAACGCCTCGGGCCCAACGCCCAGCGAGCGCGTGACGCCGCCTCGCCGCAGAAGTTTTAAATCATCAAAACCCAGCAGAAGTTTGCCATCATCCTCCTCAAAGCGCGCAGAAGATGCGATTTCAGCGTTGGCTCGATCGATTCCGCTGAGCTGTCGGGTTTCCTTCTGTCACCAAAGAATCAGAGCTGTTGTTGGAGAGTCCGCTACGTGTTTTCGTCCGGTTACACACTTTCGCTGCACACGGAGATAAAAACACGGCGGCCGGGGGAGGTAAAACGATCCGGTTGCCGATGGCAACAGTTTAAATTCCTGGTCATTCATGTTTCTAGAGCTTTATTAATATCACATTAGAGCCACACACACACACACACACCGGGGATGGGAACCACATGTTCTGTATCTGGTAAAGGTTTGTTGCTTTAACCCTTAACGTTAGCCGTTAGCAGCTCCACAGTTATTTACTCTGTCATCTTAATTGCTTTCACCTCTGTGAGTGACACCCGCTTCTGCCCTCAGACGACTCGTCACGTCTCACAGTCACGTCTGATCAAACTCGCCTCCCTTCACATCTTCTGACGTTTACATGGACTGAATGTGTCGTGTTTTATCGAGGCTAACTCGCTTCCTGTTGTCTTTTGGCCTCCAACAACATTTTTCTAAATCTTTTTCAGATAAAAGACAAATATTTTCCTGCTTTTTGTCTTGTTTCGTGGCCTCTCGGCTCTCTGGAATTGAACGCGTTTAATCTTTAAATGCAAAGTTTCACCTGGTTCTGGCGCTTTGTTTTGCGCTGCTCTCAACTGCCACGGTGTTTGAGTGCCTGGCTGGTTTTCCAGGTTGATGGATGGGATGGATGGATGGATGGATGGAAGCTGCAAGATGCTCACAGCTGAGGATGATGTCGCTGCTGTCTGAGGCTGGCTGACAGTTCAGGGCTGCTTTTATCACCTCCTTCCTCTGTTTTCACCACAAAATAAAAACAGGAAATTGTGCGGCGCTGAATTATAGGAGCACCTTTGTGTGTGTGTGTGTGTGTGTGTGTGTGTGTGTGTGTGTGTGTGTGATGACTTTGGTTGTTGTACATGTCAGACATGAGGAAACAGTTGTAACTGAGCCATTTTGGCTCCCAGAGGCTCGTTATGTGTTCATGATGCTGTCGGTGTCTCCAAACATGATTGATTATCCACCAGATTAAGGGGAAAAAAACCCTTAGCAGCAGCCGGGAATATGTTTAAGGAATATGAAGATGGTGGCGCCTCGCTGCTGCAGGCTGGTCGAATCTCTAAATATTTCTGTCCCCACCTGCTCCGTCTCGTTACTGCGGCTTCTCCGTGACCACGGCGTGCACAGACACGCCTTTCCGGCTGTTTGCATGTTCTTCCCGTGCACGTTGACTGAATCGTGTGTGTTAGTGGTGCGAGTCTGGAATCTCCAAGGTTTAATCCGGACTCAGTCGATTCAGTTCGGTGACCCCGTGACCTCCTGATCCGGGTCCCTCGCAGCTCAGACTGGATGTTTAACCACCGCGGTGGCCGACAGGAGGCGTGTGCATTTACTTATGGCCGTTGGCGGCGGCGATCCATCAGCAGACTTCCTCTTCCTGCTTGTCTGAGGTCTGCTGACGGATCGCTGCAGAGACGAACCCGCTGCTCTCAGATCTGTGCCGTGATAGACGCGTCGCGGCTGCCGCCGTTATTTATTTTCACGTCCATTTGGGCGATACAATTAAGATCTCCGATTTGTTTTTCTCTCGTTTGAAACGCAACTCGACCTTGACTCCTGCACGCTGCCATCCAGGCGGGGAGGGGGCGGGGGCGGGGGCGGGGGCGGGGCCAGCATGGGTGGCCTCAGAGGTGGGAGAGCACTTAGCCCAGCCGCCGTGGGGAGTTTGTTCATGCTAACCTGCTCCCGGAGACGGCGGCTGTCGCTGCAGAGAAACCCGCTTGTGATGGGCTCCGTTACCTCTGACATACAAACGTGCGCGCGTGACTAGCGGATCCAGCTCAGAATTTGGGTTTTTGCCCTGATTCCCAACAAAGATGGTAAAAATCAGCCATCAGCCTGTAAATGGTCCAAATGTGAAATCTCCATCCATCCATGTGTCCTCACTCACTTTTTGTCCTTTTTTCTGCTTCTCCTCCTCCTTCCTCCCGTCTCTTCATCCGAGTTTGGAACATCCTGTTCGCGGCTCCGTGTCCACAAAGCCCCAGCTGGCCCGGGTCCACACGTGCGCCGGCTGCTCCGGCTTTATTTATTCCTCTGTGCTGTTCAGGAGTGGCTGCAGTCTCCAGCTGGACTCTGCTGGTGCACCCCTGTAATTGCTGCTTGGAGCGAGGGCCTCATTAATTATGCAGAAAGGACTTTTTTAATGCACCGCAAACAGATTGTCCTGCAGTGTGATACCAATCAAGTGAGTCCGTTCCTACATTATGCATCAGAGGCTTTGATTTATTGCAGTCGTGCATGTGGATGGGAATAGCTGAATTCTTGATAGATGAATGAGGAACATACTTCCTCAGATGCTAGCATAAACCGTTGTGGTCCCCCTGAACACCGAGGTGGAGCCGGCAAAGCCTGAAGATGCTCCAGCAGCATTAAAACATGTTAGAAATATTCCTGTTGAAATATCTGACATGTGTTGATGTCGTTTGGGGGGAGAGGAAATGAATTTGGCTCCGAAGTTGAAGACGTTACCACGGCCGACCACCAGAGGGCGATGAAGAAACTCTCATCCCTCTTTCGTGGCTAAAATGTGTTATTTTAAAGTTTTACAGTTTTACAAAACATTTTATAGTTTAAGATTTTATAGTTTAATCAAAATCCAAACTGAACCTGAAGAACCTCCATGTCCACTTCCAGGGCTGTACCGTCTGTCTGCGGCACACCTGCCGGCTGTCACAACAGCTGCCGGTCCTGTTTCTACAGGCCTGTTTGATAGTGCGGCCAGCTCAGGCTGGTATGTAAACGCTTGTCAGAAGTGGTTTCAGGACAAACAGGCGCCATCCAGACGGCTGCTGCTGAAACATCCACTCAGCTCAACCGGGCGGCGAGCAGCAGGAATCTCCGGCGGCTCACACGGACAGTCGGCGGCTAATCTGGAGTAATTGGGAAGATCCGTCTGTGTCAGCCACGTGTTCACGCATGCAGGGACGGGACGCCACCGCGGCTTTAGAGTCACCTCAGTGGAACACGGACGGACAGAAGGTGGGGGAGGAGCGTCCAGAGGTGGAGCGAAAACCCTCCGATTCCCCAGCAAGATCGATGGCGGCTGACAGGAGGCACATCTGGAAGCACCGTGAAAGCACCTCTGCACTGATTTACAGTCTGGATGTGTGTCTGCGCACGAGGGCGCGCACGTCCACCAACTCAGACTCAACCTTTAGATGTTGTCATAGCAGCCAACGAGGACTTGTCCGTTTGGGCGGCGTAAAGGAGCCTCTCCGCCCACTCGGATACTGAGGGTGAGAGTCAGGCCTTTATCTCCCAAACTCTGATGGCAGCATCGGCCCCGCCTCCTCTCCACGCCTCGCCTGACTCGATCAGCCCTCGCCGTTTATCTGTGGCGGTCATGTCGTCGCCAGCCTCCTGGGTGGATTTTCTCTTCTCTTTTCTGGTAGCGTAGCATCATTTTCTGGGGCGCAGCAGCGTAATCACACGTTTGCGTGAACGCACGGAGGCGCCTCCCGCCAGCGCCGTTTCCAGCTGCACACGCTGGGATGATGACGGCCGACTGTCTGCTCTGCGTCACCTGTTGTTCTCAGCCAGATGAAACTTCCGTAATGATGATTGCGGTAATTGTCTTCCTCCATCACCTCCTTCCTCAGCGCCGCCACCAGCGGACCTTCTCGCACGCTTACGTGGTGGTTTCCATGGTGATGGTCTAAAATAAACATCAGAGAATCTGATCATCTGAACAAGATGGTTGATTTAAGAGGCCTGGCTGACCCGGGGTAGTACGTGTCGCGGAGCCTTTTCACCACTCTGCGTGTGTGATCAGAGCGCCTCTGCCCGCCACCCGGCGGCGTGCTGATGTGGACCCGGTCCCCAGCCTGTCTGGAGACATCATGGGCGTTGAGAGAAGAGGCGATCAAACGGGTTAACCCTCGCAGCAGGCGGGTCAGCTGCGGTTTGAGCTCTGTGGAAAAGGTTGTTAAAGTGGCGGCTCCTGCAGACATTTTTCACACTCCAGCGCCAAATTCATTTCTGAGCCCCCCCCCCGTCCCCCCCCAAACTCCAGCGCAGGAAAACACGCGCGCTGTAATTATCCCAGCTGCATCTCCCTTGTTAGACTCCTGCGGTGGAGCCCGTTAGCAGCAAACGCCCTCCACGCCGCACCCACGCAAGCTAAATAAGCGTCGCGCCGCTATTAGCTAAACCTACAGCCGGCCAGAGCTGCAAAGCCAGAGCTTCACGCTCGACGCGGGCAGAGAACCGCAGGTTTATGGCGGGGCCTAACCGCCCCGGAGGCATGACTGCAAACGTTTATTCACATCAACTTCGGAGTCTCGGCGCTGGTCCAGTTTACAGTAATCCTGTCTTCAAACCCGCTCCCATCGCTGAGCACCCAGCAGCGGAGCGGCTCCTCCAGCACCTGCAGGATAACTGCCACTTTGCTCCGAGCCGCGACGTCCGTGACGGTCAGACGCTGTGACTGCGGAGACTCGCTGTGTTTGAGCGTAAGTGCAAGAGAATGAAGCCATTAATAAAAAGTCAATGGATGCGGCCAACAAAGCAGTTTGGATCAACAGTGAATTAAAGCTCTTGCCCGTAAGTGGGCCGGGTTTCCGCTGGTCACAATGATGTCTGCTATTGACTGTGGGGTGAGGCCAGGAGGTGCAGGGGTGGGGCTGCTCCGGGGATGACCCCCATCCCACTCCATGATTGATCGGGTGTGTCGGAGCAATTCCTGCCCAAATGAGTCCGGACAGGCGTGTGTGCGGCGCTGCAGCCACGCTGGGTTCACCTTATTAACTTACCCAGGAAGAGGGCACCGTAAATAGCCTGCAGAGGAGCCTCGCTGGGGGTCACTGTGGAAATAAAGATGGAGGAAAGCAGCCTCGCTAAACTCGATTTGTAATTCAATCCGCGGTGCCGCCATCGATCGCGATCTGCTGCCACCGCAGCAGCCGACCTGCAGCTGGGCGACGCATTAAAGCACCGGTGACTTATCATCCTCCCCCGACCGCCACGAAAGCGCCTGAGCGCTTCACTGTCTTACAGACGCTCAGCCTCCCGACGCGCAGGTCTGCTTCTCCTCCGTGTCAAGGATGGCGGATAAAAGAGCTGCTGCTCCACGTGGCTCCATAAGCGGAGACGCCATCCCCAGAGCTTCCTGGAGCAGCAGGACACGCGCCGCCTCACAGGCCCCGGCGGTGATCCGTGAGCTCGGAAAGGGACCGTGCTTCCCGCCGCTGCGTAAACAAAGGTCCGTTTACAGGTTTGGAGGGAAAAACTGTTTCCATGACATTTATATGACCATATTTAATCCTCTGGATCATCTTTAGAGCGTCTGTGTCGCTTTTTATCCAAACACGCAGGATTCCATCAGGTAAACGCCAGATTTAAGCTGCGGTGTGGGGGGGGCTGTTCCCTGGGGTCAGAGGTTAAGCTGCGAGATAGCCAGATGACGCGGGGCGTGATCTTGATGATCCTGCTCGACGGCGGGGATCGGATCCACGCCAGCGCTGGGGGGGGTTGACGGACGTGTGCGTAAAGCCGCTCCAGGAGTCCAGCGGCAGCTCTGAAGCGCGGTGTGTGACGGACGTGAGCCGCGTGTTAGCGGATCAGCTCCACGCTGGCCGGCTCAGCCCGGAGCTGTGTGCCACATGGGCCAGGGAGCGTTGCTTAGAGACGTATACATTCTGCCACGGCGTCAGAGCATGAAGCCAGGAGGCCGAACGCAAGAGAAGCCAAATTCCTCTGCAGAACTCTGCGGTTTTCTGCCGGGGGGATGCGATACGAAGCCAGAGGACCCGGCTTTAATCAGCTACCAGGCCCTGCTCTTATTTCTTTCCCGTAAATCCCGGATCTCTGCGTGATTAACAGCTCTCAGCGTCCACATGTGAGCTCAGAGTTTCTGTCTGCTGTGATTTCACTTTTCTTTGCATCTGCCTCCATATCGTCCTCCTATTCTTTCAACGGTCCCATTCGGCTATCGGGTTTTATCGGTTCCATGTGTTTGACGCCCACCAGGGGCCACCGGGGGACCACACCATCCTTGAAGAAACACCTTTCTGGAGCGTTCTTTGTGGGATCACACAGTCGGACCGCGTTCTACCTCCCACTGGTCCAGTGGATGACCTGAGACACCAGAATGGGAGGAATGGTGGTGCGCTGGTGGGAACCGCTGCTCAGCACTAGAAGGTTCCTGGTTCCATTCCAGCTGCACATGGAGTCTGCCTCGCCTGCGTGGGCTTTTTTCAGCTTTCCTCCCAACAGAAACACAGACAAACGGCCCCTGGTGTGTGTGAGCTGTCTCTGGACGTCGTGCTTGTCCTCCCTCGCTGCCTGCTGGGACAGCAGCTTCCCCATTTCATCCAAATTTACGGCATCAAATAACGATTTCAAACCAAATTGCTCGTAAAAAGAATCGTAACGTTAGTGAGAGTGGGAGGGGCTTATTCCTTCACCGTAGCCAATCCCGAGGGGCCAAACTGAGACCTCTGACCTCGTCTTTCTTTATTTACAGTATTTATGGGTAAAAACCCACGTGCACGTATGGAGATCTAAGCCTGACCGTTCCCATCGGTGTGCGCCTCACTTTTATGATCAGCGGGGCCATCAGGTCACGTCGGGCTGTATAAATTGGTGGCCGACGGAGCTGTTTTATAAATTGGCTTTTAAATTTTAAATAGTGGATCCATCAGCGCGTCTCAAGACGTTTGTCGCGCTCCGCTGCTGGACTCCGACGAGCGCCGCCCGCCGCCGGCGTGATTTATGCAGCGCTTAATCTGTCACAATCACGGGCGGGGAACGATGTTTTCAGCACCATCGCACGCCGTCCAGAGCGAGGATGGTGATTTAGCGCACGCCGGCCCGCCGCCGCTGTGAGGGGAGGAAAAACAAGTTTGAATCCCGCTCGCCGCGTCGCGGGTCAGTGAGGAAGGTGAAGGCCCTGGAGGAAGAGAAGGGGCTTCCCTGGATTTATTTATGTCCCAGGGGCTGTGGGGGGCTGGGGGGCTGGTTTCCAGCTTGCACTTGAACACGATGGATCAAACCAGCTGGAAAATAAACAGCAGTCGCAGGCGTGGAGCAGGTCCCTCCTTCAGGTCCGCACGCGTTCGAGAGCAGCAGCGCTCGGACGCATCGACTGAACTAAACAAGCAGCCGGATGAAAGCGCCGCCGTAATGAGCCGGCCAGACATAATGGATTGCTCGTTACCGCTGCCTAAGTGAGTCGTACTGGGATCCATTAAAGAGGCAGGTCTGACTTTCTCCTGCTGCTCAGGTTCAGGCTGAAAACGGGCGATTCGAGGTCCGAGCGCAGGAGCCGCGTCTCGGCTGGCAGCGAGGGCGTGGACGCGTTTTCGGGTTGTCAGGGCTGAAAAAGAAACGCCTCATTCGCCCCACTTGATGGATTTTCGTCAGAACTGAGAGCCGGACTGAGAAGGAGCTCATGAGCGTGACGCATTCCAGGACAAGCAGGGGTCACGCGTGATGGAGGAGTTGCGTTCAGGTGCTGGTGTTTGTAGTGAGCGTTGAGGGATGAGGTGATCAAGATGTCGGTCCCAGGTTCACCAGCTGCTCAGGACCAGTGAGGCTCACCTGGTTCTGCTTTACCCCGACCTTTGCTCTTCAGATCCAGCCTGACGTTTGCTGTCTGATGTTCTGTGTCGACGTTTTTTCTTTATTTTTTCATTTGACCTGTGTGAGTCTGAACATGGGACCTTTCGGAACCTAAGAGCCACTTTTCTCTTTAATGTTTATTGCTCCTCCAGAAATGACCTTGGTTTCCTGCTTTTCCTGGACTTGACAGTAAAAAGCTGTTAAAAAGGATTCTGTCATCTTGTCAAGGAGAATTTGATAAAGTTTTGCTGGCCTGACCCAACACAAAACTAATTTTACTGTAATTAATGAAAATCTCAGATGGTCGACCTTCGTTTTACGCACCTCCAGCCCGCTTTAAGTCGAGTGTCTGACTGTCTTGAAATGACCTTGACCTGTATTGAACAGATGTCAGCTGTTGTAAATATCCAAAGCTCCACGGCTGACGTGCTTTTGGACACATTCTCGGCTCGTTTTTCTCTGCACGCGACCTTCAGGACTCCTCCAAAAGGAGGACGTGATGCCTGCCGCCTGCCCAGGAAGCCTTTAAAACAATTAAAGTCCCTGGAAAGCATAAAAACACCGGCTGCCAAGAAGCGAAAAGGGAGATGAAAGGCGTAGTTTCCCTCCTTAGATTTAAACCCCTCAAATTAAATCAAGTAGCATCAGTGCGTGGTGGCTTGGGTGGGGGGTCCCTAATGGCAGGCTTGTCACACATTTATTTTATTAATCCTCCCTCCTCGCTCCAACTTCTACTGTAACTCTGACTCATCTGCTGCAGGAGAGGAGGAGCAGCGGGAGGAGAGCAGGAGTGGGGGAGGCGGTGGAGGCGAGTGAGTCACGACGCACCGCGGGAGCCATTTTTCACACAGCGGCGTCGGCCCTGAGAGCAGCTCGGCTCCGTCCGTGGAAATCCAGCAGCTTCATCTCAGGGCTGTTAGCTTGCTGATGCTGCTGTGGAGGATGAAAAGACACGAGCGGGGCGGAGGGGGGGCAGGGGGCGGCGGCGGCCCAAGGGCTGCTTCTGCATCTGTCCGCCACCTCTTCATTTCTCTAGATCCTATCAGGTTTGACACCAGAAGCACAGAAACTAGAAGATGAGGCTTCCATGAGCCCTTCTCCTGGGATCAGCCAGGGAGGAATTTAGCCGAGTTCTACGAGCCGGACGTAAATGTGCACGACGAGATGCAGATTGCGCACGCTGCCACAGGAATCGTGTCTTCAATCACCGCTTCCATCGTTTAGCCGGAGGAGTTCCCTCCGCTTTGAACGCTGGTGAGATCTGCGGCGCGTCTCCGCCAGTGGAAGGTCTCACATCTGTGTCTCCGTGTGAACGATGTTCTTGTAGAACAACGGTGGGAGGGCCGTGGCGCCTGCTCTTCAGAAGCGCTCGGTGGGCTGGCGGAGAGGCGTTCTCGTACCTCCGTCCTTGTGTTTCGTGGAATGAAACCTCCATATGTCTTCACTCTCTACAGCTTCTCAGATTCTTCTGTCCTTTGATCAAGCTGTCAGGATCAATCTTGCCCACTTCGATCAGATAATTTGAGAACAATCACAGCAAAGCCGGATTCGGGCTTGTTTACTGTCCCGTTTGCGTAGCCCTGGGATGCTTACGCAGCCGTCCTCCTCTCTCCGGACTGTTTGATGCTCTCCTCTGAAATGTGCGGACCAGATGCTCCAAGCAGCCCCCAGTTTTGCAGATCCCAGTCTTGGCTTACGCCAGGTGCTGCATTCCCCACGAGGAGCCCTGGGGCAGATTCATCTCTGTGGAAAAGTGCAGCCGGACGTCCAGCGCCGCGGCTCTCGCTGGAGGGACAGCCATGCCACCAAAGGCTTCCTCTGAACTCATCCACCCTGAGCGCCACATCCTCCCCCATCATCCAGCTCCCCCTGGCCGCGCCTGGGCCACCTCCCTCCCTTTAATCTCAGGTACAGATACAGGGCTTTTAACGGGCTTCTGATGCTTCCTGTGATGGCCTCTGCCCCTCCGCCAGCCGAAGCTCGCCCTGCGAGGTGGATCTGTGAGGCTGGGCTGCAAATGAGAGTGAGGGTCCATCTCCATTCGCCTCATGCACTCACGTCCAGTCACAGCCTGCGAGCTCAGAGCTCAGAGGACAAAACCCTGCGGATGCGCCAGCATGCGTCCATCCCTGTCAACGTCTGAGCCTGTTTCTGCCAGCAGAGATCTCTGTGCAGGACCTCGGCTTGGTGTGTGGTGCACGAACAGCCCAGAGAGCCTTTCTCCCGTCTGCCTTAACAAGCAGACGTCTGAGGAAACTAGTTCTCCAGACAGACCTGGAACCTTCAGAACGTCCCCTGGACCTGAAAGGAACAGTCGGCCAGGTTGGAGGATACTAGAAGATCGCCTGCAAAAGGCCAGTGGTTGCTTTTCCAAGGTGTGGAATCTGCCGCCCAGCAGAGGCTGTATCTGTGCAGCTCAGCCTCGTTTTCCCACAGTTCCACGCCCGCTCGGAGTTTTATGCCTGGAAATTCATCTGAGACTTATTCTTTCAAAGACGGATGACTTCAGTGCCCCCAAGAAGCACATATGGAGAAGATCAGGTGATGGTGTTGGAGCAGCAGAGTCCAGAGGGAGGAGGTCAGGGTGAACCCAGGAGACAAGAAATAAATCAGAGCTGAGCACAAATGCAGCCGCTGCTCCCGACCGGGACCAGCTTCCCGCAAATTCAAGCAAATGTTTGCAAAAGAAACATCAGATGTCGAAGATGAACCTTTTCAGAGTCCATCGTTAACGGTTTTATGCTTCGTGCATCCAAAAGAGAAACGTGTCGAACGAGATGACTTCAAAGGTCTGTCTCCCCCTTGTAGTCCTTTCACAGCCGAAAATGCCCCATTTGTGGTTCTGGATCAGCGATTTATGAACCTCACCAAGAAACTTTCCGTTATGAGCTTTCCAAAGTAGGGAAGAGTAATCCGCAGCTGATCTTCGTCATCTGGGATCAATGTGGCCCAGCTTAGATGACCTCTGTCACTCTGACCCCTGTGAAAAACTCAACTGCAGCCGTCAAACGCCCCAACGTGGGTTTTATTTCACAAGTTAGCCGATGGAGCGAAAGCGTGAGCTCAGGTACGCCTTTATATTGACAGCAGGTGGAGGTCCTCTCCTAACTGGGAGCTGTGGGACAGGACGGGACGGTGGTGGGGGAGGTGTTAACGTAATAAAACATGCAAGGGAAAACATCCCGGGAAGTCAGAGTTTAGTGTGAAACCAATCCCGGCGGAGGCCTGGTGAGGTCCACCTGATCACATGCAGATGTTTCCTGACGTCATCAGCTTCGGCTCGGAGACGCGTCTGAGAGGCGAGATGGGCGAACCCAGCAAACGTAAACACGGCATTAGCGAACACGGCCCCACGCTGATCTCCGCCGTCTCAGTGGGAACGTTCATGAGCGCCTTCAGATCTTTAACAGTTATTTCAGGCAGAAACGACAAGCGAAAACTTTCTGAAAACGTCCTGTTTCCAATTTCCGGCTAAACGCTGTTTTCTCCCGACTCTGCTCTGATTGGCCGCTGCAGCGGGGCTGGAACACGTGGACTCGGGGGTGAAGGTTGTCGGCCCTACGAGCCAGACCAGGACAAAGTGGATCAAGATGAGATGATCCAAACAAACTTTATCTCTGTGTTTATTTTCTTGAAACATCGGCCTCCTGTTAAAAACAAACCAGCTCTAGACTGCCACCTGCTGGTGCGGGGGAGCTGCTCCGAGCTCAGGGGTCGGGTTCTGGCTTCTGGACCGTAGTTAAATCAAGTTAAACCTAACTCCGAGCAAACCTTTCCATCTTACATCTGGTCCCGTCCTGCATGTTCCTTCAGCCATTACCCATTTCCTGAGCGACTTTTTCAGATTTTTTTTTTACAGAGCTACATTTTACTCTGGGATTTTTGTGACGGGGTTAGCTCGTTACATCACTGGAAAACGAGAGTTGTGGGAATGACTGCGGTCTGCCAGCAGCGTGTAAACCCTCCCCAGCTCCGCCTGGTCTGGAACTAAACCAGGACTCAACCCGGCCCGTGTTTGCGCTTCTCAAAACAAAAGTTCACATTATTTTGTGTCAACAAATCATTGTTTATGGAATGGGAGGAGTCGGAAGCCAACTGTAGCGTTTAGGGGCTCACTGGTTCGGATTTGTGGAACTTTGCTCTTAATCGCCTCTCTGGGCTCTTTATTGAGTTTTTGGCTAAAAGCGTCTGTGGGAAAGTCTCCTGTTACTATCTGTCCATCAGTCTGTGGATGGCACAGAGTAATCGCTCTGATCGGATCCAAAGCAGCTCCGCTGCCGCCGCTCCGACCTTTGACCTCTGGGGTCTGAACAAACATCCGCGGTTCCCCCAGAAGACGTGGGACCTTTACAGGACCAGAGGTTTCCAGCCAGTTTGTCCTGTGATGGTTGTTAATTGGGCAGAAGATCTCCAGCAAAGCTGATGAAACGCGGGTTGTTTTCGGTGGCGGAGATCCTGACGGCTGAGATCGTTCCCACATTTACAAACATTGTTGCTGCCGTCCCACAACGACTGTTTTCCCGTCAACTCGACGGTCTCCGCAGCCGTGAGACAACAGAACGGCTAATGAGAACCAGCAGGAGCGCGGCCGAGCCCGGCTGTAATCACCGCGCGAGCCTTGCCTCCTGATTCCATAAACACAAGCGTGGGTGGGGGAAACGCGTGCACGCCGTAAACACGCACAGCAAGATGTCTGACAGTGTTGGTGACTGCAGAGCCGGGAGATGTTCCTGGACGGCGCCCCGGTTCGGAGCGCACGTCTGTGTTAGACTGTGGGAAAGAGGGAATCCCCAGATTTACGCTCACACGAAATGAGAAGCTCTCCGGTGTTTCCGCACACGCGTGTGCCGCCGCTGACCTCTGACAGAGCGGAATCTTCATCATCTTCGTGACTGAATAACATCTATCATGGCTGGTTTGATGTCCACACGGTCCTTTATGTCCATGCTTTCTGTATTTAATCAAGTTTGCTTTGATGTTTGGATCATAAAAATCAAAGGGAATGGAAATGTTGGTGATGATGATGCAGAAATAATCTGGATTTGGTCTTTAACAGGTTTCTGATGGTATTTTTACAGACGCCTGGAGGTTGAGTGGTGATGTCAGAGCGGTTGTGGAGCCATTAACCAGGTGTGTGTGTGTGTGTGTGTGTGTGTGTGTGTGTGTGTGTTGGGGGGGTACCTGTCATCTGATCTCCACAGTCTTTAATGGTTTCTTTCTTCCATCGGTGCCCAGAGAGATTCTTTTTTTTTGGTTCTTCTCCCATGTCCTCCATGTTTCGTTATTCGCCGTCCTGCTGTCAGGACCCAGCTCGTCTCCGGGCTGTGGTGCTGTTTAAACCCCCCCAGCACCGACATGTGGGAAGCATCAACCTTCTCCGACTCGCCACTTCCTTCCTTCCTCGGCATTTTCTCAGCCGTGGTGGAACGAAAGCGTGCATCCCTCCGTGCCCTCGCCCATTAGAAAGGTGACCTCGGTTCATTAATGGGGGGCCTGCGGACCTGAGGAGGGTCTGGATTACCAGCATGGGCAGGAGCTCTACCTGTATTTGTTCTGGAGCTTCATCAGGAAGGAAGGGCTCAGCGCTAATGGCTTGTTTACACGGCTGGAAAAGAGCTGATTTTGTTTTCGTGATTCGTGTAATTGGCCCCGAAACCAATCAATCAAAGTATCCATCAGCGGGTTGGGCTTGAGTAAACACATTAATCCTTTAAGATTTCAGTTCTCCTGATGAAGTAAAAGGCCAGAAACCACAGGGGGAGGTGGTGGTGGTGGTGGTGGTGGGGGGCGTGATCAGCAAACACGCTAATTAGCAGGATGAGTAGCGGGAGCATCGTTAAAGGAGGCGACAAGGAGGAGCAAACTGTTGCTCAGCTTTCATGAAGAGCGCAGAAGCGAGGCTGACCTATCGGGCTGAGGCGAGCGCTGCGCCTGGGCGGCTGTCGGCGCTGCGCGCTGGCGGCTGTTGGCGCTGCGCGTTGGCGGCTGTTGGCGCTGCGCGTTGGCGGCTGTTGGCGGCTGTTGGCGCTGCGCGCTGGCGCTCAGTCAGGCCGCAGAGCCGCAGGCTGGTCTGCGGAGCTTCACTCATCTCTGCTCCACTTACGCTGAAAAGACGTCTGAGGAGACGCGGCGCCGCAGTCCTGTAACCACACTGAGGCTGGCGGAGCTTACACACACACACACGCACACACATACACACACCTGATGGCTTTCTCAGAGCAGACCCCCCCTCCTCCCCCGGCTGGTTCAGGCTCGTATCGTTTTAAAATGAAACATAAAACAACATCTGTCCAGCTGCCCAGTGAAGCTCTGCTCCATCGCTGGAGCGCCGCCGCTGCGGCGCTGCTCACTGACGCTGCTTCCTCTTCCTGTCATACTTCTGTTGAGGAAATCTGTAAATATTTGAGCATTGACACAAAAGCTCCTTTCACACAGGACCTGGACCGGTTTGCAGCTCTGTTTGCAGCTGTGTTAACTGCTGCCAGAGTCGGCGTGGCAGGAGGATCTGATGAGGCAAGCGTCAACCACAGGAGGACGAGGAGGAGGAGGAGGAGGGGGTCGGAAATAGCTAGCAGCCGTTAGCAGCTAACCCGAACAAGAGCAGCATCAGGGGAAACATCTGGAGGAAAGAAAATGCTTCGCTAAACATCACACCCAAACTGGATGTTGCTGCTCTTGGTGACCACTGTGTGTGTGTGTGTGTGTGTGTGTGTGTGTGTGTGTGTGTGTGTGTGTGTGTGAATGAACGATGCATTTATTCAGTACGAGCATCAAAGGAGCAGAGGTGAGCGGCAGTCTTCATGTCCTTGACTTTACAGCTTTATTTACAGCTGTAACTCATCCTGTACGGCTGTGGGGGGGGTGGGGGGCGCTTGTCCTCGACGCCCGCTCATGTGACCATCCGTCCTGCCTCCCCCCCCCTCCCCGCCAAGCGCCCTCCTCATGCTCCACTGCAGGGCCAACAGTTCAACTGTCTTTGACATCAAGAGACATCAGGTAGGATTAAACACACACGCACACACACACACACACACACGCTCCAGTCCAAATAACTCCTCTCTGATGCTCAGCATCTGTTTCCCGCCTCGGTTCTGAACAGGATACGCTGTTATTAGACTTTATTTTACTGGCTTTTTACTGACCTCACATCAAACCAGCTCATGAATTAAAGTGCTTCCCTCCAGATCACACAAACACTTAAAAACCCTTAAAAATGGACCCCATTAAAAGAGGCCGGATCGAAAACGACGTCCTCGGGCCTGTCAGCGGGGAAGCGATGACGCTAAACAAGTCACACAGGTGATCTGTTACTGAGAATAAAAACACGCTTCGATGCCGGAATCCACGTTTTAATCCTTCCAATAGAAGCGGAGCGGCTTTGTCCAGCCACGTTCATGGGCTAAATCAGAAAATTAGCTTTGTAACCGCAGGTCTGTGGAGCCTGGCGTTTGTTTTGGATGTTTGAGGAGCATTTGAGCCGCTGTTGTCACACATTTTTGGGGATTTTGGAGGTGAAAACGAGAGTAAAATCAGAAGGAAACAGAAACCAGGGGTATTGGTCGCCAGAGCTTTTTCTGATGTAGCCTAGCATAAACTAAAGTAAACCCTCTCAAACACTGAGGGCTGAAAGCAGTAAAGTTTCCACTGCGGAGGAAGCCGACACTTGAGAGCCTTCAGCAGTTTGAACTCTCCTGACTCGAACCATTGAATTTTACATCCTTTAGATCGCTACAAAAGCAGCGAGCTTTTATCTCCGGGCTTGTTTGAATGTGTGAAAGGCTGCAGGTTGGCGGGAAGTAAACCTGCCACAGGTCCTGTCCTGACCTTTGACCCGCAGCGGCGGTTCCGTAACCAATCCTGCTTAGAGGATATCGACCCTGCGTCGGGGCCGGCGCTCTCCTCCCCCTGAACGCTATCGATCTCATTCTTTTAAGTGTTACCATAAATTCCCTCCCCATTAGTTTAAACTAGACAGCGTTTGGTGCACCTCATGATTCATCCAGACAGGCCCGAACAGAGAGAGTCCGGCCTCTTACATTAGCCCCCCCATCCCCTCTGTCTCTCTGTTTAAGTGTTGTGCTTCCTGGATTCCGGCGGTACAAAGTGCTTCGACGGGGGGAGATTGAATTCGCCCTTAATCTGGTTTGGCTGCTCTTCATCTGCGTGCTGGCCCAGGTGCAAGTGTGGCCGCTGTTGTTTGAGATGCTCTGAATGTTCTTCTGAACCTTCTGCATCCTGCTGAGGAGCCGCAGCTCTGACAGGAACCCTCCGAGTCAGACACACACCAACACACACCAACACACACTGTTTGTCGGAGCTCACCTTAAAGCCTTTTCCATGGTTCCAGTTTCATCTGCTCGCCTCCTGCTCCGCCCTCTCCAGTGAAACCTTGACGAATGGATCTACGTGATCAAAGATTCCCCAGGTGAGCGCACGTGAAGGTGAGAACGTGGGTCCGGAACCAGAAACAATCCCCCAAGAGTCTTTTGAAACCACTCAGAGGGTGACACTCCACGCTACCTTAAAGCTAAATCACGTTATTACGTTCCTGCATGTTTGCACGTAAACATGCGACTGATCAAAGTGGGGGTTTAATCAGCCCCTTGGCTGCGCCCACCTCTACACCAGCCGGCTAATTAATCCCCCAGGGGAGCCGGGAACCATCCGGCAGCCCATAACTCCTGCAGGAGGAGCCGATAGAGACCAGAACAGACCATCCATCATCCATCAGCTCGCTTTTCTGCTCTTACCCATAAACATCCACTGACGCCTCGAGAGCGGAACGCATGAAGCCTTGTTTGGGAGCTGCTTTAAACCACTTAATTTAATGTCAAATAAAAGCAAATCTGGTCTTCATGCATGTTTACAACCTGTTCACCAGCTGGAACAGCTGACTCAGACACTCTCGCTCTGACCTGCAGGTACCTGACCTCCAGGCGAGCCTTGTTAACCTGCAAACCCTGGAAAAGACCTTAAATGTGATGGAAAATGATGCTTTTCAAACCTTGTACTACCGCAGTGACCCAGTGGTGACCTCCCAGTCTGACCTGGGCTGTCGGGGTCAGGGTCAGGGTCGGGCTCGGGGTTAACCTCGTCGTGTGAAGACTCAACATCTACAGTTGAGGATAACGAGACAAGAGTCTGTCTCGCTGGGCGCTGACGTGAGATTTGCGTCTCGCTGCCATCTGATCCGGGAATTAAATGTCAGCGGGGATCTGATCCAGCGGAGCTGCTGCTGTTGAGGGATGAGGGAGAGAGAGGGAGCAGAGAGGGAGCTGGAGGAGTTAGCATGCTAATGTTGGACACTGTAGCTGTTAGCGCTACAAGAATCTGACGTTTTGAAGGTCCCATCGACGGTTCGTTTGTTCTGGTGTTTCCGGGGAGGTAAACATCTGGCGGGATTTAAACCAGCCTGGCTGGTTTTTAAAGGTTAACCAGGAAAACGTGCTCCTGGGAACGACAGCGTCGTCACGTTCCATTAAAACGGAGATTAAAGATTACATTTTCTTTATTTTCAGCACCTCTGTCACCTGAATGGTTCATCTGGGTCAGGAGACTGGTGGTGCGTCATAAAAGAGCAGCTGCCCCACACACACACACACACACACACACACACACACATTTCCATTAACCAGAGCACTGTGTGATTTCATTACGTCGGCCTTAATTGTGTTGGCAGCATCTCAACATGCGCTGGCAGAGGCGGTGGCACGAGCGCGGCTGCGGGACAGGATGGTGGTGCAGGCCAGAGGGGCTGCAGACCTTTTGAAAAGCTTTTCTGCTCCACGCCCCCGGCCTCCTCTGAGAGGAGGACAATAATCTGTGTTTGCTGCCTTCTGCATCCCTGCAGGCGGCGCTAAAGAGACTAGAAGCTAACGTCCACGACAGACAACGCGTAAGATGAATTCTGGGGTCACCGGCTGTGAAATGCATCCTTGAGAAGAATCGTTCCCCCCCGGGAGGAAAGTGGAGGTAATTCTGGACACCTGACGTAGTTTCTCTGCTTTCTGCTCCGAGTGGAGGCGAAACATCTGCCCTGACTTCTCGTCCGGACTGTTTTTGTTGCAGGACCTCGTTCCCGGCTGCTTATTTGAGCCTCGCGGGGTCGCGACCTCTGTGTCTGCGGCTCCAGTCACATCTGTCTCCTGGCAGGTTTCGCTAACGTGGTATTTTTGTCATCACCAGTGTGAGTTTAGATGGAAAGTTAGACATTTTATGGCTAACATACATGTGAAGGATGCTAACAAGCACTCTTCCTTCCAGTCATATGGGCAGGCGTTGTAGCAGCTGGAAGTATTTTGACGCGACTGATTGTAACATCTGTACGGGACATGTTAAACACATGCTAATACCCTGGTAAATGTCATAGTAGCATGTTAGTGTTAGCATGTAAAGAGGAGAACCTGTAAATAAAAGCTAATGTGGCTCCGAGGCATCAAAACATTCAAAAGCGCTGAACTCCTCTGAGCATTTGCCGGCACCTGGGAGGCATTAAAGGAGGAGAAACAGGTGGGACAGATCAGAAAGGCAGAATGACAGAGAGCCCAGTGAGGAGACGAGCAAGAGACGGATGGAATTCCTCAAAAAACCGAATAAATGAAAATGATCTGGGGGGAAAAAAAAACCAGATGTGCCGTATTTTCCCCTGTCAGCTCATCAACAATGAACGCGTCTTTGGTCAGTGATGGTGGCTTCAAAACTGTTCTCAGGTCTGCAGGAAAAGAAGAATTCAGCCCCAAACCGCTAGAAAATCACCAGTTTGGTGGCTAGCTTTGAATGCTAAGGCAAACGGGCTAAAGGTTTTCTTCAGCTCAGGTTGGAAGCTGTTTTATTTAAACTGGATCCAGTGGTTGGGTGTAATTGTGAAAGGTGTGTGTGTGTGTGTGTGTGTGTGTGTGTGTGTGTGTGTTATTACTTCATGGATTTCACCTGCAGGTGTCTCAACTGTTTGTTTTATTTCATTTCTTTATATTTTTTTGTTCCTGTTAAGGTGGTAAACGCTTGGCTGTTGCCAGGGAGACCAGACTTTCCTCTGAGCTGACTCAGGGATGGCGAAGTTCCACCAGAAGATCTTTAAGCAGGAAAGAGCCAGAGTTTGTCCTCCCCAAGGCCGGCGTGTTTGCTCTGTGAACCGTCGACCGCGATGACTGCCGCCGAGGCGCCAACCTTTCAACAGCAGAATGTGGCGACCACCTGCGCCGCTGCGGCCGCTGCGCAGGTCGATCGCCCCTCTCTCGCTTCGTCCTGACCATAAATCCTGCAACACCTTTTCCTGGGTTCTAATCAAACGTCTTCATGGTCCAAACGATCGACCGTTGGTGAGATAACCAGCTGTAACCTCCTTCACTTTCGCCGTCTCTCAGCTCCATCAGGCGTCCAGACGCTCCCATTAATGCACTTCCTGCGGGGACGGCGAGCCAGCCAACGCTGCATTTGTGATGGACTGTCCTCTCCTGGACGGCCCCGCAGCGGTGAACCCTTTGTTTCTGGCCCCCCACCAACACGGTGCATTAACTCTTCTTTCAGCAGATGCACTCGTGGATGACTCGCATCATCTTTCGCGGCGGCGGTAACTCAGTGTCAAGCCTTCGCTGCATTAAGGCCAAGCGTCTCCGGGCACATTTAAGAGCAGACGCTAACATTTTGTTCTGATCTAAATGTGGTGCATTAGCGGTGCATTACGCCGAGCGCGTGGCTGTAGCTAGCTCTGAATGTGTCGGATGGCTGGTGAATCCTTGAGCCTCAACCAGCATCCTGCAAGATAAAGAAAATCAAAGTGATTTTCTACTAAAATACCATATTTCTCCTCAGTCAAGTGCAGTGCAAATTCAACAGGATGAGGAAATCTAGGTCATCATAGTGCCCCCGGTGGACACTTCCTGTAACTGTTTTTCATTGGTCCGTCCTGGCGGAATCTAGAGTTTTTCTTTAAAACACGTTTCTGACTGTTGATGTTTGCAACATGAAACTTCTAGAACTTGAGAAGAACAATACGGGGCCGAGGCTGGAGCCCTGAGGAACTGTCTGTGACTTTAATGACTTTGCCTGTGGTGAAGGTGAGCTCGTGTCCGCAGCTCCGTGCAGGCCCGGCTGTAATTACTGGCTAATTATTTTACAGAATCGGTTCATTATGACCTTGATGACTTTATTTGACATAAATTTCCGCCGCCCCTGATGTTGTTGTGGGTTCCAGACTCTATGGCAATCACGCCAGTGCCATAAAGCTAACAAGTGCTCATTTGGTTTCTCTCCTCGCAGCACTTAGAGCAATAATGCAGTTTTAATGACTCTGCGAGTGCAGCTTAACTGTATCTGTGTCGGGCTCTGAACAGGACCTCTGGGTGTTTTACTGCAGGAAAAGGAGCGCTTCCATACGGCCTCCCACGTGCGCTAATGAGAGCCATGCGGGTGCCTGTCCTGGTGGCGGGGGGGGGTCAAACCTCCGTGTTTGACCCATGCGGGACACATCGCTGCAGATCTGTCCCCTCAGCTCAGCTCATCTGGGATCTGCAAATGTCCCTTTTTGGATTTTGTTAGAGGAAAACAAGAGGATCCTGGGAGATATTTCTGTGGTCCAACAGAGTTAATAAGACGTGCTCGTCAGCCGCCGTCCAGCTGAATCCGTCTCTGAAGGTTACAGTGAGGTGGGGGGTGGGGGTGGGGGTCAGTTCCACACCCTGATCAGAGAAGCTTCAGGAAAACATGGCGTGAAAGTGGAAGAGAACACAGACACATCCAGTGTGTTGATAAGCTCTCTGAAGGAAAAGCAGCAGTGTGGGGGCGAGTTGAAAGCCCCTCAGCAGACTCCCCCCCCACCCACCCCCTCCGGGCTGCTGATTGATGAGCACATCTGGGAGTTAACATGACACACTTTGTGTCAGCTCGTACTCGGCTGGATCCTTCTCCTCTGGACCTTTGAGCCAAGGCAGCAGTTAGAAATACTGTCAGAGACCCGTGTTGGGGGGGGGGGGGGGGGGGCGAGGTGTGTGTGTGTGTGTGAGTGTGTGTGTGTGTGTGGTGGGCGGGGGGGTTGGAGACTCGTTTCCTGTGAGGACACGGGTTTTCTCCTGTTCCAGGACGGAGCTCCTCTCCTCCTCCTGATGAAGCTGCAGCCTCTCTGACTTAATCACCACTTTCATCTGGTTGGGCGGAGTCAGCAGGCGGGAACGGCTCAGCGGAGAATTCTGGTGGCAACAGCGAACAAAGCGAAGTCACGACGCTGTGGAGAACAGCATCGCTCCTGCCGATAAAAGCCTCCGTGGTGGCGGTGTGGTTTCTCACAGGAGGGGTAATGACCCATTAGATGTGTCACGTCTATTAGATGATTACAAGTCAGCACAAATGCATGCTGGGAGATTTTCCTGCTGATAACGAGCTCTCAGTTACGGCTGACGGAGCCTTCAAACACCGGAAGGTCTGCAGGAAGCTCCTGCCGCCATCCTCGCCCCGTTGCCCCCTCAGAGGGGGTCTGCCGGCTCCTCCGCCTGTTGTTTGGTGCACGCCACAGCGAGGCGTGCTGCGTGGAGCTGCCGTGTCAGGCCCCCGAGGTGGAGGTGCTGCACCAGCAGCTCGCTGGTCCTCAGGCAGACGCTGTGATGACGGTGAGGCTGAGGAGCAGGTCCGAAACTAACTCTGGGTCATAAATCTGGTGGTGGCGGCGTGCAGCCTGCGCCCTCTGCTCGCCTTTCAAATGTCAACAAAAGCGAAAAGGTCACAGCAGTTTCTGAGAAGGTGCGTCTGAAGGTTTCCAGTCTTTTCATGAGATCCTGTTTTAAACAGAAACACCCACCAATGAACTCGCTGCACCATTAGCTTTAGCGTTAGCGTTCGGACCAAAGAAAGGCGTAAACGGAGCCAGAGGTCCGTCTCCAGGTGGCTTTGATTTATGGTTCTGACCCTCCATCGCCTTTGTTTCCAGCTGAAGCGTCTCACTGGTCTCGCAGCAACGAGTGCAGGGTGATTAATTGAGACGAGTCTGACCGCTGAGGGTCTGGGGTCGGCCGTGTTTGCCTTGCGGGCTGGTTAAAGTGAGACGCTGCAGGACGAGCTTCCCACAGCTGGTCGGCATCACGCGTCGCTCTCGTCGCCTCCAACATTCTAACCACCGCGCCCTCTGGTTCCCCTCGCCTTTCGGTGTGCAACGGAGCAATCGGGGACAGGGTGGTCCTCGCGCGTGGGACGAAGACAGATGGGAGAGGCCGGGGTGGAAGGGCTGATCCGCGCTAACTGCTGCAGCACCGGATGATCTGCTCATGTGTCCCACACATGATCCAGAGCTGATGATGGAGATCTCTATGTTGACTTTCTCCCACGTTTCTAGTGTGTGTGTGTGTGTGTGTGTGTGTGTGTGTGTGTGTGTGTGTGTGTAGTTGAAATGCAAAAAGATGCGTTTATATTGGGTGTAAACAAGCGCAGCTTCCAAAAGTTTCCTGAACCCTGCAGGTTAGTTCCTGGGTCCTTCAGGGAGTAAAACCAGCTAAAATCTGCTCCTGCTTTCTATTGTCATTGATTTTAACCAGAATTAGAGTGTTTGTGAGGTCAGCTTTGTGTATTTTATCACTTCGGTAGGTTTTAAACGGTGATTCTGCTTCAGCAGCCGCCTCTGCTTCCTTCTCGTGCTCCATCTTTCCTCTTCATTGAGAGCGACTTGATTAGTCCTGACAGATGGAAAGCACAGTTTGATCGGTGTCTCCACATAAGTGCTCCCTGCTGATGGAGTTAAAGTTCTGCTCTCTGTCGGCCTCGTCTCCCCGCTGATCTGCATCAGTCAAACTTTTTGTTCGGTTTTGTATTTCAACGTGAAATTCGAGAGCTGGAAAGTTGGATCCAGAGAGCGCCGCCGCGTCAGGCTAGCGCTGTTAGCGTAACTCTAAAATAGCCTCGGGAAGAGACAAATAAATGCAACATCTGTGTTTATTCTGTTACAGATACTCATCAGCATACTTTTGTTCGTCTAAACACTTTACAGTCTACCGTTGCCTCATGAATCAGCGCTAAGAAATTCACATTTACACAACGCGGTTTACATTAGTCGGTAAGTACAGGTGACCCTGGTGTCCAGTCTCTGCGCAGAAGAGCCGATTTCAAAGTCTGAGTCCGGCTTCCTCAGATGCTACGTGACGTGTTAGTCGCCTGTTAGCAAAATATACCCGTCCATTGGCGTCTTAGTGGCGCCAGCTTCTGAAGACCGTTCGCTAAATTAACTTCAAAATGTAAAAAAAAAAAACACACAAAAGACGAGGAAACAATCGTAGACGGCTACATGAACATTGAAGCAGCTGACGCTGTACACAGGCACTTGAACTGCTGAACACTTGGAGTCAAATCACGTCTAATAAGTGCTGAACGTCAGTGGGATCTGAACCAGTGGAACCAGTGGGATAAAAACCAACAACCAAACGCAGATGTCTGCACTGTTGCTGATGATGTGTGTGTGTAGATGTGGGTGGAGCGAGGGGACGCTTCAATGGAAGCTCCGTGGCGAGGACCGGGATGAATCACACCAGCTGTGTGTGTGTGTGTGTGTGTGTGTGTGTGTGTGTGTGTGTGTCTGACACCTGTGACTTGCGGCCTTTTATTTTTTTAACCCTGCAGGGTGAATCACGAGCGGACAGAGGAGGACAGTGTAACCATCCTGCCGCTGTTGGCGACCATGTGACCCACTCGTGCGGCGTGGTGCAAGATGGAGTGACTCATCTGTCGGCCTATCATCTGTCTGTTATTTCTTTCTCTTTTGTGTCTTGCTTCCAGAACCCGCCCTTGGTCCTGGTTCCCGTCATTTCCGGGTCCTTCCAGCGAGGTCGCGCTCAGACTTCGGCGCTCCGCCATCCCGCTGTCCCTGCTGTAAATGCTTTTATATCACCATGGCGATTGAGGGAAGAGCCACGTGGGCGAGACGAGGCTGAACCCCGGAGGTAGTTACCACCTGTCTGCCGGCACATGATGGAGCCTGGTGCACGCCGACGGCTGAGCGGCTCTGCTAACCGGGTCACTGACGACGCCCCCTTTTTGCCACCCGCAAAATGAAAAGTGAAGTTACACCACGAGTGTGAAAGGGCTGAAACCGAAGCCATCCAGAAACCGGTTCCACCTGCATCGCTGCCACGGCGACGCGGGCGTTTTACGAGACAACATGCTACCAAATGCTAAAAGTACTAAAGAAGAAGAAACTTGATATGGATCTGGGGGGTGAGTCACTGTTTCTGGACATGGGGGGGTATCGGTCCTGGAAAGCGCCCCCGCCCGTTCACCTGTGAGGCACCTAAGGATGGCCGGGGGTTAGCGGGGAAACAGTTAGTCGTCTGATGGATAAATGCTAGGATAATAGAAGAAGCGCTGGAATATGCGAGAGCACGTAGCTCCAGTCCCCCTGGGGGCGATGGTGGGGGTCGAGTCCACGCGTACCGGTCCAGAGGTGTTCCACAAGTCTGAAGCCACCTCGCCAGTTTTTCAGTTCCAGCGCGAGTCCCCCGACCTTTGCCCCCTGTCTTCGGCTCCGACTCCTCCTCTTCCTTACGCTTCAGGCGGCGGTGTGTCGGGAGGGGGGCCGCCGTCCACCCGCACCACTGCAGAGAGAAAGGGAAGCGCGTCAGGCACCGCAGGGGGTCACAGGTGACGTTCCAGTCACGTCTTGCTAAGGAAAACCTGCACTTTGCATGGAGGAAAAGTCTGATAATCCCTCCGTTTCCCACAGGGGGGGCGGCGGCGCCCCCCCCGCCCAGCCGAACCCGTTAAACGGCGTCATTGTGGGGATGAAGATGGGAGACAAACGCGCTGTTTTCCCATAAACCTCTTAACCTGCTGTCAATTGAGAGGCTCCGTGGAGATGGCTCAAGAATGCAGGGGCTCTGGGGAGAGGAGCCCGGAGCCCAGTGGGTGTGTGGAGAGCACTGCAACCAGGAGGGTGAGGAGGCCGGGGGAGCCCACGCTGGCCCCCCTCTAGAATCAGGACCCTTCAGAGCAACCACAACCCCTCAGGATTGTTGGACCAAATTGTTATGAGGAGCTAGAAATCCGCTTCTTTATCTTTCTTCGGCTCGTTTAGTTTTAATCTGTGGGCAGATGTAGAGGCTGGGGCTCCGGCTGGGCCCCGACCAGCTTTCCCGCAGGAAGCCCTCCGAATGTTATCTGTCCAAACACGTTTTGTTTAAAAGGCTCCTATGGTTTGTTTTGACAGGAGCCCCCCCCCCCCAAGCAGGATTATGGTGGCGTTTATTGGACATATTCTCACCCTTTCACGCATGTTAACAGGCCCCACTTCTGCTCGGGGGGGCAGAGACCCCCGGCACGGGAGCTTTCACTGCCTCCTTTAAAGGCTTCCGTGCCAGCAGATCGTACTGTGACGCCAGTTAGCAGCTGCTAAACGCTAACGCTGGATCAGATTTTGAAAGGCGACCGATCGGGCCTGGAGCCCGTCTCATAACACCTGCTAATGAGCCAATCAGCCACAGAGTTAATGGTGCAGCGACCCTCCGGAGGAGCCAATCAGGAGGCGTTGTGCGGAAAGAAATTCCTTCTTTTCTTCAGTGCGTGGCCGTTTTGCCTTCCTCCAGTCGGAAGAGTGGGAGAAAAACGGACCGCCGGGGCTCAAACCAAACAAGAAAACCCAAATGAGATTGTCCCAAGCCTCATTAGGATGTAATGGGTACTGCAGAACAGACACGGCAGTGGGGGGAGGGGAGGGGCGGGGGTCGTATCAGCCTTTTGCCCTGCCTCTGCAACTAGATCGTATTTTTCATCTGTCTCATAAGGTCATTCAAGAAAAAGTCATTTTTGAATGTTATGTCCGACGTTAACTGTCATGTGACGTGTCTGCCACTAGGGGGCTCACTGTCGCGATAGCAGCAACAGTTGGAGGATGTGGTGATGTTTCCGGGACATCCAAAGTGAATCTGATGAACTGCTAGCAGGTAAAGTTTGCGTTCTTTCATTACAAATACTTCCTGGAAACAAGGGCGTGCACTGACCGATCTGTTCCTGGGCGTGTGGCTGCAGGGGCGGGGCCTGGACGTCGGCCTGGGCCTGCTGCTGTTGCTGCTGCTGTTCCTGCAGGCTCTGGGTGTCCACAGAGATCCCACTGTCGCTGTGCAGCTTCTCTCCCTCTGGCGTCACCATCTGGTTGTTTGTAGCCGCGCGGTTGCTAGCCGCCTGCTTGTTCTGTTTGCAGCTGTTCCACCTGTGGAATAGACATTCTATAAATCAGACAGTCTGCGTGGATTTGGGTTGAACAGTCGTGCAAATTACTTCTGAAGCCACGCCCACTTGTGTGAAGGAAAGACATTAACTTCCCACTGATTCTGACAGTATTATACATGTTCATTTTCAGTTATTAGCCTAATAGCGCAGTTAGCGCAAAGGTGTTGCCACGACTGTTAAAAGGTTTTCTCCCGTTAAGTGTATTTTAGCCGAGGCTGCCGTGCATGTGCGAATCTGTGGTTTTAGCACTTTTTCTGCGTGACTTTTTGATATAAAAACCTGATGTAACAATGGGAATATTCCTTGGGAAAGCTGCGTTAAAACCTCTTTTCGACTATAGCGTCCCTATTTCAGCCTGAGGCAACGTCTGGCACCGACACCAGAACATCGCGGTTCTCTCTCTGTCCCGGATTATGTTGTTGTTGAAGTGCAAAACCTAATTGTGCTAATGTTTTTAACCACAGAAGAGCAGCCTCTCCCTCTGCTCTTCCTACTGACCTCTTAAAAACGAGGTATGCCACCACACCCACAACCACAGCGGCCAGGATGGAGCAGCAAATGGCGATGAGGATGAGGTAGTGGGGAGAGCTGGACGGGGTCACTTCCCCTCCCGGCAACGGGCTCTCAGAGGTGTCCGGGAGGAAGTAGTTTGTGGAGGAGGGCGGAGACAAGCCCATGTCGGTGGTGGGGATGATGTATGTCGGGAGGAGAGGATCTGAAGAGAGAAAGGGAGAGGAAAACGTGCACTTTAGCATCTGTGTTAACAGGCACCAATTCAAATGTGTTTGTGTGTGAGAGAGAGAGAGATAAATGTAATGTCATCAAAAATGTATGAGTAAAAGATAAATTACCCAACAAACGCAACGCAAGCAAGTAATTTGCTACATATTCCCAACTGGTGTGTGAGCTAAGATCGTTAGCGGTGGGTGGTTTCTCTCTATTCTAGGTCTGCAGAAGCAGGAGTATCAAAAATGTTGTTATATCCCATTAATTACACTGGTTTTGGCCAGTCAGCACAGTCCCTCTGACAGTCGTAGCGGTTTCGTTTTGCTAACGGCCCATCGTTAGCCCCCTCCTAGCCTCTGGGCTCCAGGCTTGCGTTCCACCTGTAGCTGTGGAGATATTTCGGGATCCCCATTCGTCCGCGGATTTGGGCCACTGAGCAGAAATCCATCACGGCGGGACATTCCCACAACCCTGGAGGCTGGTGTGATTGAGTCCAGACGTGCGGCAGCTGCTTTTGAAGGACGGATGGGTCCCGGCTGAGTCCCTGTTAGCATAAAAGCAGTTTTCATCAGCGAGGCAGGTGTGTGGGGGAGGGGCGGCGAGGTCTCTGCCACCGAGCAGCCACCCGGCACCAGGCCTGGTCCGACGTGCGCGTGACGAGGTCATCACTCTGAGTTTAGCCGCTGGATCCAGGAAAGCGGATCGCTACCGGACGGGTCTGGTCTTCATCAGGGCAGAGCCTGCAGAGGAGACTCATTTCCATTAATTAATCCTCCTCCTTTGTGGGCGCCATTAATGGTCCCTGCGCTGGGATGGACCCAACACAGTCCAGACATCAGCGCTGTCAAATTATCCTCCAGGCCCCGTCTGTAAATCTGCATCGCTTCTGCCAGATGAAAAGCTGACAGCGTTGCTCTCTCACGGTGTTTTCCGCGCCGCGATACGGTCCAGCTGGCCGAGAGAGGGCCTGTCCGGAGAACACAGAGATGCTGCTCTGCTAATTCCCAGCAGAAGCCCGAGCTGCTCCTCGTTATCTTGGGAAGATTAACCCCTCAGACGACCTTCAAGGCCAGAGTGAGAGGCTCCGCCCACTTTGTTTGATCTCTAAACGCAGTTGCAGTTAGCTGAACATGATCTGTTTGTCAAATATTAACCCCACTGAATCTGATCGATTTTTTTAATTACATTTGTTTTTGTCTTCCTCCATCAGACGCACTTAATCTTAATCCAGATCAAATGCTTTGTTGTTCTTGGTTCTGTTTCCTGCTTTGGTTTCCTGTTATGAATCTCCTTCAGATGTTCTGGAATCAGGTAGACGTCTGGTTTCCTTCCATCTCTGTCTTGGTGGGGTCAAAGGCGGCTAACGTCCGACACCTCCAGCCTCCACATCTGCAGCCGCTCTCGCCTCCTCCTGGCGAATCCTGGCACAGTCGCGCCTTTTGCTGACCTCAGGAATTTCCTTGTTTACTGCACTGAAGCAGCAGGCCGCATGTGGTTCTGTCTCTTTGTTCTCTTTTGGAGCAAAACATCAAAGGCAGCGATGGTCCAACGCAGTGTTGGACGAACGGGCGGTCGATCAAACGACCGCGACAACAAAAGTTGCCGAAACGCGTGGAATCCTCGGCTTCGTCGCTTTGATCTGTTGCATAGTTTCCTCAGCTGCCGGCGCTAACGGCCCGATGGGACGCTAAAGGGCGACTGATGGAAGAACGTCTGCCGGTCGCTGATGGTCGCCATCAGTCTGTCTTCGCGGTGATGACCCCCCTGCGGGGGGGGATTAGTTTACTGAAATGGCTGAACATCTCCCTCTAAAAGTGCAGCACATGCGAGCGCCGTACTTGGAAAGGCAGGAATAGCGCAGGTCTATTTTCAGCAGTGTTATTGATTCAGATCGGCCTAAAAAGGGAGCCTTCCGAGGAGCCGGCGTCTGCCTTGCAAGTCTTTCACGACCTTTTCGGGGGTGTAGTCAGGTTTCTTCAGCTCCGCCATACATCATCCGGCTAATGCACGACTGTCTAATGGTATTAGCCAAGCAGCGCTAGCGTGCAAATGGACTAAACCCCGGATAGTTTGGAGAAGCTGCGGCGACGCAGTTGCGCGTCTTCATCGTGACTCCCTGAGCCCATCCTGAAAACACATCTGGCCGCGTGGACATCATCCACCTCAGCTGGAGCAGCTGGGGAGCTTAAAACAGTCAGCAACCCGCATAAAACTGGCCGGTTTTATACGCGCGCAGAGATGTGTTTTTTAGCCGGGGAGGGACGTGAAGAGGAGAAGAAAAGATTTCACTTTTATGAGGCGCTGGGGTCGGCTGCGGAGGTGGACGTCCTGACTTCTGCCAGTTCAGGGTGGAGATGAGCAACTATCAGGCGCAGCACATGCACAATAAGCCCTTTATCAGCCGCCAAACACTCCCCCACTGTCTCTATCTCAATCTTCCCCCTGTGCGCACACATCCATCAAACGCTCACACGTAGCAGGAATTATTCAAGACTGTCTTCTGTCGGCGAGGGGGGGGGGCAGACAGAGAGGCAGAGTGTTAGCCGAGAGCGAGGGGGGGCGGCGCCCATGAACAGAGAAGCCGCTGTAAAGTGCTCTGATTAGCAGGAGTAATTATGCCGCAGCGGCGAAGGCGCTGAATGCACGCTGGCCACCGTCCACCGCCACGCTCACTCAGGGGCCGCGGTGGGAAGAGAGGCAGAGTTAATGGAGAGAGAGAGGAGAGCAGGGTAATAAAGGGAAGAGGAGCGCGCCTCTGTCCTCTTTAATCGCCACCGCTCAGGGAAAGAAACGCTAATTCAGCAAATTCGAACCGGCGAAAAAGTTGTGCTGAGGCCGAAAGCAGGTGGGGAAGTTAACGCAGAACCCAGACCCAGCGGAGAGCCCGGCCCTGCTCCACTCAGACGGTTTTATAGGCGTTTTAATGCGTTTATATACGCTCGTTGGGCCCCAGAAGAGAAACAAACGTCTTATCTTCAGAAACAAAAATGCAGGGGGCCTTTCCAATTTCAGATCAAAGCGGGCCGCCGCCGCGCGCCGAGGCGCCCACCGGAGTTTAATGAAAAATGTGCGCTTGGCTGGTGGAAGAGCACGTGCGTGCCGGTGTGTACGTGCACAGGTGTGGGCCTAAACCTGCAGGAGTCCCTGGAGTCTCATCGCCCCCCGGAGTCCCGGCGCTGTTTGCGCCTCCATTTCCTCCCGTCTGAGTGGCGGAATCGCCGGCGGGTGACAGCTGGATATGAACCGGGGGACGTGGGGATTTGAAATTTCCCCCCATCTCATTGTTTTCAACCCCACAAGGAAATAGAAAAAGACACGGAAATGGAAGAAAAGCGAGAAGGAATGCTTTTCTCCCATGAATGACAGGCAGCACGTGTGGCTGGGGCCGTTACCCAGAGTCACCGAGGAGACAAGTGACAGGGCTCCGACACAAGGTCGCCTAGCGCGCCGTCTCCATCATCGCCGCCACATGACCAGTGCTCAGGACGCGGAGGGTCAAAGGTCAGGCTGCAGAATGGGTGGCACAAGGCTGCATTGTGGCCTCTGTACTTCGCACATACAGTAGATGATCTGAGCCTCAGGGGCCCGGATGTCCTGTGCTCTGATGGCTCATCACAGCCATCACGCCATCCTCGCCGTCCTCGCCTCCGCAGCTGAAGAGTTAACCAGACTGCATTCTTGTCAGACTGTAACTTAGGTTCAGAATCTGGAGAGCAGGCCTGCAGCATGCAGGGTTTGGAATGCATGCTGGTTTCCAGGACTGGATTTTTAAGCACGGATGATTCCGTCCTCACGCTAAACAAATATCAGCAGAGCTTACCTTTGATCTTAGCTCGGGCTAGCACGCTGGCTGCTACAACTAACATTTGTTCGGACAGGCGAGAAGGAACGACAAATGTGTTTTTCTTCTGTACATGAGCAGCGTTCCTAAACAGCTGTCTGGAAAAGCCCTCTGGAATACTAACAGGGACCACTCAGGCTTGCTAACTGAGTGTGAGCACGACTCTCTGTCATGTCTTGTTGAAATGTACTGGTTCACCAGTCGTTCAGCGCGCAGACCAGAAACATCGAGCCGGTGTTCCCGTCGTCTCCTTTTCTGGATAAATGGCCTCAGATTTGCTGCATATTTTGAGGTTTGTTAGCTGCTAGCTATAGCCTCATTCCGCTGCAGTGTCCTCGGAACGCCGTCATGCAAGAGCTGCTTGGTTGGAAGCATTTAATCAAGGCCGGAGCGCAGATTCAAACCAAAAAGAAAGAAGAAAAAGAAAAAAAGCAAGAACCCTCAAACCTCACCGCTTCTGAATAACTGGTGCCTCTCTTACGTTGCCCCCCCATGAGGTTGATGTCACGCCTGATAGACTTTACCAGCTTCCGAAACGCCTCCGCTCAGCTTCGCCTCGGCTTGGTGGGAGGGCAGATTATTCATGGCTGTTGTGTTTTTGACCTTTAGATGCCAAAGCTTTCAACGTCCCGCCATTTGAAGGGTGACCTCTGGCTGCGACTGAGACGTTTACAATAGTCCTGGAAGAGCGGCGAGCAGCTGGTGAGCAGCGTGAGCTCTGCCATTGGCATCGATGCTTTCGCAGGCGGCGTCTCTACGGTATGTGCTGATTCACCTGTAAAACCCGGATAACGGCTGTCCTGTACCGCAGGTCACCACCAGGGGGAGATCTTCTGAACCTTGTTTCCTCCGTTCCTGCATCTCCCACCTCTAATTCATCATTCATTCCTAAAATTAATGGTCTCCAAACACGACATGAGCAGGTTTTATGTTTCCTTCTGATAATATTACCCGATGCTAATTAAGTTGGGCGACGAGGTCGAGCGCACCGATCACCTTGAATGTGACCATCGTCTCCGGAAACTGGACTAAAGGGGACAATTCGCCAAATACCTGAGGAGAAATATCTGAAATCTATCGGATTCTCTGGTCAGTGTTGCCATGGTGACAGCCTCGAACCATAACAGTCCCGGCTATGTGACCACCGCGGCGCAAACAGCGGATTCCGTCTGGAGGACTTACTGTGACAGACGGAGTCCGAGGAGGGCGTGCACTCCGCCAGCTGGGTCTCGGTGTCCTCGTCGCAGATGGTGCAGGGCAGGCAGGGGTCCAGCGAGCTCTCCCGGTCAGAGTAGGTGTTGTCCAAACACTCCTCGCACAGCGTGTCGCGGTCGTACTCGCAGTGCGAGAACACGCCCTGGCCCACCGGGCACACCGTGCACGGCTCGCAGCGGCCCGACACGGAGTCGAAGAAGTAGTTGTAGTCGCAGACGCAGACGGCGTCGTTGGAGTCGGTGCAGGGCGTCTCCATCCTCATCAGGCCGGTGCAGAGCGTGCACGGCCGGCACTCCTCCGTGTGGCTGTAGTTCTCCGAGAAGGTCTCGCCTGCAGAGGAGAGGAGAGGAGAGGAGAGGAGAGGAGAGGAGAGGAGAGGAGAGGAGAGCGGGTCAGGAGATGGAGAGAGCAGGAAAGCCAGAGGTAAACAGCAGGATAAACAGCCGCTCTAATGAAATTAATCATGTTTACTGCACATTCATTAGGGGGGAGGACACATTGATCCACTCAGTGATTCCTGCTCCGGGACAACAACGGTGCTCTCGCCGGGAGGCCAGATCCCGCCGACGCTGGATGTGATATCGATCCGAAGGCAGAGATGGTTAAAACCATCTGCGGCGGCGCTTAAACGCTTTACGGAGATTTAATGAGTCATTCTGGTGGGAGGGGCGGGGGGGCTTAAGGCCGCCTTAATCACCAGGTTCACGTTTCCATACCTCCGCCGTTCCCTCCATCGGGACGGAGAGCTGGTGATGTGGAGGGTGTTCCAAGGGGGTGGGGGTACGAAACACAGGAAGTGCTGACGTACGACCGAAGGCTGACAGGTCAGGGGAGCCGGGCGTTTGGGGGCCGGTGTTCCGTCGTCCTCTTGGCTCTGTGGCCGACCCGGCCTGGCTCGGACCCCCTGTGGTGAGGGGCCGATCCTGAGCTGCTTGGGCTGCGGTCAGGCCCGACGGGGAATCTGGGCTCGTTGGTCACCTCATCAGTCACACAGGCCGAAGTTTGAGTTCAAGCTCGCGCGTCAACAGACCGATCCACCCCAGCCCAGCCCAGCCCACCCCCCCCACGACCCCCAGCGAGTGTCGGACAGGCGTGTGTGTTCTCGGGACAGGATGTGTGTTAGTCTCTTTCATAAAAGATGATCTCGATCTGCTCATCGACCACTTTTCAGGTGAACAGATTTATGGGTGCTGATGCGGTTGGAGTCAGTGACGATCCCCCCCCCACCCCCCCACCCTCAACCCCCAAAACGGTATTTGCTCATCAATTATGCAGCTGAGAGGGGCCGTCTGATTGGTCGCTCCGCTCGCCGCCATCTTTTCCCCTGAACTTTAGCTGACTGGTGGATAAACGGGCGGCGTTGGCGGTTTTGTTTCTCTTTGTAATTCCGCGATCGCTCCGCGGCTCCGCTGATCCGAAACAGCTGTTTGGTGAGGAGGGAACCACCGAACCATCAGCACTTAATGTTTCCTCGCATCAATCTTAAAATCTCACATTTCTTCATCTAGGACAATCCTGGAAAGTCTGAGTCTCTGTTTTCCTCATGTTCCAGGTTCTTTCCGGTCCGGCGGCACTGACCCGCCACGGTTGCCCCCCCCCCCACCTCGCCAGATCCTCGGAGAATTCCAGCTTTTTCCGGCTAAGTGTTATCTCATCTGCCGCGACAGCAGAGAAAAATGGAGACTGATGAATATTTCAGCACCGTTGATGCTCGCACTCAGGACCGGGGAGGAGCGCGGGGGCCGACAGGAAGTGGGAATTTCAGGAGTTTCATGGTAAGTAAGGAGTCACCTATATTTACCACGAAACAGGAAATGAATTTTCCTCTTTAATAATTTATCCCGGTGCTTCAGAAAGTATATCTTTAATATTTCAGGTGCGCTGATTGTCTTAGCTGTGTGTAATCCTTGCGTGCGTGCACCTTTGGATGCAGCCAAGCTAACATTTTATCAGCTGAAACAATATAGGAAAGAACGACGGGTGGAAATTATCAATTAGCTCCTGGGAATTTGCGTCTTTACCAGTTTTATTCCTGCATAAAAGGCTCCTCAGTTCGGTTTAATTAGCTGGATCAAACCAGGAAAGATGCAACAGTATGCATGATAAATGAAGGGATCGTGCCCTTTACTGCCTGGCGCTCTAATACCAGTTTATCCACTAATCCAGAGGATGAGTCATAGGAAAATGGAGGAGGCACGACATCAGCTGGGGGGGGGCGCTGGTGGGGATGAGGGGGAGCTCCTCAGAACTACAGTCTCGGTCCCCTGCTTCAACCTAGTCCAGTGGACTGTGAGGTTCTGAGAACACTGTGATGCTACGCTAGACTAGCATCTGTTCAGCAGAGAGCTGAAGAATAATTAGTGCAACAAGTTTTTTTGGACAAAAATGTTCCGGTCTGGAAGTCAACTGTTGACCTCCAGGTCTTCTCGTGTCCCTCAGAGGTCCTGATGTTTTCGGGGGTTACGAAGGCAGCGCCGCAGAACTCGTAGGTCTGGGCTTCTCGTTGCGGCTGACCTGGAGCTGGCGCTCTGACAACACGGACGCCTTAAAAGATGGAATTGAAGGAAGAGAGAACCGCGGGAGGGCGCTCTCGTGTCTTCCCCACACCGCTGCTGCTCTGGCGCCTCTCCCGGCTCAGCACTAATGGCTCAAAGGCTGCGCAGAGCTGCGTCACATTTGGAGCCACTTAGCAAACACATGAGTTCCTGCCTTATTTCACTTCGTAAATCTAAAGCAGACGCTTCACACGAACGAGCAAATTGGACAATGGGCTTGAGCGTTTTTTTGGGGTTGGGAGTTAAAAGTGCAGAAAATGACATGGATGTAAATACAGCTGACGCAAGCGCGGAAAGTTCACGTTAATCACGTCAGGTCGACGGCAGTTTGATTTTCTCCAGATGACACTTTTTGAGATTGGACGAATCTGAATTTTCTGCTCTCAGCACAGCAAACGGAAGCATCGAGCTAACATCTGACGCCAGCAAATGTTGCCTCATTTAGCTAAAAACTCACATTTGTCCATTTTAGTTCCAATTTCTAAAGCAAATATTATTCGTTTCACTGCACTTTGGCGGTTTGGGGGCATCTTTTTTGCTTGTCCCAAGCTAACTGGAAGAATTGGGGGATCGTCTTTAGCTTCCATCAACTCTGCCATAACTTTTAATCAAATACAAAAACCCATAGGTCAAATTGGTTATTCCACCCTTAAATAAGCGTTAACAAACACCAGTTGTTGCTGCTCAGATTAAAGAAAGCTCTGTGGTTGACTGACGGTGTTTTCTGAGGTACTCACTGTCCAAACACTGGCCACACTCGGTCTGGGTGGCGCCGCACCTCTTGACGACGCCCTCTCCTGGCGGACACTGCAGGCAGCACTCGCCGCCGCTGGTGAACTGGCCGGACTCGCAGGAGAGCTCCACGGCCCGCTCGCTCTTTGACGTCAACACCAGCGCCACCTGTCACAGCACACGCACACGCACACACACACACACGCACACACATTTAAAACACACACTGATTAAAACTGGCGCCATGTGTCCAAACGCAGCCTTATCAGGACCTGCCGCAGATCACGTCTGAATTAATGAGCTGCAGCTCCTCTGAACACACATCAGCTCTGATAACTAAGTCATGGCGCGCTCCAGGTCTCCATCCCTGGACTCCACACGCACACGCGCACACGCGCCATCCATCATCCTCACCCATCAGCGGAACTTTTCTCTGATCCATCAGGGATCACCTCGGAGGTGACACCAGAACATAAACCCCGCTTCCTTCACTCTTCTGTGAGTCGCGCACGGACAAGTGTCTGCCTTACAGCTGGTCTAAGATGGTCCGAATCCGCTCTGATCCTCCGTGGATCACCACGCAGCTCGGACGCGGATCCACTGACGTCCTCACCGGGACAGGTTGTCCACCGTCGGCGGGAGCCCGATCAGACGCAGCTGCTCTGCCCTCGTCGGGACTTTGGCTCTGGACTGAGGGCAGAGCAGCTGCGTCCGTGAAGAGTGAGCTGCCCAGTTCGACCAATTCACACCAGAACGTCTTCCAGGAGATCCGTCCTGGTTCCTGTCAGCCTCCGTCCATGGCTCTGCTTCCCGCTTCTGGCCAACTTTTGGATGGAGACCAGCGTGGAGGCGAGGCGCATGAGTGTGCGGGGATGGAGAGCAGGCAGCAGAGCTGACATTTCAGCGACATGAAGCAGCAGAATGTTGATTCAAGGAAGAATTCAGAGGAAACGTCACGACAGGAGTCGCTCCAGACGCGTGGAGAGAAACCGGCTCAGCGTGACCAGTAATGTCACCAAGTGCATGAAATCACCGCTTGGACAACTTTCCTGCAGAAATGTGAGCGAATAGCAGGTCGCGCGCGCGCACAAGCACGCGCGCGCACACTTGTGCGATGGAGTTCTTACCAAAGCGCACGAGATCAGTAGCGGGAAGGTCTTCATCCTGCGCAGCCTGCTGGAGTCACAGAAAGCCGATGTGCGGAGAAAGCAGCGCTATGTGCACGACGAGGAGGAGGATGAAGAGGAGGAGGATGAAGAGGAGGAGGAGGGGGATGAAGTGGAGGAGGAGGGGGATGGAGAGGAGGAGGAGGGGGATGGAGAGGAGGAGGGGAAGAGCCTCATTTTCGCTCCGGCAGCGCCGATTTTTATCAATGAGTCCGCAACATTGCGCGTCCCGTGCGGGACGAGCGGAGATGCGTGTCTGCGTGCGACCTGCAGCAGCACCGCTCGGGGAGGAAGAGGAGGAGGGTGAGGAAGAGGAGGTGTCCTGTCCGGAGAGCAGCTGCAAGTGCACTGCGGAGGAGAAGAGAGGAGGGAGTCCAGCTCCTGGATCCAGAGAGTCCTGCAGCAGCACAACCTGCTCTCTCTCTCCCTCTCTCTCCCTCTCTCTCCCTCTCTCTCTCTCTCTCTCTCTCTCTCTCTCTCTCTCTCTCTCNGCCAGAGGGACGAGGCCATGCTGGAGGGCGGGGTCTGGAGGTAGCGTACTGCGGGCTGGGACTGACGGAGGACAGGGTCTGCTGGCTGCTGTTCAGGAAGGACGAGTTCTTGGAGCCCTGACGGTGGCGGTAGTTGTGGTACGCCTGCCACCGCTGGTGCTTCCGTTTCCATTGACAGCGGAGGATCCGAATAAAGGCCTTAGTAGGAATAAATAATAAATAAATGAACTGTGTCCCAAACCAGCAGAATGTGTGGTAGTAGCGTTACCTGTTTGAACTCTCGGCTGTAGCACGGGTAGATGATGGGGTTTAAGCAGCTGTTGAAGTATCCCAGCCAAAAAATGACTTTAAAAAATGTGTCAGGTGGACGAAGACTGCTGTTGAATGAACCTGTGTAAACACACACACACACACACACACACACACACACACACACACAAATTGCTTTGTGATTATTCAGCACAACTCTAAAACGTGAACATCGGGATGTTGTTATCATCATCATCATCATCATCATCATCATCATCATCATCATTTTGATCGGTTGAGCAGAAAGTCAGATTGATTGATTTACTGTCAGGAAAACATCTGAGGGAATCACAACAGTGTCATCATCGGCTAGTAGCCTTGCTAACGCGTGTAGCTGATGCTCTCCTCTCAGTCTAAAAAAGTAGTGACCTTCCGATGATGCGGGTGATCCTCAGCATGCTGGAGGATTTCCGTAGATTTCGGAGGATCAGGATTTTAATGTTCTTTTGGTAGCTGCCTTCAGCAGCTGGATTATTTTCCCCGAGCATGGACTTGTAAGGCCATCCTGAGCCTCGGGCCTCTGACTATATAAGAAAAAAGCTAGAGATAACCTGAGAACAGGGACACCTGACCATGATGCATCACTCTTTTTATAATCCCGACATATCTGTCTGTCCAGACTCAGGAAATTGTGTTTGTTCATTTGGCCGTCTGTGAGCAGCGGTGGCTGATGTCCCGGATCAGAATCTGTCCCCGGGACGCTGTGCGGAGCAAGACTCAGGAAAAAAAATAAATAGAAATTTAGTTCTCAAGTTTGTCTTCCAAAAGAACCAAGCCAGCTACTTCTGGGGATAATAACGGTGGATAAAGTTAACAATAAAATCCTAGCGCAACTTATTTTTCACGGCAATAATACTTTAGTGTTACAACATGGAAAACCTGCCGTTAAACCACAGAAGGACCAGGTGATGTCGAACCAAGAGCAGCCTGTCCTCCAGACGTCCTGCCGCAGCAACATTCAATCCTCTGATCACAGGAGGGGGTTTAAACCTCTTCATCCCATCTCTTACGAAATCCACCGCTCTCCAAAAGGTACCTGTAGCTAAAGGGATTGTTGGTAGCGCTTTAGTCCGAATCTGCAAAACTTAAATACAGTAAATGTTATTCTGGCTCCTGTTCAGGGCTTAGAGCTGATCATCGACAACTCCAGGAACCTTTTTAGGACGTGACTCTTTCTGCTGTTTAAGGCTCGTCTTTAGGCGATAAGGATCCGATACACAAACTCTGAAGGCAAATTCTCTGAAATATATGGAAAATGGAGTACGGGGCCGAGGAACTCCCCTCCTCCTTCGTAGTTTGTGTGTAATCTGTACTGATAGAGCGAGAATCTAGTCCCTGAGTTTACCGCAGGGCGGAGGTCGGCGCCTTGAATCCTGACAAACATTTTCATTTTTTAGCATGTTAGCATTTCTAAAGATGTTTTAAAGTTTCTATCCTTTCCAGACAATGAAAAAAGAACAGAAACCGGGTTGTCACACATCAGAGGAGTATATCTGGGGTCGTCATAGTGATGGTTTGGACGTCTGAGAACCACCAAAAATGAGTCAGCTTCTTTTCGGCGGGGCTGCGTTTAGCCACCCTTTGGAGAACGTGTGTGAATCCAAACACAGGTGTTTCTGCAGCCGTTTCGCTGCAGTTTATCGTCTCTGTGGCTGTGATAATAAAGCTAAATGTGCTGTTTCAGATCAGGACCAGATGTGCGGCTGAGACACCGTCCATCAAATGTAGCGGATAAACCCAACCGTCTGAAATCCGTTATCGGCGAAGCCGTCGCCGCCTGCCTGTAACATCCGTACGTTATGTCTGCGCTCCACGTTCGGCTGGAGTGAAATCTGAAATGGAATGTTGAAAAGTTGACAAACACCAGCAGGTTTAAGACGAAAAAGCAGGTTTTCCACTGAGGTCGGGGTGCCAAATACCTCTCGCAGCTTTCGGCTGTGATTTTACTTGGCGTGCACTTCAGCGTCACATTTTCTGATGATATATTATTTGTTCCATTCAAATAAACATCCGTGCAAACACAGACATGATGGATGAGCCCAGGAGGGAGTGAAAAGTCATCAACACATCTGATATTTCAAGTTGAGGAGATGCCAGCAGACAGGATCAATTCTTAATTATGCACAACTTAACCACGACAGAATTTAAGTAATATAAAATGCTCCCCGAAGAGGAAAATTGGCTCTAGAGGAAAAACCCCAGACGTCTGATTAAGAACAGACCTTCACCCTTAGAATGGAGGTTTTGCAGAGGAATCAAATTGTATCTAAAACAATGGTCAGTAGAGCTTCGGTGTGAGGGTGAGACGTACCGATGGGCAGAGCCAGGAAGAAGGGCAGCCAGCAGAGGATGAACATGCCCACCACCACACCCAGGGTCTTGGCCGCTTTCTTTTCTCTGGAGAACTTGAGCAGTTTGACGCTCAGCGTACTCCGGCCGGCCGAGGACCCGCTGCTCCCGCCCTTGGAGGAAGGGCAGATGTCTTGGATCTGCTGGTTCCGACAGTGGATCCTCAGGGTGAGCTCGCTGGAGTTCTGCTGGCTCTCCTTCATCACGCCGGCCTCCAGGTTCTTCGTGGTGCGTTTGGCAACGATATAAACGCGGAAGTACATGGCCAAGATGACGGCCAGGGGGATGTAAAAGGACCCGAGCGATGAGAAGAGGGCGTAGAACGGCTCTTCGGTGATGACACAAACCGTGTCATCCTGCAGAAGCACAAAGGTTTGCACAGATTTGAACAGGATGGCGACATTTTATTCCTCTGGAGAAAATATTTGAGACTAATGGAACATTTGAGGCGAGATTCGTTGGTGTTGGTTAATTAGTACCTGTGACGGCGGCTGCTTCCAGCCCAGTAGTGGGCCGATGGAAATGACGATGGCGAGGATCCAGACGCCCAGCATGGCGAGCAGCGCCCGCTTCTCTGTGACAATCATGGGGTACTGTAGCGGGTAGCGGACGCCAATGTAGCGGTCGATGGAGATGACGCACAGGGACATGATGGACGCCGTGCAACACAGAACATCCACCGCCGCCCAGATGTCACAGAAAATCCGGCCAAACACCCAGTAATCCAAAACCTGCGAGGAGAGATTCGAGTTTTCAAGAGGAAAAAGGAGACGTGTGCTAACCGCTAAGATCGTTTATTCTACGCAAGCCGAGCAGATCTGAAGAAACGTTTCTAACTCGGCGATGTTTGCGAGTGACCTCCCACAGCAGCTCTGGTTCCGGAAGAAGGCTTCCCGTTCAACCACCCCTGATATTTCAGGGAACGCAGGACTTGCACACCCCACATTTCGACATTTAACTCCACTGTATTATTTATACTGTTATTACTGGTACTGTAGTAATATATTGTCCTTTGTGTATATGTGATGTTTCGTACAGCGTAAACAGTTGAACAGCTGTGAGGGCAGTAACGACACATCAGAGACACGAGGCTCCACGACCTTGACAGGTGGAGTTCGTTTCCCTGAGAGTAAGAATAAACTACGTTTCCTTAAACAGATTTATATCGCACGTAGAGACATTCTGGACAGGATCATATACCACACTTAGCCTTTTTCGTGGCCCTTGAGGACATTTTCTGCAGAGAAAATTCACTGGATTTTTACCTTCTCAAAGCTGGTCATTCAAATGTATTTAAACTTACCAGGTACACAAAAATAAATAACTGATGATGACTTTCTGAGTGTGTTTTATAAAAATGTAAGTACAAGGCTATCACCAACATGAGACAAATTAAATTAATGACATTTTCTCTCGGTACCCTCCATCAATGTTAATTTCTTTGCTGTCATCAGTGGATTGTAACATTCTTCTCTCTTAAACGCGCTCATCTTTGATTTTGTCTAAGCCGAAAGGATATTTGAAAAGCTCTACACGGCGCCAACGGCCGTGTGCGCCTCTGACCTCCAGGGTGGCGGACACCGGCAGCACGGTGGTGCCCAGCAGCAGGTCGGCGATGGCCA
The DNA here is from genome assembly GCA_015343265.1 of Pao palembangensis. NCBI lineage: Eukaryota > Metazoa > Chordata > Actinopteri > Tetraodontiformes > Tetraodontidae > Pao > Pao palembangensis. The sequence continues at coordinate 19,882,391 of CM027085.1, read as the reverse complement.
GGTTGATGATGAAGTAGTTGGTGGGGATCCGCAGGTGGCGGTTGCAAACCACCGCCAGTATCACCAAAATGTTCCCGACGATGGCGAACATGATGAAGAACGCCAGGACCATGCCCACCGGCACAGCCCGGCTGAGGTCCAGCGGGGCGGCGCCGTGCCGCGAGCCGTTGATGGAGGAGTTGGAGCCCATCGGCCCCGCAGAGGAGCGGTTGCTCCACAGGCTCATCCCGGAGGTGGAGGACAGCCGAGGTGGGAATGTGTTTTATTGGAGCCTGATTTAGGCGCTCTGACGCATCAACAGCCGCCGCGGCGCGCCTTCCCTCGGATATCCTCCCAGCCGGAGTTTACGGTCCGCGAACCGCCCTGGGTCCACAGTCGACACCGACAGGGACCGATCTTTTCATCGATAACACCTCGAGAGCGACGGAGGCGCCAAATGCGCGTGCGGCAGGTGTAGTTTCGGGTGAGCTGGTGCGCACAGACAGGGAGCTCCTCCTCGGGTCAAACAGCTGATTCAGGAGCGGGTCACAGCTCTGCGTGTCCTTTTATGGTCCAAGTGTTTAATGTGGGAAAGTTCGGATAGAAAGTGCTGCATCCGTCCCTCACGGTGGGAGAGAGACGCTGACCCCCCCTTCTCTCTCTCCCTCTCTCTCTCCCTCTCTCTCTCTCTCTCTCTCTCTCTCTCTCTCTCTCTCTCTCTCCAGTAACAAAATATCTCACACATTCAGCAACATTTCAGCCAACTCTGTTTAACGTCGTGGTTGCGTATTCACACGTTTTTTATATTAATAACTCCTCACGTGTCGGGGTCAATTTTACACATTCAGGACTTCCTGATACATTTAAATTTAAATAAATAGGAAGAATTTTCCTGTTTCGGTCTTCAGGAGGGACGAACAAATCTTGCTCTGACTTTGAAAGCCTATTGCAGGAATCGCGTCTTTTTGTCTTCAGTCAACTTGAATTGCAGTAATAACTAAACATAATAATTGCTCAGTACATTTTAATACTGTTTAATTACTTTTAATTGTCTTCAGCGGGCTCTTAAACCTTTAGGTGTAATACCACCATCCGCCACAAGAGGGTGACTCAGCTCACAGCGCTTGTGAAGGTCTTTGAGATCTTCATGTTTGTCACATTATTCAATGATTTTTCACACATTTTTATTTTTACTTATGTATTTAAAATGACTTAGGATGCAACTTGGGATGCAAATGAGCTGAGAACGGCAGACGACCCCAAACCCCCCCTGGTTGAGGCTGCAGTCTTGCACCAGGCTCTGATATGTTCACGTCTGCAGACATTTGCTGATGTTAATTCTCTGTGATTGTCACGGGATCGCGCATTTCTCTGTGTTTACGCCACGCTGCAGCTACGGTCTCTGTTTTGCACCACACGCTAACGTCTCCTGCACCCTTTAATGCACGTGACGCCGTAAAGTGCCCGATGTTTCTGGTGATGAGCTGGATTTTGAGGCCTGAGGCGCTTCCATTCAGCGCCGGCTGCTTTTGTCGGGATGATGCTAAATTTGGTGAACCCACTCCAAAACCACTAATGCACGTCTGAGCGTTGTAATTAGGTTTGGTGCTCCTGTAGGTACTTAGCCTATAGCCTTTACACTTAAGGGGAAACCAGAATTGATGGTTATCGATCCGGGTCGACGTGACGATGAGCAGGAAAAAAAAAAGATCTCATCAGCCTCCGATCTAGGATCAGGATCTCTGCAGCTCCACCTTCTCCACGTCTCAGAGGACGCAGATGTCCTGAAGACGCGACCGCAGCCGCGGGCCGATTTAGTTACACTGCTGAGGTTCCAGCACCCTCTGGTATTGATCTGGAGGCTCATCAGTTTTCCCACTTCCTCCATCCTGTTTGAAGAATCCCCCGCAGCACCTCCACCTGAAGGTTCTGACAGCAGGAATCTCTGGATGGCGTCACACTCCTGATAAATCAGTTGGACTTTAACTCCAGGGAACCAGAGTCGGGCCTGAAATGGATCCATCCAAAGTCCAGGAATAGCAAAGCCTGAATGTGAGCAGCGTCACAAACGCGATGCTGCGGATAAACGCTGACGGAGGCTTCTGGAGGAAACGCTCGTTTCCCTTTGCGCGTATCACATTTCCAGCCCTGCGACTGGTCAGCACAAGGAAATGTCACATCAGTCTGAAAGGTCATGGGTAAAACACAATCCTGACCAAGGCGAGCGCGCTCGTCCCTCTGAGGCTACGGCAACAGCTGGAGGTGCCTGAACCGAAATGTCTTTTATTAGGCTGTGAGTAAAAGTGTGTCATTGCTGGGAAATATTTGTTTTATAGGATGGTTAAGGTTTGGCTTTAGCCTGAGAGAACCGCTGTGGTTTGGCTCTGAATTCACCCCCCCAACAAAAACCAGGTGTTTGACCCCGTTAGCGTCAGCGCTATCCCCCACATGGCGTTTTAGCATCGCTGTGGATGGACTGTCTGGTTTACATCTGCTGCTGACCAATAACAGGCTCAGACAGATGAGGAACTCAGCAGAAGAACCCATCCTGGCTGCTTTAGCCGTGATGACAAAAGGTGAACCCTCGCTGTAGCGCCACCTAGTGGAACTGCATGTACCTGCAAAACGAGAACCGAGTCCGAAGCTCTGGATCTCTGAAGCGCTCACATCCACGTTCAATCACAGATCTTGTTCTCCTCTCAGAGCTAATTTGACATAAATCTGCGAGTAATAATCCACCAGCGCATGTGCTCAGGAGCGTTTAGGATCATTCAGCACGTCACTTCATGGGGTTAAAAAAACCTGGTTGGAAATCTGCTGGACCGTATTTCTTCTCTGGATATAAAATGCAGATGTTGCAGAAGACGGTGGGACCGGCGGGCTGGTGCATTTATGAAGTTTGGGCCCAGCGTGGACACCATCCGGGCATCACCTGCGTCTGGTGACACCCCGACGATTTGTTTTTAAGAGTTATTGCTCCAATTTGAAGAGCAGGAGGAGCAGGCAGCCCTCAGGAACTGTTTGGCCCCCCCAGAGAGCCCGCGGTCAGGTTTAACTGTGGCGGATGGCTGCAGATCCAGTATCAGCAGTTCAAAAAGGAGACTAAAAGTGGGTTTAAGGCAGATGCTCCAGTCAGATTTACAGCTTTATTTCCAGAGAGGAGGAGGAGGAGGAGGAGGAGGAGGAGGGCCACAAACCTTTGCTGAACACTCACAAGGTCTAAATTAGCTTTGGGGCTAATTACAGGTGCGATTTTGGACCTTTAGACCGGCTGGACTCTCTTGACATCTCAGGGGAAATTTCCTGTTTTGAGGAAACGTCTGACCTCCTGCTTCAACTATTCATATCTGTGCTGCTTTTTTTCCTCAAAAATCCATATTTTTCTTCCAAGATGGATTTATTGGAAACACTGAGCTGTGCGAAATCAAAGCGTGGAGTCCGGATTCAAGGCCGTCGTCCATCAGAGCCGATTTTCCTCTCATCCGCTCTGCTGGGACGTTCAAAGCGTTGTTGTCATGCATTCTTCAGAGAAGAAGCAGGAGACCTGCGCACAGTCCAGGGAGTGCACAATCGTCAGATAATTGATAAAAGTGCGCTTGTAATGTGATAAACATGAATTTCCTTTTGAAGTTCCTCACAAGCGCAATTGTTACAGAAGAGAAGAAGTTAGCATGCTAGCCGAGCCATCTTTGGTTTCACGGCCTTTGGTGTGATTTCCCAGTTTAAGTCACGTTTAAGACCGTGACTTATTTTCCATTTTAACACTTGCTTGAAAAACAAACATATTTCTGTGTCCCTTGTGCTCTGTGAAAATGTTGCAGAACTGTAAACAAAAAACAAAAAAAACCAATTAAACAAACTGTAAAACAGCCTTCGGACACAGAGCCCAGCCACGTCTTTGAGCAGAGCCCCAGTTTGGATGCAGTACCACCAGGAGTCCGGGGGGGCAGTGTTGGCTACTGAAAACCAACACGGGGTAACATGAGCATTTACACTGTTCCCTCATCCTGGCATAGGAACAGGCCTTTTCTTAACGCTACCACTAAAGTAGGCACGACTTTCGCTCCGCTCCAGAAGTGATGCCCCCTGGTGGACGAACCCTGTACCATCACAGCTACTGGCGACTGATGTTCTTCTGACCTCAGATCAGCGTAAATGAGCCCAGACTACAGGTTAGTGCACTGTGTGAACCCAGCTTCCTCTTTTCTGCTTTGATCTGTTTGCTAGCGTCACCACCGGTGGATCTGCGAGCAATCGTCTGAGTTTGCGTGCATCCTTTCACCTGTGGGTAGGACCCAGCTCTTCGTCGCCTGCCTCTCCTCCTCCTCCTCCCCTGTTTATGACTGAAAGCAGCAGCTCTTTTGTGCTCGCTAGAGTTCTTTCTCCTCTGTGACTCTTCAGCTAACGACTATAATCAGCTAAATGGAAGAACTGCATCACTGCAGCTGATGGAGGTGTGTGGTTTTTAAACCCTGGCATTTATTGAGGTGTTACTGCCTGTTATTGGAGCACCATTATCGCTGGGACTAAAGAGGGGAGAAAAGCTGAAACAAGTGTTTTGAGGGTTTTTTTTTTTTTTTATCGGCTTTTAAGACGTCACGAGGTGGAAACGTGGCCTTAGGAGCAGAGAGGAGAAGTATAAAATGATGACTTGACTGAGAGTATTGACAGCAGAAAACAGAGAGCCAAGTAACGTGATTAACCGGGTGAAGGCTATCGAATAGCAATCACAGACAACCTGATCCTCACCCTCCGTCCTCCTTTAAACGTCCTCTCCTTCCAGGATCCTGAGATCTTCACTTCCACACACAGTTCGATTGTAGATATGCTGAATGACTGTGCTTTTCCTCTTTTATTTCCCTCCATTAGCTTAGCAGTGCCATCACACAGCCGCTAACGCCGCGCGCATCCCAATGAGCTCTTTACATTGTGTTGTTATTCAGGCTGCGGTGCTGAGACTCGCTCCTGCGCCACCATCATATACCTGCAGGTGAGTCATCCCAACGCAGCGTAAACTGTGACCTGCCGTGTGGAAAATGTCCTCTGTTAGCGCAGAAATGTGGCAATGCAAGTAAAGAGATGCATTTTAACATACATGGAAGCGTCTGATAGTCAGTCCTTTGACGACGGAGATTTCCCTGTTTAAAAATGACACGTTTGACCAAAAGCATCTCAAGAAATGCAGACTTGAAGCAGCAATTACGCTAAATTGTTAGCATGCTAGACCTAGAGCCTTGGAAGCTAATCGCCTGAAGGTGACGTGAACACAGACCTGTCGGTTAGATCTTGCTCAGGATCTCCATCACTGGTGCAGCAGGTGGAGTCCAAGCTCACCTTCAGCCGAGCTGCTTCTCCTCATCCAGAGATCTGCAGTTGGAGGTTTGAGTGGACCTGCAACTCCTTGAATTGTTTCCTGAACTTTGCCCTCAATGTTTTCACTGGCCTGGCACATCCTGATAGAGAGGAGCGTGTGTGTGTGTTTGTGTGTGTGTGTGTGTGTGTGTGTGTGTGTGTGTGTGTGTGTGTGTGAGAGAGAGAGAGAGTGATGTTCAGGCTGGATGTGACATCATAACGACTCCTCAGCAAAGTTTTAGTGACAATAAACGGGTCCTCCAGACCTGCTATAGCTATTTTTGATGACCACCACACACACACACACACACACACACACACACACACACACACACACAATGCCCCAGACATCACCCCCAGCAGGGGTGCTCGTATCAGGGCGAGGAGGACGGATGCTTCCTTCAGGTCTAAATCATCTCTTCTCCATCCTGGTCCTCACAGAACGTCTCTGTCTTTGCTCCACCTGGACAAATATCAGGCAGTGAAACGTGAGATGAGATGGTGGGGGGGCGGGGTTGCTCTGTCTCGCTAATGGAGATGGATGGAGAGAGAGAGAGGAAGAGAGAGGGGAGATCCATTTCTCCTAGGGATGCACAACACCTTTAATAATGGGGGGTGAGAGATGGGGGGAAGGACAGCAGAGAAAAGAAGATACGGAAAAGAAGAATGGATTGGGAGAAAATGGGCAGCAGGGGAACAGAGAAAGAGAGAGAGAGAGCATGGTGACAAAAGAGGCAGAGAGGTGATAAAAGAGCAGTGAGAAGTGAAGCTGAATGATGCTGAAGGAGGTGCAGAAAGAGAGGAAGAGCGACAGAAAAACACAAGATGATGGCTGAGCAATGACTCCTGCACTTTCACGGGTCCTGTTAATCCATCCTGATGGTCTCTCCATCCCCGTCTGCACCACCCAAACTCCTTTGATCACACCATCAAAGGAAAGATGAGAAAAATGTGGACTTGATTTGATTTTAATTTCTTTACTGCAGGACATTGGTATTTACTGGACTTTCATGTTTGTTATCTTTCAGTTTCTCTGGCCGCTTCTGTCCCACCATTACCTTCTGGCCTGAGGTGCACGAGGTTCTCCACGTGCACGTCACCATGGGCTTCTGCTGCTCCTCTTGTCAGACACTGACTGCTCGTGTTTGGACAAAGTTCTGAATTTCAAAACAAAGTAAATAATGAAAACAACATTTCTGGGACTGTGGCAGCACCACACACACACACACACACACACACACCGCTGAGATGGTTCACAGCTGCAGGAATGTGCTGGGTTTCCTGGGTTTCTGCTGCTGCGTTTATCAGGTTTGCAGTTTTTACTAATGTTGCTGATTCTTTTTCCCACATTCGATTGTTTTTCTGGGGTTTTTTTTGTTTGTTTTGTTTGTTTGTTTTATTCTGTCTGATTGAAAACAGAGCCCTTCCGGACTTTTCCCCTCTAAAAGCTGCTCTCAGCTGTGATTTTGGTTACAGGAAACAAAGTTTATTCGGGATGAAAGCAAAGCTAACATTTAAACTACGCAGACTCGGGAACTACAGCTGGGTCGCGGTTACTTTAGGTTATTTCAGCTTCTTTAAGGTTCCCGACAGTCCTAAGAGAAATAAATGCTGATGTGACGTGAACCTACTATCTGAATTTTTCTGTAGTTACAGTTCTTGTATTTAACTGAGGAAATGGTGCATTTATTTATGACAGGATGACTGATTGACATCAAAATATCAATAATACATAACACAAATGTGATTCGGTAATTTCCCTTAAAGAAAGTAGATGTTTTAAGTGTATAATTCCCCCCCTATTTTTATATAACACTGTGGTTTTGGTCTTTTTAACCGCTGAAGTGACGCTTCTGAGGTACTCTGCAGGAAGTGCTCTTTGCGGTGTGATGGCTCCCTCGTGTGGACAGAAGTCATAACATTTTCGTCCTGGTCCAAATGTAAAATAATTCTCTTTGCTGAACAGACGTGTTGAATCGGTGTGATTATGTGCTGTTTTTATCGTGTTTGTGTTCCCTGAGCTCCTCTGTGAGCTTCCAGCTGTGCTCCAGATTGGTCCTTAGCTCCTTTAACTCCTTCTGGATCTCCTCCAGGAGCTCCAGCTTTGACAGTTTCCTGTCGATGGATGAGAGCACTTCCTCGTCTCCAGTCTTTACATCTGACTGCTCCTCAAGCTTCGGGAACTCAGGAGAGGCCAGGCTTTGTTCCCAAACCATCTCAAAGTACAGGTCAATGAAGGCCTCCAGTTCCTCCAGGTTGCTGTGGTCCCAGCGGTCGATCAGGGCCTGCAGACCTCCAGACTGACCGAGTCGCCGCAGAGTCCGTTCTCCCAGCACAGGGCGGCAGAGGGAGCGCACACCCACGCTGTCGAAATCCGCAGACGCCCTGAGCTGTGTTTGAGGTAAAGCCAGGAGCATTCTGGGACGCCTGGGGGACAAGAGGTCCAGGGGGCTCTCATTGGTCCTCAGGTGAAGATCGTCAGCGGAGAAACGGACAGGCACGTTCAGAGTCCACCTGAGTCTGTGTCTGTGACCGGACAGCTCACAGGTCAGACAGGAAGTGACGTCATCGCTGGAGGACAAGCCAGCCTGCCCCACTGCTCCCAGTGGGACCATCTGCCCACCAGTATCTGAGCTGGTTACTGGCATCAGGGCGCTGGAGGAAGTGGCTGGTTCGGTTACTGTGAAGGAAATGAAAGGACTTTTAGACCTCCAGCGAAACGGCGGACACCGATGCGTGTGCAGATGTTCACTTACAGGTTTGGGCCAGCTGCTGTCTGCGGCTCCTGCTCGTCTCCTGGAGGGCCTCTGTCTGCGGCTCTGCTGCTGAACACACACGAGCTCCTCTGTGGAGAACATCTAGTCTGTCCTCTATCAGCATCTGCTCCATCAGCTCCATCAGCTCCTCCACCTGAGCTCCGTGGCCCCAGTGTTTGTTGTCCAGGACGTGATATCTGTTGCCGCACTTCTCCACCAGCCTCCGCAGCGCCTCGCCTTCGCTCTCGATCCGCCGCTCGATGCTCGTGGGGCCCAGCCAGTCCCCGTGGCTGAACAGGACCATGGTTCTGCTCCACACCCAGGCTCCTGCTGCCTCCAGCTGCTTCTCCAGAGCCTCCTCCTGGCTGGCTCTGAACGCGGCGCTCACGTTGACAACCAGGAGGAGAACGCAGGCGGGTTCCTGGAGCTCGGAGGTCAGGGAGAAGCAACCAGGAGTGTCCAGGACCGCCAGCGACCTGCCGAAGACCTGGGCTCTGTCCTCCCTGCAGCTGGTGGTGGGGACGTTGGTGCAGAAGCTCCGTCTGCTCAGGATGGTGTTTCCACATGAGCTCTTCCCGGTTCTCCTCCCACCAAGGAGCATCACTCTGAGTTGTGGGACAGGCTGAAGCCTCCCTGTGGAGAAGACCAAGGTTTCACTTTGACTTTGGATCAGCAGCAGCTGACTGATGATCACTAGAGGAGAACCCAGGATTCATCAGAGTTCTGGTCACTCACCCGGCTGAAGTTTCACCCTCTGTCTTTGTCTCTCCTTCCTCCTCAGTCTCTCTTCGGCTCGCTCCTCCTCTCTCCTCACCTTCTCCTCCATCTGCTCCATCACCTCCCTCCTTACTCCAGAATGGCGGCCGCCAGCGCAGCCCGCCAGCATTTCCTCCATCTTCTGGATCAGCTCCCGCACCTGAAACCCATCCCCTCTGCTTCTGTTGTTGACCACGTGGTACCTGTTGCTGCATCTCTCCACCAGCCCCTTCAGAGGCGGCCCCTCGCTCTCGATGCACTGCTCGATGGTCGTGCCCCCCAGCCAGTCCCCAAACGTGAAGAGCACGATGACGCGGTCCCAGGCGAGCTGGCCGATCAGCTGGACGTGCTCCTGCACGGCTCTGCTGTAGGTCTCCGTGAAGGCTCTGTCCACGCGCACCGTCAGCAGGAAGACGTGCGGCCCCGGAGGACACTGAGACAGACTCAGGATCAGCTGATCCCGGTCGAACAGCGAACTCTCGTCGCTGAAGTAGTTCATCCACCAGCCCGGGGTGTCCACCAGCGTCAGCAGCCTGCCAAACACCAGCCCTCTTCCCGTCGTGCACTGGGCTGTCCTGCCCAGCGCCTGGCTGCTCTGTCGGCTCAGGATGGTGTTCAGGGTGGAGGTTTTCCCAGAACCTTTTGCTCCCAGCAACACAATCCGGATGTCGGTGACGGGACGCAACTTTTCTGGAAGGATGAGCAGAGAAGTGATGAAGCGGAGGGACGTTAACGTCGTTCTCACCTGCAGCTGGAGCTTTACCTCCAAAACAAAACAGACTGGATCAGATATCAAAGTGACCACAAACACCAGAAACCACCATTAAGGTTAATCAGGAAGTTGTGTTGAACGGGAGGGGGCGGGGCTGGCTCACCTCTCACCAGCGACCTGTGCTTCTTCACTCTCAGAAACCTCTGCTGAGCCTCCTCCTCCACCCTCCTCTTCTCCTCCACCAGCGCCTGTAAGACGTCGTGCTGCATCTCAAACGCTCGGTTTCCGTTTTGGGTCACCAGTTTCTGGATCTTCTCCAGCAGCTGGGCGACCTCGGCGTCCCCGCCCGAGCCCACGGCGTGACACCTGTGTCCGCACTTTTGGATGAGCCAGCGGAGGGGCGTCTGCCCCAGCTCCCCCTCCTCCGCTGTTGGTGTAGAGGTGAAGACCACCATGCAGTGGCCCCACACCCCCTCGCCCAGCAGGGCCACGTGCTCCTCCACGGCCCTGCGGCGCCGCTCTGAGAAGCCTGAGCTCACCTTGACGGCGACCAGGAAGGCGTGTGGGCCTGGCGGGCACAGGGAGACGCTGCTCCTGATCTCCCGCTTCACCAGCTCAGACGTGTCCTGACTGCTGAAGTCGCACCACCAGCCGGGGGTGTCCACCACCGTGAGCCACCGCCCGGACACAGCACCCACCCTGCGGGAGCAGGAGGTCCGCTCTCTGGTGGCAAACTCCTCTTTCCCCAGGATCAAGTTCCCCAAAGAGCTCTTCCCAGAATTCCTGCCACCAAGAAGGACGATTTTCAACTGTGGTAGACGCCCTGAACAGGGAAAAAGAGAGAGAATAGAGTGGTACAGATATAAAAAAAGAGATTTGTAAAGTGAATGAACCATTTTTAGTTGGGGTCATTTTTGTTTTGGTTGCAAGAGAACTGAATTAAATGATTTCTTGATTTAAATCCATTAAAACAGTGAACAGAAATTATCTGACAGTTGCTATAGCTTAAATCTATGAGGACAAAAACAGATCAGTCTGCCACTATTAATGATCACAAATGTTGGAATGTTATTGTGAAGGATACGGAGTACTTACATGGCGACAGCTCTCCGTCTGACATGTTAGCGCTCAGTTATTCTGGGAAATATCATGTAGTTGTGGATCAAGTCTATATCTTCAGAAAAAAACGTGGGCCGTGTGACAACAGAGGATTGTTTTTATGTGTTTATGAGTCTGAAGGTTGTCTGTAATGAGTAATCAGACTCAAACGTAGCAGATAGTGTGAGAACCACTCCTCTGAGCCGCAGGTCTACAGTCCACACACAGCCCAGAGTGTGAATCATTTATAATCCACCAAACACAGCTTGCACAGGCTGCAGTTTCTCTGCAGGATAATGTGGAGAAATCAAACCATAGTCAAATCCTGGGTTTGTTGCAGATTGTGTTTGGTGAATTATGAGCTTTTATTAGAGGCACCTGATATGGCCTCATGTGTCACATTCTCTGGAACAAATAAGGATAAGTGATGGTCCAAGGTGTTTTTCAACATTAATTGTCTGCTTTTTTTCATTCTGCAGCCAAAAATCTTAAAATATAAGACTGGAATAAGTGATTTAGTCAGCTGACGGTACCTACAACAGTGCATTTTCTATCCGTTGACTTTAAACGCGGGTGAATAGAGACTGTGTGCAGGCGTGACGCCCGTGTAATCGTAAATCGACATGTAACCGGTGGCTTTTTGCCTCCGTGGCCATCAATCACGGCTCAGCCATGGATCCGGTTCTTTAATCAGTTTAGAAACCGTAAACTACACATGGTCAGTCAGCTGTCGCTAAGCTCCGCCCCTCCCCAGACAGCATCAGCAAGCACACCGGCGCCGCTGATTGCAGCGGTCGTAAAAACCACCGAAGAAGAAACTGAGGCGGACAGAACTCCGCAGAACCGAGCGAGCCGTCGCAGCCATGGGAGTGACAATTAAAGTCGAATATTGGTACTTAAAACGTCTCTTAGTTTGTTTACGTATTAGGCCAAACAGGTTTACTGGTTTTATTTGGGTCTGCTCTGTAAATCGTAACGTGAACGGGTGTTTACCTAGGTTAGCATGGCTAGCCTGTGAGGCTAATAATAGCAGGTGGAGCTAACGTTGATGAGGCTTTCTGGGATTCTGATGTTCTTTTGCAGTGGTGGATGAGGATACGGACCCCGCTATGAGGAGCTCGCCCGTGTTGTGAAGGCCGAGTTTCTCGACGCGGATGTGTCCGGCTTCGTGGGAAGATTAGGTGAGAAACCGACCGCTGTGAAGGTTGGAGCTTGTTTGATTAGCAGCACTGTGACTTCCACCATAAGTGTGACCACACCTAGGACCAACCCGACCTCTTATTTTCTGGGGTTTGTGCAGGCAGCTTTGAGATAAAAATCAACGAGCAGCTCGTCTTCTCCAAGCTTGAAACGGGCGGTTTCCCTTATGAGGACGACGTGAGTAACAGGCTAAACTGCTCATAAAGTGGACCTCTGGACACCAGCAGCCTCCCATTTTTGCTTTCTCCCAAAGGTCTTGCATGTGATCCAGTGCGCCTACGATGGGAAGCCCGTGGAGAAGGTCACCAAAAGCCGTCCGCCCTGTGTGATCATGTAACCCTCCTGTTCGGAACAGGCAGACGTGCCTGTCCTCCGGTTCCCCTCCCGGTTCTCAGCGCGGTCTCTCAGGATGTCAATGACCACTGTGGCTGAAACCTGACCGGTTACAGTGCGATGCAACTATCCTGCAGTCACCCTCGTTTGGGACCTGAGAGGGGGACGGGAGGAGGGGACGGATGTGCCCGGAGGGGCCAAACTTATTTATCTGCAATCTTCAGTCACTGCCTCCACGTCCTGTGAAAACTCCCAACAACTCAAGTGCAACACAACGGTTTTACAAACGGTAACGTGATTATAGGATGTGAATCCTGTACTAATGGAACTTGTTTTGTTTTTAATGTACTCATACCCCTTGTTTTGTTTTTTCTTTGCTTTTCCTGTATTGTTTTTATCGCATTGAATTAATTACATTTGGCATTTTAAAAACTGGAGACTTGGAATAAAGAGAACAGCTGATGTGTCCCATCGTTTTGCTTGTTGGGCTTTCCCCTTTTCTAAACATCCCATGCACAAACGCTTCGGTCGTTGAGGGACGGAGGCTGTTTGCTGTGACGGTGCATGTTGCAAGTATTCCTCTGTGATCTTTCCAGAGGGGCCTGTGGGAAGTTGCTACGGCAACCTGCACCAACACAAATGTTTGACTTTTAGGCCTCTGTGGCAACATTTAGATTACTTTCAAGGGCTTTGTGTCAAAAGTAAATGATGTACTTTAATGTTGAGTGTTAGAATTAAGTCTAGTTCTTGTTATCACACTGGTGAATTGTGACTAATTCCTCCCGAAGTCCTAATTGTCTATGGGAGCAACCAAAGCAGTTGGCAGGCTGAGAAAGCCGTTGTCATCTGAGCGATTCTTCGTGTTTGTCACGTCAAGCGTGTCTGAAGAGCCGCAAGCTTTTCCAGTCCCACAGGTTTGGCTGCAGATTGGTTTCACCGTGGAGGACCCCGGAACACCCAGCAGCGCTTCTGGCTTTTACTTCTGCTCCAAACCGCTCTTGTTTTAAATGAAAATCATCCAGCTGCGTCAGTCAGAAGTGACGTGTTCGGGTCCTTTGAAGGGTTATTTTTGAACTGACGTATCAGGTCATGTGGATGGAGTCGTCTCGTGATCTCTTGAATCTGTCGTGTGTTAATGCTGCGACTAGGTGGGTCTTTGCTGCTGGTTCTGGGTCTTGGTGATAATTCTGACCACGACTGTTTGTTCTGATAGAGACCGTCCTCGCTGCCTTCATCACACCTCCATTAGAGCTTGGAAAACAAAATGTAGATGGCCAAAGAAAAGGATCTATTTTTAATTTTTTTTTCTTTTTAAATTAAAATCAGCTAAATTATTACGAATGGAAAAGCTCCATGGAGCAGCTGTGAAATTAAAGCAGATCTTAGATGATTTGTTTGGCTCATTTTAGTTTTAAAAGTTGTAAAGCCGCATTATTATTCAACTCTTGTCACCATTGTGGGCTTTGAGGTCCACATAAGTCTGAAATGAAGAGCTAGACTGACGTGATGGTCTGAAGCTGCTATATGAAGCCTGGGAGTGTCGCTGAGCTGTGCGTGGAGATACAACCACAGCAGATAACTTCCACATGTGTCGATAACAGACCAGCTCTCAGGCGGGTTGAACTGGGCCCCTCGCCTGCGTCCATCACTGGCAGGTGGACGTTATTTACATGTTTTATTCAAGTACAGTTTTTCACAGAAAGCACAAACATCTGCACAAGAATGAATACGAATCTCCAACAACGGTTAGCATGCTAGCTGTGGAAAATGCTTGGAATTGGAATGTTTTCCTCTGTTGACAGAGTAACCCGACTCCCTAGTGACGCTCAGTTGAGGTGACATGACTTAGCAGTTCTTTTATCTTCCTGAAATAATGCTCAGCGGCGTCTCTCAGCAACGCTAACGGTCTTTAGCGCAACGCTCCAAATACAGCAGGTTAGCATCCTGCAGCAGCCTGTGCCAGTGTCTCCGTTTGGAGGTGTCTTCACATCTGCGTGTGATGCATCAGAGCTCTGACAGGCGAACCGAGACAGCAAAAAAAGTGTTTAAACTCTGTGTTGACAGAAACATCTAAGTGGACTCATATGACTGCACACATGATCATCTGCCTCTCCATAATCCTTCACCACTACGTGGGCTCTGAAATCAATTATTAGGACTGTGGGCTTGGGATCGTAGGCAGAAAAGGAGGCTTTTATCCAGTCTGACAGGCCATCCGGTCGACATAAGTTTGAAAATGCAGTTAACTCTGACAGATGAGAGTCACATGTTGTGAAGTAAATAAGGAAAGAACCAGACGGTCGACGCCCACAGGGCCGAGTGAAAGACATTTATCGACTATAACTGAGTGGAGAAAGAGGCGTGCATGTATCCTAATGTCTGGAAATGACACACATTGGTGTTATTGGCAATTTTTATTTTTATATATATTGACAAGGTTTTTGAAAATGGAATTAAACACACGTGATCTGAGGATAAACAACACATGATGCAATTTCATCTCTAGGACACTGACACAAAGAGGTGCTAATTAAATGAAGCTAAAGCTAAAGTGAACACGTCCAATCTAAAATTGTCCTTTTAGTTTTGTTTCTTTCAAATTTCTGGATTTCAGCTGATATTTTTCCTACTTTTATGTGTTTCTGGCTTCGTCCTCGTGTCAGGGCCTTATCAGCCTGCGTGGGACTGTCGTATAGCTACAGTAGCACTCTGTCGCTAACCGGATGGCTTTAATTCAGCACTGGTTTAATTGGGCTCGGAGCTAATCAAGAGCAGGGGGATCACCCCCCGCCCCTCGCTCAGGGGGAATCCCTGATACGTCAACAACACGACATACCCGGGTGTTCTCCTCCTGATAGAGCACGTTGCCCACCTTCCTACCCTCTCTACCCCCCCCCTCCCCCGCTGAGGCCCTCAGACAGGTTGAGGTTTGTCCCCCAGGTCCAAACTCGTTCTTCTTTGTGCCCCCGTCTTCACTCAGGTCCTCTTCATGCTGCGAGGGCGGAGCGGGCAAACAAGGGTTGGGATATCCCAGCCTCAAGGTGTCCTCAACTGATAGGGCTGCTTCTCTTTGACGGAGGCCTTATCTCCTCATATGGGTGTTTCCATTTTTCTTCTTCTCTCCCGACTCTTTGCTACGCGCTTGGCATCGCCCGGCTCGTCTCATTTGACGGACAGGCGTCATCCTGCTTCCAGCACCGGAGACCAGGTGGGGGGACCTGCATGCAGGTAAGGGTGTGGCCAGGAAGCAGATAAACTGCAGGCAGCCTGTGAAGGTTAGAGAGGTTAGAGGTCAAACGGAAGGCATGTGTGTGTCTACTGTCTGCAGAGAACGATGATAAGATGCGTTTTAAAACAGGGTAAAAGCCGTGCAGATAGAGATGTACATGTAAACTTACGCTCAATGGTTGGGGGGGTTTCCTCACAGGCACTTAAATCTGCATGACCTCAGCCTCAGAACACAGACTGTTGCCGCTAAACTGCGATTGCTTGGCGATTGTGCCGTAACGCATTCAGCTGTTCTCAAGCGTTACCGTGAATATTTGCTGATCTGTTAAAAACTCAGACCTCTCACCCCCCGAAGTTGCTTTGCTTGGCTATTAGCTCCGATGTTTCAACGTTTTATACGTGTTTGAAACGTAGGAATTTGTTGGTTTGCTCAAACTGTTGGTGCAGCAGATCAGCCGTGGTTAGAGTCTGGTTAGAGAAGGGTGTAACCCAGCGATAACATTCGCTGCTGCTTCTGTTCAAGCTTGGTCCAAATTCTCGGGGAGGGGTTTTTATGCTACAGGATGAAAAGGTGCGTTTACACTGAAGATGTAGGTGCTTTAAAACCAACAGTCCAGAAGTGATGACTGAACCCCACTGGAACTGGAGCGCTGCCACTGCTGTAGTTAGCGTTGAATATTTGTAGGATTCATTCTTTTCTCTGTCACAGGGAATGAATAAAAGGAACTGAAGGTTCAACAACAGTGAGATCAATGGAAAATTACAGTTTTGAGGAGGTCAGTCCACCTTTGCTGCCTTTCCAGGCTGTGATATATTCACGGTTCACAGAAAACAAACACGTATTTCATGCAGTGATTTACATCTGTTCATTTTCATCCTTTTCCCCTCTTTTTCTATCTTTTCTCTGACTCAGGGCAGTGACGTGTCATATGGAGACTCAGACTTTCCCTCTCCGATGATATTGTAAGTCTTTTGTCACGTTTGGCTCTTTGCTCTTAAGTGTGTCTTTATCTCCTGGCTGCAGCTGAGCTGCTCCTCTTCTTATTTTTAAGTGTCAGATGATCAGACATTAAGAATTCAATTTTAGTCTGTTTCAGCTATTTTATTCCTCATATCTTGATCTGCACTTTGAGTGTGTTGTCTCACCCTTTGTGTGTTAGCTGACATGACAGCGTGAACAATGGGTGTGTTATATTGGAATTACACTTGGAAGAAACAAATGCCTGCGTTTATTAAACTTTGTTTATCTAAGACGAATGCCACAGTGTAGCAGAAGCTCAGTCCTGCAAAGGAGGCTCCCTATCTGCATGATGCATGCACAGAAGTGTGGAGTCGTGCAGCCTCAGGGTGGGAAATTATCTTTGTGAACATCCACGATAAGACGTTGGTTCTATTCGGTTGCCCTCTAGTGGCCAGAGAGGTGAACTGTTCTCCCAAACTGAATCGTTTCCCGGTAAAAAGAACTTGTGTTTGTCTGAACGATCAGGGCTCCACCAGGCCTGAGTGCCATTGAGGACCAGCAGAGGCTGCAGGTGGAGGAAGAGGAGGAGAAAGAGGCACCTATGCAGGCCATCATCATCCCCACAAATTCAGAGGGTAGCTTCTCCTCAGCGAACACGACTCCTCTGATATCAGGCCACATTCATTTTTAACCTCTCTTTTTTGTTTTGTTCCAGCTTATTTGAACGTGAACACTAACGCCACCACAAGAGGAGATGCTCAAGTCAGTGGCCATCATTTAGACCTATTGGAAACTGAAGTCATTGCAAAGCATCATTTTCTGTTTTGCTCCAACCGCCACAGGCCTATGTGGAGCTGAATGAGTTCCAGGGTAACAAATGGCTGGAGACCGCTCGCTGGCTGGGCTACGAGGAGAACTTTAACCCCAACACGGAACAATGGGGCCCATCTCACGTGTCCTTCCTCACCTTCAAGAGTCTGCTCCAGCTGCGCAAGATGATGAGCTCAGGTGAGCGTGGCTCACCTGCAGAAGCACAAATCACCACATATTCGGTAGTTATGTCCCATTAAAAGCGACTCCAATGTGCTCAGGTGCCTTCCTCTTCGACCTGAACACCAGCAGCCTCTCCTTGGTGGCGGAGAAGGTGGTTGACGAGCTGCTGAGCAAGAACGAGATCCGCGCAAGCGATCGGGAGGGCTTGTTGAGAGCTCTCCTCATGAGACGAAGGTCTGTCTCAGTTTCTTAACAGTGCCAGAAAATGGGCCAACAAACCTCGAGTGACCATTTATTTTGTCCTTTCAGCCAGTCTGACAGGCTTCTCGTGACTGAAACTGGGGACATCCAAATGCAGACCTTTTCTGTGACAAAGAAGGTGCAGACTTCAGTGTTGTGTCCATCATGTGTGACCACCACTCACGTGCTAACACTCTCCTGCTATCCTCCCTGCAGAGAGACTGCTCCGACAACGTGGAGGCCTCGGTCGTCCTCACGGGTGTGTACTTGCACGCCTGCAGTTCTTCCTGTTTGCTCTAACCAGGCTTTAAAGACGCTCCTGTCCGTTAGGTGTCCTGGAGTTCCTGCAGAAACCAGTGGTGGCTTTTGTCAGGCTGACTGATTCTGTGGTGATGGAATCTACCCTGGAGATTCCCGTCCCCGTCCGGTTCGTCTTTGTTCTGGTGGGCCCCAGCCAGAGCGACTTGAACTACAGAGAAGGCGGCCGTGCGATGGGTGCTCTGATGGCCGACTGGGTGAGAGAGAAGCTCCAGGCTGTGTAATCCCTCCAGACCAGGTCAGTGGGTGTGTTTAAGCTTTCTGTGTTGGTGCTCTGGCAGGTGTTCTGTCTGGAGGCCTTCCTGGCCCAGACCGAAAAAGACGTGACCAACGCCATCGCCGACTTCATGGACTGCAGCATTGTTATCCCCCCCACTGAGATCCAAGACAAGATGATGCTGGAGCCAATCATCAGCTTCCAGAAGAGGATGCTGCGTGACAGACTCCGCCCCATCGACACCCGGCTTGCCTTTGGCGACAGGGTCAAAGGTGGGACTTCTGTCCTGACGCTTCTTTTGTTCTCCTGCGGTTAATAAATGTGTTTGTCCTCAACGATATAATTAATGGCAGAAATAAATCTTTGGTTTCAGCTGCGAAGCCCCCAGAGACACCGCGGGAGGACCCCCTGGCACGGACAGGATATCCGTTCGGTGGCATGATAAAGGACCTGAAGCGTCGTTACCGTCACTACATCAGCGATTACACAGATGCTCTGAACCCTCAGGTCCTCGCCGCCATCATCTTCATTTACTTCGCCGCCTTGTCCCCGGCCATCACTTTTGGAGGCCTTCTGGGTAAAACTGCGTTCTGCTGGGTCAGCCTCGAATCATCTGCAGGAGTTCATTAACTCTCAACAAATTCCTGCTTTCAGCGGACAAAACGGGGAAGATGATGGGCGTGTCGGAGCTGATGGTGTCCACCAGCGTCCAGGGCGTGATCTTCTGCCTCATCGCTGCCCAGCCTGTCCTTGTGATCGGCTTCTCTGGACCCCTGCTGTTGTTTGAGGAAGCGTTCTACGCCGTGGGTGACTTTTGAAAGGAATCCTCATCCATTCATCTTTTCCTCATTAACATCTGTTTTCCTTCACTCATCCATCCGTAGTTTTGCAAGTCCCAAAACATCGAGTACATTGTGGGCCGGATCTGGGTGGGGATGTGGCTGATTGTGATCGTCGTCCTCATCGTGGCTTTGGAAGGCAGCTTCCTGGTCAGATTCATCTCCCGCTTCACTCAGGAGATCTTCTCCATCCTCATCTCTCTCATTTTCATCTACGAGACCTTCAGCAAGCTAATCAAGGTTTCTTCTTCTCACCTCATCACTCCATCCGTTTCATCCCTGTTGCGTTTGTCTCTCACCTTCATCCCTTTTTTCCCCTCAGATCTTCAAGGCCCATCCTCTGATCCTGAACTACGAACACCTGAACACCTCCATGGAGAACCCCTTCATCCCAATCATTACAGAGAAAATGGAGTACCATTCTGACGGCAACATCACCGTTCTGGTGGAGGAGGTGGAAAGGCCCTACCCCAACACAGCCCTGCTGTCCATGTGCCTGATGTTTGGCTGCTTCTCCATCGCGTACTTCCTGCGTAGTTTCAAGTCTGGTCATTTCCTCCCCGGCCCGGTAAGACCCACTTCTGTTGCTGGAGAATGTGCAGTGTTTTTTTTGGAAAAGAGAACTTTAAAATTGCAATGAAAACGTTACTCGATCTTGATGTGATTTGTGGTTGTTTCCTTCATCAGATCCGTCATTTGATTGGAGATTTTGGAGTCCCCATCGCCATTTTTGTCATGATCGCCATTGACATCTGCATCGAGGATGCCTACACTCAGGTGGGTGTTGAAGACAAACAGCCGCGCACATTTCTGCTAGCGTTTTCTGACTGAAAGTGCTGTTTCATGTGTCAACCTTTCAGAAACTGGTGGTGCCTGATGGGGTTCAAGTGAGCAACCCCAAAGCCAGAGGCTGGTTCATCAACCCCATGGGAGAAAAACAGGACTTCCCTATCTGGATGATGGCTGCCTGCTGTGTGCCAGCGCTGCTTGTCTTCATCCTTATCTTCCTGGAGTCCCAGATCACCACGTGAGTAACATCTTAAATACACCGTCAGGTTGAACTTTACCTCATCTGGATTCAAGGTGTGACTTTCCATGCTTCTTACTTTCAGGCTGATTGTGAGCAAACCTGAAAGAAAGATGGTGAAAGGCTCTGGTTTTCACTGGGATCTGCTCGTCTTGGTCACCATGGGGGGCATCGCCTCTATTTTTGGTGTACCCTGGCTGAGTGCAGCCACTGTGCGATCTGTCACCCACGCCAATGCCTTGACAGTAATGTCCAAAGGTCCCAAACCAGAGATTGAAAAGGTGCTCGAGCAGAGGATCAGTGGAATTATCGTGGCCGTGCTGGTTGGTAGGTGGCGCCATCTACCGTACTGATGCGGTTACTGCAGGACCGTGTGTGGCCTCGTTTCCTAATCCTTGAACGTCTCTGTGGCTTTCAGGTGTTTCTATTTACATGGGGCCAATTCTAAAGATGATTCCCATGACAGCCCTGTTTGGCATTTTCCTCTACATGGGTATCACCTCCCTGAGTGGAATCCAGATGTGGGACAGAATACTGCTGTTAATTACACCAAAGAAATACCATCCGTCTGATGCCTATGCCACCAGGGTATGCAGGCAATCTAATCAGATGTAGCTCAGATTTTTACTGTTTATGTGACTCTCTTCAGGTCACATTTATTTCCCTGTACAACAGATTTTCCACATTTTAGCTCTTGTCGATTGTTCTCCTCTGGTCCTTTGTGCAGGTGAAGACAATGCGGATGCATTTATTCACTCTGATCCAGATCTTGTGTCTGGCCGTTCTGTGGGTGGTGAAAATGAGTGACTTCTCGCTGGCCCTACCTTTTGTTCTCACCCTCACCATTCCTCTGCGGATGTTCATGACTGGCAGGGTGTTTTCTGTCATGGAGATGAAATGTGTAAGTACCTCTCTATATCTGTCACATTCCCCTCCGCGCTTGGGGCGTGCTGTAAACTTGGGATGCGGATTTCCTTGTTGTAACTGGAGACGTTTGTGCCGCAGTTGGATGCTGATGACGCCAAAGTGACCTTTGAGGAGGAACCTGGGAAAGACGTATATGATGAGTCCCCACTGCCGTGAATAGCGTAGCACTTATAACTTTCACTTACAATCATTTCATTAACAATAATAATAATAATAATAATAGTCTGTTGTCTTTACAACCATAACCCTTTTTTTTTTCTTATCGCAGCAGCCGAGTCTGTGTTTGTGACTTCAACAGAGAGAAAAAGAATGTTGTCGATGTTGTCACTGATATGTGGAACATGTCCTCCCCTTTCTGACATTTTCCCCATTTTTATATGTGCACTTAGTGTTTACTACAATTATTAGTTTCTTTATTTTGGTTGTTAAGTTATTTAATGGAGCTAGAGATACATTTTATTTTGAAAGCAAGGTCATTTAGCTTCAGACGTGAAATGAGCCATTTATGTTGTTTTTCTTTACTGCCATACAGTTTGCAGATTTTCTCATGTTAAAATATGACTGCATTAAGCATATCTGTTCAGGGTCACTCAGGTTTGCTTCTTTTGACCCAATAGCTTGACAAATTTATATTTTACACAGCAGACTATAAATAGGCGTAATACACTCATATCTTTCAGTGTGTAATTGCTTTCAATATTTTATGAATTGAGCAGTAGAATGGTAGAAAATGGACGATAAGGTTTATTTGAGTTGGATGGACACTTATTTGTAAATGTACCAGGAATTTGTGAGGCTTTTGGTGTGTTTGAGCGCTTGAAACACTGTACATGCTTGGGGTTTTCAATTAATGAAGCAATAAAGTTTTATTCTTCCTTATTATGTTTTTTCCTGCATTATTATTAATTCATCAGTGATCCTATCAGGGTTGAGAGACCGGAACCAGGAAATACAGGCTGCTTCTCAGTCGGATGATGCCTTCACTGTTTTTCAGTAAAATACTAAAGTATTAACGTTTTCGCTTGGTAGCGCCATTTGAGGTCGATACTTAAATCACTTTATTTAAATACATTCCACAGCTTTGCTCAGAAATTGTTACAATTACATACATGGGTTACAAAAGACAGCAAAAAGGAAACAAAGTCAGAATCGGTTATTTTAAGACACAGTGGGGAGATTTCCGACAGCCTGGGAACTCATCACAGTCTAACAAGGCCGAGTGGCTGAAAGTCATTTGTTTCCCTGAATCAGGCTGACTGGATTGGACGGTGTCGGTTCCACCCACAAACACACAAGGTGGAGTTGGAAAGAAAAAACATGCTGGCAAAATGAAGCTGTCAAACAGCCGCTTGCAATTCTCCAAAAGGGGGAATCGAGAGTGCAAGGATGCCTGGAGATAGTTCCGTGTGTGTGGGGGGCGTTTGGGTGATTAAAGTGAAAGAGACAAACTTATTTTTTTAAAAAGAAAAAGAAATCATGTTGATTCAAGATTTGCTGCAGTGTTGGGAGAGCTTGTTGTATTTTTAACTTTAATCACACTGTCTGGGATGTGATATAATGCTGCAAACTTTGGGCTGCAGGTCTGACAAAGTGGGCCGATTAGACTAACGGGAACAGTTGGCTTCGCCGGGAAAAGTGTGGATGTCTCGGCGTAGCGAAATGGTTGGATGGAGAGAGAGGAGCTGCTGCGTGTTGAGTGGAGGGAGACGGCGAGTGAGATGGAGGCGGGGGGAAGGACCATCTCTGCGGGGACTGGAGCCCGGGACCGACGGCGCAGTGCTGGCTATCGTTCAACCCTCCCCTTCTTCCTCCACAACGACGCCGAGAGACAGGTAAGCTAACAGAACAGCCGCTCGGTTTCCCAACATGGCGATAGGGAACGATAAACCCAAACAGAATAACGAGCTAAAACACAAAAACAAACATTTGGTGAGCCCTGTTCCCGCTTAGAGCCACTCGCTCGGGAGCTTCTTTGTCGTAGCTGCTTCCACCGACCGCTGTGTGAGGGTATAAACGAGGTCGGCCATAGCCGAATCGTGTCCTCTACAGCGGGGGAGAAACTGCGCGTAGCACCCGGAGGTAAACGCGATATTTGCCCCCCAAAAAACAGCCTCGGCCTTGGGTTTACGTTATTCATCGTCACCGAAACTAGGCTCTCTTTGCTATAACCGGGACATAACCGCGTGGGGGGAATTAGCGGTAGTTTCCGCGCCGAGACCTCCATGCGGTTGTTGGCGGAACAACCAGCCGCCTCTCTCGGTAAGCCATCAGGGATCTCGGTTTAATATCTCACCGCGCAGAAACTCACGCTCTCTCTCCCCCTCTCTCTCACTGTTTAGCCCCGGCCTGAACCACCGACGACCGAGCTCGGAGAACCCGCCTTCTTGATCTCGTTTGTGCGCTTTTGGACCGAGGAAGGGAGTCTGCAACGCCCTGGCGTTAGTCTAGGCTCCGCTTTTCTGTGTTTGCAGTGCGCCATTGGACCCTGTTACGGTAGGTTTCCTTGTCGAGCTGAAGCATGGCGGACCTGGAGCCGTTTGTCGCGCCAGTGAAGCTGCTCTGCCTCGGTTGTTTCCATGTTTCCTTTCAGCTTTGGCGGGTTACGCATCAACCCCGCAATATCCCGTAACTTTTTACTGCTACGGTTTAAAACAAATCCCTTTCTTTATTAAGGTCAGGGTTACACAATTTGACCGTCTAATATATTTGGTTTCCTTCCTGTGCCTCCGCAAGACCCACCAACGGCCACCGGGTACTTTGTTGAACGTCAACTCCGAGTTTTTGCCCACGTTTAATAACGTTTATCTGCGGTAAATGTATTTTTTTTTTCTTTTAAGGTCGTAAGAATAGAGTCTGAATATAAGAGGATTTTTTTAGTATTTTACGTGAAGTTGCGAGAGGTAACATTTAGCACGAAAAAATATTCTTTACAAATTGTCATGTCAAGTTGCCCTTGGCGATGGAACAGTAGTGCTTCGCTTCCACCATCCATATGTTGTAATCCGTCATTAAAATCAGATTCTGGCCAGAATTGCCATTCTTATTTGTGCTAAATTTGTTGGTTATTTTATATATGATGTCGATTACATCTCGGTCTCGGTAGATTGGATGTCGTTAGGCCGGACCGTGGACACCATTGAGATGGGGCCGGGAAGGACACGATGAACAACGAGCATCCGCCATCATTGGAGCACAACTCGGCTACGCCTCGCTGAAGAACTCACCGAGTTACGCTCCTAAAATGCGTTTAAAAGCACCCTGAACCGAAATAACTCTGATTCTCACATATATTTAGACCATATTTATTAACAAAAAGCGAACATTTGATCGAATTCCTCCATTCCCGGTCGAGTAAATACGGGAGTGTAAGATTCTAGGGTCGGTTGGCGGAGCGAGATCCGCGTCAATCGGTGATGAGGCGCCACTACCGACTGGCGCATGAGGCTGCAGTACTTCCAAGCCACCATTCCCCCACGTCGGAGACCGAAAGAAGATCCTTCGGCCGTGGTCAGCTGGTCGCCTACAGCTGCCCGTTCGTCCACGTCCATTCGCTTCCTCCTTTCGTGTATCCTCCCCACCCTCCTATCCGAGAGAAAATCCTCCATTGCCGAGCCGAACGAACGAGAAAATGGTCGCTCCTGCTGGTCCGCGATACTTTAGCTGCGGAAAGGGAGCGGTATTAATACGCCGAAAATTCCGCCAGGCAGCGTTTGCTGGGTGATGAGTCCTGCTGTGCTGCCGGAGCTCTCCGCTGTGTTATTTGAGATTTGAAGCCGTCACAAGCAGCAGCCTGTGTCTCACCGTGGAGCGTAAACGTTTAAGGGGCGGCGTAATGAACATCGACCATTATGTCGACGCAAATTTGAATTTCGCCACTTCAAACACAGCTCTACTTTTTATGCCACAAAGTAAACACGTTGTTTAAACTGCGTTATTATTAAAAAAAATCTTTAAAAACAAACAAACAAAAAATAAAAATTAGAGTTCAGAGTTTTGGAAAAAAAAGTAGGAATCATATTAAATTTTAGTGATCCCCTCAGTCAAAGGTTAATCCATTTATTTTTTTCTTGTAGATAGGAGAAAGGACATATACAAATGAATGGAGAGATGGAGACGGCAGCCCAAGACCAAGGTAGGTTTTTGTTTTTTAAAAAACATTTTTTGACAACTCGAAATTTAGCTGATGAACCTAACCCTAAGTTTGTTTCAGACTGCTATTCTTGCCAGCTGTATAAAAGATGTTTTAAATGCATTTTAAATGTATATCCCTGCAGTGTGGGCGCAGGATGACCTGTTGAAGCTGCTGGAGGCCATGAAAGTGGCGCTGCCACAGAAAGACCTGACTAAATACAAAACGTCTGAGTCCCATCTGGACTGGCAGAAGGTGGCCTTCAATTCCTACACAGCTGAAATGTGTAAGCAGAAGTGGCAGGAGGTATCGAAAGAGGTGAGACTCTATTTCTGAGATTTTTGCTGAATAGCTGCCCATTTTGAGTGCTGTTAAATCATTTTTCACCTGCCGTTTCAACAGATTCGTAAATTCAGGACTCTAACAGAGCTGATAGTTGATGCTCAAGACTATATCAAAAACCCTTATAAGGGCAAGAAGATAAAGGTGAGTGAAGACCAGTATGAAAAACAGTCTCAATTGAACTCCAAGTTAAGTATTCTGATGCTTGTTTTTACCTGTGACACACAGAAACACCCAGACTTCCCCAAGAAGCCCCTGACACCATATTTCCGCTTCTTCATGGAAAAGAGGGCCAAGTACGCAAAGTTGCACCCAGAGATGAGCAACCTAGACCTCACTAAAATCCTCTCCAAGAAGTACAGAGAGCTACCCGAAAAGAAGAAGGTTGGGAAGGAATCAATGCGTCGGTTATCGTGCTTGACATTTCTGTGTTTGTAATGGTTTTTCACAAAAATGTTGATTCCCCCCCCCCCCCCCCCCACACAGAAAAAATATGTAGATGACTTCTTAAGAGACAAGGAAACTTTTGTCCAAAGCATGGACAAGTTCAGGTGAGATGCGTGATGTTCCAAACTGTGTTAGACATGTCCCAAAGTGTGTATCAGGACGATGAGCTGTAATGTCGTAAATACAGAGAAGAGCATCCAGACCTGGTGGAGAGTATGGCCAAGAAAGGCTCAAACGTACCGGAGAAGCCCAAAACCCCCCAGCAGCTGTGGTACAACCACGAAAAGAAGGCGTTCCTCAAGACACACCCAGATGTGAGCTTTGGCTTCAGTAGCCAAACATGCTAATGGCAGTTCATTAAAAGGGCAATTCGTTATGCTAATCTCGATTTTCTGTCAATGACGTCAGGCCACCACCAAAGACATTAAAGATAATCTCGGCAAACAGTGGACGCAACTGTCTGACAAGAAGAGACTGAAATGGATCACCAAGTCTTTGGAGCAGAGGAAGCTGTACGAGGTACCAGCAGAGCGACGGGGCGCTTTCTAAAAGCGGTGCTGACACTGACAGAGCTTTTCTTTGTTATTTCACAGGAGGTGATGCGCGAGTACATCCAGCAGCATCCAGAGTTAAACATGACTCAAGACGACATCGTGAAGTCCACTCTGACCAAGGCCGAGAGACACCTGAAAGACAAATCTGACGGCCGGCCCGACAAACCGCCTCCGTGAGTCACTGAGCCCACACGGCGGCGCCATCTGCGCCCTGCCCTTCCTACAATTGTGCGTGTGTCTTTTCAGAAACGGCTACTCCATGTTCTGCGCCGAGCTGATGTCAAACATGAAGGACGTGCCGAGCACAGAGCGCATGGTGATGTGCAGCCAGCGGTGGAAGCTGCTGAAGCAGGGCGAGAAGGACGCCTACCAGAAACGCTGTGAACAGGTGAGGTTATCAAAGGAAGGAAAGAGAACTGAAACGTTTCACCTCCTAAACACCTTAACCTCCGATCTGTTTTATTCATCAGAGGAAGAAGGAATATGAAATAGAAATGAACAGATTTCTGAGTGTAAGTATAAGCAAATATTTAAAAGTGTTAATTTTACAGCTGCCATAATATCAATTTTCTTCTTGCTCTTCAGACTCTGTCAGAGGAGGAGCAGCAGCGGGTCTTGTCGGAGGAGAAGATAGGATTTAAGAAGGGCACGGGAGCCAGTAGTCCTGCCTCCAAGAAGAAGAACTCTAAAACTAAGGTTAGAGCCTCTTCAGATGAGCTTTTTAACTGACTCTAACACTATGTTTGATGCAGCATCTGGTAAATTGTCCAGTTGATTAGTGTTTTCTGGAATGTGCTGTCATTCGTAGGCCAACCCAGAAAAACCCAAACGGCCCATTTCAGCCATGTTCATCTTCTCTGAGGAGAAGCGTCCGAAACTCCAGCAGGAGCGCCCGGATCTGTCTGAGAGCGAGCTCACCAGACTCCTGGCACGCATGTGGAATGAGCTGCCGGACAAGAAGAAGGTGGGCTGGCGACGCCCACTTTCACAGGTGCTGCAGAATCAGCAGTTTGTTCCAATGCTGCTCTTCTCTTTTAGGAGAAATATAAACGGCTGGAAATCGTCCTGAAAGCAGAGTCGGTGAAGAAGGAGAAGGAGGACCGGAGCCGTCTGCCAGACCCCCCCAAGACTGCGCAGGAAATCTGGCAGCAGAGCGTCATCGGAGACTACATGGCCAGGTTCAAGGTACGCAGGAGCACCAGCAGGTGTGTGGTAGGCTGTGTCCCAAGTCAGGTTCCTGAAGGTGACTCTGCTTGTAGAGCGACCGATCAAAGGCCCAGAAAGCCATGGAAGCAACGTGGAGCAACATGGAGAAAAAGGAAAAGATAATGTGGATCAAAAAGGCAGCGGAAGACCAGAAAAGATACGAGGTCGGTGTCATGTTGTTAAAAAAACAGGTCCTGGAGAGAATCCCAGTGTGTGGACTGGGACAGAGAGCTGACAGGTCAACCCCTCCTCCACAGAGAGAGCTGTACGAGATGCGTTCCCCCGCTGCTGCTGCCATCGCCTCAGGGAAGAAGATGAAGTTTGAGGGTGAACCCAAGAAACCGCCATCGTACGTCTGCTGCCTTCTCCCGTCTGGGCTGCTCGCCTGCTGTGGATGCCGTGGTTTTCAACTGTTTCTCCTCCTTTAATGTGTAGAAACGGATACCAGAAGTTTTCTCAGGAGATGCTCTCCAACGGAGAGCTGAACCACCTCCCGATGAAGGAGAGGATGACCGAGATCGGCAGCCGCTGGCAGAGGTTACCGCTGAAGGACAAGGACCGCTATAAGAAGATCGCGGAGGAGAAGCAGAGACAGTACAAAGTCCAGCTGGAACAGTGGCTCGCTGTAAGACGCAGGGTTTTCTTGAGGAAGGTCGCTCCAAGCGCGTTGATGCCTTCTGTAACGTGACTCGTGTTCTCCCGCAGAGCCTGTCTTCACAAGAGAGGAACACCTACAAAGAGTACAACTCGCAGGTCAGTCTCCCACTCTCCACCTTGTAATGACTCTGAAATCTCACGAAGACGCGTTAAACTGTCTGACTCGCGTTTCAGAAGAGAAAAAGTGCAGCGAAACCAGGAGGCCCCAAAGCAAAGTCCAAGAAATCGGTGAGTAGTGACGCAGCTCAGCATGTGAGCAGAGGAAGAGGTCAACCAACCTGGAACTTCTCCACCAACAGGACACGGAGGAGGAGGAAGAGGAGGACGAAGACGACGACGAGGACGAGCCGGAGAAGGCTTCCTCTGAGGCAGAGTCATCCAGCGATGACGACGAAGATGACGACGATGACGACGACGATGATGACGTGAGTTGCTTCTGTGGAAGGCTGACTTTGGGAAGAGATGGCCGATCGTGTCTAATGCAAGTTGAATATTTTGTGTTTGCGAAGAAGGAGGAAGATGACGATGACGACGACGACGAAGATGAGGCCGAAGACAAGGAGAACAAGTCAGAGGACAGCAGCAGTGAATCAAATTCACAGGAGTCGTCAGACTCCGACTCGGACTGAGGGGACGACTTGGCCCTGAGACGAACTGAGCAGCGCTGAGCTGAGCCAAGAGTCCAGGAGCTCTGCCACTGTGCCAACCCTGCTCTCCTCCCACCACCAGGGGGAGCCTCTGCATTCGCCTCATCCGCTGCACATTCGCCCATTCTGTGTTCCTGTGTCGGTCGACGATCTCCTGGAGGGACCCTGCCCTGAAGTCCACAGCCACCATCAGTCCTCCTGCGGTATGACGGTGCCCCAGCAGCATCCCACTGGTCTGGTGATGTCATGAATACCTCCACCGCTGGTTTTCGTCTTGATTTGAAAGTTCAAGATAAGAGTTTTAACGTGGAGGGTGATTAAAAGCTCTCATGTTTATATTATGACTCTGGTTTTAGTTGAAGGCAGGTGGCTTCATGAGCCAAAGAACACAGTTCAGAGGATCACTTTCGGGAGGGGATCGGGGGTGTGCAGGGTACTGAAAAATTGCACTCTTCCGAATGTTTCCATTTTGTTTTTTGTTTCCAGAGCAATATTGAATTGTTCTTTCTAAATTTCTGATGTAGATTTTATCATTTGGTTCTTAAAGAGGTGGTATTTTTTCAGGAAAGATATTTAAGCCATTTTGAATGTCTTTATGTTGCCAGAAACGTTTCAAAAATGTTACTAAAACACATTCATTTCTAGAAAATTAGAGTGCCTGCGTAAAGTGTTCACCCCCTCTTGGACTGTAGTTTTATTGTTTACAGTGCAGAACCAAAGTGTGTAAAAATGCATCCTTATTCCCAGATTATTTGTTAAAACCTCCCAGCCCCCGACACGAACCCACTTTTCAAACCTCGTTCATGCGTGTGTAAACTGGAAGTGTGCAGCCGTTTCCTCCCCTCGCCCCGTGCCATATTTTAATAAACCAGCGGCTCTTTACACTGGCTTTAATTAGAAAGTTATTTTCGGACCTCATCTACTTCTTTTTTACGTTTTTCTGAAGAGGCCTGGTACCATCCGGTGTTTGGGCCGCTTGAGTCCAGAGGGAGTGAAGACTTTACAGGTGTCGTTAGTCAGGTGAAGTGATGTGTCTGAAGCAGTTCTGTCGGATCCAGCAGGTTTTCTGTTTTTGTTTTTTTTTTCCTGACCTGACAGGAATAAACAGTTTATTTGACCAGTGCGGCCATGGAAACGGTAACCAACCTGACTGTCATCTCAAATCATTTGTCCCTTGGTCGTGTCCTGATCTTACATTTCACGTGAGTTTGAGTTCGTGTCCATCTGGAATTGTTTGCAGATGACTGGATTTCCATCCCATCCTCCCGAGTCCCTTTTGGAAATGCTATTGGGATTGACTGTAATCCACCTGGGTTTTAGTCTGACGCTTAGCCCAAAAACGTGTGCACTTCACGTAAACGTGTCCCTCGGTGTGAGTTTGTGTGCACGCCTGCACAGAGCTGTGTATATACGAGGGCACGACTGTTCCTTTGCTTTAACGTGTGCTGTTTTACTTTTTTTTTTTTTTGTCTTTGCACACACCAGGATGTGACTGCCAGTAGGAACATCTTCCATGAATGTAGATATTGTCCGTTTTGTTTCTCCTCCAAAGGTCTTCAGCCATGTTCCTGCTCCGCCGCCAGCTCATCGGTTACCTGATAATGGACCGTGGGAGAACTTCCACGCTAACTCCACTGACAAGTAATTTGGTAAAGAACTGATTTTGACTATTTTGTTCACTGAAACAAAACCAGCGAGGACTATTTCAATCATTTCAGAGGACTAAAGAGCGTCACTGCAGAGATTGACTGATTGGAATTTGTAAAAGGGATTCAAGAGAGTTGCCAGGTGAATTCAGTTTAAAAACTTGTAATTTTTCTGTAAATACTGTCTTTTTTTTTTTTTAGATTGAGTGATTTGTTGGTGCTTTATGTTTGCGAACCCTCATCTGTGAGCTTTGAAGCTGTGAGTTTTTTTTACTCACCGTAAACGTTTCAGTTTGATTCACCTGGTTTAGTTTCTTCTCCGTGTTGATTTATAGACATCTGAGACAGCAAAGCTTTACAGGTTTGTACTGCTGATCATTTGACAAAATTTGATGTTTTCTATAGCTGAGGTTGCTCTTTCGTCCTTGTAGTTGAAGTCTTTGGGCAAATAAAATTATCTTTAACAGGAATATGTGTGAATATTTGCAGCTACGGATAGTCTCAAACACTGAATGAAAACTCAGATAAAATTAACGTTCAATTGTCCACAAACTTGCGCCATGAATAATGCGCACTCTACCGATGACCTCATTCAAACTCCCAGGCGTGACTAAGCGAGCCTAGATAACGATCGATTATCTCGTGTTCTCTTGTTGATGCTTTAAACGTCACCGCTGAGTCAAGTTTACCGGAAAAGGCTGACAAATGTTTTACTTTGTTATACAAATACCGACTCCACCTTGTTAATCTATATAGCTATATCTATATAGCTATATCTTGATAAAACGGTATGCATTGGACCCCTAGGATTGGGTAAATAAATTGATTACCTTTTGTGAAAACTAAGCTCTTGCGTTTAATCGCTAATCGTGTTTTTTATTTTGATGGTGTCACCCGGAAGTTCCTCATCTGCGTGTTGAGTTGCGGTGTCGGAATCTTTGCTGTCAAACGGATTTGTAACGTTATTTTAAGCGACACCTGCGCCCACACGATTCATTTTACCACAGGAAAATGAAACGTTTTTCTCGGTTTTATTCTTGAGGCCTTTTTTTCCGTGACACAGCGGCCGTGAGCGATGTCGCCTCCCCGTCAGAAGACGCCTGGCTCGGCTGAATTTTCTGTGTGACGGGGTGAGAGAAACCTGGATTTGATTAAAAAATATCATCCAACAATGTCATTGGACTCATCCCCAAAGACGCAGATGCAAAGAGCTTCCTGTGAAAGCAACGTAGTTAATTACCGGCGTAGCTAGTTTAAGATGGCTGTTTAGCTGGATGGAATGTTTTCATTTTATACCAGTGCGTAGTTAATTTCTTATCTCCATAATTGCTAATTTACTAACAGATCCTTTTCGCTGGTCGACGTGTGCCGTTTCCTCTTTGACTTAAATGTCATTGACGTAAATAAGAACAGTTAGCTCTCATTTCATTTATTTATTTATTCAAAATCTCCAGCCAACATCTGACGACCTTGTTGTCAAGGTTACCCACTTCGATTTTCAAATGAAAATGGAGGATATGCACCTGTCAGGACCAGACAACACCAAGCTAGAGGTGAGACTGCAGTTTGTTTGCTTTTTGACTGGCTGCCTGCACCGGATTTACTGCCTGTGTGTCCAGGCCTTGGTCCATGACATCTACTCTGAGCTGGTGGAGGACGCCTGCCTGGGCTTGTGTTTCGAGGTCCACCGGGCCGTGAAACAGGGCTACTTCTTCTTGGATGAGATGGACCAAGAGAGCATGAAAGAGTTTGGTTGGTAGAGAAAACTCCACGTTTTTTTTTTTCCTGCTTTGCTTTGGCTCATTTTCCCAAATCCTCTCCCAGAAATCGTGGATCAGCCCGGTGTGGACATCTTCGGCCAAGTGTACAATCAGTGGAAAAACAAAGAGTGCGAGTGTCCGAACTGCAAGCGGCTGATCGCGGCCTCTCGCTTCGCGCCGCACCTGGAGAAGTGTCTGGGAATGGGACGGAACAGCAGCCGCATCGCCAACCGCAGGTGGGTCGTCGGAGGTCCTTTGCGAGGAAAAGGACAACGTCTGAGCCAGATGTCTTTCTGCGGAGCAGGTTAGCCACTAACAACAACCTGAGCAAATCTGAGAGCGATCAGGAGGACAACGACGACCTCAACGACAACGACTGGTCGTACGGCGCCGAGAAGAAAGGTCAGTTCCTCAAACTTTACTCAGGGATAAGAATCTGTGAGCCGCAGAGTAAAGAGATGCTTTCCGCTGTTACAGCCAAGAAGAGGAAGGCCGATAAGGTATTTTTCTTTCTTCTCGTCTGACATTTGGAGCAAATTTTAACAGTTAAGAGCAGGTTAAACTCGTCTGACTGGTCTTTAAATCCGCAGAGTCAGAATTCTCCGAGAAGATCCAAGTCTATCAAACACAAAAACGGTGAGTTCAGCAGCGACTCCGGGTCAGCTGCTGTGGGAAATCTTCAAGGTCAAACCTGTGAACGGTGGCTTTTCTCTCTCAGGTGAACTGGGGAGCAGCATCGGCTCAGAATCCTACAAGGTGAATGAAAGCGCATCGCAGGCCCCGTCACTCTGGCGTCCTGAACTCACTCTGCGTCTGATTTCAGTACAACTACAACAGCGGCATCAGTTACGAGACGCTGGGACCTGATGAGGTCAGATCTCTCCTGACCACGGTGAGCAGCAGCAGCCGAGCCGGGTTCTCCCGCCGTCGCGCAGCGCTCCATTCACCTGCTCTTTGTTTCTGCAGCAATGCGGCGTCATCTCCGAACACACCAAGAAGATGTGCACCAGGTGAGTCTGGGACGGCCGCGGCAGCGACGCGTCGGCTCTTTCTCCCCCTCGGCGATCAGACCTGACCCTCTCATGGCGATCGGCTTCATGCGTGTTCATGAACGTGATCGTACCTGGTGCACAGGTGGCGTCTCTCCGTCTGTCTCGAGAGCCGATTGGCTGGACTAAATTGCTGTAACAGACGACTCTGTCAGTCACCAACCTGACCTTTCATGACCTTTAAGGTTGCTGCTGAGCCCTTTCTGACTGGTTACTGGCATCGTCCGCTACCCCCCCTGGGAGGGGGGGTAACTCCTCTCCTTAATGCAGAGGAGGGTAAACTAAGGCCCGGGGGCCACATGTGGCCCGATGAACAATTAAATCCGTCCCGCAGAGCCTTCACAGTAATTTCTCCTAAAGCCAAATGAAGAGGGTCGTCAGCTTGATTGGTTAGAAAAAGGTCCAGACCCCCCCTTCAGCTAGCATGCTAACAAGTCCTCTCAAGATGGCGGGGCCAAACATCATCTGGAGCTTCATCATCCATCTCTAGTTGGACCAATTTTTAGTTACCCTCTGATCCTTGTTTGGGGAGGGGTTAGTTTCCTGCACCACCTGGCCGGCCCCTTCATCAAGATCTAAAACCCAATGTGGCCCTTCAGGCTAAACAATTGCCCACCCCTGGGGTAATGTATAAAGCTGTGTGCCGTGGGTAGGGGGGGGTGTCAGTTAGGGATGTATAACGCCACCTTGTGTCCCACCAGGTCTCAGCGGTGTCCCCAGCACACGGACGAACAGAGGAGGGCTGTCAGGGTGTTCCTCCTGGGGCCGTCCGCGTGAGTGTGTCCTGTCCCCCTCCCCCCCAGCCTTCCTAGCTGCAGTGATGTTTGTGTGGTGAGCTTCACGCTGCAGGTTCGGCCTGTTTTTCTGCACGAGCCGCCTGCAGCGATGGAATCCAGCGTGTCCTTTTACTAAACAACCCTCCTGCTCCTCCTGCTCCTGTCTTTGTCTGCATCTTGGATGAAATCATTGTGGCTTTACAGCTACAGTTGAGACTTTCAGAGCAAAAAGAGTTCATTTAAAACTTTCATATTTTATATATTTGAGTTAAATAATTAGACATGAAGGTTTTTTTTTTTTTAATCATGAAAGAACCTTTAAATATCTAATATGAGTAAATTATTCACAGGTCTGGCACAATTTCCAGGAATATTGTGGCTGTGTGATCATTTCTACATTAATCAGTTGTTAAATTTGGCTGCTTCTTTTTGCTGTTGTTGAATGTGGCTGTTTAAATACCAAGAAAATTTAGATAATCCGAAGAGATTAGATGTAAATGCTCTATCAAAGGCTCTTTTTGACTGTTTACTTTAAAAAAACAAATCTTCAAAATTAAATATTAGTGACCGAATATTAAATATTAGTGATAGAAGAGCAGATTGAAAGTGATTGGCTGCATCTTTTCACTGGCTGTGAGCTCATTTCTGTTCAGTTACTGATGTTTTCAGCTCTGAGCAGTCACACCGAGCTCCCGCAGCTCTTTCTGATCGGTTAAGGGTTCAGCCAGTGGCTTTAAAGGAAAGTCGTGACTCTGACTCTGCTGCTCAGCCTGAGGGTTTGTTGTCTGGTGCTTCAGGCCGATGCTGCCCAGTGCAGACGCGGCGGTGGAGAGCGACGGCTTCGACATTCCAGACGGCCAGACCCTGATGAGCCGCCTGCAATGGGAAGACTCCCCCGACATCTCACCCACTGACTCCTCCTCCTCGAAAGCCAGTAAGGAAGCATCAGTACGGCTCCGTCAAACACGGCTGGATTATGTAACTCGTGGGATCGATGCGTTTCTTGTCGCTCTCACAGGCACCAACCACTCAGATTCTAGGAGGCCCAAGAAGAAGAAGAAGTCTCTTAGTCTGAACAGCACAGGTGGAGGAGGAGGTGGCGGTGGAGGAGTTCTGACTGGAGGCAGTAGCAGCAGCTGCAGCAACATCTCACAAATTAACATCAGTTTATCCACCAAGAAGAAGAGGCCCAAGCTCTCGGCTCCTTCTATTTCCAGCATCTATGACGAGTTAAACTAGCGTGTCAGCGCTGTTCCTGCTGCCTCCTCACTCGTGTTTATCTTTAACAGGCTCCTACAGGAAGTGCAGAGCAGGAAGTGAGGAGCAGGAAGTGCAGAGCGACTCAGACTCTGAAACCCTGACTCCCAGAACCCACACACATGACACACCCTTCAATCAAGCACAGATGAGTCAGAGCTGGCATTTTTAGGTGAATTAACCCCTTAATCTGTGGATGATTAACATGTTGTGCAGTGATGGGCAGATAAAAATCTCTTTTTTTCCATTTTGGCCCCAGAAAAATTCAAAACATGAAATTTGGGGGAAATGGGAACATCTAGTGGTCACAACGTTGTATTGCAGTCATAATTTATTGTAAACGTTTTTAAATGAGTGATATGCTCAATTTGTTGTTCATTCAGTTGATTTTAAGAAACTT
Organism: Pao palembangensis; assembly: GCA_015343265.1. NCBI lineage: Eukaryota > Metazoa > Chordata > Actinopteri > Tetraodontiformes > Tetraodontidae > Pao > Pao palembangensis. Next base: position 19,846,585 of record CM027085.1, on the reverse strand, counting down.
ACTAATCATTTGCTACATTTTTTTATTTCCCTTGTCACATGAGGGTAATTGACGTGTTTTTTTTTTTTTTTTATTGATGGAGAAAAGTCCTAATCTGGAAAATTTGTAGCCGACAATGTGAACCATCCCTTTGGAACAGGTTTCTGTGCTTCAGATTTCGAATATTAACGCTAAATCATCCAGAGTCAGCAAAGAGACAGAGCTGTTTTATTGCTTGACAACAGTTGTGGCGTAACCGATGTGAAATCATCTGTGGCTTTTTAATTCAATCTGTGCTGGTTCTTCTGCGGGTGTGGCCAGAAGCTGTAATAATCTCTATTTTCATAAAGATACTTCTGCTAGAGTGACATTTGTGAAGGTGTGTGCGCGCGTTTTCAGATATTTGGCGGTGTTGTTTGGTTGTTTGCCTGAGCTGCAGCCGTCTGTGCTCACACGTGGAAGTGCAGACTGTGACGAACAGCCACCACGAGGCCAAAACACAGAAATGCAACAATGTTCTCTAAAGAAAACCGGGAACTGTGGGAGGGGAAGAGGAAGTGTGAAGGTGCCTGAATTCTGTAGGGATAGTCACACAAACTGTCCTTTCCCAGCGTGTCTGATTTTTAAATCCTGTCTCTGTCCTTTCCAGATTTCTGCCCCTTTTGCAGTAAATATTGTGTTTTTTAAGTGAAACTTTGTGACGTGCACTGATGTCGAGACTGTAGATGTGATGGGCTGGTGAACGCCGTGGTTCTCTGTGGAGTAATCAAGAATTAGGTGTTTGGTTTTCTCACATAAGCACAAGCTCAGCCGCCTGAATGAGTTGTATATTTCTGAGTGCATACTGGTGTTTATATATGAATAAACTCCAAACGAAAGCATCCTTGTCTCAGATTCAGACGCTAATGCTTCCATCTGGAACGTGACTGATGTTTGAGCCGACTGGGACCCTCCCAGTCCACAAGTGCCAGATGCAGGTTCTGATTCATTCTATCATTTTATTTACAGAAAATACACAACATTTACATCTTTGTTTACCCCTAAAAGTGTATATTTTCATTCCTGGTGATTACTTATGTTTATTTTCACAGAGCGGCGATGCTGCAGTCTCACACACATGCACGCTAACTCTAAGCAACGGGAAAAAAATTAATTTGGTTTACTTTTTTTAGTCTCTGCAGATTATTATTGCTCTCACATGTGCAGTCACTCATCTTAGGTTCCCGTCTCACGCACGCAGTTGTCTGCAGCATCTGCGCTGAGCACCTTTGTGGGTATTCCCTCGTCTCCAGCCGTCACGACGCGCTCAGCGGTGGTGCATCCCGAATATCAGGAAGCTGAAAAACACAGTGACCCCCACGAGGGAGACGGTCGCAGGCGCAGTGAAAAACTGCCTGTAGTTGATGCGGAAGTACCACACCACAGCCAGGATGACCACGAACACGGGGACCACTAGGCTGCTGGTGCTGACGGCCACCCCGGCGGCCCGGAAGCCTCCCGAGGCGTCTGCGCCGGGCTGGGACGCTTCCTCTGCCGCCGGCTCCTGCAGGCTTTGGGAGACGTGGCAGTGGATGACGCTATTGTGCGCGATGTTGAGCGATAACAGAGTTCTCTTTGGATCCTGCAGCAGCTGGCCTTGGTAGATTAGCTTGATTTGGTGCTCCCGACCTGAGAAATATTTACTGGAGAAGAATAAAAACAGTTGAAAGAATACGCCTCGAAATTCACGGGGGGAGAAGAGAAAACAGCGAGGTCATGTCTGGTAAGCTAACGCTTCAGCTGTATATTGAAACCAAAATTGAAGGAAAGGCCTGAAGTTTGTTTGCTCACCTTTTCAGCCCTTCAACTGTATCCTGTGGTTCCACAACCGCCACCTCCTCCGTGTCATTCAGAAACTTGAGTCGGACAGAGATGGAGGTGGTAGCAGCGCTCATGGTGGGTGAGATGACCCTGGAGAACACTGGAATGTGCTTTATCATCTTTTTATCATCCTCCTCTAGTTCTTCATCGTCCTCGTCATCGTCCTCTTCGTCTGACATATCCGGCCTTCCGCTCTGCACCTGTTTACTCTGTATGTCGAACTGGAGCCCCTCAGCCTGCTCCCCGGTCCCCTCGCCCTCTCCTCCCTCGGTCCCCGGCTCATCTGGCTTGTTCTCCTGTGAAGGCGGAGCGCTCTGCTGTTCGGGTGCGTCGGCGCTTGGAGGCCCCGCGCTGTAGGTATCGTGTCCTCCCAGCCCTATCAGAGAGGCGTGAGCTCCTACGGTGAGGATGGTGCCCAGAATGTGGTCTCCTCTGTCAGCCACGTGGGTGGAGAGCCAGGCCAGGACCAGAGCGAGGGCCAGGAGCAGCACACCCCCAGCGGCTGTCACCTCATCCTCCATGCCATCGAACATGGTCAGTGCACACACCGCCATCTCTGCCCTCAGAGTCTGGAGAACAGCAGTGAGGTTTAGCCTCTGTGTCACATTATTTACAATTACCTGCAGGATTAATATCTGAATATCCAGGAAACTGTTGCATTGCTGCAGCCAATCATTTACATTCTAGATCTTACATTTTGTGTTAATCTGTGACTTTAAAAGTAGAAAATATTGCACAGATTGCGTCGGCTTTACATCCTGTTATTGATTTAGCTTCGGAACGAAACTATGATCTTGGCACAGCCTAGAAGGTTAAAAGTATCCAAGGAAACCGATCAGGGTAACCTGTACGTTCGGATGCTCTAACTTGTATCGGGAACATTTCAAAGTGACAAACGTTCGCCACACAGACGTGTTCTATTTTTAAAAATGACGTGAAAAGATCATTACAACTATATGTTTACAAACAAAGACGTAGCTCTCAGATTTCTGACCATAGATATGTTTTTTTAAAGAATAGACATTGCTAGAAAGGCAAGATTAGACCTCATTTACGTAAATTTGCCTTCTGTTTTAGTTACATAGCCGAGTTAGCATGACGGCTAATCTGCTCTATTGGCTGAAAAACGACGTTTTCACGTTTATGTTCTCTTTTTTAATCGTGCTTCCGACATTTTCACGGCCCGTGGAGACTCCTGAGCATCTGTGACGGCGAGCAGGTGAACGTTCTTACCTGAAATCAGAGCATGTTGGACGGAGAGATTCGGTGCTAGTTCATTAGCAGCTGCTGCCCAACAAGCAGTGAATAAACACGGGCCAGTGACGACACGCCGTGACGTCAGCAGAGGCGCAGGTCTACAGGTGGGCGCGTGCTACATGAAAACTGCTGTCACCGCCGGTGACGTCACCAACGCCAGCACCTTCCTGTTTACGATTTTATATACTTTCTTTTATAAATATCTAATCAATAACTTGTCCATGTACAGCAAATGATTGCTTTTCTTATTTATCCCCGTCGTTATCAAAAAGAAGCCGGATAATTTAGGTGGTCATTTGTGTTTATTTTTGAGAATCTCAGATAAATTATATTTTATAATTATATTTTAATATCACGCAAGCTAGTAACCAAGAATTAGTTAAAAAAAAAAAGCAAATAAACAAGGACTAGTCTTGTCATTTCTGTGACGTCAGTGGAGCGTTCCATCGTTACGCAGTAGCAGGTAATCCCTGACAGAGGCAGGAATGTCCAGAAGACTGACAGCTGTGCAACATCTGGCTCCGAGGTGCTGACGCAGAGCGCAGCGACAGAGATGCTGGAGAGAGCGAGGCTGAGCGCCACGCTGGCTCAGCAGCTGGAAGAAAGGCTGGTGCTCCTGAGAGAGGAAGAAAACAGACAACCAACACTGGAGCAGCTGGAGCTTTGACCACGATAACGAGCAGAAAGGACAACTAACCTGGTACACTTGAGCCGGCAGGCAGGCCACCCACTCACAGGGAGGCAGCGACACGTAAGAGTTCAGCATCAGCTCAAGGGTGGAAACAGAGGGGAGACACCGCTGCAGCACCTGACACACGAGAAACAACCCTTAATCCCGCTTTAACTGATGGTTATTAACGTGGAGGTGCTCAGAGCAGGAGCAGCAGCCGCGAAGATGGTGTTTCCAATAGCAACCACCGCTTCCTCAGCTGGGCTCAAGTCTAAGTAAAGGTGTTTTTTTTTTTTTTGTAATTGTTAACACCTTTGGTGGCACCGGCTTGGCTCCGTGGTTCAGGAGGGATCGCGCTACGGCTCCCAGCTGCTGGTCCTGGAAATCATCAACCACCTTAAACAACAAAAAGATAACGTAATGCTTTAAATTGACATCATGTAACAGTTAAGACACCTCTCCCCCACCCTACCTGTAGCAAGCAGTCCATTGGTGTGTATCCCAGACAGTTGGTGGCGCCCGCCCTGGCTCCGTGCTGCAGCAGGACCTCTACAATCCGGGGGCTGCAGTTGGAGCAGGCGTTGTGCAGCGGGGTGTGCTGCTTCCTGCCTGCAGTTCTGGGGTCGGCTCCAGCATCCAGCAGCTGTTGGATCACACGTAAATAGCGCCCGGCCTCAGCGGGCCTCTCAGCACCGGAGCATGCGGCGTTCAGAGGGGTCTCCCCCTCTCGACTCGTGGCCCGCACGTCTGCGCCGTGTTTGAGAAAGAGCTCCACGTGCTCCTCCAGGCCACGGCGACCAGCGATGTGCAGAGGGGTCAGCCTGGACTCCTGCATCCTCACGTTGACCTCTGCTCCTCCCAGTAACAGCAGCTCAGCACAGCTGGAAAAAAAAAACACACACACATTCTGAAAAGCTGTCGCATTTGATATGCTTTAATAGTTCTTTTGCAACACTGTTTTTAACAGAAAAGTCGGATTTCTCAGTTTTTTGTTCTGGCTCACTGGAGAGACTGGACAGATGTGCACAGGTGAAGAGGAGCACTGCCATCTTCAGCCAGCAGGTCAGGCTCTGCCCCGTGAGCAAGTAGCAGCTGGACACAGGCAGTGTGACCGCCAATACAGGCGTCATGGAGAGCAGTGTTTCCTCCGGGGTCATCGTTCACCTCAGCACCGCGAAACAGCAGCTCCTCCACACATCCCAAGTGTCCTCTGCTGGCAGCCAGACGCAAAGGAGACGTCTGCTTGACCTTGGAGCTCAGTGTCCACATGCCTGACAGAGGGACGCGGATGTGTTCAGTTTGCAAGTTACTGTAAGATTTTGCTACAGTTTGGCATCCATACCCATCTCTGGGGTCCACACCATTTCCTCTTTGACCGTCTCCAGCAGGGCGTTGACCATACCTGGGTCCTTCAGCACAGTGTAAACTCCCTTCATATCTCCATACATGAAGGTGTTGTGCACGGCTATGTCTCTGCATCGCATCTGTGGCGGTGGGGCTCGCACTTCCTGAAGGGGCTGCTGCCTGGTAGGGAGCCTGGGGGCCCGTGGTAGTGGGGCCCTTGCCATGGATCGCCTGTGAGCTAATGCTCTCCTAGCATCCTCCCAGTCCTGAAACTCCTGCTCCAGTCTCAGAGAGCGTAGCGAGGCTGATGTGAAAGGAAATGTATCTCCTGACATATCACTTTGAAGTGAGTCCTGCATAAATATTAATATTTCACATTATACAAGGAAAACTGGTCTTAATGTCAACAATTTGCAACGATACCTTGACTTGTCTGCGTCACAACGGATGTTTGTGTTAATCTCTAACAAGCCTAAAGACTATTATTAGCAGCAGCACTGCAATGTCATCTTTTACTTACCCTCCACTTGAACTGCCTGGGGTCACAAGACAGGGCTCCAAATGTCATCCAATGAAAATCTTTATAGTTTAAACAGTTTCTTAATTCTTTAACCACACTTCGACAGCAGAATGCTCCAACTTTGAATGTCCTTATTGTCTTTACAAAGTCAGATATACGTTCATACTGCAGTCGTTATTAATAGATCAGATTGTAAACTGAAACCTGTAATGTCCAAAATGACCGCTAGATGTCACTAACTAACCGGTGCTTGCGTCACGCAGTCGTTTCACAGCGCAAACACAAAAGATGGTCACCTCCCAACTTTTCAGTTGTTCCGGGGAAAATCGCAAAAATCTTTACCAGCCTTCTGGTATGAATTGTATTGATTACACGAGCTTTTTACATGTTATATGTGTTAAAGTTTGAGTTTACGACAAGTTTAAACATGAAAAAGACATTTTCAATTTGTGGTCGAGTTTCGAGACGAGCGGCGATTCATCTCACTCCTCAAGGATCTTTGGACGGCCCACCTTGCGTCATGACGTCGTGTTTGAACGTGGCGGCGCGACAGGAGCGACACAGCTGAAAGTTTACTCTGTTTGGCTAGCAGCATTTGTGTCTTTAGTAAAGAAGACAGCTCTCACACAGTTTCTTGCTGAATGGCATTCGCTATCTCTGGAACTTCGGTTTTCTTGTCCAAACGGGTGAAATTCAGTTTTTGTCGCTGTATCTCATGTCGGCGATGGTAAGTGACCAACTCTTAAGAACAATTTGCGTTGACGATGCTAACGCGTGCTAACAGCACTAACAGATGACGGCTTTTTATAGCGCATCGGACCGTGTGTGTGACATCATTGTACTTACCGTCGTCATTGTGTAGAATTGTCATTCTGCCATCACCTCTTTTACAGACCCTCAAATTAAGCGGCCTGTTTAGCATCGGCGAGGACTTGGACGATGAGGTGATTTCCAGAAAACACACCTGAATCCAACTGTCACTTTGCAGCTGTTTATCTTTCTCTAGCATGATGATCCTTCTGTCTCTACCTCACACACCGTGCATACATGTTTGTTTGTGTGTCAGGACTTGCTGGAGCCTGACTGGGATGTTCAGCCTGCGCCTGCAGCCGCTGATGTGACGGCTACGGTGTCATCTTGCGCTCTGCGTGGATCCTCCGTGTCTCGCAGAGAGCCTGAGAAAAACTGTCCTCAGCAGACTGGAGGGAGCGCAGCCTCTCTGTGTAATGGGACAGTCAGGAGCAGCCTGCACAGCAGTGCTCTGGCTTTGAGACAGCTGCCATCCACTCGCCCGCCTCCACAGAACAACTCGCTGCCTAATGTGGCGTCACTACAGAGCCGTGGCGGCGACACAGCCGAGCTGCTGAAGCTCAAGGGGGCTCAGGAAGATTTTGATGATTGGGACGTTGACCTCGCAGACCTGGATGAGTGTCCGATTTGGCAGCCGCTCCAGTCTCCTGCTCCACCTGCACCTGTGGCCAGTCTGACAGCTTCAGCCAAAAAGCTGCGACCTCCATCCCACGGAGGTCTTCGCTTACAACATAATCAGAGCGTGAGAGAGCTGAGCCCTGCACGCCCGGCCTCAGCCTCATCTGCTAATAAACTCCCCCGTCAGACTCTGTCCACCCCTCTGCACTCTCCATGCTCTCGTCCCGTTGTCCACTCGGCTCCTCTGCTCGCTCCTAACCTTTGTCCTGCCCCCAGCCCCATTTCCAGGCCTTTGAACAGGCCCCAACAGCAACTCAGACCCTGTACAACTCCAAGACCCTTTCCTCACCGTCATGGCCTCTTTGATAACCCCTCACCCACACCCTCCAGGTCCTCCACCATTCTGAGCCCTCACCCCCTTCACACGCCAGTCCTCACCAATCGCTTGGTCCAGCTGGTGTCGGCCTCCAGTAAACGTCCCAGTAAGAGGCCATGCTCAGGTTGTGCCCAGCCCAGGACCCGACGCTTCCCCGGCCCAGCGGGACTCCTGCCTGAGCAGGTTAGTCTCCCCCAGCTCTCACCTGTCTGGATAAGCCTGGTTCTCTCCTGAAACAGCTCGTGGACTGTTTTCTCATTACGCTGCTGCAGCGTATGAGCTGTGTGTTCAGTAATCACCACACAGAACATAGCAGCGCTTTTTTTCAGAGGGCGCCGTATAATAATTAGATTCTTCTCTCTCAGCCGCAGGGTCAGAACCTGGAGAAAATAGTGGTCTCTGTTCCTCTGACTCCAGCTCACGGCGCTGTGGCTCGATTACAAAGTCAGGTAATAATAATAATCAGTGAGGCTGCAGTGATTAAACCGTGGCCGGATCATCTGTGTTTGGATATTCCATCTCCAAAGGTTCACAAAACTGAATCAACTGATCTGTCCGACATTTCGAATCCAGTTTAGAGTGTTGTGGAGGAAGTGTGATCAGCAGGAGCTCTGAAGCATTGGCTTCTGATCAGTGTGTTCCTGATGAAAACCTCGATTTGCAGGTTTCCCGCTCGCAGACCGAGAATGACGACTTCAGCGGTGGCGCCTGGGCAGCGATGAAGGCCGAGATTGGATTGGATGAGAGGAACCCCTCCTGTTTCCTGCACTCCTACAGTGTTGTCATGGTGCTTCGAAAGGTGATCTGCCATAATCACCACACCTGACATACATTTAAGGGAATAAAGCCAGGAGCATTTTCAGCTGAGGCATGAGTTCCCTTTTAGATAGGTCAGGACATTTTTAAAAATTATTTTCCCATTATAATACAGACCATGTCGCCTCTGGATGTCTTTTGGTATAATAAGACGAAATAGTGGTGCTGCACCGGAGGTGATTTATAACGATTAACAGTCTGATCACTCATCAATCACCGTAATGAGCACAGAGCTGCGTGTTCTATTCTCCCTGTGGGGGTGCTGCTGTGGAAAACAGGCATTTTTCTATATGGCAGCGTGTTGACTTTGTACACACACACACACACACACACACACACACACAGACGCAGTGGTGGCACTTCTGCTGCTAACAGGAGTGTCATTCTCAGCATGACCACTGGGGGCGCTAGGAAGATCAATTCTGCAGCCGTATTTTGTTGTGATTAAAATGAAACTGTTGCTGCAGCTCAGAAACTATAGCTCATGACTTCCTACATGAGCATAAAGGAAAAACAAAAAAGTATTTAAAAAGATGCTGGATAGGGTGAAGTGCAACAACAGTGTGTGCAAATTGTGCAGAATTATGTGATTTATTTAAAATAATTGTATTTTTCTGCTGGACTTTGCAGGCCGCGCTGAAACAGCTGGCAACAAACAAAGTCCCGAACATGGCAGTGCTCCTGAAGAGCATTGTCAATACACACGCCGATGCCAGAGCTGTGTTCAAAGACCCAACAGGTTTCAGACCCGCCCACACCCCACATTTTAAAGTCAAAAAGGACTCCATGTTGTAAATAAAGTATGAAGACGAGTGTTTAGAGAATACAGGCGGTAGAGGAGGTGTGTTTGGCATTTGCACAGTGACTCGGCTCGCCTGACTGAGCACCGCGCAGGCTGACAGCAGAAAGCGGTCGCAGGAAGAAGCTTGGTTGCACGCAGATGTAACGCATGTCTGTGAATGCTGCTGTCGCAGTCCTGCACTGTTGCTCCAGTCTTCTGTTTTATGCTCCACTCTGAACTCAAGTACTTGCTAATGAACAGCCAGAGCACGTCACATGTGCTACTCTTACCATTCTCAAACACTGATTATTCTGTCGGGAGGTAAATTAATCACCACACAAAAAGTTTTTGATGCTAGAGTTGGCTGGAAAAGAGAACCTCCCCCTGGAGAAATCTGTCATTAATCAAAGTGTTGTAGAAAAAGCAGCGCTCAGACTACTTCATTTATCAAACTGACAGAGTGGTACGTAAATATAACAGTCCTGAGTAGATGTACTGACGGCCGCTTTTCACCTGATGTAGTTTTCCGTTTTATATAACGGGTAGATAAATGTTTTTGTTAAAGGCAAACAATTAAAAAGTGGAGGCTTATTCGAAAATACATTTTTTTTCCGACCGTTTGTGATCAGGAGAGATTCAGGGAACTGTGCATCGGCGCCTCCTAGAGGAGAGAGCGGAGGAACTGAAGGTTGGAGCTGTGCTGCTGCTCAAACAGGTAAATCTGGCGCCTGCTGTCTCTTTAAACTTTGATTTTTAGCTGTTGTTCTGAACATGTGCTTGCTTCCCGTGTGGGCAGGTGGGTGTGTTTTCCCCCTCCCATCGAAACCATTACCTGAACGTCACCCCCAACAACCTGCTGAGGATCTACTCCCCGGATGGAGGCAGTCTGTCGTCCACGCAGCCCCTCCCGCTGGTCCTGGTGAGGGTGAGGACCACCAGAAACGCAAATTCCAGCAGAATCGCAACAAGAATCAAACCTGTCTGTGTTTCGTCTCCAGGAGCCTGACTCCCCCGCCGCCCCCCGGGAGCCTGTGTCTCGGATGCAGCTGGTCTTTGAGGAGGAGGATGAGGAAAGACGGGAGGCCGCCACAGACCAGGCTGATGGTGGCTCCAGCAGAGGCGTACAGGAGCCTGAGAACACGGCTCTGCCGAACTCCAGCTGGGAGTTAGGTCAGAACTCTCATTTGAACCAAGCTCAAGCTCCGTCTGCATCCTCACTCTTCCTCACCTTAATGTGTTCTTGGTCTTTGTGCAGATGATGACCTGGACGAGCTCCTGGGCGAGTTACCCGAGGACACCTACAGCTTCTGACTCCTACCCTGATCGTCTGTATCTGGAGGTAGCCTCCACGGCTTCCTGCTGCCCTCAGTTCTCAGCCGTGGCAGCTTCGTCCGACACCGCCCTGGAGAAGAGTGAATAAGGAGCGACCTGAATTAGGGGGCGTATGCGAGGGTTTTCAGCGAGGGGGCGCAGCGTGTGGTTTCCAGGAGCAGAGCATCTTCACCCAGCCTCAACATCAGGGTGGAGTTGCACCGTGACGAACAGGCTCTTATTGGAAAAGCTCCCAACAGGATCCGAGCCTCAGATCCAGAGTCCTCCGCCTGACTGTAACAGATTCAGGTTAATCCTCTGCCTCTTTGTGGTTTTGTGTTTAATGCAGCTGCATAAATTTCCTGGATTATCTCTTAAAGAGCCAGAATGAGGACGCTAACAAAGCTGAGTTTCCAGTTTTTTCCAAAAACCGCGTGGCTGAAATATTCACAGCACAAATGCACATCCCATCCTAATTTGTCATGTGATCGCTGCGTGACCATCGCAGGCCGGGACAGGATTAACCACCGAGCTCCACGCATGAGTTTACACGCGTGACTTCGACTTCAAACATGATTTGCATCCTGAACTCCGCCAGCCTGATGAGCCAGTGAGAGACAGCCTCCAGAGTTCGCGACCTTGCCATCCTAGGGAAAAAAAGAAACTGGGTCACACATGTCCACTCCTGCTGCTGAAAAACCTGGAGATCCTTTAAGGACGACCTTAAAGGACCATTCCACTAAATTTCTCAATCGTATTTATGAACGTTACAAATCAGAAACCACATCTTCGGGAACTTTAGAGTTTTAGTTGCTCGCAGCTCTTGTTTGCATGCAGGCCAGGATCTGACGGTGTGTGTAAATAATTAAATCTAGCATATAGCTGCATGTACACAGCACCGGCAGCAGGCACCACTGTGGATGGTGGTTCAATTCCAGGTGGACATCATTAGTCAAGTTCAACCCCAATGCTACTTTTAAAAAACCTGATGATAAAACTCTTAATTACAGGGAAAGTTAATTCCACCAAACTGTGTGTGTGTAAGAGAGAGAGGGAGGATGGGGTTCCTTCTCATATCTGCACATCTACCAATTAAGAGCTCAAAAGTGCGTCTAGGTTCTGCAGCTCACTCTTATTTTGCAATAATTCTCACCTCAGTGTCAAATCGCCTAGTAGCAGAGGTAATAATCAGTGGTGGCCAATGTCAAAAACGTCCTAATTATCTCCTGCCCAGAGTTTATTTTCTATAAAGTTCATTAAGATCTACTCAAAAGCGTCTTTAATCTTGTCATGCAAATAGGGTGTTCCCTTTTTGACCTGGGAGGGAGGGAATAGTCCTAAAAACGGATGGGATCTGCAGCACTGAAGTGTGGAGAGAACAGAGAGGTTTCTTATCACTGAGATTTAGACCAGAGTTTTTTCACCATCAGTTGTAGAATAACTGAAGTGGCTTTAAACACGTCAGCTGTAGCTGCAGCTCTGGCTGAAATTAGGATTCATAAATGATTCATTGACTCAAACTTGAGTTTTGACTTCTGGGTCAAAGTCAGGATGGTTGGTGGTAGCCAAGACAGGAAACTGATCGGAATAATCTCAAATATTCTAGTTCTCTTGGACGGCTGAGGTTAATAAAATCAAAAGGTGCAGGAAAAACACGAGGTCTGACAAGAATGTGCAGATTCCATGAATAAATCAGTGGAGTTTCAGAGCATCTTGTCAGACATGGTTCTCCAGACGAGGTCACTGGACGACAGATCGACGCGCTGCCTCCGGATGCTCCTTATGTACAGGTTCAATCATGGATTTGTACACGGAATAAAGCATCTGCTCACATTAACTTGCTCTGATAAATTCCAGTCATATTTCATAATGTCGCTAGTGTGTTAAATCATTATTCTACATTAGAATGGGGAACAGCAACGCAGTGTCTGCCCTTTACTAATCCACTGGTCATAAATCTATCGGATGGATAGTGTCAAGTGAGATTACTTGGGCATAAAAATCATATTTTCAAATGTGGAGATTGTTTAATCCCAATAAAACCGCACTCATTACCTCTGGGGGGGATTTGCTTAATTAAACCGTTAAGAGCCACACACAATCCCAGCAGCTGAGAGACCAGTGCCAGGGGTGCGTTAAGCAGGAATATAAAATGCTCTTCCCCCCCTTCACATTAATTATGGTTTCTGTGGTGTGGAGAACGTCAGAAGGTTCATCAGATTCAATGCTCTGTAAGACAGAAAGAAAATGAATAAATTAACCGCAAAATTAAGCTCTTGACCAAAATTATGTTGGCAGAAGCGGGGCTTTTCCTTTAGTACGCCATGTTGGATTTCTTAAATGATTTAAAACTTCAGATGAAAGTAAATAAAACTTTATTTCTGTCTATTTATAGTTTTTTAAAAAATTAACACCAGCGAACCAGAGCAAGTGCCACAGAAAAAAATGATTATTTTCAACGATAACGATAGAAGGTTAAACCCGGAAGTGATCAGCGTCACATGGCAACAGGTGAGATTAATTTCACTGCGTATTTAAACAAGGGTGAGCTAATTTAGCTAATCTGAGTAAGCACAACCGTCGTTCACATTATAATAGTATAAAAAATGACCTTCACGTCCCCTGAAGCACAAAATGTACGGATTAAAGCTAATTGTTAATTTAGCTAATTGTTAATGTTCAAACAAACTGTTGCGAGCTTGCTAATGCTAAGCTCTTAGAAAGCTTGGAAAACAAAATGACATTATTCCGGTAACATCCCACAGAACATTGGTAGAGAAGAGTGATCAGTAAAATAAATGCAGATATGGTGCTGTAGATAAATATTAAAGAAATTTGCATTTATATAACTTGTCCTTGAAGCGTCCACTTGTTTCACAAAAATCACCTGCATTATTGTTACCTGCCTCAAGAACCTAAAATCACGTAAGTAAATATTCTGATTTTTTTTTTTTTGTGAATATTTTTTTGTCCTTACCATGCCTGCAGAAATATCACTATTTTTTTTTTTAAACCAGTTGAGGGCTGTTAAATTACCCTTTTGTCTTGGCAGAACTGTGGGTAAATTACTGGTTTTAAATTTAATAATTGTCAACAGTTACAGCTAATTGCGGGTTTGTGCTGCGAAGCTGCACCATTACTGCTGCACAAGCATCACATAAATGACTCAGGTGTTTTCAAAACTCTGGCAAATGTTGGGAATTAAAGTAGCTCCAACAAAAACCCTAAACCTCTCCCCAGTATATTGGCATAAAATAGCCCGGATGAACTTTATAAGATTTGTGTATTTATTAAACAAATTTATTTTATAAATAGATCTCAAATCTGAAACGCAAACATCACATTATTGCTTAATGCCAATTTTTGCTCATGGCATTTGACCTCTGTTAGATTTTATTTTATGAAGTGGTTCCCTGTGTTATTTGTTCCTGTAGAATATTGGTGTTGTAGACATTACAAGAATGTGTGTGTGTGTGTGTGTGCATTTTTAATATCCATGCAGAGCTCTGATTTACAGTCAGTGCCAGCTACCATGCCGAACAAATGGCAAACATATTGTTCACTCTTATTATCCCCCCGTTCTAGCCTTCTGCCTCCTCTGTGGATGTGACATCATGTCTGAATTACTTTCTCTGGGTGATGTCACTAAGCAGCATGTGACTGCACTTTTTTTTTTAAATTTTCCCCCTTTATTTTCATCCTCATCTATCCTTTCAAACCTTCTCCATCTCCACTTCTGCTTCACTACCCCTGACACCCACCCATCCCCACCGAGCACCCGCCACCGTGTCTCCCCTCTGTGCTGTCCGTCTTTCCGGCAGCCTCCATTTTGCGTCTGTCAGTCCCTCACTGCGATTGAGGAGTCGTGGAAATGTGAGGGAGACAAATGTGGCGACAGAGGAGGGAGGAATCATTCAAGTGACTTTAGTGTGGAGAGAGTGAGGGAGGAAAGCATCCTCTCTCCCTCTCCGTCTTCCCCCTCCCTCTCTTGATTTCTCTCTCGCTCTCTTTCTCTCTGAGCATGTGTGTTGGTGTGTGTGCCTCCCGCCTCTCCCGGCTCCGCTGTTGTTCTTCCACAGATGAGCTGAAGAGAGGAGGAAAAACGGATGGATCTGGCCAAAGGAAAACAGGAGGAGTTTGGACCAGCATGCAAGACTAACTAGCAGCTCTAATCATCAACGCCTCTCTCTCTCTTTCTGTTACTGCGTTTCTCTCTCTCTCTCTCTCTCTCGCGCGCGCTTTCTCTGTAACGCACACACACTGCCGGGCACACGTGCACTCTGAGACTGACACACTCGCTCTGACTGGATGTCTTCTTGCTAGACTGAACAGGAGAGGTACTTACCATTGTTATTAGTTTGGGGCTCATGAGATTGTGGAAATCCTTGATGTGTGTTTTTTTGAGAGTGTGTGTGTGAGTTTGGAATAGAAATGAGTTGGCATACACACAGGCAGCTTTGATTGGTTTGCAGTTCCAGCGTTCTTCACCTCCTGCTCTGGGTGCTGTGCAGGAATTACCTGTGGCACGTTTGTCAGTGAAGTTAGGTGGCGTCCCAAGATTGTGTGTGTGTGTGTGTGTGAGAGAGAGAGATCGGAGCTCCTGCGAGTGGTGAGGAGGGGCACGCCATGAGGGAGTGTCTTCCTCCTCTGTCTTACTCTTTAAAGTAGTTTCCCTCCAAGTATGTGTCTATAATGTGTTTTCTGTGTGTTTTGTGTTGATTCTGGAATGAGTGTTTTCTGTCTTAGAATGAATCCTGTTATCTTTCATTCACCTTTTTCTCTCTTTTATACTCCTGTGATGCCATTCTCTGCCTTTCCTGTATGATCACAGGTTTTTCATTGACTTTTTCAGGATGTTGGATGTGATTCTGGGCTGTAGATCTCACACTTTCACACTCTTTCCTCCCGTGTCTGCAGGTGTAAGGCGCTGGGCGCTCCCTGGCTGGAGTGCTGATGATGGATTTAAAGGAGGCCTGTGGTAGTCAGGGGAGCCAAGAGAGCTCTAGTCTGCACCCCACCTCTTGGCAGGCCTTTGCTCACAGCAGCACGCTGCACGGACTGCGTTTCATCTTCCCGTATGGTCAGCCCACTGCACGCAGCTTCCTGTGGGCTGTGGCTCTGCTGGCCTGCCTGGGACTGTTAGCTCTGGAGAGCGCCGAGCGGCTGGCCTATTTTCTCTCCTACCCCCACGTGACCAGTGTGGACGCTGTTGTTTCAGGCAGCCTCATCTTCCCTGTTGTGACCATTTGCAACCTCAACACTTACCGATTTAGCCGTCTAACCCGCAACGATCTGTACCACGCTGGAGAGCTGCTGGCGCTGCTTGACGTGGACCTGACCATTCCCCAGCCTCACCTGGCAGACCCTGACGTTCTGGCTTTCCTGCAGGAAAAAGCCAACTTCACTGCCAACAGACCCAAGACCTTCTGCATGAAGGAGTTCACGGAGAGGGTTGGCCACGACCTCAAAGAGATGATGCTGTACTGCCGCTTCCAAGGACAAGAGTGCAACCACAGCGACTTCAAACCCGTGAGTTCAGCCATGTCTTCTTTTAAATATCACCGCTGGGCAGGGATCAGTGGCGGTCGGCGGCTCTGCGCAGCCCCGCGGCTGTCAGAGGAAGCATGCCAGGTGCCTGACCTGCATGTTTTCAGTCTGCAGGATTCCCCAAGATGGTTGATTTGACCCAGGAAATGATTTGATATGTTCTGAGAGCTGCTCCTTCCCAGGCTGTCATGCCTGGATGGACTTCTCTTCTCCAAAGTCAGGGGGAAAAAAACAAACACAAAAATGAACAAATAAACGTTACCATCTTGTGGCAGGCTGCAGTATGAGCATAAATCCTTAAATCACTGTTGTTCTGGATAAGGATTAGGATAAAAAAATGAAGTGCTGAGGTGATGCTGTAGATTCAGATGGTTCTCAGTAAAATGCTCAGATATTATTGTCTTTAATTGATTGTTTTCATCATCTTGTAACAAAATTCTGCCTGGATCTGCAAATATAGTCAGCATAAACAGGCGTGCTTTAGAGGTTCATGGACTGCAGCCTTGTGTGATGACTGACTGGTGACTTATTTCGATGGCTTAGAGAGCTGACCTCTGCCTGTGGGGGTGACTTGGTGGGCCAGAGTGAAACAGGGCTCCGCCTCCACTCTGGCTCTCAGTAGATCTGATATTTAGGCTGTTCTTGTCCTGTGGGAGGAGGTGGTGATGCATCCTCCATCTTTATTTTATCTCACTTGGCAGCGCAGGTTGATTCTTAAGCTGTATTCTGCAGTGTTTTGTAGCTGTTGTCAGTCCTATTTTAGCTAGCAGCATATCTTAGCTACAAAAATATGAAGTGTACACACTTGTTGCATTTATTCTGTCTGTCAGAGGGGCTTGTTAATGATGTCGCTAGGTGAAGAACTTGCTGGTTTAATGAGGTTTAAACTTTAATTGCATGGCTCTGTTGACTTGTCTTTTATTTGGTGAAGGAATATTGTCCTGTCGGTGATATTAGGGACTGCGTTGCCAGTATTGGTATACTTCCCCCTCAGGGATCATGCATATATTCAAGATGTGTGCAGCCTGTTTTGAATTTAAACGACTGTACACGGATCCTTTTGCCGTATCCTGTTGCGCTGTCATGCTGATCTTCTTCATCTGTTTCTGTTACACCACCTCATGACAACCATCATATGGCTGAGGTTTGGCCTCAGGTGTCAGTGGCTGTTAGCTCGGTTAAAGACTAGCCTGCAGCTTCACCTTCAGCCTGTCATCATGGAAAATAAAACGTTAGATGTGCAGGCGTTTTTCAAGTGTCCCATCTATTCTGCAGTTATTTTGGTGCAGGAAGAAGCTGCGTGATAGGACGGAGACGTGGAGGCTGGTTTCAGAGTTTAGGTGTGGTTGTAGTGTGCCAGAGGGCAGGGGGTTGAAAACCCCCTTTCTTTTGCTTTTCACTCACTTTTCTCTCTGCATTAATTAATATTTTGAGCCCCATAATTGTCAGTTCATGGCTGATTGCAGTCGACTGTAGATTTAAAAACCGTTCACTGCTCAAATGGGCCCAATTAAAATTCCATCCAGAGAGTGAATGCAGTGTAACCCTGCTTGTTGATAGATTTCATCTGCAGAAGGCCTTCATTGATCTGTGATAATGTGTTGCGTTTGTCCAGACGAATGCTGCGATTTATGTTTCTCGTTAAGCATCTCTGTCATCATGGAGTAGTTCGTCATTGTCGTTCCATTCTAATTCCATAAGATGGTGATAAAGGTCGTTAGTTTGTGTGAAAATACTTTTCTCCGTCTTTGTCTTTCATAATGAAGTTTATTCCGGAGACATGGAACACGGTTGATCACGTGCTGGCCGCTGTTTTTGAGTCACACTTTTAAGAGGAATACATCCCATAATTACTGCTTTTTTTTGTAACAGAGTCAGCGCAAAGCCGGATTGATTGGCTCAATCTGACGTTGAATCTTGAGGAACAGAGTAGAGACTGAAGTGCCGGAGGCGGAGATCTGTCATGGCGTGGGACTGTAGTAAAGCAGCTCTTAGGTTTCTTTATTTTCACCCAGCAGTAACTGGTTCTTTGACTCAGAACCACAGAGGAGCAAATAAATGTCCTCCTCATGAATATCCCTCATTGTTTGGTTGTTTAGCTTTGGGTTGAGCTTCACTGAGGTAACAAGAAAACATGCGTGCTCCATTCCCAGCTCTCCCAGTAGGTTTGACAAAACTCCAACCAGTTGGTGCCTGTTAGTGTGAAGACTTAAACACGGATGACATCACCTCTTTGGCGCTTGCAATGGTCTCAACTCATCAGTCAAACTGTTGCAGATTTTGCAGTATCACTGCCGTCTAATGTCTGCTGCAGCCCTTTAATTGACAGTGGTGCACGCTTCGTGACGTGCCTCTGACCTCCAGCCAGGGTCCAGCATATTCGTGTTGACAGGAGCGGCTACTGGAAGGCACTGTCATCCTCTCTGTCCTCTGCCTGTTGCTGCTGCGCCGCTCCTCTCCTGACTCGCTCCGTCTCTTCTCTGTCAACACAGCTACTCTTCATGTCTTGGAGTAAAGGTGAAAAGGAAAAACCTGGTTTCCCAGAATAGAAGCGAAGGCACGCACGCACGCACGCACCCACCCAGGGAAACGTTAGCTCACCACTCCTGGGAGCAGAATCAGCGTTTGAATGACATGGTGATGAATGACCGAAGGGAAGATGGCGGTGACGCCAGAGTTGGTGTGATGTGACTGATGCAACTGGAGCAGAGAGAAAAACGACATAAACGTGCACAAAATCTACTGTATGTGCAGCATTTACAGCCACGGATCCCCAACAGCATCACTGTAAAAGTGTGGACTGACAGCTCACCCCACGTCTCCAGCCTGGTCCTATAAAGGCTTCAGTTCCCGTCTTCTCGGAAGGCTTTGGAGCCTCTGTGGACAATTGAAATGAGGGAAGGCTGCATGCTTTTACTGCCATGACCTTTGCTGGTCCCCCCCTAAAGGAGTCATCCATCACCATCCATTAGCCAAACTGATGAGACTCCTCAGGATGCTTGATCACTTCATTGTGTGCAGCAGCAGTTTACCTGTGCATGTTTGTCATGTATGATTACAGACGAGATTAATTGCTGATGGAGCTGCCAGAGTGATGAGCACAGTGTGCCAGGTACTCGCTGAGCACGACTTTAAACTGTATGTTAGGGCTGCAGCTAGCGAAAAAGCCATTAACTCTGTAAAAGACTCTAATTAGTGATGCATCCTTCCCTCTGACCACACTAATGTGAGGATTGTGGCTGCTGCAGCAGTTAGCCACACACACACACACACACCACCTTCGGACCTCGACAAATTAGCGCCCTCGTGCTGCTCAGCGGTGGTGGTAAGGTGCTGCCTCTCGTGATGATCATCTAGGAGGATTGCGGGTCTACTAATGCGCTCCTTTCCTTCTGTTCCTCTTCGTCTCTCCTCCTCCTCTACCTGGCCAGCCATCAGCAGTAGGGTCCCCCCACATGAGCCTGGTCCTGCTGGAGGGGCAAGAAGCTGGAGTTAAGCTGCAGCTGGCTGGGTCTGGATACTGTTTACGTGGGAGGTGCTTCAGCTGCCTGATTCGTGATACGTATGTAGTGGTTAAAGACCATCAACACCGCTGTTGATGGTTTTTTAACATGGCAGTACTATACTCGGCTCTGTAGCACTTCAGAGCTAAAGGTCACCTTGACAAGGCACAAGCTATCGCTACAACAGGTGTGTGTTTAGGAATTAGGAGGAGTATTTATCCTCCATCACAGCTGATGTGTTTTACATCCTCTGTCTTCGTTAATCAGCGCATTTCAGGCAGTGGATGCTGCGGAGGAAAGGTGTGGAGGAGGATGGAGGAGTTAAGAGCAGTACGGCCCATTACCTCAGCAGTCTGTCAGGCCTCCAGAGGAAACCGTCTGAGCTAGTTAGCTTCCCGGGTGTGTGTGTTTCACTGCGCCAGAGGATATTATCATATTTTCACAAGGGCAGGTTTGAGTGGGATCATGCCATCATATGTGATCGACCTTGTTCTGCACGCCTGCCCGTGGGTTGTCGGTTCTTTAGCAGATATTGACTAATGACGCGAAAGCAAAGATGTGTTGGCTGGTCAACCTCGGCGCTTTTCATCTGTTTGGAAACGTCAGCGGTAAAATCACAGCTCACTTTCACCAGGAAATAAATAAGCAGGATGAATAACGAAGAGAACAGGGTTGATTTTGTTGGATCTTCCAATGCCATCTTACTCATCCACCTGTGTCGATGGGGGCTTGATGAAGGGCTTCTCTGAAACCTGAGGTTTTGTAGTGATGCTAAATGCTTTAGAAACCTGTGATTGAGCTTGGGTCTCAAGGTGTGATCAGCGCTCACGACACGATTGGGAAATTGCCTTGGAAAGAAATTGGTTTAAATTTCCGTCATGGTAAGAGGGCCCGTGCTGCTCGCCGGCGTCAGCTGTGTGAACTGACTACAGCTGTAATGACTGTTTTTAATGCTGTCGGCTGCATCTTCACTTTCGGGGCTCTGCTACTCTGCTGGGAGCAGTTTGAGAGTAAAAAAGGAACTAGAATAGAGCATGAAGTAGTTACAGACCGAACAAAGGAATCATTTTTTATATCTGCACGTCTTCACCGCTAGAATCAGGTCAGGACGCAGGAGCAGTTATATCAGAGTCGGAGGCCGTTAATAGATGAAGCCAGACTCGTTGTGGGAGCTGAAATCAGGAGGGAATTCGTCAAAGGGGAGGAGGCGTATCTCAGCAACAGGCCGCTCAGGAAGATCAGATATTGATCAGAGCTGTTCGGGGTAAAAGGATCCTCCAAACATCAGGATGTCGTAGCTCTCGGTGGTAGCTTGAAAAACCAGATGACACAGACGCATTTCGAAGGGTGGCGATTCCCCGAACAGTTAAAAAGACCCCAAAGCAACAGCAATCAGTGTTTGCTCTTCACCTCCGTGTCTCTGAGAGGAGGGCGGCTCTTTCCATCTCGTATTTGTCGGACGGAATCTACAGCGACAGATGGCTCGTTCATGTGGGAATTGTGTGTATGATTAGTTACAGACACAAGTATAAACAAAGGATTATTCTCTAAAGTAGATTAGATTGCAGTAATATGTTATCCTATTGTTGCCGCTGCTTGTTTTATACCACCTACACTGCTCTGGGGCTCGCTGCAGCCTGTCTTTTGTGAAGCAGATCAACAACATGCATTGACAGGGGTTCTGTTGCATGAATGCAGATGATAACTGCATAAATAATTCTCCTGCAGCTTGTCCTGCTGTGTCTCTACAGTGATGTAACATCAGACACCATGTTGTCTTCTCCATTCACAGTCTCTGTGTACGTGCTGCTTTGGTTTTCCATTACATTTCATGTCTCACTCCTCTCTCTCGCTTCATAATTTACCATATAGTGTCTGGCCTGGATGTTAGATGCTCACGTCTAACAGAGTAATGCTGGAAAATGCCACCTCTTTAAAGATGTCCTTTTGTCCATTTTTCTTTGTTCCCATTGTATTTCTGTATTACGATGCTGAGAACCTCGTTGGAGCTCGCTCACCTGAGGCCTTTGTGCTCTGGATCTCTGCTGGGAGAAATGGATAAAGCAGCCTTGTACAACGTGACCCCTGCTAAAATAAATGCCTTGATGCGACACATTAGCTTTGGAAAAATAAATATCTTGGCTTCCACATGACCCAAGTAGATGTCCAGATATCCGTCAGCTCTGTGCAGGTGCTGTTGGTTCTGGAAGGGACCTTTTGCTGGTTGAACTGGTCGTGCGTGAACTTGATCTGTTGGACTCTCCCAGCAGCTTTTCTCTGCCTGTTGATGAGAGGCTGTTGCTGTAAACCCTGCAGTTTTCAGTTTCAGTACACTTGGCACTTTTCTTTTCCTCCAAATGCTACCTACATGTTCCGTGTTACCATGGTGATCGCATAGATAAACAGGATAACACAAGCCTATAGAACAGGCATGTACTCAGGTGGTCACGAGTCTAAATATGGAGCACACGTCTGATGAAGCGCTCGCCTCTGCTTCCTGGAAAACCGCAGTCTTACAGATTTCATCTGTTTAATATGCAGCTTCACATAAATCAGGTTGCTTCGCCATAATAAAGCAGCGCACGCTCGGAGCATCCTTTGAGAGCTCATTTGGACGGGTGTGTTACCCAGCCTAATCCTCTCTGACAACCTTTGCATCGCGTGTTCTAGATTCTCGTCACAAGACTGTGCACTTTTGAAAGACTTGGTTTTATCCTGAAATCAGCAGCAACACATCAAACCTCGCTGTGCTTGACATTTATTCAGCCTTTCGGTCTTTTTTGCCTGCTGGAGAGACCTTGCTCAGCCTGTGTTAGTAGTTGTGCCTGATGTTTCCTAGTTATCCATAATTCAGGCAGCAGTTGGACGTCCAGGTATCTCCACACTGTCAGGCTTCTGGTATCATCACTCTCCGTCATGCCATCCTGCTGCTGGTGCCATCCTCCTGCTGGTGCTGGAGCTGAGTGCATCCAGAGGAGAGCGTGCGCTCGGCCACCGTCGGCAGCTGCTGCCGGAGGGTCGTGGTTGCAGCAGAGCTGTGGAGGCAGAGTTTGATCCGCTTGAGTTGAACTGACAGGCAGGTGTGTCTGCGGACGGGAAAGTAGGAGAAGAACGGGGTAAATTCAGATTAGACATGCGCGCTGGCAGAACTCCTCTGACACCAGGAGTGGCACCTCTCGGGCCGGGCTGACTGCAGGATGTGTGCAGAAGAGTCCAAGGGACGTACGGTGGCGTTCTGCAGAGGGGTAATTATGGCTGCAACACTTTTACTTTATCTTGCATTCATCTGCAGCCGCTGGACCCGGAGAGACTGCAGGGAGAAGATAAGCAGCCTCCCAAAGATCTTCTGTGTGCAGATGTTTTCTGTTTTGTCCGGGTTGTTATCTGCAGCTCTCTGTCTCCTGCAGAAACTGCAAATCTTATGAAACTGTACTGCAGCATCTGGAGTTACTGGTCAGTCCAGAAAACAGCCTTTTTGTCTGTATTCTTGTAGCTGAATATTTAGCTCTGTGTGTCTGTGTGGTGTGTGTGTATCCATCCATCCATCCGTCCTCTGGCTGTTAGAAACAGCAGGTTACTCTCCTCCTCTTCTCAGCTGCAGGATATACATATTGATTTTCTTTCACCTGTTTCCTCACTAACTTGGTGTCAAAAGTTCACCACTGAGGTGCTCTGTGTTAACTGCATCTCGGTTCTGCATGAGTAAACGGATCCTGCAGAGTAAACACTCGGCGCTACGTCGGCGCTCGCGGTGTCTCAGGGCACAGAGATGGACGGTTCTCCAGAGAATGGCTCTAATTTGGACCAAATTAAAATACATTTAATAACTGGGATTAAAATGAAGAACAAACAGCATCTTAATACTGGGCGCATTGATTTAGATTCCTTTAGATTTCAAGAGCTGCATGAAGACTGTAATGGAAAGTGTCACTTGAGTCGATGCCATATCCTTTTCCTCTTCATCATCAATACTAGCATCATTATTGATATCACGTTCGCCCTCCTTACTTCATTCCTCAGATTCCCAGATTTGCTGGCTTTGATAAAGCTGGAATATCTCTTCTTTACATATGTGCCAGTGTAATTCCCCCTGCAGGCTCCGTGTTGCTGTTCCTCTGATCTTTAATCATTCTAGATTCTAGCACCAGTTGCAGAGACCACCCAGACCCTGAACTGTGAACATAAATATCCATTAATGTGCAAAGACATAATTCTGGTGCAAACTTTCAGAACAGGAACTATTTGTGAATGTCCAGACACAGAGAAATCTTCTGTTTGACTGGAGCTGCTTTCTTTTTATGTATAGAGCCTTTTTAAATGATCACCTTTGACCTTTTTGACTTAAAGCTGCCTGACTTTTAGAAGGTTGACGTAAGTAGATGAAACCTGGCACATCTAATACTGATCTGTGTTGCTGCTATGTGCTGCTGAAAACACATTTATGCACGGTTAAACTATTACATTCGCTGAAAGTCAAATTAGTTCATCCATTCTCTTCAGAAGGTCAAATACAGCTGAAACCAGAAGTTTACATACACTATATAAAAAGGCACATAACCTTTTTTTTTTTTTTTTTTTTAATCAAAATTAAATCAGATTAAATTTTCTTTGTTTTTAGACATATTATATTACTTTCCTGAGAGTCAGAAGTCTATTCATTTCATATGTGGTAGTATTGCCTTTTAAACTGTATGACTAGTGTATGTAAACTTCTGGTTTCAACTGTATATTTAACATTTGCACAAGACCTTAATCACTCATGTTTCCAAGGAAGAGTAGAGGACAGAGAAGTCTCTTCCTGCAAAAAGAGCCCAGCAAGGCTCCTGTGAGCAGCCGGTGTGGTATATTATGGCCTGGTTCTGGTGGGTCAGACTCTACACTTAGTGAAAAACTACTCCCCTGGCAGCAGCCATCCATTTTCCTCTGCTGTAGGCTTGATGGTGCTGATTCTGAGCTGCTGCAGGTGTACTGGGGCAGGGGGACCTGGGCAGGGAGGACATGCATCACAGAAAATTGACCACTCTCTCCCTCTTTCTCTCTCTCTCCTCCACTCTGGAGACGGCTGGACTTTCATTTGGTGCAGTAGCAGTCAGCTCCTCTCAGTGCTTGTGTGTTTTTGCTGGGATACGAGCGTCAGACAGCAGCCAGTGTTTTCTGCTTTAGTCTGCAACTCCTCTTTAAGTCTTTTTAACCTTTAAACTCTTAAAAATTGGATGAAAGAGTGAAAAGAGAGAGAAAATGATAACGGTAGGACACAGCACCGGTGTGAAGAGAGTGTTTCTGCAGATAACAGATGAGGTTGGTAAAGAAAAAAGGTGTTTAAATCTAAAAGTGACCACTGCGATGGGGGTGAGCTGGCCTCTGGAGGGGTGCGTGCTGCTCTCGGAGCTTTCCTGAATGACTCGTGTGGTGGCGATAAAGCTGTCAGCCTCTCCTTCCACCTCTCTTTCATACACTGCTCCAGGCAAGAGGATGACAGACAATTATCACATCAGCCGGTGAATGTGATCCTCCCACTCCTCTGCCAGATTGAATGTGAAAACTTATTTTCACACAAGAAAACTCTGTATATGAAGGTGCCTCATAGCCTGATGGAAGCGGTAATACGACGCAGCCTGAATTATTTCAGTGAATGTTCAGGGAAATTGCTGGACCGGTTGAAACGTGTGTGTGTGTGTGTGTGAGAGAGAGAGTGTGTGTGTACAAATGACTTCTTGCTAATGCTTGAAACATTTTATTAATGCAGAGCTGTAGGAGGTGAGGAAAGCGGAGGCAGGTTTGAGCGTTTGATGGGAACCAGCAGGGTGAACCATGATGGTGCTGGCTAAGTACTAGCAAGACCCTGATGGTGGCGCTGAAACAGGTTTATCAGTTTTTGTCTGGAGTCTTGTTAACACTCTTGAGCCGGCTTTACACCCACCGTCTTTTCACGCGATTTCAAAATCACAGACAGAATTCCAAAGTCGGAATAAAAACTCTTTAGCGCCGTGCTGAAGTTGATGCGCGCTCTCGTGATCCCCGTCGTTAGGTGTCAGGTGGCCGTGCAACCCGATGTGAGCTGGTCTTTTCCGCGTCTTGGCGTTACGACAGTATTAACCGTGTTTGATATTCTCGTAAGTCTTGTCGTCGTTGTCTTTACAGACAACCAACGGGCGCGCTCTCAGCACCAAACAGGAAGTAGCAAACATCGCAGAGGTTTATGTGGACCCTTCAAAAAGAAGAAGAACTCGTCGAGCCCGTTCTCTCAACCAGGGCTGTGTCCACATTCTCCGGTGTGTTGTCTTCTTTCTTTCTTTTTTTTAAGCAAATGTCTGCGCACGCAAAAGCTGCATCTCTTCCTCCTCCTCCATTTTACTCTGATCAAAAGTGGTTGTTGGAAGTTTCCAAGAGGTGCATGATGGGAAATAATCTCAAGAGAATCTAGTTGTAGTCCTGTAATTGGTGACCCCCCCAGTCTTTGCAGAGTTTTATCAAGATGTGAGATGTTGTCAGATGGCAATCTTTTAAAAGTTTTATCAAAGTTTTATCAAAGTCTTGTAGTGTCGGGAGGCTTTAGCTGACCTTACAGACTGTGTTCAGGATTGATCTCTTCGGCGTGGTTGACCCTTTGTAGCCTGTTCTGTTTGCGCTGCTGGCCTTCAGCTGCTTCCTCTTTGCTTCTAATAAATTGAGAAGGAAATTCTAAACCTCCTTTTTGTAATTTTGACGCTTCTGTCGACTCTTTCATTTTTCTTTTTTGAGCCAGTCTTCACTGTTTGCCGTCTCCGTTGACCACAAATGCCTGGCTCTAATCGATAAAGTTCGGGGCTCTGATTTCTCCCCCAGGAGCCTAAAGGAGTGTATGACAGCATCGCCCTGCACTTGTTTTAGTCTTGCTGTGACACAGCTTTGTCATCTTTCTTCTCCTTCTAAAGACACCAGATGAGACAACGTATTTGACTGTGGAGACTGAGATCAAAAATAACAAGAAACCCAGAGTGATTTTAAATCCAAAATAACTCCAAAGTCTTCTCCTGCACGCAGTCTAGGAGACGGGCAGGAACTTCTGACAGACTTAAATCTCCCACTGCCCTCTGATGTGGAGACAGCTTCCAGTCCCCGAGGTTTAGCTGTATTTTACAGGCCATACATCTGTCAAAACGGCGAGCTTCCCACACGCGTACTTTACATCGCCGTGCTGCTGTTCATTTACTGACGTTCAGCTAAACTTTTTCAACACTGTCAACCTGAATCTGCAAGGTTGAGGCAGTAGGCTAGCAAGCAGCACCTTCATTCTTTATCCACCAAGCCGCTGATTAAAGCTGAGATGCTGATATTTGCTTAAGCTTGAAATGCATCATAAACACCGCTGTGAAATAAGTGGATATTATTTAATAAAATCTACCTAAAAACATCTGTTGTTGTCAGTTCCATTAGCCAGGCGTGCTGCTGATTGTCGCCTCGAGCAAGTAAACAGAGTGGACTCAATGTTACACAGCGGTTAAAGCTAAATGATGCCCGCCACAAATGCAAAGCTTTTAATTATTTAACACCCTTGATCACAGCTCAGCTTCAGCATCACATCACCGGTCCCGCACAATTGGACCTCTTCAGATGGACGAGGTTCACACACGCGCACACACAGAGTCAGACGTCCTGCGGTCTTTATCTAGGCCACTGAAGTAATGTCAAAAATAACTTCAACAGTCTTCCA
Organism: Pao palembangensis; assembly: GCA_015343265.1. Taxonomy (NCBI): domain Eukaryota; kingdom Metazoa; phylum Chordata; class Actinopteri; order Tetraodontiformes; family Tetraodontidae; genus Pao; species Pao palembangensis. The sequence goes on along the minus strand of CM027085.1, from coordinate 19,819,500 downwards.
GGGAAGCTGTCATGTCAGGCAGTGATGGCCTGGTACCAGAAGAAGACTGTCCCTCACGTCCTCGTCCCTGTTAAACATTAATAACTTTGAGTGCTTTGGTATTTTTGGAATTCGACTTCAGAAGTTCCAAAAACTTAATTTCAATTCATATTTATTGCTCCAGTTGACACTTTTTGATTTTAACAGGCTATAGTTGAGGGAAGAAAACCGTCCACTTGTGTGTAACTTGGAGGAGCTGTTCTGCTTTCACCCTTGGATTAAGACTGCGTTTCAGTGTTCAGTGGCGTTGGTTCCATCAGTCTGTGCTGTCTGCTCATGCGTGTTTGGCAAAGTTAAACCCTGAAGTACTGGATACAGTTGCCAGTTAGCACCCACAGCAGAGCACCCAGCCAGGGTCTGAGACGGCAGAGAGCCGGAACAGTCTGATGGACAGCCAGATACGCCGCTGCCTACGCCGTCAATCCTCCCCGTGCATTCAGCCACATGCATGTTCCTTCGGTGTCCTTTCTTATTTGAAGCTCACAGCCACCATCATCCAGTTAATTGGAAGATTAGCTCTTCTGTGAAATAATCACGCTCCTACGTCTCTAAGGATCAGCACTCATTTGTAGCTTTTAATTCCCTATAATTATACTTGTGCACCCTGCGTAGCACAGGCTGTTTTTGTGGCAAGCTGGAGAAAAAAAAATGGCTGAATCTCATTTTAGCGTGACAGCAAAGCGGAGAAGGAGGTACAACTGCATCTCAGGGCCTAAATTATGGATACTGTGATCAAATCAAACCTGAAGAGAATGCCTGAGTGTGAGATCAGCTACACAGGAAGTGAAACGTGTTAGCTCTGGGTTGGAACAAACAATATAATTGAAGAAAATGGAGCTGGAGGACGCGGATGGAATTGAAAAACAGTTTAGTTACGTACAGCAGTTATCAGAGCTCATTTCCTGAACAGCTCTCTCTCACCCCAGGAAAGCTTGGCGGCGTGTGTTGTGTAATACTGTTTTGCAATCTCCAATGTGCAATCTCCAAAGCGGTTCCCTTTTCTGAAGCCAACACGAGGTTACCTGCACTTAGGGAGGTAATTGGTGTATGATGCTGTGTGAATATTTTTAAAAAAGTGTTTTTCTCTCCCGTTCCCGTTTAATCCCATTTTTTCATCTGTCTATCTGTAAAATTCTACGCTGTGGTGGAGAAGCAGCGTTTCATCGGGCTGTAAATCATCAGCCCTCAGATGTCCGCAGGAAGCCGACACGTACGTACTTCCTGTTGCAGCAGCCCTCGGCTGTCTCCGATAAATCGGACGATGCCTCAGTTATCACAAGCTGAAATAAAGACGAGCCTCAGAACGAAGGAATGTAGTCCAAAAGAACACGCGTCCCTCTGTAATCCAGTGGTAAATAAGAACCTCTGGGCTTCTCTGTTGCACACTTGCTGCTCTCAGCTGTTTGCTCTTCCTGGCCGGGCTATCCTCGGATGCACAAACAAAACAGAGAATTTGAATTGACTGACGCTCCCCTTTAGATCTGGGGAGTATTTATTTACCCAGAGGGGTCAAGCTAAGCAGCTAAGCTCTAAATCCACCAGAGATTCCTGCTTTTTTTTTTTCCATCCCTCACTACGTCCGTGTGTGATAAATATGTTTTCCCAGCTTGTGTAACGTGCACTGCAGTGTGCGTCATTATTCATGCACTGTGCTATTCTGTGTTTGCTGCGTTTGTGCCATGAGAAAACGGGCACGCTGACGTCTAATCCAATCAGTCTCAACTCTGGTGGGCTGGAGGCCTGAAACAGAGAGGAAAAACAACAGGAATGGCAGACAGAGGAGAGGAAGCACTGTTGGTCAGGCCGGTCGGCACCACTCTGTTTACGCTGTGATCTATTATAGATTATAGAGGCCATGCTTTAAAATTCCATCATGAAATCACCGCTAATTTCCAGAGTTTTGTGTGAGATGCTGTGCTGCATATTCAAATCTACAAATGAAACGGCGATTAAACTTGTAATATCATCTAAAATTCAGGTTAATTATCACGGGTTTAAATTCTTAGGCTCAAAAAAAAAAAAATGTCCTTGTCAAATACACGAGATCTTTAATTCATAAGGAAATAAATCATTTAAGTTAGTAGTTCTGATACAAGTCACATTTTTCAGATTTTTCTCCTTATTTCCTTTATTTTGAGGGGTCAGATATGTACGTGTGGAGTACTCTGCACACTCTGTCGCACTCTGTCTCCACGTTTGTGATCGTAATGATTAATGGATGCTGAGACATGGCCAGAGGAGATAATGTTCTCCACGTTTTTTCAGGAAATCGTCCGTCACGAGTCTCTTGATGAGGTGATTTGTCAGAAGCTTTGGAAGCAGATGTTGTGGCCAGGTTTTCCTGCCAGCACCTGTCTGAGGAACATATTCAGGATGAGGCTCAGGTCAGGGACAATAATGCCCTGACAGAAGACTAATGGCACTGATAGACTTGGGGACAGAGAGGCCAAATGGGAGAGCATCTCCATCTCTGGCCTTTCCATTTGGCTTCTCTCTCAGAATCAACCCCGAGTGCAGAAGAATCACCGTGACCTTGATTCTTACTAATATCACCCTTTTTAGTTAGATTTTTTTAGTGAAGAGCATGACATCACACTTTAGCTACGATCCTTTATGACTTTGCACATAAGTCAACGTAAGAGTAAGATGATGATTATGAACATTGTGTTCAATGATGACTTTTCATTCGTGCTGAACCGGTTGATGGATCCCATCATAAATAGCTTCAGAGCCAAACAACAGGAATGAAAATGAGTCTGATCGGTCTGCAGAGGACTAGTTTAGCAGCATGAACTCAGAGTTCGTGGACTCCAGAGCAGAGGAGGCCTCGCTGAGTGGATAATTGACCTTGCATTTTTAATGGACATCACTGGAAAACAGAAGCATTTGAACTATGAGCTGAAAGGCAAAGGCAAGACGGCCTGTGACACCACCAGAGCTGCAGAAGCATTTAATGTCGGAATTAACATTTTCTCTGTGCATTTAATGAGGAGAAAGTGGCGCTCTCCTCTTCAGCGCAGGCAGGGTCAACGATGATGCTTCTGGGGCTTTAGAGAAAACAGTAGAAAAGTACTCTACGTCACAAATGGAGTGGTTGGAGGGCAGGTTTTGTGACGCTGGCTTTGACATGTCGGCTCAGTGGGATGTTCTGGTTTCTGCATCGGTCTCTTTAAGTTCCAGGAACTTTCCTGTGACCATATTATCCTTGTGTTACACAGACTAAGAGAGACAAAGTGTTTGACCCTGAACGGAGGAAATGACACTGCCAGCCTCCATCCCTGGGGGGGCAGTGGGGGTTTGTGAGGGGTGGGAGAGCCGCTGTTAGAGCGTTACATGCAGCAGCTGCATGACGACGAGTTAGAAAATGCTTTGATCAGCTCATATCCCAATCACAAAACCCAGACTCTCTGTGGTTCACGTCTGCCGTGAATGATTGACAGCAGGAATTTGAATTTGTATTTCAAATCTCTTCTATAAATCTGCCCTTTATGCAGTTTTAGCCACCTCTTTTGTCCACCTATCCCCTAATTCCCCCTCCATTTAAAAAGTTTTTTAGAATTTATCACAGTTAAAATGTCCCAAAGGTCATTTCAGAGCAAATGGTGCGTTCTTTCTTATTAAAAATATTCCTGGAATATAGAAGTACTTTATTCATCCCAGACACGGGAAATTAACTTGTTCCAGCAGCATCGTCACCATTATCATAATATATTTACAATAATGTGCAACATGAGAATGTGGAAGTACATGGAAGTACATGACAATGTGCCACATGAAAGTACTAATAGAGCCCATCACAGCAGGAAGGGCTGTGAGAGCCGTCAGACGGAGGTGTTGAACAGGGATATTGCACTGGGCAGGAAAGATTTCCTGTATCTGTCCTTGTGTCTGTTTGAGAAGGAGCTCCGCTGCCTGTCCAGCAGCGGGTGGAGAGGGTGATCAGGGTTATCCAAGACAGATAAGTTTGTTCAGCGTCCTCCTCTCCACCACAGCTTCCAGGGTGTCCAGTGTGCAGCCAATCACGGAGCCAGCCTTCCTGATCAGTTTGTTCAGTCTGTTGGTGTTGCTGCTCCGATGCTGCCTCCCCAGCAGACCACAGCGTAGAACAGTGCACTGGCGACAACAGACTGGTAGAAGATGTCCAACATCCTGCTGCACACGCCGAAGGATCTCCGCTTCCTCAGGAAGTAGAGTCTGCTCATCCCCTTCTTGTACACAGCCTCGGCCTTGGTCTTCCAGTTCAGCTTGCTGTCTATGTGCACGCCCAGGTACCTGTAGTCCTCCACCACCTCGATGTCCTCTCCCAGGTGGAACTTGATGATGTTTCTGTTCCTGTTTGGGCACATTTATGCATTTTCATAACTGTGGAAGCAGCTGAGGAGTGAGCTGTTTGGCTACTTTACCATCTTTGACAGTTGATGTGATGAAGAGCAGCACGACAGCTGCTCACTCGCGTCCAAAGAGAATGTGATGAATGGGAACCGTCTGCACAACAAAGAACGGGGTCGTGCACCTGAAGGACCCTTACTATGCACGCACATTTAACCTCTTTAAAGAAGAGAGGAGGCCAGCTGCCGCTTTTATAAACTTTCTGGATTTAACCTACCGTCAATGGCTAATATTAACATAACCCCCCCCCCCCCCCCCAAAAAAAAAAAAACGCATCTCCATTCTTCATATTTGAATAAAACCGGCTGCTCGTGTACGTTTCTGAAGCTGTAGCTCACAAAAATCTCTGGGCATGTTGTTAATAATGCTAAAGAAACTTTAACTAGAAATTCTTCTGATTATCAGCACCTTTTTTTAAAAATCAGTGTCAAAATTAGAGCCACTGGATAATTGCGTGATTGATAATCTAATTAGTTCTAAATCTTTTTAGTAATTGATAGATTAGCTGACTATCAGGACGGCCATTAATGACAGAGATAATGTAGCCGCAGCTCTGCCAACAGCAATCATAAATCCAGTCGACAAAAGCGACGGAAAGAGGGGATCAAACTATGGAAATGAAAAGCTAATATGTGGTCAGCGAAGGCCTGAGGCAGTAGAAGCAGGGCCTGCAGGAGTTATGCCTGCTTTTCCATATGTAGGTGGATCGGCTCTTTTAATCCACACTGTGCGGAAGCGTTTACGTAAATCAACTGTTAAATTGTTTTGTGGAAGACTTTAGTGTGATAATTGGGTATTATTCGCTTCTTAAGGGGGTAAAAGGTAAAGTCCAAATTGTAGATGAACTGAGGCCCAAAGGGTCTCAGCTGTTGTGTTAATGTTAGCAAACCGGGAGGAGAAAACGGGGATTCTCCGGGTTTCTGTGGGGTGTGGGGGAGCTCTGAAATGTGGCGCTCCCTTTTCTTCACCCCAGGTCTCTAATTTCTCATTTAGCTTAGACAGCGGAGTGTGTGAGCGGAGCGCAGCCCTCGCCTGGTAATGAGGAGAGATGAACGCGTGTGTGTCCGTGTGTGTGTGAGAGACAAAGAGTGAATGTGTGATGGATAAGAAAAACAAACAAACACGCCACAGGGATGGTAGCAGTGCATGATAAATTGGTTTCCTGCCTCCAAAAAGAAAGTTTGGGGACCTCAGTCTCCTACATGTTTTTAACTATTTAAGGAAGATTCATTCCTGTTTGCTGACTCCAGAGTTCGGAACACCGAAACTTTACTTTACAAAACACAGGAACAGGAAAGAATTTCACCTTGAGCTCTTTACAGAAAGAAAGAAAAGGTGATGTAACAATCAGGTAAAGGTGCTTCTGGACCGAGCTGGTGGCGGTGTGTGTGTGTGGAAGGGACGCCAGCAGTGATAAAACGTTCATGCTTTCTCGCTTTCTTCAGTCGTGTTTTGGGAACGTGCGCCACCAGTAGACAACATGTGTCCGTGTGCGTGGCCAGTGAGCAGGTGCGCTCTGAGAAGAATGACAGAAACGGGTGTATTAAACCCGTGCGTTGCTTTGAGGATCGGCTTTTACAGTGCGGACCGTCGGTCGATGGAAAACGGGCCAGGTCCTGTAAACCGAGCTGGCATGTTAAAGTGGTGTGATGGAGGGGACACCTGATTATTAACCTGAAAGATGAGCGCAGCTCTCGTGGGTCAGCAGAAGATGGCGTGGTTTTTATTTTGTCAGCGTGTGAGACGATAAAGGCCTGCTGGCGATGAGTGATTTATAGCTTGTCCTGACAAAGAAAGCAGAGATTCAGGAGTGGAAGGAGAGGACGGTCGGAGGCAGAGGCTCCGGGTCCACAGGGGTGCACTGAATACATGTGGAACTGAAGTAGCTGCATAGGCATCTGCAAACATTCCTTTCATCAGAGCCACATTTCTGTTCAGTGTGTCGAGGCTGTGCACAAACGCTCGGCTCAGAGAGCTGCGTCTGATCTGCAGTCAGCTACAGGCGGACTTTGGGGCCAGAGGCTGGACTACGGCGCTCCGTCACTGTCTCGGAATCATAAACACAGCAGCTTTCCTTTGGAATCCTTTCTGGGGCCAACAGCATTATTGGTATTTACAAACGCATCTTCTAATTCCTCATGTATAATCAGCTTAATGCCACCAGTGCCAGAGAAAATAAGGCTCGTCTCTTTAATGATGACTTCAGTGCCACCCACTGACGTGTCCTCTTCACCTCCTGCTGTTGGCTCGATTCTTCCATTTTCCGGGCAAAGAGTTTTACTCTTCAACCATCTGAGCACTGGGCAGTTTTGGACCTGCGGCTTGGCTCTGAGGCAGCACACAGATGGTTGTCTGACTCTGGATTCTCTGTTGAGTCGACTCCTCTTTGTTTCGCTCAAGAAAAATGACTTTTTTTTTTTTTTTACTGTATAATTCAATGAGTTTGTGCAATTCCAGCTTGGAATCTAAGTGGAGAGAGTGATGAGCGACAACTAGACCTGCACTCACTCAAACTGTGGGCACATAAATCATCATAAAGAACATCAACACACCATAACGGCTAACGTTAGCTTCACGTGAGACACTCCTAACAAACCTTAAATATATCAAATACAAAAGTTTGACTCGTTTGATTTTTGCTGACTGGAGAGTTTTCATTCAGTAAAAGCAGCAGATCTGTGATCTAAGATGCCGCTGAAAGGGAATCTCTAGCATGAGAGAGCAACTAGTCTAACAGATTTCATTTAAAAGCTTCTCGTTCTGGCTTCTTTGAGTGTAAATGAGGCTGTAGTCGTCAGCGCAGCGTGAGAATCATCGCGGGAACGTTGAGTCACTCGGGAATTTCTGCGTGATGAAAACCCTCCTTGTTCGAGGCGCTTTCCCTGAGACAGAGAGACTGGTTTCCAGGAACTTTGCTGAGGCTTGTCGGGGACTTTAAAGCGCTCGGCTCGGGATGAATGAAGTATTCTGTCTGAGGGCTGGTTTGATCACAGGATGACCCAGGAAACTGGAAACGTGTAGATCTTTGCTCGCAGGCTTTAGCCAAATATCACCAACCTTAAGACGCCCTTTTCTTGACAGGCGCATTGATCCATCTATTGGAGTTGAGCGCTGCTGGGCCGGTTCCTCGGGGTGGGTCTAAAAGCCCGATCCCACAGCTCCTGCTCCGTATCCTCCAGAGTAGATTTTCGGGTCTTAATGAGCATCATTAAAACTTTTAATGGCCAATTGGCTGTGAAGCAAACGTTCCGTTCCAGTGGATCCAGTAATGGTTGACTTACCTTTATGATCCAGGTGTGCGCGAGGCGGCGCCGTAATAGGACTATTTCACACACATTCAGACATGCAGTGCTGTTTTAGAGCAAGCACAATCACGGGATAAAAAGTGTGATGCTGATGCTCCAATAAATTTGATAAACTCTCTTTCTCCTCTGTCACACACACTTGCATAAAATGAGAAAAGTTGAAGACAATCTGCTCCCAGACCAACAAACAAATGTGCAACATCCCATCAATAATTCAACAACCGCTGGCGTGAGATGCAACACAAAGAGGAGCCAAAGAGACAGAGCAGGAAAGGTAATGAAAGCAAATGATTGCTGAGGTTTCCAGCATGAGGAGCATGGGTAGAACGTTGGAAAGGGTGGTTAGGGTGTGTTCATGAGACATGTTTTTGGGGGTGTGAACCGACAATCACGCAACTGCAGAACTGGATTTGGACCTGATGGAATTTGCCTGGACTGGACTAGGTTAGATCAGACTGGACCTGGATTGGCTGTGACTGAACTGGCCTAGACTGGAACTTAAATACCGCCTTCAGCTGGTACCAGTCGCTGTCTTCCTTTTGCCTAAACCTGAAACATTCAATTCTCAGGTGATAACCTGATGCGTCACTGTTTGTAGGTGTAATAATGGAATTATTATTGAATTATTACATCACCTGTTCCAGGCTTGAGACTGTGCTATAAACAGACTCGGAGGTGATCTCTCTTTACAGCGGAGGCCTCCTGAGTCGCAGACGTGTTTGTGTGTACACGCTTGGCTTGACTGAACACGCGTTTACTCACACTTGAGCTGTGCGGAGGGCAGGCGGGGTGCTGCAGCTGCTCAGGTGGGAGCGGAGCTGAAATTAGGCGTCTCTCTGGACCAGTGAGCGTTTGAACATTCTTTTTGGAGATGACATTTTTATTTTACCGCTGACATTTTCGTCCCTTTGTGTGGTTCGTGCGGGGCTGGACGAGACCTCTTTTTCTTGACTCTCTCTCTTTCAGCACCGCGTGTTGGTTTGTATCCGCTCAGCCGTCTACACAGCTGCTTCCTGAGGAATGACTGGCTGCCTGACATTCGTCTGAAGAGCTTTTTTCCTCCTGTTTTCTCTCAAACTCGTCTGTTTGAGAGCCATGCCGCAGTGTTGAGGGTTAGTGCAGCGTGCCGATTAAACACGGTTCTGCGTTCACCCGCTCTCAGGTGACGTTTTAGCTAATATTCACGAGTGACTCTAGTAAATGTTAGTATTTAGTAGTGAAGCATCTCCATCATATCTGACTTGTATCATTTCTGTCTCTCCTACTCTCTTATCTGTCAGCCCCTCCCTTTTCTTGATCCCTTGCTGGCTTTTTCATCTCTTTCTGGCCTGTCTGATTTGTCCCATCATCTCCCACTGTTGTTTTCTGTCTGATTGACAGGAGATTACTGGTCAGAACATCGTTCTCACAAAGAGGAACAAAAGCATTTAGATCTCAAACTACTATAGACTACCTCGCCTTTAAACTGAGAGAACATCTGAGTTCCTATTAAAAACCGATTAGAGGTGCTTTCCAGTTTGTTTCCCAGGTTTTGGTTCAGTTTACTCTGCTGCCTGAATAAACGAGGCTGTTTTTGGCAGATATTTGCGTGTAGGTCGATAATCCTGGTTTATGACCTTATAAACGCTCCCACACATCCCTGAGCGCTGAAGGCACTCTTCAGGTTCCTACTGCCTTTTCTGGTTCTGATGTAACAGCACCTGGAGACAGAAGAACTTTTCTTAGTTCAAAAACTTTTTTAATTATCAAGAGCCGAATATGTACAGATAAAACTGCCAATTTGCAACAGCAGTTCTGTCTTCTGCATGTAGATTTAACACAATCTCTCTCTCCCTAACACACGCACGCATGCGTGCGCGCGCGCCGTTGCAGCATCTGTTATGATGTTCAGATCATCTCTGCAGGTGTGATGCATCAATAACCTCCTAAGTGCTCGGCGTCAGTTCCATAAAAAGTGGATCTGCTGGATCTTAATGACAAATATTTGCTGCTGAATGTGGATGTCAGGCCCCCCGGGGATCCCGAGTCCTCCAGTGCTGCAAATGCAGCTTTAATCCTCGCTGCTGGAAAGGCTGATTCAGCTGAGCTCTGTGCCCAGACCCGACACGGCTACAGCACGCCAGACTCTTTCTGTGTGGCTGTTCTCATAAAGAAATGTCAAAAGTTTCTTTTCTTTCGGCCACAAGGGGATAAAAATTAAGTTGTAGCATGTTAGAGAATAACCTGATGCACGATCAAATTCATCTAACAAATTAGTCTTTCAGTTTTAGCCACACGGTTGTTCACTAGGCTGGAAATCTTGCTGATTTGAAGCATCAGCTCTGACCATCTTCTCTTTTCCATCCGTCCTCTTTCCTCTGCTGCTCCTTTTTCTCCTCATGCAGCTCAGTTCAAGAAGCTGTCCTTCTGTGTGTTTTCACTCCATCTTTGCTTGATTCCCTTTTGTAAACAAAGAAAAGCTTTATTTCCAGAGGAAGCAGCTCCCCTGCAGCAGACTCCCTCTTTCATTTGTAGTCAGATTCTCAAAGCCTTGAAAGTCGTTTTTTCCCCTCTGTGTAAATAAAAGGCTTAAACATCAAATTTTAAAGTAACAAAGTTCAACTGTGTAACAGATGGTAATTAACAAACTCTGTTCATTTTAAATGCGGAAGTGTCAAAATATTTCACATTTCTCTGCTTTTGAACCCTGCAGTCTAGCGCTCTTTTTAATTAAACACAGTTTAGTGATTCGTTTTAGTCTTAAATCAGATTTATGGAGATGATTCAGTTTTAAAATAGCTGTCTGATGAAATGCGAGCTTGTGTGAGTTCTCTTCACTCGGGGCATCACCAGTCTGCAGTTTTGTCACACTGAGCAGGCTGTTGACGGACGGCTCTGCTGGTTTCCAGTTCACAGCTCTGTCTTTACCTCCGTCTTTATATCAGTCAGTGGAAGTCCGGCTCGCTAACAGTGCAGCGCCAAGACGACTGTTCCGAGATCATCACAGATAGCAGCCGTTCAGCCTGGGGTGTGTGCCTCCAGGCTGGACAGCTGCAGGCCTGCCTGTCGCTGTCTCTTCCCTCTTTGGTGAATGATTCAGGGCGGGGTTGCTTCGGCTGGTGGAGCAGGAACCACTGAAGCTGCAACGCCGCAGGCTTGAACTGAAGCTGCTGTGGCAGAGGACAGGTTCTGCTGCTAGCATGAGAGCTAACCGTAGCTCCCCCAGCTTCCACGGACTTTTTTCATCGCCACCAAGGTGTAAATGAACGTCCTCTCGGTTTCATCGCACATCTTTCCTGAGGTGTGTGCTCGGCTTCTCTTTTTCATCTCCGTCCATCTCTGTCCTCCTCCTCCTCTGCCTGAAGCGGTCATGGGTGGCACGTGGGTGTTTACTCAATTTCCCTTGGGTGGCTATAAGATTTCTCTGGTGATGTCGGGTTATGCAATTTTGTCCCCGTCCGTCATCCTCGCCTTTACCGTCAGCATCGTTTACCTGCAGGACCGGGGAGCCGTGGAAGCTGCCGCTCTCTGTTCTGTTTACGCTCCTAGAAACACAGCAGGAGGTTTAACCAGGCTGGATCTCGTCCCCGTTTGTGTGACCCTGGCTGCAGGATGCGCTGCTGTTATGTCATTTTGATGCAGCTCTTTTCTCTGTTAAACGTGGATCATCGTTCTTCAGGAAGACAAAATGTTCTTTCCCTCGGTGTCCAGTTGCTTCTCCTCCTCCTCTGTGCTTACACTTTCCTCCACCCACATACACTATATTGCCAAAAGTATTTGCTCTCCCATCCAAATAATCAGAATCAGGTGTTCCACAGGTGTATAAAATCAAGCACCTAGGCATGCAGACTGTTTTTACAAACATTTGTGTACCAAATCCGTTTGTGAAATTTCCTCGCTCCTAAATATTCCACAGTCAACTGTCAGCTGTATTATAAGAACGTGGAAGTGTTTGGGAACGACAGCAAGTCAGCCATGAAGCGGTAGGCCACGCAAACTGACGGAGCGGGGTCAGCGGATGCTGAGGCGTATAGTGCGACGAGGTCGCCAACTTTCTGCAGAGTCAATCGCAGACCTCCAAACTTCACGTGGCCTTCAGATTAGCTGAGGAACAGTGTGCAGAGAGCTTCATGGAATGGGTTTCCATGGCCGAGCAGCCGCATCCAAGCCATACTGTACATCACCAAGTGCAATGCAAAGTGTCGGATGCAGTGGTGTAAAGCACGCCGCCACTGGACTCTAGAGCAGTGGAGACGCTTCTCTAGAGTGACGAATTGCGCTTCTCCATCTGGCCATCTGATGGACGAGTTGCCAGGAGAACGATACTTGTCGGACTGCACTGTGCCAAGTGTAAGTTTGGTGGAGGGGGGGATTATGGTGTGGGGCTGTTTTTCAGGAGCTGGGCTTGGCCCCTTAGTTCCAGTGAAAGGAGCTCTGAAGACAATTCCATGCTCCCAACGACAGTTTGGAGCTGGCCCCTTCCTCTTCCAACATGGCTGTGCACCAGTGCACAAAGCAAGGTCCATACAGACGTGGATGACAGAGTCTGGGGTGGATGAACTTGACTGGCCTGCACAGAGTCCTGACCTCCCCCCGATAGAACACCTTTTTAGGTTAGAGCGGAGACTGAGAGCCAGGCCTTCTCGTCCAACATCAGTGTGGGACCTCACAAATGCGCTTCTGGAAGAATGGTCACAAATTCCCATAAACACTCCTGAACCTTGTGGACAGCCTTCCCAGAAGAGTTGAAGCTGTTATAGCTGCGAAGGGTGGGCCGACGTCATATTGAACCCTATGGATTAGGAACGGGATGTCACTGAGGTTGATATGCGAGTCAAGGCAGGTGAGCGAATACCTTTGGCATAGTGTAAGTTTAGTGGCCTCGTTTGAGCCAGAGAAGCATAAGCAAACATACATGACGACTGCAGAAACGATGGTGCTGGTAAAACCAGCCTGCTCGGGGAGCAACAAGAGCCTCCGCATCCTCGATGACGAATGAAATATTAACTTGCTGAGGGTTTTCCCTTCTTGTTCCCATGTGTGGATTTAATTCCTCTTGACATTTACTGGCAGTTGGATTTGCTGTGATGGAACCGGGTGAAATCTCGCCATCGGTTCAAGCTGCTAATTAGAAATTAGCTGAAGCATTGTCGTCCGCAACCCTGAGGGAGTGTTGCTATCCTTCTAAATTACTGATACAGCTACAGCTACACACAGGTTGTTATTATCCCAGTGGATAATAGTGGTTATTATTCCATTGTTCCCATCAATAACATACAGTGAATTTACAGACTTGATAATGTCCTTTTAGGGCCCTCAGGTTTGTCTACAGGGGAGTTCAGCTGCATGAATCAAGCGCCCTGTAGAGTGCTACTATAGGGTGACATAAAAGATTTATGCTTTTTCATCTCATGATTTAAGAGATTTCTTGCTCGGACGTTCCCACAGGAGCGCTATGGAAGGTTCAGGGAAACGTAGTTGTGCTGCTCACCCCCCTACACACACACCCTACACACAGTTGTGGTCAGCACAAATGTGTTTTTTAGGAAACTGGGGACCTGCTGGATAGAATAGAAGTACTTTATTTATCCCAGACATGGGAAATTGACTTGTCCCAACAGCATCGTCAGTGTTAACATATTTCCAACATATTTACAGTACAATAGTGTGAATATCAGTGCAATATGAGTGATATGACTATGCAATATGCAATAAATAATTATGACAATGTATGACAATGGGTGTGTGTTTGCAGTGGAGAGAAAAAGGGGCAGAAAAGTGGCTGCGTGGAGTGAAGTTGCTAAGCAACTCTATTTTTCATGCATTGAACTTCCAGAGATAAGAATCAAAGTTCAGCTCAGAATGAGTGACCGAGGATTGGAGACGGTTTGGGGAGGGTCTGCGTCGGGCTAGATGCTGCACTCAGATGCAGCGTTGAGTCTGCAACCTCCCTGCTGCACCGCTGCACCGCTGCACTGCACGCGTCCCATCTGCAAAGATTAGCCTCAATTGAAAAGACTCGTACTATTTTTAACTGACCTAGCAAGCACATCGCCCAACAAAAGAGAGTCAGGTCTTCTTCAGTGAAAGACTCCTTAATTGTCAGTGTAACTGTTCTCTCTTTTTACTGTTTTCTCTTTTAAGGTCTAATTCAGTGTCTTTTCTGAGCGCAGTTCACGCCTTTGAGGCTCGTATTAAAACCAGTGTGATTCAGATCCACAACATGTAAGTCCTCCATGTTGTTTATGTGTCGCCTCAGTGTGACCCATCATCGTGCACACGCTGCAGTCACCAGCTGACTGCAGCGTGTGCATCATCAGCTGCCGGTGCAATACCCACAACCCCCTAGAGTCTGCATCCCTGCAGCACGCTGCTCTGTCCTCCCTCTCATTCACGATCTGCTCCCTTCAACCCTCCTTCTCTTCATCTGTCGTTTCCGTCTCATCTGATTAGCTGGCACGCTGCTGTGTGATCGGCACAGCTTCAGGCGGTGAACAGATCACATCATTAGACAGACTGAACTCAGCTCTCTCCCGCCTTTTTACTGTCTGCTTCTCCTCTCCAGTTGCTCTTTTTGACTTTTCGTCCCAGACTGGACTGGCGAGCAGATGGAGCGTGTTGAGACTGACGGTCTGGATGTGGCTGTTGTCTGACAGGCTGTTTATCAGCCAGCAATAAGGGCAGGAAGATCACGCCACGTTGGCCCGGTCGCTCCGTTAATAATCAGTTTGTTTAAAAGGGCAGAGCTAATGCAGTCAGCAAGAACAGCCTCTGTGTGAGTTAAAGAGTCGGAAAGTTCCAGTTTTCTGACTTTGGTCTCATCTGCAAACTAAAGGTCACGTATGTAGAAATACAAATGGCTGCGAGGCAGAAACCCAGGAGTAAAACCATGTAATATTGATGCGTCTGTCAGATCCATGCATGCTATCGTCTTGTGTGTTTTATTGCATTTCCAGCTGCACAGATACATTATTGATCACACACGTCAACTGTAAATGTCAAGTTTCAATAACAGGAAGGAGAATCAAAGAAGAGGAGGATGTGTGCAGCCATGTTCTGACTGTAATCACATCACAGTGTTGCTTTTATCCAAATAGTTATCCAGAAATATGACTTGTTGTCTCTCCTGGGCTTTAAAATGAATAATTGCTGCATTAGAATGTGCAGAAATATAAATATAAATAAAATAATATATAAAAATCTCCGCTGTAGGAGGAAAAAAAGAAACCATGTGCAAAAGGGCTTTTGACTGGAAGGCGATTTTCATAAAGACACGTGCGAGCTGCCGGTGCTGGCGTTCTCTCTCACAGAAACGGGCCCTAATGAGGACATTTGCATACCGTTGCCGACTGTCACAGTGCCTGAACGGAGATTGGATCCAGCCACTCCAGCGAACGTCGGCGTCTCCAGTGACTCGCGGCTCCCATCCCTCCTGTTTGTTCTCCAGCAGGTGGGACGTTCCAGACGCAGCCTCCAGCTGTTTACACTTCATTTAGCTGTGCAGATGGATTCCACCTTCACCAGTGACTTTGTTCATTACTTTGGTCCTGGAGGGGATTTTCTGATCATATCAGCTGTCATTTTTCATCTCCGCTCCTGATCGATCGCAGATTCCCTCCCACGCGCTCGTGAAGGGCCCCCCCTCAGGGGCTTTTCTGACAAATGGAGTTCAGCAAAATTAACTTTCACGAGTTGCACCAGTGAACCTGATGATCATATTTGACCAATCATGACCCAACTGTAGCAGAGGATGGCGAATCCAGTACAGAAGAGTCAACATGAGGTCGGCGTGTGTGTGTGTGTGTGTGTGTGAGACAGATGGATGGTTATTACCTGGAGAACTCAAACCCAAGCAGCCGTGGCCTCTTAGAGACGCACGCGTGTGTCCAGTGAATTAATGCACTGCATCTTTGCTCTTATTTGCTCACGTCTGTCTCCATAACTGTTTTACGGCGATTAACATTTCTCCCTCAGGCCAAAGGCCCTAGGCCGACTGCAGGGACCACGGCCACTCTTCACCGGGCGCTGCAGCCGCGCTGCCACATGCAGTTTATCGCGGTATTAACGTGGAGCTGGGCTGCACCGCTGCTTCTACACAGATGATCTCCAGCAGGAATACTAAGTTTTCCTACTTAGTGTACTTCTGAGAAGCCGATGTGACAGCCGATGTTCTGTGGATTCAGATTGGTTTTTTTTTAAGCTCAGGATCGTTGTGGTGCCGGCCTTTGGATTTCAACCCTTTGTGTCTCCCCATTGCAGTTTCTTCTCTGTTGTTTCTCCTTCACATAAAACCAGTCAGATCTGGACGCATGGCTCTTTTACGTGCTAGCAGACACAAACCCGACATGAATCCCTTCAGTCTGCTGCAGGCACGCGCTTCTACATCATCCAGTTCAATTTGCAGCCGAATTTAAAATGAATTCCATAATTAAGAAGCAGCACTTTCCGTCTGATCAGCTCAGTTTTCTGATCTGTGCCGCAGCCTTTGACCATTTCTTTCCTCCACGAGATGGCATCTACTGAGTACTTCCTCAGTGTTTCTTTTCCATCAATCATGAATGCTTGGCTAATTCAGATGCTAATTCCAGCTCATCTCAGAGATTAATATTTTGACTGACAGCACATTGTGCGGAGCTCTTCTACCCTGAATCGTTTTCCCAGGGTGGCAGGAGAAAATCTCCATCTTAATGAGTCAAACCTTAAACCTCCGTCAGCACCTTTCACCACCTGCAGGAAGAGGATTCGGGTTGTATTGTAATCTCTGATTAGTTCTGGAGGCTCATCTTACCTGAATTGTACAGTACAGAAATCTAAATAGACCTTTTGGACCTCGGTATTTGAGTTTCCTCATCATCTTTACTCAACCGCAAACACCGTAATAATTGAAGGAGAGCTGCAGCAATGCTAACAATCAATCAGTCAGTTTAGAAACGTTTCTTCATCATTTGCTCATTAGCAGAGGTAATGTTTGCACCCGTGCTGTCTCGTCTAACGTGTGGTAATTGCCGTCCTAACGACTATGGAGCTGGAACAGCCGCTCTTGATGGCTGCATAAAGCTAACAGGCCCGCAGCCGTTTGCTGTGTGTGCATCCAAAAGTCTGTCGGCCCACGTGAAACCACACTGTGACGATCCACAGGAACTTCCTGCACAAGCTGTTTTTCAAAATAAAACACTGCACCAGGTAATCTTTTTAGAACGGTAACAAAAGAGACCTGATGTATCTGAAATCATAATTTAAAGAACAAGGAGCCAGAAACCAGCAGTATTTCCAGGGGAGGAAGGATAACTGAGTCCACAAGTCGGATATAAAGGGATTCTCATAAATCCGACAGTTATCACATTACTGTAATTAAGATGACCTTTATCAGTGATTTACTGTAGTAGATTAAAAGAAAAAAACCCAAATATCCCTGTTGTTTCTAAATCATTTTAAGTGTTTTTCATTCACATTCATTTATAGCTTCAGCAGTCGTCACAGAGCTCTGTTGCCTAGACACTGCAAGCAGATTCTAAATGAGCAATGAAATATTAATCACACAGTCATGTCCACAAGATCACAATTCTACCTTTTTTTCTTTCTCCACAGTGTTACAAAAAGAAATGAACGAATCAAAAACACATCCTACACATTTAAAATAATGTTTGATGGTTAGCTTGAGTCCTCTCACTGTACCAGACCCGTGGCATGTAAAGGCATATCGGTCTGTTAATAAGACAGCTGTACCAGCTTATAACATTTAATTAGTATCAGCAGACAGGATGAGGAGACGCGTCTCATGTCACCTGCACACCCAGCGAGCTGTATAAATGTGTTAAAGTGCCTGTGCAGCATCTCTAAAACATGAATGATTCAATTGCATTAAAACCACAGAAGTGAGGGCAGATTATGTTTCAGCTTAGTCTGATGCGCCTGTTTTTAAGATCAGTGCTGACACAGCACTTTTCTTAAAGGCTCCTGACAGCAGCTGGGTTTTAAAAACTGAAGTCACGCCTCTCTGCAAAGGTTTACGCAACGGTGGAGGGGTGTAGCCTGAAAACGGGCGAGGACATGAGGTTTCCTGACTGGAATAAAAGCCCTGTTAATGTGTCCATACTGGGACGGCTCTGATCCTGGATCAGTGGATCAGCAAACCCAGGTCAGCTGTTGTATTGGGGTGTTTTTGACAGTCTGTAGCAGACGTGACCAGACGAGATTGGTGTATTACGTCAGCTGCAAACACGGCGTTGCAAAACAGAAAGAAGCAGCCCGGAGGCTGCAGCGGTTCCTGACAGCCTCGGTTCCACATGTGAGCCATCCTCAGACACTGCCCCCCCGCTCTGTCACATGGTCTTTATTAATGAACTAGTCGGGAGACCGCCGCATAGGAATGCTCACGGAAATTGCAACTATAATCAAATACATTTGCATCTATTCACACTCAGGGCTGCTGTGGCGCATTTATGGCTTTCAGAACCATTTCAGTTCTTTTTTTCATCATGTTTGTTTAAACTTTCTGACAGTGATCATCAGGAGCTCATGCAGAGGTATCACATAATAAACATATAGCCTAATTATCCTATTAGTGACGACTTTTACTGCAGCTGCATGTCAGACAGGATCCCCCATAAAGAATTCCCTGACCGGTTCCCCTTATTCTGCTTCGTCTGCCCTCCGCCCAGACCGGGACACACACACACACTCTTGTTTGCAAACAAGAATCAATAAATCTTTAGAATAAGTCACACTTGAACGCAGCTCCACCGGATGCTGATTGCAGATGAAAGGGGGCGCTTTGTCTCCGAGGAAAAGGCCGCTGAATGTGAGGTGAGACTGTTTGAAGACTGTTTGAAGGTTGAGTCGGTACCTGACGGAGACTGATCTTATTAAAATGTGAACACAGCAACAGTTTCCACATGGATCCATATGTAGGAGGCAAACCGTTAAACTGCCGCTGAGTTCACGGCTGCGACGCAAAATGCAGAATACAGTCATTTTTACCAGTAAGTTTGGCTGGAATAGCATCTGACGTCTTCTCTGTTCCTCAAGGGTCCAGTCAAGAACCAAGACACTGAACATAAAGTGCAGTCAAGTGTGTGTATGTGTGTGTGTGTGTGTGTGTGTGTGTGTGTGTGTGTACGTGTGTACACTGACCGCTGGAGGCCTGCAGAGCAGAAGATCTCATCCGGAACTGAGTTAGAACCACTTAAAGACTCTTAATGTGCCCATAATTTGACTGGTGTTTGCTATTCTGGGGCCTGTAAGTTTAGGGTTTAGATGATAAATGACAATCTTTCCCATCTATGCTGGTAAATATGAATCCAAGGACCAGTAAAAGTGGATAGTTGTTATTCCTGTAACGATTATTCTGCAGTTATTTGCATAATGGAAGCACTCACACACTCCCAAGTCTAAGCAGTCATCCTGTTTGGTGTTAATGATGGTTTTAATCATGTTTTTAATTGTGGTTTTAATAGCTCAGAATAAACAGTCAGTAAATAGAGAGCCTGATGAGCTGTGGGTCTAACGCTGCAGCATCAGCCTGACGGCGTCAGCGCTGAGAGGTGACCCTGACTCTCACGCTCAGTGTGTCGGATCTGACGGCCGTCACCAGACCGCTCAGGAGTCCATTTCAGGGTGCAGCAGACAGGATTGACGGGTTGGGACGTGGACGTTCCTGCGCGTCCACACAGAAGGTGAAGGCGCACCAGGGTCCTCAGGTTTTCAGGAACGCCTTTGCTAACTTTCTCCCAGCTCTGCCGGCCTGTCGGCTCCAATGAGGGTGACGTTAATGTGACCCAGCAGGACTAGAACGATTCCAGCCCCTCTGAGAGCGACGGGATTGGTCGGAGACGACGTGAGAACGTTCCACTAGGGTGGGCGCAGGCGGGGAAGATAAACCTTTGAGATGTGCGCATATAGAAGCGGTCTCATTCAGGAGGCACACAGGCTTTGTTTTCTGCAGATGTGCGACCCTGCAGCCAGCCAGAAACCTCCTGTTCTCCTCCAGACTCCTCTTTCTGTTCCACGCCTGACATTTTAATTAGCAGCCGAGGTTTTTAAGCCGCAAGAGCAGCAGCATCGATTTTTCTTTCCCCATGTTTCTTTAACAGCAGGTCAACCACGAGCGACTGTTGAAAATGTCACAACATCGACATCACATGAGCTTCCGGACCTAAAGGTGAACAGGTGAGGAGAGGTGAATCAGGGCCCTGTGGCCTCCGCTGTCACTGGGTGACCTTGAATATCAAACGTTCTTCCTCAGTGCTCACCCAGCGGAGGTTCCGAAGGCCTCTGAGGTTCCACCCAGGTTCCTCCCGCTGGCCTTCCTAACAGGAACGTCTGTTAGGTTAAACTGTTCATCAGCTGTTCTTCATCCATCCGTCATGATTCAACATCGTCTTCAGGACGCAAATAGAAGCTCCGTCATCAGCCAGTGTGACCAAAGTCAGCAGACTCTGACAGAACGCTGAGGAGGTTCAAACACAGAAACCAGAGTTTTGCTGGTCTGGGTTCGTTTCTCTGCAGGATCCTTGATGTGAAGGATAATTGGATTGTTTTCCACACACACGCTGCACCTCTGTCACTGCTTATGAGGGTTTTAAAGGAGATGTGGGAGGATGTTGACCTGATTTGCATCTGATCATCAAAACATTCGCAATCAAAGCTGCGCTTTGTGTAGGCTTTTAATTGCAACTAATTCTGATTATCTACTGAAATCAGCCAGAAGCCTTTTTATGTAAATAACACAAAGGAGCTGTGATCTGCAGCACAATCCACCAGGAAGCCAGTTTATGTAAAGCAATTCCTCGAAAGGTGAAGTTGCTCCACATATTTTGTCGATTTTAGTTGTTGGTGAAGAAGAATCCGATTATTGATCATGATGTTTAAATGCAAATATTCCGATTGAGTGATCTTGGCTGCCTTCTCTTGGTTCTGGAAACACTAAGGAGCTGCTGGCAGAGAAAACACTCTGTCTTTGAGTGTGGGACTCTCACAGGGCTTTCTGTTCACTGTCCTTCATCATCATCATCATCATCATCAGCCCAAATATGCAAGAATAGAGATGAGTCATTTCAATTGTGGAAATGGTGGTCAGCACAGAGCTGTTCCGGACCCTTTAATCACTGGCAGAACTTAAAGCTTTGATGACTCTTTGAAGCTTACTAGAATAGTGTCTCTGTTTCACCGTTTCTTCTGTCAGGTGGTTCTTCTATTAGTCGGGGTTGTGTCTGAGTTATAGTTTCTCCTTTCTTTCCTTTCGTCATTCAAGTTCATTCCTGGGGCTTGTGGGTCTGAGATGGAGCCACACCAGCGGCTGGAGGCGGTGCTGGGCCTCAGAATTAAGATGGCTGGGGACGGTCGGTGGGTCTGCACGGCCAGATGGAGCTGCGTTGCTCTGGGCCTCGTTCCTCTCTGCTTCTGTGGCTCTGGACACATATGTTGTAGATTTCGTGGCTGTGTTGCAGATGCACGTGCAGAACGCTCGATTTGTTCAGAACTTGTTTTAAATCCACCGGGAGGATTTGAAAGTCTAATGTGGCTCTGTGTAGAGGAAGGATTCATTTATTCCCTGTGTCTCTGTTTCTTTTGTGGGAAGAAAATTCTGCTTTATCGAGTGTTTTCCTCCTCCATAACATAATAATTCTTTATAATATCTGGTGAGAAATATGCTGAGTCATTGCAAATATACTGAGTTAATAAAATATTCAGTGCTAATTCATTTTGGCCTTATTTCTTATTCAGTCTAATAATTAAATTATACAGTGATAAGTCACATCTTTTCAGTCCTGTCATTTTTGGAAATATTGGAAGCATTTTTTGTTCCTTTAACATGTGGACAGTTCAGGTTCCAGCCTTCATGAGGAGAAAACGCAAAGGTCATAGGTCAGATTGATTTTTTTCTTTTGGACGTATCCAGTCTTTTGTGCCCTAAAGGTGCTTGTAGGCATCAGTGCTCAACTTGGATGTGTCATCACTGAGCGTCACCGATGCATGAGGGGAAAAGCGCTGACGTCTGCCAGCCGGTCCACAGACGGCTGTAGATTCCGTGTGCCTGTGAGGGACATGATGGCTCTCCTGCAGAGACAAACAGACCCCAGATCTGCCCACCATGACCGTGACCTCGTGACCTGCCATCAGGGCGGCGCCTGAACATCAGCAGAGCAAAAGGTGTTTACTTGAATCTATTCACTCCGAATCGTCTCTCGGGAACCAGATTTTAATATTCTACTCGTCTTTTTTACTATCCTGACAGTGGATTAGAGCTGGTGGGCATTTATGCAGCCAGCTGTGCCGTCTCTGAGTGCAGGGCCGTCCTGATAATGCGTCTGAGCGGGTTTGTACAAGCATGAATAAAAGAATAAAAGACCGTAAGCGTAACACAGGACTTCCTGAGGACCTACAGGCCCAACACACACCCACACACGGCTGAAGGCCGTTTAGTGTCTGTTCCTTCACGCTACAGTGATGTCGGTGGTCCAATTCCAATTCCCCCCTGCAGCAGAGATGCTGACGTGGCTGAAAGAGTCCCTGGCCTCAGGGTAAGATGCTGGAGGGAAATACTGCCTGAACTTTTTACAATTACACCAGACAGGTCAGTGAGATGTTTTTTTTTTTTCCCTGCTGATCTATCTCATCCACATCCTGATCCCAAACTAAAACAGCCACCTCTGCTGCTGACCTTTCCTCTTTCCTTCCTTCCTGCCTGCGCTTGCAGTAAAGTCTGTTTTTATTTCAGTTCCTGCGAAGCTGCCAAGACTGGTGCTAATGGAGCACATAGAGGAGAAACTGAAGAACCATTTGTACAGTATTAGTCACCACTCTCGCTCTCCAGCAGAGCCTACGTAAAGCATCTTTCCCACATCTGAGAGTTCTCCAGCAGGTATCTGCTCTTTGTGGAGTTCTACCAGAACCCTGCTGTATTCAAACCAGCGTGGTGGGAATGGACTCAGAATGGAATATTCCAGTGTCCATCCTCACACACCAGCAGCTGCCTTACTGGTGCTCTTCACCAGTCTTGCTGACATTTAATCCACCACCTCAGCTTGTTGTTACACTGTGGTTAGCCTATGGCGCTAACCGCTAACTCCATCTGTCCCTCGGTGCTCCATATCTGGGCCAGCTCAGCCCGTCTCACACTCTGATGACTGCGTGTTTTCTTGCTGTCAGTTGGAAAAAAGTTCAAAAATGACATTATTTTTACATTTGTGCTTTTTTTACGCCAAAGTTGTGCCCTTAAATCTTCAAAAACATGTTTGTTCTTTTGCTAGCCAAGGTGCTGGCTCTCTCCATGTGGTGATGATGATGATGATGATGATCTAACCAGAGCAAAGCTGCTGAAACCATCAGTTGTTTCAACATTAAACAGCATGTTTTCATACACTTTAGAATTAGCCTTTTTTAATTGTGAGAATATATTAAGCTGATTAGCCAGAGTTGGCTTTTAGATGAGTGGCTCAAGGTGTTTTGTGCAAATCAGAGAGTGAGAGGAGCTAACTGAAGCGGAAAGCAGCTGTGAAGCGAACTATAAAGCCAGACTGTGACATCATGACGGCCAGAAAACCATCTTTTCCTCTCTGCTAGAAAAGATGAAGCAGCTTATCCTAACCAGGCAGCTTTGTCTCAGTAACCCACACCTTTAAACTTCTGTCACTGACGCTGCTGCAGCTGCTTCCTCTGAACGTGCATCTTTGCTGCATCACGTCGTTGCGATGGCCTTCTGAGTGCCGGGCTCCACGTTTCCAGCAGCCAGGTCCTGCTTCCTGTCTCCTTAGCTGGTGATTTACAACAGGAGTCATGGGGGCTCCAATAAATTGAAAGGCCCTGAGTCATAATCCTGCATCCCCCCCCCCCCTCACCCCCACGCTGCTGACGGAACATAATGGAGCAATACGACCCCTGAAGGTCTTCCAGCCATTAGGCTTGGCTCAGCTCGTCTGTCAGTCATTTAAACATGCGAGGCTCTCCTTTTTAAGACCGCGATCTTGTCCAAAGCTTTTCAGACTGACAGCTAATGCCTCCATCGCTGGGTGCCGCGTGTTTGGAATCATGCGTATTGGTAGCTGCTATACTGTCATTTCATGACAGTCATAGCAGAATAGGACGAGAATGCAGAAAAGTGAGAATATGATTATTCAGCTGAAGGTCAGTGTGTTTAACAGCCAGTTTGTTGGTCCTCAGCCGCACAGTGGCAAAAACCAGACTACTACAGTGCACATTCACCCCAGAAATGGTATTAAACTACATGCCTGTGAGTCCTAACCCAGTTCTGGAGTTTTACCAGAGATGTGTGAAAGAAAAATACAAACATTTAGAACCTAGAAAGTGGTGCAGTCCATGTAGAAGGGCTACCGGTTTGCTGCTAGCTAGTTATTGATTTCTCTTGGGTGTGTTGGGGTCAGGCGGTAATGCTAACTGGCTGGAAAGGTTGTGGCCACCTAGAGGAGTCAGTGTGTGTGTGTGTGTGTGTGTGTGTGTGTGCACATACTTGGAGAAGAACAGCAGTGAGTAAAAGATTTTAACTTGCCAAGAAATTTAGACAATTTTCTCTTTTCTCTTGTCTTTAATGTTTCTGTGCAGAGAAGAAGCTCAAAAGACTTTTAGAGTGAGTGACTGCGGGTGTGTGTGTGTGTGTGTGTGTGTGTGTGTGTGTGTGTGTGTGTTGGTTGAAGGACAGGTAAATTTAAACAGTTGAAGGATGTCAGGCTGAAAAGTGCCAAGTACTTGTAGAGGTTTAGGAGTTTGTTCATGAAGTGACAAATAGCTTCTATTAAAGTTTAGAGGCAATTAAAAAGAGAGCAGGAGAGATTCCCGTCATCTGCAATCACTCTGCTTCTCTGCTGCATCGCTGCGGAGCAACATGTGAGCAAAAGGCTCCTTAGCTGGACCGACCCAGCACCTCCAACTCTCCAGTTTCATCAGCAGCGGGTTCGATTAGCTGCAGCGTCAGGGATTACCTGAACGTCTCCAGCTCTGGTCAAGCAAGCCGCTCTGTATCTTCCAATCTGCTGAGCAAGTTCTGCTGGCAGTCAGCGGACAGGCAGAGACGTGGAGACTGTTACCTTGGGAACAACACAATCTCTGCAATCTCTGTCGAAGCGCACTCTGTGGGCCCAAACAGGGAGGTAATAGCAGCTCTATGTTCAAATGTCCTCTTCAGCAGCCTTTTATGTGAGAGCAGTAAGTGGACTCAGTCATCTCACTTCAGTTTCTTTCTATCCACGTTTTTCTTTTAAGACTGTCCCCCGGTGGCAGATGAGGTTGTCGTACACTCTGTGAATGTGAGGATACTGTATAAACACTTTCTCTCTCTCTCCTTTCCTGGGTTTTGTGTCTCGGTCCCTGGCTGATCCTGCCTGTCCTCTGGCCTCCTCCACTTCCTGTCCTGCCTGGCGGTCTCAGGTAAGTACCCTGTTTTGGTCATATTATTCCCGCTCTGCCTCCCCTGGAGCTGTGTGCTGAGGAGGATATTTGACATAATCAGTCCAGAAACTTACAGGCATACACTTTGTATGGAACTTTTTAATAGCGTGTAGATGGCATCTGCTTTAAGGCCGTCCTCTGTGTGGCCCTAGTTGATTTGACAAGAATTGACCGAAATGACACGATAATCCTTGACCTGACTGGCTCTGACGTCAACCAGCCAGTTAGCTCATGAACTGCTCTGTGGTTTGTTTTTCAGTGGTGATGGGCTCATTCATTCACTGACGGGCCACCTTCCCAGATGATCCCAGATTATTGCTCCCCCTGGTGGCCCCTCTTGGCAGTCCCCTCTGTCAGAATCCCCTCTGTATTTATGCACCGTGTGGATTTCCCTGCTCGGATGGTTTGTCAGCTGTTTTCCGCTCAGTTTATTTAAACCATTCATTGTTTTGCTGCCAGCCTGTTAACGGACTGGTGTCAGACTCCCAGCAGATGTTTTCCTCCTCACTTTAACCTCTCCGCTCTCAGAGTCTGCTGTGCGAGAGGTCCTGTCAGCCGGATGCTCGGGCACAGCTGGATGTCAGCCCGTCCTTGCTGACTGATGATCAGAGCTCCTCCTGAGCTGCAGATTTCCTCTGCTCGCCTCTTGCTCTACCACAATGTTCCACTAGATGGTATAGCCTGGTCAGGAGTGGAACTGTGGCTGACGGAGGGGGAGGTTTTCCGCCCGTTTCTCAGAGTTTCATCAGATTAAGAGGCTCTTTGTTTGGGAGTAGGAAAGTAAACGTTTGCTTCCGTCGACCATCCCTGTGAGCCTCTCGTTGCTGCAGCTGAAGGGTGAATTGTGTTCAAGGTAAACACATTCTGGGTGCAGGAGTGTGTGTGTGTGTGTGTGTGTGTGTGTGTGTGTGTGTGTGTGTGTGAGGAGCTCCTGTTGACACCCGTCACTTGTCTCAGTGACACGTTTCCTGTCTCTGTCAGAGACTGTCAGACCTGAAATCACCTGTTTCACCCCTACGTCTTGAGGAGAGGACAGAAGTGTGTGAAACGCCTGGTTTCCCTGTCTACTGAAGTACAGCTGAGCTCCTTTTCACTCATTTTTGCTCAGTTTTAATTTTCTGGATCGAATATTTGCGGTAATGTGCACAGAAAGTACAAAAATACATCTGTAACAGCAGATTAAACTAATTTAAATTCAATTTTAGTTGCGTATTCAAAGAATTTAGTAATAAGCATCCATGCAGGAGGGGAGAAGGTTCCAGGTTTTTAACCAGGGTTCTCTGCCTTTCGTCTGATCACAGATATTTCTAATAATAAGTCTTTAAATTGGTGCTCATCACCTGCCAACAGTCAGACTCTCACAGCAGCTGACACATCTAGTCGAGCTGCCACGTTTTATTAAAACACACGCTTTGTAGCTACACGTGCGCCTCTAAAGAGCCAGGAAAAGTGTAACTGTCCAGCCCCTTGCTGTTTCTATTTATTTTCTTTAAAAAACAAGTTTTGTGTCTAAGTTTAAAGGAACAAGCATTACTTCCTGTTGGCAGCCTGCTGTAGACCCCCCCACCCCCCTGAGCCTAAGTTAGAAAATAATAGGTGTCCTAAATATCAGATATGACAGTAGCTGACAGACCCAATGAGCATTCATCAGTTCCGGCTGCGCAGCGTTCAGATTTCTGCTCACATATCAGGATACTGACGTTTCCTAATCTTAATCTCTTTATGAATTCAGAACAGACCCTCTGGGATAGAAATACCAGTTCTCCCAGTGAGAGGCAAACTGGTTGTCAGGGTTGTCAGGCTAACTACATTTTGTACCCCCACACACACACACACACACACACACACACACACACACACACACACAGGCTGAACACCAGGCGTTGTCATGGTTGCATCCAGCAGCTCTCTGGCCTAAAAAAACCACATTTTTCCAGAAAGGAAAAAGCTCCCTGAATCCCGATGGACACGTCAGGGGGACACTTCCTGTTTCCCGCTGTGTTGCGGGGCCGTGTGGTTGTTGTGTGTGGTGAGTGTGTTCCCGGGGCATTTGGCAGATAATTCTCTGTGCCGGGTGGCCTGTCCAGCACAGTTCAGAGGGAGGTGGAGGCTGCTCTGTAAAAGCCGCTGTTGGTTCAGTTCCAGCTCAGCCGTCCTTGAACGCCGTCAGCTCTGTAATGAAGAGACGCACAGTGGGACTGCAGCCTTTCAGCGCCTCCTCCCTCAGCGGCCTGACACCAGCGCTCGCCCCCCCACTCTCTCATTTTCCATTCTCACTCCACATCCCACTGTGGTGGGCTCTGCCGGCTCCTTGCATGAATCCTTGGCACCACAGGGGGCAAATAGTTTGTCGCGGAGGACAGACGGCGCCAGTACCCCAGCCAGTGTTTGCCTGTGACGCAGAGGGTCTTTCAACCCATTCTGTGATGAGGCTGGTGCAGGTTCTCCAGCAGAGACCTAATCCAGATGTGCCCAGAGGCTCCATGTGCTCTGCACCTATACTAAAACCACCACAGCTCCGCCTCCAGGCGCCAGGGTGCAGGGAAACCGTTTTGTAAAGTGTGGCTGGCAGAGGGCCCCCACAGAGATGGAGCTGATTGAAGCCGATGGGGAGAGGAGGTGCAGCAGCCCTCCACTCTGCCCTGCAGCCGTCCGTGTGTTCTACTGGCTTCATCAGAGCACAGAGACGAGGAGCCCCAGGAACTAGCCTGGGTTTGCTGCTGGTGTCTGCAGAGCGC
Organism: Pao palembangensis; assembly: GCA_015343265.1. Taxonomy (NCBI): domain Eukaryota; kingdom Metazoa; phylum Chordata; class Actinopteri; order Tetraodontiformes; family Tetraodontidae; genus Pao; species Pao palembangensis. Next base: position 19,791,647 of record CM027085.1, on the reverse strand, counting down.
AGCGTGTTTGTGGGTTAACCTTTCATTTTGCAGCGGTTTTAGTAAAGATCTGGCATTTACTGTAGCACAGCATGATTTCTGCACCCGTACCGCTGCTGACCTATTATTGTTTCTGAGCTCGTTGGTACATCACACCCCAGGTGACACCTCAGCCTGCACACACGCGCACGCACGTACGCACGTGTGACCGTGTGTGTGAGCTTGAGACATCCTGGAGCGAACGTCTGCCATCTGAATCTAATATCTGGTCATTGGTACAATAATGTTCTGCTCTCCCCGAGGGCGCCGTCCCACGTCTTCTGTCAAAAACACATTTCACACTTTTATCGCTCGCATTTTATCTTGTTCCACAAAATGAGCTGCGTTATGAGCAGCCGCGGCGAATGTCGCCGCGACACATTCGTCGCGGCTCACGCTTGTGCCAAGCTCCATCCACACGGAGCAGCAGCAGTTATTAAAGTCCTTGTCTTAATTTTACACACACTTATTTATCGGGTTTCTAAATAATTCCCTCGAGTGTTTATCGGAGCCCAAACGAGAGAACGCTGCTGCTGTTGCATCATTAGCTTTTATTTAGCTTCCGTTTATTAGCTTCTTTCATGGCAGCAAATGTTCCAGTAAAGAGGAAGGAACGGTGGTTTTGAAGGTAGCCTGTGAACGGGCTGTATTTACGGGCTGTTTGCACTCTGAGCTCAGCTGATCCAGAGAGCTGTATTCCCCTCCCTAACTCTGTTCTTTCTTTCAAATGGCTCCAAACGGGAGAGCTCTTCACACAGTTTATTTTAGAGACCTAGTTTTGGATTCATCGCTGCGTCTTTCTGACCTTTTCGACGGTGTTGTTTCTTTACACGCTTGTTGGAAGCTGAATTCAAGCGATTTGTTGCATTTCTCTGGGAACTGAATGAGTTTTCCTCCTGACTCACTGCAGCCACAGGCCTGAGGAACAACCCTGCTCTCCAAGTCTGCTTCTGCTGGTCTCAGTGCTGCCTGCTAGACTCACATGTGCCCAAATTGTCACTTGTGGGTCTTTTTTTTTTTTAAATTTTTCATTCTGGTGAGAAAATGACTTTAATCCACCAAAAAGCAGGATGAAATTAAAGAATCCCCCGGCTCAGAAACAACAATTGCTGGCTGGCTGAGAGCGCCGTGCATGTGCTAAACATGATTTCTTTGTTCTCTCTTCTCCCACAGGCTGCTTTACCGGCTCCATGACTGCAATAAAATACATATTTATGTTTCTTCCCACCAATCTGAGACTTCTTGAAACAACAGCCCGCTTTTGTTTTGAACGTTCCGCTTCAGATTTTCATGATTAAAGAGAAACAAAAGGGAACGTAAAGACATTACGCTGCGGAGAAGGTTTTGATTCTTTGATTCAGTTAAAATAATAGTATTGTCTTGACTCTGTTGCTGTAAAACCCAACTTAGATAATGAGAGCAGCTGCAGAGGGATGGATTTGCTCCCTGTGAACGCAGAGTTAATTACAGGCAGTGAGTAATTGCAGTCGGGGGATTATTTTCCTCCCAGTCCATCTTTTGCAGAAGCGTGAGTGTGTTTGTACAAGTGTGTCATCGTGCACGAACGTGCGACGTTCTCCTTCAAACTGTTCCTTCCTGCCAGATACGAAGCGTGTCAGAACTGCTTCAGGTTCTCTCTGGGTACCACGTGAGCAGGACGCGCTCCTCCAGAGCGCTACCATGTGTCACCTTTCTCGAGAAGAGAGGCAGAAAACTCTTTCCAGAGAAACGGGCAGAGACACAGAGGTGGAGAGTGTGATCCAGGTGTGCACAGCTGTCGCCGCCCTGTCCTCTTTCCTGTCCAGGGCTTCACACCTTCACCTCCGAGCGGCGCGTCTCACAGGCCGTCCTCACCTCCTCTTCCTGGTGCCAGCGTGATTGTGTCTGGCTGCAGGAACGCCGTAGCGCCGTTTCCATGACGCACGTTTCCATTAGCTGCATCTGCCTGCTGCTAAGTATGCTAACATCTGTCACTTCTGCACCAGAGGAAGAAGAAATAACAGAAGAAGAAGCTCTTTTTGTAATATTTAAGTCCTTGTTTAGATTTATAGGATGCGGCTCGAGTCCATGCTGACAGCAGGGCTTTGGGATGCATGTGAGTGCTGGCGCATCCTCCTCCTGTATGTTTTGAAACAACAGCGTGGAATGAAGCCAGAAAGGTCTTTGCAGACGTGAATGATGGGTATTTGGCCGGGGTTCTTCTCAGATGGGATTCAGGAGGGATTTGTTTTTCATTAGTGTTCGCCTTGTCGGCTTTTCAGACTCCGTCTCTCCAGGCACCTCTCATTTGTGACATTTTGTTCTTGTTAGTGTGTGTGAGGGAGGAGAGAAGAGAAGAATGAGCTGAGAGAGAGAGAGATGTTTCTAAAATGAGAACTCATGGCCGGCTCAGGTGTTTGATGAGCTGGCTGCACATCAGGAACAGGAGGCGATTTTCATGACTGATGAACCTTCCGCCGGTGCCCGCAAACATCCAAACACTCGGAAAAACACCTTTTTTTTCCTTTTTTTTTTTTTTGGACAGGTTCCTGCTTCTGCATCAGACCTTTGGAAAACATATTGATGGTTTCTGGTATTGCTGTTTGCATACAATTAATCTTGTCAGGGAATAAAGTGCAGTTAAAGAAACAAACCATCTGTATCAGCAGGAATCAAACCGAGTGCATCTGCTGAAAATCAATTTTCCGTCCTCAAAGTCGAGCAGCCGCTGCAGCCTCTTTGGGTCCGGGGGTGCTGCCAAATCATCCTCTTCAGCTTTCTGGATATTTTTTTTCCCACTTTGCAGTGACTAAAAGAGCGTAAAGTTTGCACTAACGCCCTTTACTGGCTCTTAGCGAGTTTGAGACGCGTGTGGGGCTCTTCTGTTTCAGAGTAATTAACGGCTGAGTGAAGCCGAGTGCTTCCGCTAAAAGCTTTAATGTCATGGTGGGAAACGTTCTGTCCCGTTCCCCTCTTTACCCCAACGCCATCGTTACTGACGAGAAGAGCTCTCCTTCTCCTCCGTTGTTGTTGTTGTTTTGGTGTGAGAAGTTCAGAGATTCCAGTTTCAGACGTGTTTCATCCTGGAGGCTCTGACCGGCTAGTCCGATCCCAGCCTTTTACACCTTTAATCCTCTTTCTAAAACCATCACCAGACAACCAAATGGGACGTATAACACCACATGCTGTTTTTCTCAGTTTTCCGAGGCTCCGGCTGCCGAAGACACCGAATAATTCTGCGCCGCCTCCTGGGAAAGTCCAAATAAGTGTTATTACTGTAGTTGTGTGACAGGTTTTCTCTCCTTGGCTGGGGTTCTTTGTCAGTCTGCTTTGACGCTTTTAGGACACACTTTTCAGAGCACAGCAGATAAATGTGTAATAATGTCTGTTAGTAATACGGCTTCTTTTCTGTCACCTGCTGATGGGGAGCACTGCATCCCATAAGCACCTTCCCTCAGTCGTTCACTTCTGCTCAGCCCTGTAGGTTGTCTAGCGCCTCTTCTTTATGGAACGTGAGGCTTGTGTCTGTAACGAGGCTGGTGCAGGTTGACCCGCTGACGTCAGCGTGCAGCCTCAAGTCCCCAGTCATCAATGATGCATGTGTCTTCAGCCATTTAACGTCTGTACCCGAACAACAGAGGTTTTAATCACAACTCAGAGCAATCTGGCTGACTAAGACCGAGCTGCTGCTAAATATCATCCCAACGCTGGCGTTTAATCAAGGTCACACTCTTCTTTTGTGTGTCATAATGTCTGAGATCCACAGTTTCAAACGGAAACAGAGAGCCAGGTGCCGTGAAACCATTAGTGGCTTAAACCGCCCTGCTCCCTCTGCACCTCTGGCTCTTCACCTACAATGAATTTTAACCCACAAAAGCTTCAAACCACTGTGTGTGTGTGTGTGTGTGTGTGTGTGTGTGTGTGTGTGTGTGTGTGTGTAAGTTGGTGCAAAACTGAGAGTTTCCAGTCCAGGAGCAGATCTAAACTTGAGTAGAGCTGCAGATGTGTTTATTACTGAGTAATAACGCTAGCGTAACCAAAGCAGCGGGTTTGTGATGGAGCTGCTGTAGGAAATCAGTCGCTCGAATGACCAGCAGGTTCAGCAGCCTTTCCGTCTGGTTGGGAGGTTTTAATAGATTTCTCAGACAAGCACTAAAGAGAGAACAAAGTCTGCGGGAACCTTGAAGGTCCCCCGCCTCCACACAGCTCCTTCAGGTCCAAACAAACCTTTCTGCTCTCCTCTGCTTCAGTCACTCGTTACCTTTACTTGTTGCTGGGACTCGGCTCCGTCTCGGGTATTTTGGGCTCTGCGTGAAACTGGAAATGAAGTATTGTTGGTTTTAAGGGACTGCTGCATCGAGGACGCGGAGGCCCAAACGCAGGAAAACGAGGGGAGTTGGGCTCGCTCCAGTCTTCTGCTCTCATCACCACAATCACCCTGAAGACCAAATGATGCCGCGCTGCTCACGTCTGTCGGCAGCTTTACGGGTTCATCCGTAAACCCGGCTGATTAAAGAAAATGACCATTTAGACTGAAAGAAGCTCAGATTTCAGCTCAAACCGCAGAGGAGAGCAACACGCTGGCCTCCAGATTAGACTCCTTCAAACAAAGAGCAAATTCATTTTGGCAGTGTTCAAACCACCAGCCTTTGAATTACAGAGTTAGTTTTTGAATAAGTCCTAACTGTGTCCAGAAGAAAACAAAAATCTCATTAGGTGGTTTAGTGAAATTAAATCAAAACGATTAGTGTGCTTGCTGAATAAATTAACATTTTTCGAGGCGGCAGAGGGAGATGAAGCCATTAAAGTCTGCGAGAACGCACAGAAATGAAGACAGATTCTGTGCGTGTGGACGCAGGACAGTGGAAACTAATTAAGTGATCATTAGCGGAGTTGAGGCGACGCGCTGGAGTCGAGCGTGTTGCCGTGGATGTGAGACGTTTCCTGCAGCTCCGGGCTTCTGTGGCTCTGAACTTTCTGCTCTGGCGCCTCGAAGATGACGTGAAAGTTTTGATGGCGTCTGACAGGAAACGCGCACTGAAAGGTTCAGACGGCCGCCGCCGTCCAGGAGTCAGACAGCGGATGAATTGGGACGTGAAACAACGGCCTTCGTGTCACTACAGAAATATTTGCAGTCTGGCTTCATTCTGCATGGGCGCTCAAACCGATAACGCTGCGTCCCTGATCTCAAACTCCTCTCATCCATTATACATGGCTGGCTTTCCCGCCGCCTGAATCGAACGTCCTCTTTCTCGGCTCGATAATTCTTTAAAAAAAGAGAAACGCCGGCATCAGCTTTTCGCTCCGTTCACAGCGAAATATGATGGTTCTTTTCCAAGCGATCCGCCTTATTTTTAAATATGCTGCGTGACTGAGCAGAGATTTAAAGTTTGGAGTCTTTCCTGCTGCGCTTGTTTAGGAAATTCACTTACAGATAAGCAGGAACAGAGCGACCGCCCGACTGAGAGGTTTTTGACGTATGCGTCCTATTCAGTGATGAAATCATCGTGTGTGTGTGTGTGTGTGTGTGTGTGTGTGTGTGGCGGGGGAAGGGGGGGCAGGTTCGGTTGTCACTCACTGTTAGCCTTTTAGATCTTCTAACAGCAGTAGAAGAGCAGCCATGCACGGGCTTGACTGATTGGGTTTGAAGGCTCTTTGAAAAACGGTGTTACTGTGTGCTATTTTAAAAGGATGGAAGGGGTTAGTGCCCCCCTGCCCCTCGCACTCCCACCTCATGTGTTTGTGCCTCAAATTGTCCAGAACACTTTGTGCAGCCGAGCCGGGGCTGATGGGAAAGCTGTCCATTAGCCGTTTATTTGAAGCATGGTAGCAGCGCAGGTACGTGTAGTACGTGAGCAGTCGCACTCGGGTCTCATTTAGATACCCTCAGGCTGTGTGTGTGTGTGTGTGTGTGTGTGTGTGTGTGTGTGCGTGTGCATGCTCCTCTTTTACTGTATGTACCCTCATGGCCCAAAGAACGGATAAAACATACGGACCTGTGTGTTGGTCCATCAGAGAGCAGGCAGGTTTTTTCATTACATCAACTAAAATTCACCTTTTTTTAATTAATGACCATGTTTTTCATCTCAAGTCTCATTTTGATTTGTAAGTCAAAGCAACATTAGGTGTGACCCCGGAACCATTCAGGTGAACAGCATTGCCGTTAATCCGCTGCTCTTCACGTGAAAACACGGCTAACAGTGGATTAGTGCTAACAACAGCGCCGAGCCGCAGCCTGACACACGGGATCAGGTCATTCCAGAGCACCATCCTCTCAGAGTAATGAGTTCAGACCTTCGCAGTTTCCCCCGGTGTAGTTTCAGTTTCGGAGCAGAAGGTTAAACAAGCTTTAAACGAATCTTCTCTCGCTCCGGCGTTGGAGACGTTTAATCTTTCCATTCAGGTTCAAAGCTCTTTACATTGAGAACACGTCTGAGGAGGCCGCTAATCCTCCTATTTATCTTCCAGTCTGTGTAAATAACTCCCAGCTGAGTCCGCGTCTACAGCTGTGGGAACCTGCCGGAAGAACCGCGGGTTGATGTGGAACCAGTCAATCTGTCACAGGAGAATTTCAACCTGCGTTCATCTTTTATACCTGCTTACTTGTACTTATGGCGGGGAAGCACTGGCGCCATTCCCAGCATGCTTTGGGTGGAATCTGGAATGAACGGGACCAGTCTTGTGCTAAAAAAAGACAGCAAGAAAACTTTGCTGCAGTTTCGTTAGAGATTCGATGCTTCATGCTGTGTGTCAGACTTCCGGGATCTTCCCAAAGCAGGACGCCCAGATTCCGGCGTAAGCACTTGGTCTGTGCCATAATCTGGAGCTGCACGGAGGGATTGATTCCAGATTAAATGTAGGTTAATGCAGATTTCGGACACGCACATCTGAGCTGCTGACCGAAACTAAACTCTGAATCTGTGAAAGTGTCGCTGAAGTGCTGCAACTGCAGGATTGGGCAAGTCAGACCTTCAGCAGAGGAACCGATCCAGGAGCCGATCCAGGTCGTTAGGAGAGAAAATGCACTCAAATGGTTCTTTGAATAAAAACTGTTAAAGAAAAGAGAATAACGAGTAAATATTAATTACCCAGATAAGTAAATGTGAAAAGCGAGCTCCACTTCTTTAATCCTTATTATTTAATGTCCCTTGTGGGACTCTGACATGGGTGTGGGGCCGACGTCTTCATCAGTCTGCAGCTTGACCTTGAGGGACAGCTTCTGAGGTCTGGGCTGGTTTTAACCCTGAAATCTGCGCACTTCCAGTCCCGTTTTCTCCCGGCTGGAAACTTCGCTGGACACATCAGTGAACTGGAATCTTTGCCGCGACTGAACCTCCCCAAACACATAATGGATGAAAAGGAGCTTTGAGATAACGAGTTTCCTGGAGATCAATGAGCACAGACAAGCACAGCCTCGTCTGCACGTAAACGAAGAACAAACACACCGCTGCTGGGTTCGGGTTGTTTCTGCTGAAAAGAGACGTGCAGAAAGAAGCCGGCGCTTTGAATGGTTTTATTTTGTCTATTTGAAAGGATCTGTTTCCTTGATTCCCTTTGTGCGTAGCCTTAAAATTACCTTCGTCGAAGGGGGACGTCACTGTGTGTCACAAGCTTTAAATGAACTTTCATACTCTGTTTTATTTCCTCTTCCTGTATTTTACTTGTCACAGCAGTCTTCTGTTGTGCGCTCCAAGCCGTGCTCTTCAGCTGCAGAGGTTAAGCACAGTTATGTAGTCGCTGTAACTCTGAATCTCGTTATCTTCATGTTTTTTACATGGTGACCTCTGCTGAATGCTCATTGACTTTAACTGCATGCGGATCGTTTGGAATATGAATAAATATTGTTGCAAGTCTAAAGAGTTGTTGTTCAACGGAAGCTAATTTCATTTCTTTAGTCTGAATGCAAAATTAGAACTCTTTAATGCTTAATTTATCAGAAATCTAACACACCTCTAAGACACAGAACATGATCAAATTAAGGCTAATGTTAATTCAATTCCACCCTCCCTTCCTTCTGTGATAAATTCCCCTTTCAAAGCTACATTACTGACACTGCTACACTAAGTATGCGCGTTCCTTAGAGCCGGATGATTTATTGACTCTGAATGTGAATAGAAAAGCCGTGGTTGTTGTAAATGTTTCAGAGGTTAAAGCTGAGGACAGACAGTCGTCGCCCTGTTTCCTCCGCTCGCCCGCGTTAGCGAGCGGCAGTCTTCACCCTGACAGCTCTACGTAATGAGGCCGAGCGGGGGTGCGTGCTTGTCTCCAGCCCCCGGGCTGTCATCCAGTGTCGGGTCAGTGGCTGTCACGTTAGCCTACGCGTGGCACTGCGTGTGTTTTTCCGATCCAGATGTCAGAGCTGCTGCGTGGCGCACACGTACGTCAGGTGAGACATCGGCAGGGATGGATGGCAGTCAGATGCCGTGCTGCTCTTTTAATTTGATTTATTTATGGTTTGTTGTCGTTTTCTTGGTTCAGTGAAGCATAGAGCCCCCCCCCCCCCCCCCAAAGTATTCATGCAAACGTTTACATCTTTGTTAAACGGCTGTTTCAACATCTTAATCATCTCTTTTATTCTGTGGGTTCTATGAAGGTCACAGTGAAAGGTGATCCCTTCAATATATTTGCAGTTCTCCCAACGCCTCTCAAGGACCTTTGAGATTTATTTAGCGTTTTGTCTCTAAATTTGTTATTTTTGCCCTGTTGAAAATTGTTTTTCAGTCTTTTTCTGCTGTAAAGACTTCAGGAGGTGCTTTTCCAGCAAAGATGAAGCATTAGATAAGTGGAAAATTGTGGTGGGGAGCGTTAATAGTAGAATGTTTGGTTGTGTTTTGCTGTTTCTGCTTGTAGAACTTCAAGAAATTGAACTTGAGAAATCAGAAATTAGGATACTGTTCTGCGTTTTATTTAAAAGCAGAATTGCTGACATCTGCCAGTTTAATTTTAATGCTAATGAATTATATTGACCTTTTTATCGCACATGTATTAGTCTGGAGGGGTTTATGTGTCAAATCGCACACTCATGCTCTTCATTGACGTGTCTGGAGGGTTAAAGCAGCTGATCTGTGGGGACGTGGTGCTCCAATGAAGATGGTGCTGAGCGGCTGTCGCCTGCTGTTAATGACTCCTCTTTGTACCTGTGATGATCAAAAAGAAGTACGCTCCCCTTCTTGAAGGCACCCTGCTGATCTTCAGAGAGTCGCTCGGTGACGGCGGCGACATTTTGACAACCTCTGCTCAAATTCCTGCCTGGCTGAAGACTGTCAGAGCTCCTCCACAGCAACAGGCTCTCGAGCCGGAATCAAACCTGGGTATTCACACCCCTGCTGCATCCAAAGATGTCTGAGTAACATTTCACACTCTGGAGCACCTCTAAATTAGACCTCAGGACACGGCCAAACTCATCTTCAATGTGAAAACCGATGCTTTCTTTGCATCGAGTCACCAGCCTGCGAGCGTGTTGACAGTTTCACAGGCTGAATATAAAAATATCACTTTAAAGTTTTCCCTTTTATAGTGTACGTGAACTGTAATGGACCTTTAATGCGAAGCCTCTGATATTTTTCTGAAGTGTTCTTGATTTGGTCAGCAATGTGTGAAATGAACCTGGCTCGGTTCTGCTGGTGCCTCGGCCTGTGTTGGCCTGTGTTGGCTGGACGCAGCCAGTAAAGCTCTTCTGCCCGGCACGTGCTCTAACACACATCACTCTTCTGAACCCTGAAGCCCGACAAACCTGTTCAGATTGACCTGCTCATCGAGTCTAGTATTGACTCCACCGATGCTTTGTTGCTACGCCTTCAGTATCATCTGGTTCCTTCAGGATCATTCAGGTCATGGTTTCTTTATAATCAGAACCTTGGGCAGTTTGCTCTGGCTTTGGAGTCAGAACCCTGCGCAGTTCCATCTCTGTACATCTTTAGAGGAAGAACACTGAATATTTTCAAGCTCTGGTTTCCTTACTGTCAGGACCTGGGATAGTTCCCTGATCTGGTTTCCATGGTTTCAGAACCTTGGACAGTTCCGTGTTCTGTTTTCTAGTAGCGATAAACAAATGTACGTTTGTAACATTGCACATTCTACTCTTGTTTCTACTTCTGGTTAGGGTTAGTCTCATAATGTCTCATATTGCACAGTGTATTGTAAATATGTTGTAAATATGTTAATGCTGACGATGCTGCTGTGACAAGTCAATTTCCCATGTCTGGAATGCATAAAAGTACTTTGATTCTATACTGTTTCAGAACCTTGGACAGTTCCTTGGTCTGGTTTCCACGGTTTCAGAACATTGGACAGTTCCCTGGTCTAGTTTCCATGGTTTCAGAACCTTGGACAGTTCCCTGGTCTGGTTTCCATGGTTTCAGAACCTTGGACAGTTCCCTGGTCTGGTTTCCATGGTTTCAGAACCTTGGACAGGTCCATGTTTGCGCGTCCTCTGTGTTAGAACCTTGGACTTTGGATGGTGCCTGTATCCACAAATGAAGCCCAGCGGAGTGGCTGCTGGAGCAGATGATTATCGCTGATATGATCTTTTATCCCCCACACAGGGACATGCAGTATTTGACACAGCTGAAAACCTTTTATTTTTAATGCTATTTATGTGCAACAGCAGAGCTGCAGTCTCAGTGTTGACAGCTAACAATTCAAAGCTGCTGATGAAGCGAAGGCTTTTAATTGCAGTGACGTGTTTATAATAGTGAAATATTAATTGCTGTATTATCTCAGCAGTCATTAGCTCTCATTTGTCACCATCAGCTGGGGTCTCGGCGACAGCGACATTGGCCCATCTCCATTTAACACGCTGACTTATGAAAGTCCTGGCTTGTCTGTTCTGCTCCCGGCGCTCTGAATAACCAAATGAGCTGTAAGGCAAACTGTACAGAACATTCCGGAAATTAACTGTGTATAACTGCTGCCGCCGCGGGATGAATGTGGTGCTTTATTGCAGGTTACCTTTCACTGGCTGCTTAATGTTTTACTCTAGTCTGTGATTAGAAGTCGAGATACGATTGTGTGTGTGTGTGTGTGTGTGTGTGATGCTATTGTTTGTTCATAAGTCTCACCACATACACACACACACACATGCGCGCAGACCTGTTCCAGCTCATCCACACAATGTTTAGTCCTCCTTGGCAGATTCATGGTCACAGTCTGCATCATCGATTGTTTATTTGGGTTCAGGCGATAGAGTGAAAAGGAGAATTGATTTGCACGTAGTGAAAAGTGCAGGACGGATTCTGTCGTTGTTGGATGGGAGAGGAGTGAAACACAACTCTTGATGTCTGTGTAGATTCTTATTCATCCAGGTCATAGTTATCCAAAGTTAGATCTCCTTAAGGGAACCTTGCAGTCCAGTTGCACTCAGAGATCTAACGTTGAACAACTCTTGATGCTCTTCTTAATCTTTAGAAGAGGTTGAATCCAGGAGGTCTCTTAGAGAGGATGTTTTCAAACACAAACAACAGTTTAGGTCATGACTTCTCTCAACCCTCTAAGGTGGAACGTTTAAAAGAGGGAGTTTCTTCACTTCCATCTCTGGGTGAAGAAGTTAGTCACTCCTAACTGATAGTGAAAGCTCTTAATACAGGTAAAAGTTCGACAGAAAACGGTAATCCGTTAATGCATCTCCGTCTGGAGCCGCTGCACCTCCACAATCCTCCGCAAAAATTGCTCTCTCAACCCTCCGCCTTGTCAGTGGCTCAAAGGCATAAGCCGCTCTGCCTCGTCCTCCGACATGTCCTCGTTCTTCTGTGAGACCGGAACCCTGAATCAAGAAAGTGACGGAAGCAGTGATGTAAAATAAAGATGGCGGCGACCGTGCCCCCAAAACGTCCCGTGATTACACATAAAAAGTGGATTGTCTTTGAAACAGCTGATTAATCAGATGTTTTATTCCGGCTTTAAAATATGTACATCTTTAAAATATGCTTTAAAATATGTACATCTACCATATGGTTAGCCTTTGTTCTAGTGTTTCTTGTCCCCTTTAAGGTAACTACTGAATCAAACTTTCTGTTTTAAGGTTATTTTGTTCCATCCGTGTTTCTACCAGAGGGCCATGTCTTTCCTGAGTTTGAGTGGGTTCATGCAAACTGCAGGTAAAATGGACTTTCTGAATGCAGACCGGAGCGTGGAGAAGAGAGGGAACGGAGAGCGCTAATCTGGAGAAGTGCTGACCTCGCCATCTGTTGGAGGAGCCGGGCTTCGTGCACAGCCGCCCGAGCATCTCGCTGTGGTTTATCTTGCAGACCGCAGCTTGGCGCGCGTTACACGTACGAGCCTGCAGCCGTGATCCTTGTCACCGCGGTTGGAGCAGCTGTTTTTCCATCAAACTCTGCCTTTTTTTTTTATCCGTTCCTGGGAGATAAAAGGTAAATAGATGCTGCTCGTGGCACCTGGGTCCAGGACCGGGGTTCACGGGGTCACGCTCCCTGCTACAGTCTGATCATTCCCTTCAATATTTCTGCAGATTTAATCTTTCTTTATTAAAAATAATATCTAGCCTTTAACTAAATACAGCCGGCAAGAGTTAAAGTAGAAGTGAAAAAGCAGCTGGTAAATGTCAGAGAGGATCGATACTCGCAGAGACCACGCTGCTGCGCACACCAGCCACGGCTGCCTCTCTGACCTTTTCAACTGTTAAAGCTTCTTCAAATTAGACCGATGAGATTTTGGAGAAGGCCTCAGAGCATCAGAGCCCGCCGGGTCTTCCCAGCTCGGCCTGTTTAACCCTTCGGATGGTTAAGCGAGTTGGAGGAGCATCCGCCTCCGTCCTGGCTGCGTCTGCTCTTGTTGGGAACCGCTGAGTGTTCCCAGGAGCCTGCTGTTGGTGTGTTTGGACACGCCTGCGTGGCTGGTGCGCTCGTGCCCGTCGCTGTGCAGCTCTTCTGACGCACAGATGCAGATGGACGCGGTAATTCAACATTGATGAGGAGGGGAAGCTCAGCGCTAGCGATCCGCATCTCCACGAGGAGACTGGCTCTCAAAAGTCATGTTTATCCACAGCAGCTGGAGCCGACAGGATTCCCATTTAATGGTGAACATTGAAATGTTTGAACGGCGAGAAAAACGTCAGTATTTTCAGCCGGTGTGTACATCCGTGTAAGCGTTATAAAAACAAGCTCCGTTATCGTCATCACTGTTGTCCTTGATTTTTCCTTTGTTGTAGTTGCGTTTCATCTCCCTTTTTTGGGATTTGAACAAACAGCAGTGTTTCTTTCTGTGATGAAGCGATTTTAATGACGCATTTGAAAAGTCTGGGTGCAGGAAGGCTTCCTCTTGCCCGCTGCGTTTTCACACAGGTATTGTGTTTCAGGGCTTTGATGTTCTTTTCAGCGTGCTTTCCAGAGGAGCTCTGAGAGCAGAAGACTCCATCAGAGTCCAGACCGAAGAATGAGGCTCAGATTACAGGCAGGTCTGATCCCTCCCTGGGCTCTCCCCACAAGCCCCAGAGCTTTTAATCACAATCACTCTCAATCTTGTTCTGCGGAGTCCTCCCTCCCCATCAGGCATGTGGAATTCACAATTAAACATGCAGAATTATCTGCCGGGTAGCAGCTCCATTTTCTCTTTCCTTTGTTGTTTTTCATGTGGATTTCACCTTTTCTCCATCTGTCGTCACCCTTGGGTGCCGTATCCTCCTCGCCCATGTAAATGGAATCACAGATCAGGCGTTTCAGCCTCTCCTGAAACGCCGCCGTGGGGCCGACCAGCCCACATCTCCAATTTCTTCCCTTTTTCATAAAAGTGAAGTGAAAGGCAGAGCCTGGGTTGTTGTTAGGATGAGATCAAAGCTGTGGGTAATTCAGCATTCGGTGCAGCGGGCGCTCAGAGAGGCAGGCCACTTGGCTTTGATGGCTCAAACGTTCCTCTTTCACACCATCGGCTTGATATTCACTCATTCAGATGGCTGATTGTGGGCTGCACGAGCTTCACTTTCCTTCTTTTGTCTCCTTTTGATGCTGATTGTCTGCTTCCATTTACGTCCTAACCTGCCGGACTGGTGGAAATTCCAGTGGCACTGGTGGGATATGTGGGGAGCTGTTTCCCAGCACGTTTTCACCTGATGCCTCCTGTCCTGCTCTCAACGCTTCCTTTTAGTATCACTCAGTATTTTCAGCTGCAAATCTAATTTTCTTTGTCCACCATAGATGGTTGCCATAGCAACATAGGGAGAAATTGTTGGAATTTATGCGCACTGGGGTTGTGCAGGTAAGTCTTGAAGGGAGATTGTGATAAAATTCTGGGATTCGGGGATGTTATTTGACTTCCTGTGACCTTCTCTGACCTTTGAGAGCTTCCAGTGGCTCTGAAGGGAAACGCAGCTGCTCAAGCTGATTAGTTGTGTTTCATGTTTGATCTCAGAATTATTGCTAATTATTATGACAGAAAAATAAAAATAAAGCAATTAAAAAAAGCTAAAACCGGCAGTGATGATGATGGTAGTCATAAACAAGTTTTAGGGCTGTTTTTTAGTTTTTGTGAAGGTACCTGACATTGATGCAATGCAGCAATAAAAGAGAGCTAGAGGAGGAGCAACGCCGGCTATCTGTGTTTGAAACAAGAAGCTTTGCAAATGTTTTACAAGGGAAAAAAGAGCTTAACACCTTGGTCGTGAAAAAAAAAAAGTTCACGCGCAGCTGCTTTAAAGTTGCACACGTTTCAAAGCCAGAGTTTTCTTATCAGCATTTCCTCAATCAATTCAGCAGGATCTCATTCTTGCTTGAACAAGCGTCTCCGGGCCGGTGTCCTCATCAGGGGTCACCAGCTCCCTTCCAGCCTGTTGGGCTCTAATTGAGGCCGCTAATGAGAAACAGAGGCTAACAAAGGCGTAGCTAATGACCAGCGCGTTCCTCTGCCGCGCGCTCAGTTCGCCGTCTGCTTCACCGCAGCAGGTGACCCGCTGCCAAACGAACACGTGTCAGACGGCGTTCTGGGAGATGGAAAGCTGCGTGTGAGCTGGGAGGGTGGGGGTGTTTGTGCGACTCACTCACAAACTCCAGCTTTGTTGGTGCTTTGTTTATTCCTAATTTGGGGGTTTTAACCACTTGGCTCGGCTGTGATTTCTAACTAATTAGGCGCTTTCTGTGTTTTGGTGGTTTTGCGAGGACCCCCCTCAGCCATAAACAAACACGCCCACACTTGTCGTCTGTGAGTGACGCTGATAAACTTTAAGCTTGTGCTCATCCACCTACGGGAAATACAGTTTTAGATTTGAGTCATTCTGTAATTTATTTATCTCCGAGATCCACAGATTAGGATCCATTATTCTCTAAAGCTAAAAGACTGACCTGTGCTCTCCTTTTATTGCTTGTTTTTATTGCCAGCGTTGCTCCTGATTTTATGACTTTATGTCTTCCTCGTGTCACAACTAAATATATATTTTATGCGTAAATATCTGGCAGTGACAGCGGGGATGCTCTTCCAAGGGAAAGCTGGTTAAAAAAAAAAGAACCCACCGCGTGATGGCGCCTTTAATCTGGTTTTTCGGCTGCGTGAGTCTCGTCTGTCTGTCTGTGGCGGCTTTTTTTGGGTGAATTGTCCCTTTAAAGGCTTCCACGCGTGCCTGCTGCAGAGCTGTTTATCACAGGCTGCCTCCTCTCTGAGCTTCACGCCTCATGTCTGGGCTTGAAGTGATGATTAGAGGGAGGACGTTTTGGAGACTGTGGCGTTGGAGCACTCCCGCTCCAACTGTCGTCGTCAGACTGCTCGGATTCCAAAACCTCAGTTTGACCTTTAAGTCAAATCTGTATTTATGTTCTAACAACATTTTCAGGACTTGAACACTTGTATAAACAGCAGACGGTTTTTTTAACGTCGTCATGGGCTGTGGTGTTTTTTAGCTGTAGCTGTGACCTTTAAAACACGATTGAAGGTTTTTATTTTTACCCTCTGTGTGGGCAATGTTCTGTCCAAAAATTAGTCGCAGATAAACCTCGGCTGCAGAAGGTCTCTGATTATGTAAGTGTTGCCAAGCACGAGGCTGAGATGTGGCTGCCGGGTTGGTGTTTGTGGTGAGGTTGGAGGTTGGTGTTGATGAAACAAAGACCTCAAGTTGGCCAAGAACGTGTAGCTGTTCTGGTTGAGAGTTGATAGAATCCAGCATTTGATTGCAGCAGATGAGGTTTATGGTTGAGCAAAACACCAGGAGATACGAGATGTCCCCAACCAAACATCTCCAGTTGAGCAGGATCATCCTGCGGCCTTTAGGAAGTGATGTTTGGAGCTTCTAATGAAATGACTGGAAAGATGTTTCAGTCAGTTCAGACCAGAAGAACAACTCCAGCTCATCTTTAATTCATCTGGACGTTTACACGGCTGCACAAGAGCGATCTCCTCCCTGCTGCTGGGTTCCCAGGAGGGTCCACACTTCCTTGGCAAACCAGCTGGATTCAGGCCTCCCAGTGAGGCTCTTTCATCCTGCTCTCAGGAGGATCCAGCCTTCGTTAGGAGGCAGCAGATTTAGCGATGTGGGCTATCAGCGAAGTCCAGGCCAGAGATTAGAAAGCTGGAAGATTCTTCTTCTTCTCTCGTTGCAGTTCTTCAACACATCCTCTGGGGAGCATGAACAATGGTAGGCACGGTTTGCTTTGAAGATTAAAGCTTCACAGGCTTTGAGGATGACTTCTCTTCTGAGCGTCTTTAGCGTTGCAGGACTCTTCAACCACTCGGCTTCTGCCGGAGGCCAGAAATCAGCACGTTGACCTGGAATAATTGCTGATGAATTTCCATGATTGTGTTGGCACAGCTGCTGCCCTCGGTAGCGTCTCGGTCCACCTTGGGACCCTCGTCTGGCCCGAGGACCCTCGTCTGGCCCGAGGACCCTTCCAGTTCTGCTGAGAATCTTTGAGCTCACATTTCTGGATGAAATAACGGAGATGTTGCCGGGCTCCTTTACGTTCAAATAAAGAGTAATCAGCAGCTTCTTCAGGTGTGAACACCAGCCGTGGAAGGCTGCTCCTGCACACACCGCTGTGACCACAGTGGTCCATCATAGTCCTGAAGGTTATCCACATCTGACTAATGGCCCCGCTCCCGTACATGCTCATGCTAATCACTGCCCTGATTGATTGTGCTGCTGCGGAGCACTAATAGCATCATTAGCCGGGACTGTTGCAGCCGTCTCAGCTCTGAAACTTCCTCCTCCTGTCCTTCATCATGTAGACCGTCGTTCTGATGGGTTTGTTTTTGGACCTAATTGGTTTGATTCTCCGCTGAAATGTAAAAAATGATCCAACGGCTCACGTTTCCTGTTCATCATACGCGCGGGTATCTGCCGGCACGGCGGTTACCATGGAAACCTGTGGCAGACAGTCAGATAAAGTCAGCGGGTTGGACACCTGAGCAGGATTCAATTCAGTTCAATTCAAAAAACTTTATTTGTCCCCAAGGGGCAAGGCAAGGCACACAGAGCAGCGATAATAACCGTACGCAGGAATAATAAAGTGTCAGCAGTTAACAATAAGTAATAAAAACAATAACAATGTGGAACGTCTGAGAGGGAAAGTTAGGAGGAGCTGAGGAGAACAGCGCTGGGAACAAAGGTGGCTCTCCTCAGACGCCGTCCTGAGGGGAGCCACTCAGATGCAGCGTGGAGGGCGTGTACGGCGTCCTGTACGATTCTGTTTGCTAGCCTGATGGTTTGCTGCTCACAGAAGGCGGAAAGAGTTCTTGTGGGGAGTCTGATGATTTTAGAACCGACTCTGACGGTGCTCTCCAGGCGCTTTCTGTTCTGGAGGCTGATGGAGTGAAACCAGCAGGTGGTGGAAAGTGAAGCGATGCTCTCAATGAATGAGTAGTAGAAAGTTAACATGTTTTTCTCCTCCGTGTTTGAGGAGAATCTTAGCAAGCTGTCAAAGATGGCTCCCAGGTATTTGTACTCCTCCACTAGTTCCACTGGCTTCCCGTGATTGGAGGTGATGGATGCAGTAGCCAGCTGTCTCCGCCTGGTGGAGAAGGTCACCACCATCTCTTTGGTTTTGCTCAGGTTCAGTTCCAGGTGTGAGTAGTCACACCAGTCCACAAACTCCTGAAGAGCGGATCTGTCTCTGTCTCTGTCTCTGTCTCTGGCACAAAACGAAACTTGTGGCAGAGAAAAGCAGCTGAGTCACAGAGGCGCTCAAGCTCGCCCTCGCTGATCGCCAGGGTCCATCTGGTTCTCGCACCTGCTCACGTCTACACTTCCGTCCAACGTCTGGCTGCAGGAAACCCTCCGGACCGTCCCTGCAGTCTCAGTCCGCCATCTCAGTGAGATCATTCACAGAGAGAGACAAATGAAGACAAACGCATGGACGCGCTAACGGGCTGATTGTGCTTGACTCTACATCCGTCACTGTGAACGAGCTGAAAAATAAGAAGATGATGAACATTCTGACTGGGTAAAAGTGATTGAAAAGCTGAAAGAACATCACGAAAATGATAATTCATGAAAGATCAAATAAATGCCACTAAAATTACCGCTGGAGCCTGAAACCTTCTTCAACGATAAATGTGACATTTGACTAATGGAGGACTCGCAGCGTTCAGCTCTAAATCCAAATCGTTTAATAGACCCTGTTTTCACATCCTTCGTATCTGACTCGTTTAGCCGCAGCCAGCAGGACAACGGGGGGGATGTTGTGGTTCCAGAGAGGAGCAGGCCCGACAAGACACCAGAACCGCACATTTTAGATGATGTAGATGATATTTTCAGGTCAGTTTTATGCGCTAGCGAGGCTTTGCTACATGTGCTGCTGGTTATCGTGGCGGTCGATGTGGACCCTGATGACCTTTAACCTTTTAGAGGCAGCCTGACACTTTCAACCGGTTTCTAATTTGGTTTAATCCTTTAAAACAGTGACGGTTGCTTCACCAAACCAGCACACAGCAGAAATCCTTCCCACAGAGCTGATTCAAGCAGCCAGGCCTCAAATATGATGATGAGCAGATAAAAGCTGACAGGATATTGATTTTTGCACAAATTCAGGAATTTAGCCCGTTTGTTATCTAAGAGATGTTAGCTCCCCGTACAGATGCTTTTAATCGCCCTCCTTCTCCATTTCCTGTGAGCGAACGGCTGAATAAAGCCGGGAAGAGTGTGCACGTGTTTGTGCAACCTGTGGTGAGATTACATGCTTATTAGCTCAACCTGAGCGAAGGCTGTAACTGAAGCGACTTTTCATGAAAAACACTCGCACATAAGTGATATATGATCGCCATAGCGACATAACAACTGCTTTGTGGCAGATTAGTTTTCCAAACTGTTAAAAGCCTTCTGTCGGGTAAATGTGAGCCAGATGTGTTGCGATCCCAAGCAGTTGTTTCCCAGTGTTCTCAAATCAAGCAGCGCTGCGGTTGGATGAGCCGCGTGCTTTCTCATAAAATGTAAAAACGTTTTATTTTCAGCTGTTTCCCAGCGAGTGCCTCAGATCGCTAAATGACGACTGAACGTGTTGCTAGTTCTCGTGACGGCGCTGTCGCACACGAGAACTGATAATCTAGTGTTGCCTTCCGGGCGGCCAGAAACGATGCACTCGGATGCAGACTCGGGCCGCAGTCTGTCTGCATGTTGCTCAGACTGCTGCAGAAAGGTGCTCATGCTAACAGCGGTCCGCTGATCACGTCGACAGCCACCCAGAGCTGACAGGAAAAAAGCAAAAACACCTTCATCAGCGCTGATTCCATTTGTGGACGCTTCCATGAACCGGGACAACAGCTGTCAGATGTAATGACCATTAAATGAGTGACGGCGACGCCTTCAGTCTCTTGGCGTGATGAGAGGTTCCTCGGGAATCAGATGAGTCACCTGACTCTGCAGGTGCACTTCGGCGATCTTTGACACGCGGACTAAAGCGGACGGCGCTCCGTCCCTGATCGGCAGGCTGCTCGTGTGTCCCTCACGCTCGCCTGCGCTTCTGCAGCCGAGCAGAGCCTGTGCTGTGCAGGCAGCGTTTCCCCAAACGGCGCCGGCCTCGTTACTGTGTGATCATATTTACATGACCGTTTTACCGCAGCCGTCCTTTGATCTGAGGGAATCTTCTGCATAAATTCAGAACTGGATCCTTTAAAGGAGCGCCGGCAGCCAGACAGCGAGCTGCCTGATTGTATCGGAAGGCTGGGCCAGCTTTATTCTTAATTAATCAGTGATTTCCCATGTCTCAGAATTGCAAATTGCTGCGTTGAACATCTGAGTTGCTCTTTCCATTCGCAGAGAAAACCTGTTTATAGCTCCGAGCTAATGATTCAACCTGCAGCCTTGGAAGAGCGTGTAGCTGTAGCGTAGACCAGGCAGTGTTTTTCTCCACGTTCTTTTTTTGGCTTCTACCTTATACTTCTGAAATTGGGTGCATGGGAGGGTTTAGCGCCACTTTTTCAAATGAAAATGTTTCGCACGTGTTGAGCGATCCTGAACGCGCAGCCGGAGCGAACCTACGTCAAGCCTGCACGCTTGATTCATTTGACGTTTTCATGTCAGCTTTTGCTCTGACAAAGCTGTGATGATAATGATGTTAGTTCAGGATACGGAGCTCCTCAGAGCTGCTGCACATCAGGAGGTCGTAGGAAGAAATTAGAACCGTGGGTCTATTCTGCAGCGTGCGAGAATCCATCTGCACACAATGAAAACACATTGGAGCCTGGAGTGAGCGCGGAGATTGATGCTCGGTGTGTGTTCGCTCTGACGAAGCCTCTTCATCGCGTCTCTGTTGGACAGAAACATGACATTAGCAGAGCTGAACGCTGCCGCGGCCGTTATTCAGTGTGTTTCCGTACAGGAAAGACGTCCTGCAGTCTGTTTTCTCACCACTAGATGCTGATAAATTGCACACACCCTATGAGTTTCCTCTTTTTTCTTCCCAACTCAGACATTTCTTTTTACACACTTTACCTGAACACAAGGGCATCCCAGACACTTTCCAAGAAGTTTTAATTAGAAAATAATTGAAAGTTTTTGCAGAGTTTCAAAAGGGCAAATTGTTATTTCATTTCAAATGTTGCAGAAAATAAAGAAAGACGGCCGGCATGCGAATATATTACATCTTTAAAACCTCCATCTTCGGGGGGAAATAAAAGCCGGACGGCTGTTTCTGGAGCAGCAGCAGACAAATGGAGGGGGGTGAAGGAAGTTAGCGCAGAGAGAAACGGCGCTCTCTTCAACGAGGGGCTCAGGATGCGTGGATGGAGCTGTGGCGCAGGAGGAGGAGTAGCGGTGTGATGGGAGAGCAAGCTGCCTAAAAAACCAGAGAGAGAGGGGAGGGGGAGGGAAGAGGGAGAGATCAGAGAGAGGAGAGAAGTCATTCAGAAGCGGGAGACGGCGCCAGCTGGAGGAAGCACGCCGGGATGCGGAGCGAGGAACACACTTCCCTGATGGAGGAGGAGGAGGAGGAGTGAGGGAGCACGTGCACAAAGTGGAAGAGAAGAGGACAAAGCGATGGGATCTGGGAAGAGGTCGAGCTGGACAGAGAAGACGAGCGGGGGGAGGAGGAGGAGCGTGAGGGCAAGTTAATGAATCTGATTTTGGAAGAGTATTTTTAGAAGGAGGAGCAGAGACGCCAGAGGAATGTGGAGACCAGAGATGAGGAAGGAGATAATCACAGGAGGCGTTATTGATCAGCGCTAGGACGTGTGTGCGTGCACACGAGTGGCTCCTCGTCTGACGGCGCGCTGGAAGTGAGCGGAGAGCAGTGACATCACAGCTGAGTCGAGGCATCAGAAGTGAGACAGGAAAGCGGGACAGACGAGCGAAGGAGACTTTCCTGGGCTCACATGAGCTTCAGAAGTGATTTCTGCCTCGGCTCAGACCTGCTGGAGCCGAAAGAACCCCAGAAGAACCGAACAGCCGCAGTGCTACGGCTCCTCCTCCACCGTCATTATTTTAATCACCTTCTTCTTCCATTTGTTTTCTTTCGTCCTCTCCTCAGCCGCCGGTGTTTTGTATTCCGTCCCTCCTCTCTCCCCACCCCTCCCCTCCCTCTTGCTCTCGCGCTGGCTCTCTCTGTCTCATCCTCTCGTGTTCACTGTCACACTAACTGCGATGGACGCTGGACTCACTCATGTAGAAGCCACCTTGCTCGGAGCACATTTGCCCAGCTGATATATTTATTTCTTTTTCTCTTCTGCCCTCGCTGAGCCTGGCAGTTGGAGCCGGCAGCAGAGATGACCAACAAGTAGCTGCTGCTGAGTGCACGGACCATTTCCGAGCACAAACATTTCCTCGAGGCCGCGTCTACGTGTGCGTGCGGCGCATTTACCTGTGAGGCTGCGCAGGTCGTCGCTATTCCTCAGCTCTGGACCCGCGTCCACGTGTGGACCTGAGGAGTGGATTTGTCCTGGAGCTACATGTGGGCCCCAGCCTCTGAGGCCTGGCTGGGAAATGAAGCCCTCCCCACAGCTGTAGGAGCACTGTGGGCAGCCATGGCCCTGGAGGGACGCTGTCTCCGCAGGGGGTCCCCGGCCATGATCAGGAAAAGTCGTAAACGATGTCACGCCAAGCCGGCTCTGGCTCAGCTCACTTCCACTCTGCTGTCACGGACACGTCTGCACGGCCTGAGGTATGTTTGCATCCCCGGGGGCTCTGTGGGCCGCAGAGCCTTCTGGCTGCTGGCCCTCTGCACCTCCATGGGGCTGCTTTTATCCTGGTCCTCCAACCGCCTCCTCCACTGGCTTTCCTTCCCCACGTACACACGGGTCCACGCAGAGTGGGCCAAGGAACTGGCTTTCCCTGCAGTCACCATCTGCAACAACAACCCCATCCGCCTCTACAAGCTCACCAAGAGCGACCTGTACTTCGCCGGGCACTGGCTGGGCCTGCTGCTGGCCAACCGCACCGTCAGGCCTATGGTCCTGGACCTGCTCCAGGAGGAGCGGCAGGCCTGGTTCAGCAAGCTGTCCGATTTCAGGCTCTTTCTGCCCCCCAGGAACTTCGAGGGGACCAACCGGGAGTTTATGGACAGGCTGAGCCACCAGCTGGACGACATGCTTCTGTCATGCAAGTACAGAGGAGAACCCTGCGGCGCCCACAACTTCTCCGCTGTAAGTCTGACCTTCTGGTTCCTCCGTCGCCTCGTCCACGGCTCCCTGCCGACACCACATATTGCTCAATTTCACCATCACTTAGTGGAAATTCACATAGTGCTCCACTCAGTAAAATCACACAATAGCAGTCGTTTTATGTGTCTTTCTGGCTGACTGTCGGATCTGTTTTGAACGTGCAAAACGATTAGCGTCCTCTGAAGGGCCGTAATCAAATTACCCACAAACGAACATGCATACAGTTTCCAAATCAGAGGCATTCAGCAGAGGAATGATGGAGAACTGCCTCTAAATCCGCACCTTTGCTGTAAGTGTGTAAAAGCAAAGACAAACAGGCAGAAATAACACTTGAAATAACTGAGTTCTAAACATCAAAGCTCGAGGAGGCATCAGAGAGCAACCGTAACGGATCAAAGTTCCATTTTCCTTTAGCACAACAAAGCTAATTCTTCACTCTAGATGCGGACTGGCTCACGCTAGCGTCACAAAATGTGACGCAAACTGAGATGAAACAGCACCAATTATGGTTTTCATGAGGCTTTTCCATCGCTGGCTTCATGCTTTTATCGTTTGTTCCTGTTCAGCTCCAACAAATCAGAAGAACGTTGAGAACGGGCCGTCACTGTTGCGTTGATCCCAAAGTCTGGTGACGTAGCGAGAACGTTAGCGTTGTCTTTTAGCCCGGCAGCTGGTTGGTGTTGGTTTTGTCTCCAGGAATTTATCAGCAAATGCAGAAGAGAGTCGCTAATGACATTCAGACAATCTCGACGTGAGACTTTGCACATTTGCACGTTTGTTCTTGCAGCCGTATCTGCGTTAGCATCTTCAGCGGCGGTCGTTTTTTTTAATGACATTTAAAGATTGATTCGTATCTGGCTGCAGCAGCGGAACCTCTGGAACGTCGTGTTCAGCTCCACTATGCGGAGAACAGATTCCCAGCCATGCTGCAGTCCCGCCTGCTTCCACGCAGGGATGTCTCAAGTTGTTAACGGGCCCTCCGGGTTTCTGCTAATCTCATTAGCCTGCTGCTGCTGCCGCTGCAAGGCAACAAAGACTCCCTGAGGCCGATTCATGATTAGTGCATTTAAAATGCTGTCAGACAAGGACCAAAAGATGCCACAGCCAGATTAAACGGGAGAACAGGGAAATAAATAGAAGTGTTTTGTTGTTTTCTAGGGAGTAAGCGGTGGAGGGTGCATTGATCCGCAGGCAGGTTGGAGGGAACACAGAGAGCCGAGCCGAGGTTGAGAGGCAGTGCGGAGAGAGAGAAAAAAGTTTTGGATTTTGGTTTGGAATACAAATGGCCTCTCAACCTTGTGCAGCAGCAGAAATTCATATGCCGAGTCTGTTTCCCTGGAACCAGTAAAGAGCTGCTAGATCAACACGTCCATCAGCTCCCTGCTGTCGTTTACGCAGGAAATTCTTTTTCTCCTTCCTGATAAACTCTCCCACAGCGTCCCGACAGGTGAACTGGTCTGACCATCTCCAGTTAAACGTAAGCGATTCCTCGTCGAACCACAGGCAGCTAGCCTGCCCTGAGCCCAGCAGATACACATCCGCACCTTCTCCATCGGAGGAGCCGATAACGCCTGCGGTGACAAATGAAACGGTGCTGGGCGTCTAAGAGCAGCGTCTGATCTCTGCCTGGTCAGTGTAACATCCAGCACGAGCTGCATTTCCAGAGAAATCCGAGACGCTCAAGCTGCTGCACCGACTTCTCTGTTACCTCACAGGTCATACTGGCGCCCAGTGTCCAGCCTCTCATTATTCATGGTTCCGCTGAGCCGCAGTGGGTTTCTACATTAGCAGCAGATTTGTCTTTATTATAACACACTCAGCATCTTCCAGCTGATTGTTCAAGTTTAATGTGCAAACAACTGGCTGAGGAAAACAGATATTTCCCCTGAGAGTGACCAGCCGAAGAGCGAAATCCAAATCCCACCAAATCGACGAGCGTTTTGCGCCGCATCTTAATCAGTTTATTTATTAACGGGGTGACATTTAACAGGAAAGGTTGAATGCATCATATGGAAATGTGTCCATTGGGAAAGGTTAAAGAGCACATTTGTTTCTCAAAGATTTGTTTATAACTAATAACACAAGTTGGATGATGAAGTTTGATGTATCCGGTTGCATCAGTTTCACCTTGGGAAACGGAAGTGAAATCTTGGCCGAGCGTGCTCGTTTGTGCAGGTTCTTTCTAGCCTCCTGCTTCCAGCAATAATTACTCCCCAGTGTTGGTCAGTCTCACATCTCATTAGCGAGGGATTGATGGTCTTTGTTCGAAATCCCTGCTTTATTAGACGTCAGCCATCAAACTTCTCTGCTCTGCGGCTCTTTTGTTTTTTGTTTCGCAGACTTTATTTTTATCTGCACCATCTGCTTTAATTCTTCTGCTCTAATTATTTGCTGCTTCGCCCTCAGCTCACTCTGTCGCACCTGTGATGCTCAGAGCTCTTCATTTCCGGTGGAGCTTCGGCTTCTTTTTGCAGCTTCTCTGCTTGAGATGCTCGCGAAGCTTGATCGGTGACTGTGTCTGGAGGAGATCCTGATTAGTTGTGAAAATGCAGCTAATAATGCGCCTCCTTTCTCCTCCTGTGTCCAGCCCGCGTAGCAGGCGTGCGGAGAGTTAGACCCACTGAAAGCATCGATCTTGCAGGGTGGAGCTCCAGCTGCCGCGCTGTCTTTAACGTGAGCGTGCACCCTGCTCACTTCCTCTCCACCAGGAAACAGCAGAGTGCTTTCATCAGCTCGCTTTCATCACCAGAACCATGACGATGGGCCAACCGACGATGTGCCGCAGAGCAAATCCCCCGGTGTGGAATGCAGATGACGGGAGGTTTCATCCAGAAGATCCTCAGAACATTTAAACAGCTATCGCTAATGTCTGCATTTGATGAACTTGAAGGAGAAGCAGACGTGCGCGCCCAGCCACTGAAGCACGGCTCACTTGACCTTCTGTCTCACTCTTTCACCTCTCGGTTAATCTCTTTCACACAAACACGTTGCACTAAAAATGCGCATACTCCTGCGCCCACGATTCCATCCATATTCACCACCGTGACCTTTGGGAAGTTTGCCCCCTCCTACAGTCATGGATCTCTGCGCTTTAGCGCAGGGATTTTAACGGTAATAGAGACGATTATTAGCATAATACAATACAGTAATTATTAGCGTTAACAATACGCCTCCAAGATTATCCAAGAATTGCGTCCACACCTGGCGCTTGTGTAATCAGGACAAGCAGACGCGTCTGTTGCAGGACGGCGGGATCCAGGAAGGATTGTGATGCTCAGCGGGGAAGCCTCACGTCTTCTGAGCAGTCAGGGAGCAGCTTTTAACCGCAGCTGCTGTTGTCTCAACGGGGATCTGGTGATCAGGAAGGTTTAGTCTGATGCCTTACTGGCTTCAGTGGCAGCAAAATGGCCGGTTCATCCTTTAGTTGGGCAAATCCTGAGTCTGGCAGAGCTGCTGGTGCTCTGAGGGTCAGCCCCACCAGGAGAGACTTTCTGCAGATGCACGTTGGAGCATCCTCATCTGTCCATCTGCCGCTGTCAGTCCGATTCCCCCGAGCAGATTAGCACAGGGATGGAGGAAACAGCCGTGCAGGTGAACGTGGGCAGACTTAAATGGCGATTATGCGGTTTGTTCACAGAAGACTTCAAGTGTGGGATCAAAGGATGAATCCACATATACTTTTCTCAGTGTGTTTAAGCTAGAGCGTCTCTGATGTAGCCCGGCTCTGCTGCAGCTGTGGCTCACACGCTCGGCACATCCACCTCCTCCGCGTGTTCTGACCTGTCTGTGGGTCATCTGACCTATGACCCCTCCTGACCTGCCAGGGTGATGTTTGTGTTGACTATTAATGCCTGTCCTAATTCATATTTTATACCTGCTGCTCGTGTGTGTGTGTGTGTGTGTGTGTGTGTTCTCCTCTTGCTGATAAAAATGTCTATAAAATGACATTGATGTGTTTGGCTGAAGGTGCCTGTCCTCTTATCGCTGTTAAACCAGTCCCTTAATCGAGTCGGGATGTACCTCCTGTTTTATTTTCCCATCTTAGAAATTCAGCAGACTGTAAATATTTCATCTCTCGCTGCAGAAATGCGACAGCTCTGTTGTCGAAGCAGCTGAGGGCAGAAGCTCGGAGTTTTGCTGGAAAGGTAGGGAGGTACAAAAGGGTTCCAGCCCAGAAAAGCAGCTGGTGCCGAGGCAACGGTACGCAGCGGCTCCCAGATTTAACCTGCTCAGCATGGAGAGCGGAGACTCCCTCAATAATGTAAAGAGCTGAATGTGTCGCTGGCGCCTTCAGACGTGAAAAATGAATAATGGAAATACAAGAAACAATTTGCGGCACTTCATCCCGCTTGCTTGACAGCACACTTTAATTTAGTTTTACCGTGTCACCCATATTCTGTGGTGTGTGTGTAGGATAGAGAAATGTGAAAATGTGGGTTAGAGGATATCCAGGAGAGCTCACCGGCCAGCCAAAGTTAACGACACTTAATCCACCTGTACTGGTTTATTACGCGTGTATGTGGAAATGCAAGGGTCGCTCCTTCTAGAGCACTTCCTGTTTAATTCTCCCACCAGACGAGGTCTCCCTCGTGTTCTGCTGTTCTTTTATCTCCCCACTTTAGCAGCAAATCCTTGAGACGAGTAAAGAGGGCGGAGCAAAGGTGCAGAAACGAGCATTAGCAGGATGGATGCGTATGAAAATGGGTCACATGCTGGAGCTCGGTGGAAGCTCGCCGGCGCTGTTGTTCAACACGGGTATCGTGGGCAGGTGCCACAGACTCATTACTCCAGCGCCCATGGTCTTATGGGAAAAGGGAGAAATGGACTCCTATTAGCGCTTCCCCTGCTGCGGCTCCACGCTTGTGTGGGTGAGCAGCCGTAAATACCTCCACTTTCCCTGATATTATTGTGTGCTGGGTTTTTTTTCTCCTGGTTTTCCCACCAGGGAAATGTGAAGTCGCTGCCTCTCCTTCAGTAATGGAGCAAACATTTTCTGCGGCTGTGGTAAATAAAGGCAGCGAAACGGTTTATGCAGCCTGTCCTACAGAGAGGTGGCGATAAACCGAACTCAGGCAGAGCTGCAGCTTATTTCTGATCCTCGCTCCTCCAGCAGGCTCCCTGACGGGTAAGAAAATGTATTTTACACCAATGTCAGACTCCCAAACACTGGACGGTCTAAAACAGGCGGCAGTCAGATGTGAATAAATCTGCAGCAGTTTAACCACGGTGGAGGATTGTTTGGTAACGGGAGCCGGATCCTGAAGTTATAGCTTTGCTAATGGGTCTTAATTACACACAGGCCTCCTTCCCATCAGCGCTGACAGGCCACGGCGCGTTTCAGCCAGAGAGTCGATTACACACAAAATTACCCAGCTGAGAACCTCGATCAGAAACCTGTCACGAGACTGAAACGTGGATTCCTTTTCACCGTGGTAGTTAATTAGTTCATTGTCAGGTTGGCATATAAGCTAATCTGAGTGACTTATTTCCGTTTTCCGTCATTTCGTGACGTTGTGTCAGGCTTTGGTTCAATAAACTGGGCTTTAGGACTCTAATCTGGATAACTGATGGTTTCAATGGGATTAGAGGTTTCCAGAGGCGCCACTGAGCTCTCAATGCGACTGTAAATGCTCAGTGTGCTGCAGCGGTGACTTCTGGACACACCTGCCATCCCATAAATCACCTGCTCTTCCTGAGGTTTGCTGCTGCCTCAGCTGATGGTCAGTGTTGTCTAATGGCTCCTGATGGACCTCCTGACTGTTCTACATGAATTTTTCATCCCCGTACTCAGGCAGACTTTAATATTTAGAGCATTTTACATGAATATTTCATGCTGAAGCAACAATAAAATGCTTTGTTTTGCCACTGGGGACCAGTATCACCATGAAAATGTCGCAAATGAAAGAACAATAACGATGCAGCTAAAACAGAAGCTGGACTGAAACTGTAAAGTCCAATAACAAAGCAGGCAGGAGCAGATTTTCTTTTTTGAGGCGCTGCTGTGACCCGTTTGCTGGTTTCGTTCTTTCCAGAACTTTGTCTGAAGGTCGTTTTAATCCCGGGTGCAGCCATGAGTGGCTTTCTTTCCTCTCCGTGTCCTTTCTTCATTCAGCTCCAGCAGTCTTCTTCTCCCGTCCCCCGCGGCGCCGTGATCTGCGGCTGCAGTGGCAGCAGTTTGGTCTGTTCTTTTGAAGGACAGGCACTTCTGGTCCCGGCGGACTCGGCGGGACCGAGGGCAGGAAGAGGACACTCGCTGACGATGACAGCCTTTTAAAGGAGTGAGAGCGAGACGGGGAAACCTTCTGGAAGTCGGTCTGGACCTTCAGTGGCGCCGACGAGTCCTGGAGGGACGAGGCAGGACCAGCCGGAGCCTCCGCGGGCGTAATGATGATGATGAGCATCGGTTCTTGATCCTCAGATGACTGTTTTCATGCTGGTCCGCTTCCCTGCCCTGCTGGATGTTGCCCCTGGAAACGCGGTGTGACGCAGCAGCCTGCTCTCGGTTTCCAACACCGCTCCTTTTCCCAAAATACCTGCCGCCTGTCACAAAGCTGGGTCGGGCGCGAGCGGCGCCCAGAGCGAGGGGGCGGTTTGCCGGTGAGCTGGTGTGGATTATTTAATCTCACCTCTGCGTTATCTCCCTCTGCCCCGATACAAATGCGACGAGTGGGAGGATTAAAGGAGAAGTCTGAACAACAGCCGATGAAAGTCGGGGGACGCATGCCCACGTGCACGCTCTCAGCTCGTCTGACAGACGACAGCCCGAAGCCAGAGTGAGTCTCACTAAGACACTGAATTATGAAAATAATGAAGAACAACCATATGGCTGCATTAGAGGAAGAAGACATCCCGACGTCTGACCTG
Source organism: Pao palembangensis (assembly GCA_015343265.1). Classification (NCBI taxonomy): domain Eukaryota; kingdom Metazoa; phylum Chordata; class Actinopteri; order Tetraodontiformes; family Tetraodontidae; genus Pao; species Pao palembangensis. Next base: position 19,761,764 of record CM027085.1, on the reverse strand, counting down.
AGGTCCTCGTTCTCACCTTTGATCAGCTTTGTTCTGAACCTGGAGTGAAAGCATGTTTGCTGCTCTGGAAAGTCTTCGTCAGCTGCTGGCGGTTTGAAGCCTGGGCGTCACTGCACCAGCAGTAGTTGCATTAAAGGCTTTTTTTTTTGCAAGATAATTAGCAGAGAATAAACGACACGTGCAGATGGTGATGGAGCCGCCTGAAATGAGCCAACAATTAAGGGGGGGGGTGTCAGAGAGCTAAGCCAATTGTTAAAAGCCTTCCCTTCCGTGCGCTGATGCCATCAGAGCGGAGACACTAATTGAAGGTGTTATCTGTCATATTGCACCTTACAGGCAGGTAGCAGCGTGTTCCTCAGGCCCCTGTAGCTTCAGATTCTCCTTCTTGCCCGACATGTCCGTTTCTCCTTCCGTCTGTCGACTTGAGTTCCATCACAAATGGTCAGCGTGAGTCTGAGCACCCCCCCATACAAGAGCAGCTGTGAGGCCAGCGTCTCCTCGGCCTCCCAGCAGGCCTGTGCAGAGGTAATACTGCGTCTGCCCTCCCTCCATCCTCCCATGAGCAGACTGATGAGAGTTATGGCTAACAAATCACCCTCTCTCTCTCTCTGTCTTTCTCCCACCGTCTCAAGCAGCTGATGGAGCTCTTGTGGGTGTAGGGAGGAAGGTGATGCAGAGAGATGTGTGTGGGTGCATTCTTCACATTAGCGCACAGCGCCGAACATCTTTTAAAAAGCAGCACTGTCTCGAGTCACGCGGCTACTTGCAGTGATCACAGAGGCGGTGGTGAGTCGGGATGGTGGATGCTGGTATTTATTTACTGTCCATAGCTTTGCAATTGTCATGGAAACACTTGACTACAGATGGAGACATGTTGGGCCTCAGCGCCGCGTGCTAACTATGTTAGCGTCATGACCAGAACCACCGTCGCCATGACCCGCTAAGTGTGAATAAGCTTGAGTATGAGACACTTTCACCGCATTACGTTGGCGTTGACTTCCCTCTTGAATCTGCATATAGAGACATCGTCATGGAGACCCGAGCGGAACATGGTGAACACGAGCTGATGAGGAATAAGTGGAGGACAACCGGAAGTACATGGCTGTGTTGTTGTAGAGGTAACTGGTGGGCGGAGCTTGTGAGATCCCATCAGGCTGCAGTGGCGTTCACGTGTTCAAATACGTGATTTAACAGTCTGCGAGAGCATCAGCGGCGAGGGAGGCGGAGTCGGGATGAAGGTGATGGAAGGATGAAGTCGCTCATTGATGAATGAGACGGTGGCTGTTTGGACGCGTCCTCATCTGAGACGCAGGATGTGTCTCTTCTCTTTCTCTTCTCTTCCTCCACAGAGGAAACCCCAGCGTGTCTCCTCAGCAACCCTCCAAATTCAGCATCCGGAAGGATCCTGAAACCACCTGGTCATAAAAAATCAGCTGAATGGTCCAAACAGCGGTGCCAGTACGGCACAGCAGCACTTGTAAATTCTGTCTTCATGCAATCAGAGGAAGTGGAGATCCACCATCCATCTTTATTTAAGTGAGTGATCCTTTTCCTCCGCCTGGCGTCTGGGCTGTTGTTGTCCATGTGCTGCCTGCTCCAAATGGGATGTGACAGGTTAGCCATCATTGGCTGTAACCAGCAGGACTGCTTTTATCTTAATGAACATTAATCACTGCTGTATGTCAATTTAATCATTTTGAAGGATGAGACTGTAATTATGATAAGATTAATGGAGCGCCTCCGCGTGGAGGTGCGTGCACGGCCATAAACGTTTGCGTCTTACGGAAGCGGGCATGTAAAAGTTCAGCTCGTTCATTCAGTAACTAAACATTTGATCTAATTTTTCAGCAGAGGACCTTTGAGAGTCCACGTGTGATGATATTTCATTTCATTTATGTCAGATATTAAATATGATAAAACTTTGAACCTGCTGAATTATATATCTGCTGCAGCAGATGCAAATGAGGCAAAGCCAGAGAACACAACCTCAGCCCCATCCCCATCCCCAACCCCAGCCCCAGCCAAAGCCTCAGCCCCAGTCCCAGTCCCAGTCCCAGGCAAAGCCTCAGCCCCAGTCCCAGCCCCAGCCCCAGCCAAAGCCTCAGCCCCAGTCCCAGTCCCAGCCCCAGGCAAAGCCTCAGCCCCAGTCCCAGCCCCAGCCAAAGCCTCAGCCCCAGCCCCAGCCCTAGCCAAAGCCTCAGCCCCAGTCCCAGCCCCAGGCAAAGCCTCAGCCTCTGCCCCAGTCCTAGCTCCAGCCTCAGCCCCATCCCCAGCCCCAGCCCCAGGCAAAGCCTCAGCCTCAGCCCCAGCCCCAGCCCCAGCCAAAGCCTCAGCCCCAGTCCCATCCCCAGCCCCAGCCCCAGGCAAAGCCTCAGCCTCTGCCCCAGTCCTAGCCCCAGCCTCAGCCCCAGCCCCAGCCTCTGCCCCAGTCCTAGCTCCAGCCTCAGCCCCAGGCAAAGCCTCAGCCCCAGTCCCAGCCCCAGGCAAAGCCTCAGCCCCAGTCCTAGCTCCAGCCCCAGCCTCAGCCTCAGCCCCAGTCCTAGCTCCAGCCCCAGCCAAAGCCCCAGCCCCAGCCTCTGCCCCAGTCCTAGCTCCAGCCCCAGCCCCATCCCCAGGCAAAGCCTCAGCCTCAGCCCCAGTCCCAGCTAAAGTCCCAGCCCTAGCCCTAGCCCCATCCCCAACCTCAGCCCCAGGCAAAGCCTCAGCCCCAGCCTCAGCCCCAGCCCCAGCCAAAGCCTCAGCCCCAGTCCCAGTCCCAGCTAAAGTCCCAGCCCTAGCCCTAGCCCCATCCCCAACCTCAGCCCCAGTCAAAGCCCCAGCCCCAGCCTCAGCCCCAGAATCTCCCAGCCCCACATTTCCTGTTGAGTCTCCTGCTGTTTCAGAAACACCCGTCTAACAGACAAATGTTAAATTAGCTCGAATGCAGCGGGAACCCTCGGTCTCTTGAATAAGATGCAAAAATGTTGCCAAAGATTAAACAGTTGTCTTTTCTGCACAGCACAGCCTGTACAGATGTTTATTACCATCCATTTAAATCTGCATCAGAAATGGTTGTTCATTCAGGAGCCGGAGAAAGAGCTTCTGAGAGTCCGCAGTTAAACATGCACAAGATCTTTGCTTTGGCCTTTCAGCAGGAAAAAGAATCTCCCACACTCGCATTTTCCTCCTTATTTACACAAGCTGCTTCAAGGTTGAGTCAATAAGCTGCTGCCAGCAGCGGTCATTGTTATGCACGCGGCATTGTGTCTGACGCAATCTTATCTTGGGGAATAATCAGAGGCTCCTCTGGTAATTTGCAGAGTGACCACATCTGACTTTGCAAGCTAATAAACATCAGCGGGACAGCTGGGAAATTGTGATTTCCCGACCGGCACCATGATGGACGTGTGCTTAGTTCACCGGAACAGCCTGAGCTCAGTCCGTATCCGGGTTTTCTAACAAACGTCACCCACGCCAAGAGGATTCCAGCTCCTGATCAGGATCCTTCCAACATTCTTCTTCCGTCATGTTTCTCTTTTGTTGAACCCTCGGTTTTGTTCTGACAGTCGGCGTTATCTCCTGTCAACGCACGTCTGTTCGGGTCTGAATACCTTCCACTCGTGTGCTCATGGAAGAGTCCATTGTAGCTGAAACGGGGGTCAGGGGCTAACAAGAGGAGTGAAAATAAGCTCAGCGATGGAGCTGTTGACCATAGCTTGGTGTTTGTGGCGCCCCAAGCAATGGCCGGCCTTTGCCACATGGTGATGAGTGGCAGTCTCAAGGTGGGAGATTTAAGACATGATTTAGTAGCTTTTGGTATCCCTGTAATGCCTTGTTCATTTTTCTGTGGACTTGTTAAATCATGGGTTGTTGAGTGTTTCTCCCTCTTCACACATCCTGATTAAACCAGCGTGTTTTCATCTCTGATCCTCCCTTTGCTGCACACCAAAGCTGTGGCTGCAGCCTGTGTTTGAACACTTAGTTTAAACTAAGTCCCACTTTGATCCTCTCTGCCCAGAAGTGTCCCCCGGCTCTGACCTGCAGACTGCTGACCTTTGCTTCCATCAGAGGCAGGCCCGCAGAGCTCCACTTCATCCGAGAGGAAAGCAGAAGCATCCAGCCGGAACATTACATTTTCCAGCCTTCAGAAAGTCTCAAAGGGAGCTTTTAACTGCTCTTCTGCCTCTGCTTTGTTTTAACTAATGCAACATTTGCTGTTTAATACACTGCATTAATTAAAGTGGTGCGACTCGTGGTGAGGCAAAACCAGTGAACCTTTAATCCTCCCACGGATCACAGCCAGAGAACCAGCGCCTCACATCAGGAGGGTGATGACACTCGGGGTGTGGAGTGAGGAGAAAGTGAAATGGCAACCACAGGAAAGAGGGGAAACCACTGGGGTGGGGAGAGAGAGCCGTCACTCCACTGCTGCAGGATTGTGGAAGAATTTCAAAACCTTTCCCAGAGTGAATATTTTTTCCTCCCTCCGTCAGCCACTGGATGCTTGTTTACCTCTCCGTCTCTTGAGGATTTTAAGCAACAGCAGATGCAGATTAGCTCCTTGAAAAGGCTAATAGCCAGGATTGGGCTCTGCTGCGTCCACCTGTGGCGTCTGCCGCTTCACGTCCAGATCTCTGGGGGCTTCGGGCTGGACCAGGCAGGTTCTACTGGACGTTCAGCTTCAGCTGTTTCTTTGTCAGATCCTCTGGATTTTCGGTGTTGACCTGCTGTCAGAGGAAATTCCCTCCTCTTTGTGTTGTTTTTCCTGTTGATGTGCTAAATTTAGGCAGCATCTAAATCGATTAGAGTTGAGATTACAGCCATCAACAAATGGCACAGAAATGAAGAAAAATATCTCTGTTGTTGCTTTATGCTAATTTGCAGCCTGGTTATTCTGCAGCAGGGGGTTTTCCTGCCTGTTTGCTCACCTGAAGAGCCCGTTAGTGGGGTCCGGCTGTCAATCATAATGCAATCAACGGCAGGTTTTTGTGGCCCTGTCCTGTGTGAATTTAAGTGCCGTTCCACCCCTGAGGTGCCTTTGAGGGGTTTAGCAGATAATGGACAGGCTGCTTAATCTGGAGTTGACACGACACAGCTGTGCCACTGTGCTGAATTTGTCGCCCAACCGGGAGATTTAGGCGCAATGAAGCAAAGGTGGCGCCATTACTGCGATGTCGGATCCTCTCTTTGTAAATGTGACTCAGTTTTAATCCTGTTTTACACCGAAGCGTCTGTCAGTGCCGTAAACTCTGTACTTTAGCTGCCATCTACTGCAGCCCACCACCAGGGGGCAGTCAGACAGCCTCTGAAGCGGCGAGCTCGGGGGCGCTGCTGGGGCTGAAACAGCTCAGGGAGTCACGAAGCAGCAAACAGCAAAGTTAGGTTGCCTTTGTTTCCGCCTGCAGGCAACATGGAGGCCCAAAATAATGGTTTAGAAAAATAATGCTTTAGAATTAGGCTCACTTTGTGTTTTAATTCCACATTTTTGCTGGAATCTGGAACAAATCTTCCCTCATTTAACCTGTTTTCTGACACGTTTCCCCCCCTCGGCCTGCCAGCAGTCAGCTCCTCCCTGGTGGGCTCTGACTGCTGCTGCTCAGGGTTGGAGGGTGTGTGTGTGTGTGTGTGTGTGTGTGTGTGTGTGTGTGTGTGTGTGTGTGTGTGTGCCTGTTCATGTACCCGGAGCTCGACGAGCCTCGGCCGGGTACAGTTTGTGATTTCAGGGGGTGTGACGCATCTGTCAGAACGCATTACATAAAGCGTGACGCTGGCTGGAGAAACGAGGTCAAAGATTTCAGATGTGCAGAGCCTGATCTTTTTTTGGGGGGGGAGATGCCACTTTGCTGCCGTACACTCGCTCAGATACAATCCAGACCTGCTCGCTTTGATATTTCTCTGTTTATGCAGGAAAGTGTCAGAGCTGCGACTCCAAGAGTTTTTATTCCGGCAGCTTATATAGTGTGGAAGCTTTAACCTCAGCGTGAGGTGAAGGAGTTTGAGCAATCTCTAAGGCCAGAAGCCTGGACATCGTCACACCGCTCTAGGTGGAATCTGGGGATTAGATTCATCAGCTGACCTCAGTGGTGGCCAGAAGAGTGGAGGCTATCCTAGCAGCATGCTAGCACAGTCTGGATCTAGATCTCGACATGAACACTTTCAGATGAATTTGTCATCGGAAATGAGCGCAATTCCACAATTTAACACTAGAGGCCTCCCTCAAAAGTCGTCATACAGTTTTAGTTTCTATCTAATGGTTCAAGAGTATCAGTCAGCAGGGAAAACATCTGTAGATGCAGCCCAGACTTCATTTATTTTGGACTGAAGTGCAGATTGATACAAACCGTTGAGTTCAGGGAGTCCGTGTTTTCTGTTTATCAGTTTACTGTTGTGGCAGAATGAAGCAGATGTTTAAAGAACAAACGATCCATCATTCCATCAGGAGGTGGACAGGACAGCCGCGAGCACATCTGTTTGCGAAGCTTCTCCGTGGATTTATATGGATGAAGAGGAAAAACAGATGCAGCTGATGAGGCGACAGCGCGTTAGTCAAAATGGAACCACAGTCTGGGCTTATTTCTCACTGTTTGGGTTTCAGAGTGGAAAAGGTGGAGAAAAGTGAGAGAGTGAGGATCAGCCGTGTGTTGGAACCGCTGTGACATGGCTCGTCTTTCCACTGGACACGTTTGATGTGAAGAAAACAGAGTGGTGGAAAAAAATTACTGCCGGCGAGACGCTGCACCGTGGGTTCGCTTTGAAGGCACATCTCAGCGTTTTTATGTGTCTGTGCACGTGTTAAGTGCATGCAGGTGCTGATAACGCACAGTCACGCCGCCCGCACTTGTACGCTGGGGTTGTGTGAGTCATTTAGGAAAGGCGGGGGTGGAGGGAGATAATGAGCGCTCTATCGTTCCCTTCAGTCACGATGAAAGATGAGGATTGGGGTCACACTGAGCAGCAGAAACATCACACGTCCTCTTTGCAGCGACGTGCTCACGCCTCTCCGCATCAGCTCCACTCTGGCATGTTCTCGCACCTGCAGACGGTCAGGACACGTCAGGTGAGGCTCGTGGCGTCAGGCTGTTTTCTAATAGAACCGTCAGCTTTCTCCGAGGACCTCCTCATCACTCTTTGCTTCACGCTTCTGCTGCTGCTCTTGAGCGTCTGAGAGAAAACTCTCCAAAGGTTGGCGGTTGGTGCAGCTTCTTAGGGCGATCTGAGACTCGGCGGCAGCGTCCTTTCTGCAGGGAAATCGTTTTTTTGCTTCAGGACTGAGAGCGTAATACAACAGCTCAGTTGGTACCGGAGGCACCGGACGGAGGCCGTTGCTTCACGGCTCAGCTGCCGTTGCTCCCGGGTATTTTCACGTTGCAACTGCAGAGCTTATCATTGACAGGTACAAACCTAGGAGAGCAGAAATCCAAAAGCGTTTGGTGCCGGTGCTGCTCGGTCTTATCTGATATTCCTGCCGTGGTCTGACTTATAAATTTCACAGTATATTCTCCCGACTTTAAATTCCACCGACCTCGGCTGGAAACGCAGAGCAACATGGACGCTGGAGTATTCCTGGAGGAGAGAACCTGAGCAGCTCTCTGTCTCCATCATGGTATCTGATGTTTGATGGACACGGCGCCCCAGACGTCCTGCTGTTTCACTTGTTTGTGTTAGCAGACAGGCGGCAGGGCGGATAATCCCAGCACTCCCAGATTCATGAAGACTAAACCGGCTGAGGTAATCAGAACTTTTATCCACTTTGCCCCAGTGCCGCAGTGCTGTTTGAAAGCGCGAGCAGGCAGAGGAGCTTCCAGAGCCGCTGAGCCATCATCTATCCCATCTACGCTTTTATGTTTGCCCACAGAACACGAGCGCTCGCTTCTCTGGGACGCACCGCTGCCTGCCACAGTCCCTCCACCCTGACCCCTTCGGGCAGGGAATATGCAAATGAGAGAGTCAGGTGAAGCATCAAACAGGCTTTAACCCGCTGTTTTCACAGGGGGACATTAGCATGTATGCAGAAGGCCCATTATAACTATCATTTCCACGATCGCATGTTTCAGGGTTTCCAGCAGCTTTATCAGTCTCACACACTCGATCATTATTTCCTGTCGGGTAGTTCATTGGCATTCATGAGCAGTGTGGTTGTGTTTTCAGTATTTATATTTGGAAGTTTGAGGATTTTACAGCAAATGTGTTTGTTTTATTAAATGACATATACGCCAGACCCACGTTTGATAGCATTCTGGCCCTGCAGCCATATCTGGAGCTGTGCAGCTATCATTTTTATTGTAACTGGGCTTCTGCAAGCTAATGAATCCTTTATCCAACTCCTCAAGTGAGCAGTTGCAACCAGACGTGCTCTCTGTCGCTCCAGAACCGACCACTACATCACCTTTCACCTCACTTCTGTGGGAATGCTGGCGTTCCAGCTCTGTAGCTGAGTAACCTGCTCTGTTCAAAGGGCAGATCTAGTGTTACAAAAAAGTGATGAAACTGTGATATTTTAGTTATTAGAGTTCTGGAGTTACTTACCATAGAGATCATCTGGTACCTCATCTGATTTTTGACTCTTCAGAATGAAACGTTGCTTATAAATCTGTCTGAAATAACAGTGGCAGCATTAGCTTCCTGAGGCTCTGAGCTGTGAGCCTCCTGCAGACATATCTGTAGCCACAGCCAAGGATTTGAGGTTGCTCTAGTTTTTTTTTTGCTTCCTACACTTACATCACAGCAACATAAATAATTAGATCTTCTCAGATTTTGACACGTTTATTTCAGTCACGTCCAGCCTCCTCCTTCCTCTGAAGGTGCAGGAATAACTCTGAAAGGCCTGTCATGTTGAAAAGGCTCTGAGATAATTGAATTAAGGACGGACACAGTGTTAGATTCAGGTGGAAGGAAACTGCTCGTCCCTCTTGGGTGGAGCAGTGCTGGCATTTCCTGTTTTTATGCTCAATAAACCAGTGGCCAGATAGACTGAATATTTAATGTAAATGAGCATTTTCCACTGGTTAACGATTGAAGGAAGCCTCGAAAGGATATAGGAAACAGTCAGTTTATATTCTGCCTTGACGTTATTGGTTTTGCGAGTCTCAAACCAACATAATAAATCTGTTTAAGACGTTTGTTTTCAGGTTTGGTTTGCTATAATCTCACAAAAAGGTCTAGTTTATCCTGCAGCAACAAAGTGGTCCATTTTTCTTTGAAAGAGGATAAAGCTGTTTTTTTCCCCCCTTGCTAAGTGTTGTTTTGCTTCAGTGGTAAGATGTTTAATTTCTCACCTTTGAAACTTTTAAATAAAGTTTCTTTGCGAAAGGAACTTTAAATAAAGTTTCTTTGCGAAAGGAACTTTAAATAAAGTTTCTTTGCGAAAGGAACTTCCTGACAGCTGTGGCTGCTATCATCAAACAGGTCCTTGGATCAGGCTCTTGAGGGTGTATTTGTTAAAAAGAAAAAGTTAGGGTTATTTCAAGGGTCAGAGAAAGTCCGTGTGTGCGCATAAACCCAGGATCTTCCAGCAGACGTTGAACTGAGTGAGCTAGTTTTCAGTGTTTGGAAGAAAAACAAGGAGAAGGAAGAGGGGAGAGAAACGTTTGAGCCATCACACATGAAGGAACCTGGATGTGTCCTCGCCTGTCACCCCTGAACTCGTCTCACACGGCGCTTTGGACAAATGTTTACCGTCAAAGCCAGAGGGACAAAGTTCACGACAAACCAGCAGCAGGCGTGGAGCTGCTGCAGGCGGCTCCATCAACAGGGCTGTCATCGGCCCAGGCTCTGCAGGCTCCACTGATCCCGGAGAAGCGGGGCTGATCTGGGCACCTCAGGTTTCCCACACTGGAAGTTCGTTCAGAGAGGATTCTCACCGCAGGAAATGGGCGGGAGACCGAGCTCCTCCCGCCAGCGAGGCGGAGCTCCACCTTCAGGTGGTTCTCTGTCTCTGAAGATCGCCACTCTCCTCTTCCTCTGCAGGTGTGGAGAGGCTCAGCTCTCCATCATCTCCCTCCGGGGTGGACTTTCCCGTCCTTTATCACCGTATCTCCCATTAAATGCCAGCTTCAGATATTTAATCTCAGATTTATTTAAGCCTTAGACAGGTCATCTTGTGAAACTTTTACTAGCAATTAATTCAGTTATTAATTAAGAGGCTCAGCGTTTCCCCCCGTGAGCGAAGCAGAGGCGTCGGTGAAAACGTGCAGGCTAATTCAGCGAGAGGCCGATGCTGGACGCAGCCCGAGACTTTAAACACATTTATGGATTTGAGCTCAGAGAGGAAGAAAACCAGAGCAGAAGAGGAGAGGAGAAGCTCCAGTCTTCTCAAAGGAATTTCTGCAGCTCTAAATTCATTTATTCAATTATTTCATCCTCTTCAAGCTTCTGGAATCAATATTTAAAAACTCAGAAACAGAGACTTTGGTATGAAAAGCAGCTTTAAGAAGACCCATAATTCATTAGTGGCCCAGAAATGTTCCTTGTTTATCTGCCAGCACTGCTTTACAGAACTGGACCCGCTTTAATCCTTCAGTTGTTCCAACAGGAGAACAAACCAGGATGAAGAGTGAAGAGCGTCACGTAGGAGGCGAAGGCTCCATGACGCATCGGGGCCAAGAAAGCCGCACGTCTCGACCGAAAAACAAAACATTTAATGGAAACATGAAGTCATAAATGCAGAAATACAATATTTCTACAAACCAGATCAGCTGCAGCCTCGGGTTTGACGCTCAGACTGTGTTTTTATGATAAAATGCCTTTTTCTGTTCTACCCGAGCACGGAGCTGAAGCAAAGACAGAACGTAACCGCAGCGCCACAAATACCCAGTACAGGGACAAAAGTTCAGCCAAAGGTTTGGAACGGTAAACAGTCTGTGTGGAACTACCACAGTGGCTCAACTGGTTTTAACACACCCACTTTAACCAGGTGACAACAACAGTCAGTCAAAGCTCTTTGATCTTCTCAGGCTGTGGTGTTTTCATCATTTATGCAACCATTCTGTCCTGTTAATGTAAGTTTATGACACTCTGGTTGTGTTGAGTTGTGTGTGTGTGTGTGTGTGTGTGTGTGTGTGTGTGTGGAGTTTGGAGCTGGCTCGTGCTCGTGATGGCAGAGAAGAAGAACGCGTTGAACGCTTTCATCGGAGCTGGACTACAAAACCCCCCCTGCTCACAAATGTCATCTGGGATCAGCTCTGTTCTGACTGAGACATCATTCGTTATTTTATGGACAGCTGAGCACTCGTGTCTGATGGACACAGTCACACACACACACACACACACGCGCACACACACACACACACACACACACACTGCTGTCACTGTGTTGAATGGCTCTCCGGGCCTTTGGGTTATCATGTCATCCCTTTTCTTCCTCTTTGTGTGTGTGTGTGTGTGTGTGTGTGTGTGTGTGTGTGTGTGTGCGCGCGTTCTCTCGTGTCATGGCCACTCCTGCTTTGGCTGCAGGCTTCCTTTTTCTGACAGAGGATCTGAAGGTGCTGACTGTCAGATGTTAATCCAGCAGGACCACTAACACACACACACACACACACACACACACACACACACACACACACATGCATGCTTGCTGTTCTGGTCATTTTTCTGAGGGTCAGTCACTGGGTTGGTTGCTGCTCCTTTCTGCTCCACAGTTGAGCTTTAGCAACATGATGGATGGGTGGATGGATGGATGGATGGATAGATGGACGGATGGACGGATGGGTGATCAGATGTTTCGTGCAGCAAACGTACAGGATGCGTTTCTGATGCTGCGTGACGAAACGCAGCAACGCAGCTGTTACACTGTCTTCTTGCCGTGGTTGAGTTGTTGGGCGCCGCGCCGCGATGCTGCTAATGGGATCCTAACGCCTGATGGTTCAGAGACACTTTGTCACGCCGGCCCAGGAGGGCTGGAATCCAAGTTAATCACCTGTGGGATCCTCCCGCTCGTGAATCACATCCATTCAAATCCCATTTAACAATACAAACCCACCAAACAGATTGAATTAACACACAGCAGTGGATTATGGGAAACCTTCCCCGGGACCTTCGCCTTTCCATCACTCTGCTTTGTCTCCAGCTTCATCAGGTTATTTACCTTTTCAGTAAAAAGCCACTTAAATAAAAACACTTTAAAGCTTTCTGGGTGTTTTCGCCCTCTCAGGCTTTAATGCACAGACAGGGTCTCGCGGTGCTGCTGCCATGGCAGCGGTGGCCCTGGCGAGACGGGCCCGTGAAGAATTGATCTGTGTCGGACACAAGATGAAAGAGGCAAGGCAGAAAGACACGACAGTCTTCTAATTAAATACGACAGATAAAGAGGAAGATGAGAGGCTGCGAGGGAATACGTCGCTTTGATGCCAAAGCCACTGTCGACGCGGAATTAAGGTAACGGAAGGACACAATGGACGGAAATCCGCGGAAAAATTCCATTTTATCAGAAATACTACTGTAGCTTTGTAGCTTTACGTCATGTTCTGATGGAGGAAACGGCCGGTGGAAGACAAACGACACTGGTGAGACCAAACAGGCCTCCATGCTGGTGCCACTGGTGACATCTCAAAACAGGCCCATGCTGAAGCACTGGTGAGACCAAAACAGGCCCATGCTGAAGCCACTGGTGAGACCAAACAGGCCCATACTGGTGAGACCGAAACAGGCCCATGCTGGTGAGACTGAAACAGGCCCATGCTGGTGCCACTGGTGAGACCAAAACAGGCCCATGCTGGTGCTACTGGTGAGACCAAAACAGGTCCATGCTGAAAGCATTGGTGAGACCAAAGAGTCCATGCTGACCAACAGACCAAACAGGTCCATGCTGGTGCCATCATGAGACCAAACAGGCCCATGCTGGTGCCACTGGTGAGACCAAAACAGGCCAATGCTGGTGCCACTGGTGAGACCAAAACAGGCCCATGCTGGTGCTACTGGTGAGACCAAAACAGGTCCATGCTGGTGCTACTGGTGAGACCAAAACAGGCCTATGCTGGTGCCACTGGTGAGACCGAAACAGGCCCATACTGGTGCGACTGGTGAGATTCAGACTCCTAATTGGGTTACTTATGAAATATACACCAGCGTTTCTCCCCCACCTGCGTCAGACTGAATCGTTGCCTCCAGCTGTTTTGGTAGAATCATGTTGTGAAACCAAGACTCGCTAAGCAGCGGCTGCAGCGTAAATGTGCACTTTAGCATCTCAGCCGGGCGTTTTAACTGGCTGTGATAGAATCTCATTCTGGTGCTAATACCAGCGCTAACATTAGCTGGACTGGGCTGCTTCTGAACACTAGTTCAGTTGCCTGTCATCGTTTCTGGCTCCAGGAAGTTGCCTGAAGTCTCCACGTGTACGCTCGCCGTGCACTGAGACAGATGATTGACTCTTCATCACCTCTGATGTTTAGAACAGACGCAGTTTGTGGAGGTTGGAATGGCTTTTTTTTTGTTTTTTAATTGTATCTTTATTTGGAACGGACTTTGCACAGTCCATCAACATTAAAGGTGATACAGATTAACTGTAATAGCATTTTTATACAACTTAAAATGAATGAGTCAAACAATTTACAAGAACAATAGAATGGCTTTTGTGTGGTAAACGAGCAGCTCGGACCGTGACTCCGTACTTCACAGAAAATCAATTAAGAGCTTAATGAGGACCGGAGTGAATGGCCTGACCGTGATGGCGTTTAATCTCTCCTCCTCTCAGGTCATTAATCAGACTGAGTTTCTCTTATCCTTCGGCCTGTTTTCAGCTCTGCCTTCCTCCATCGCTCAGACTCTTCCATCATGTTTCCACCCCCGCTCCTCTTCTGTGGTTAATGGGAATTACGTGCAAGGGCACCGTTTGGAGAGGTGTGCGAGGTAAATACGGGCCCGATAAGTGACGCAGAATGGAGGACAAAAAGCATAACTGACTTTAAAGTAAGTGAAGGTGTACGTTGCATATGGGCGAGCAGAACTGGGCCGCCATCTCTGGAATTCAGTCACTTTAATGTCAGACTTTGTCCTGGGACGTACAGCAGGAAGCTGGAGAGCAGAAGTACGTTTACAGCTGTGTAAGGTTTTGGAAGCACAGTCACGTCCATTTCTGTGTTTCTGACACGTCTCAGTCACAGCGTCCTGTGGGTTCTGTTGCTCCACCCTGTCTGTTGCCCAGGGATACGGGTTGATGACCTGGAGAACCCACACCATCACGGCGGTGCTAAACTCTTTAGCTAGTGAAAGCCAAGCCGCGGCGCTAAAGTTGTCTCCCTGAGCCCCAGGATGAAGCTCGTGTGTTTGCTTGCTGAGCTCCTCCCAGTTTCTCCGTCTCGTCCTTCTTTTAGAGTTGTTTAGCTTCCTCGGATGTCAAATCCGCCCGTCTTTCGTACGCCAGCGAGCCTCCTTCCTTAACTCCAAAGGGAAGCGGGATAGCAAAGAGGACAGCGGAGGAGCGTCTGACAGCGCCCACAGTCGCCCCGAGCAGCTGCGGTATCAAACCTCCAGTTTGTCATTACCAGAAGGACGGCGCCTGACACCGTGTCCTCGGCGCCGCTCCTCAAACCGTCACTCTCCTCGCTTCCAGCAGGCTTTTTAGATCGTGTCAAAGATGCTACCAGCCACATCATTTCATAAAACACTATTTTTCTTGGTTCCCTTCCTGTGTTTTCTGCTTATTGTGATTGCGCGTGCGTGCAGATGAGCGATGCAGCGAGGCCTGGGAACGGAGGCTTGTTTTAATGATTTAAGGGACCATTCCCAGGACTAATTGCAGTGGGAGTGATGGCGGCGCTCTGAAAGAGATGAGGCTGCCATTTTGTAGCTGGCAGGGCTTCAGGGGGACGCGCTCACGCTGACCTCTCCTCCTCCATCCTCTTTCCTGACTACCTGCTCCTCTTTCATCAGACTCTACCGCTTTTTTTTCCTAAACTGTCCAGGAGATTTTAAACGACCTCACACCTCTGCACGCTCGACTGCGCCGTCTCTTCCTCGTCTCCCAGCTCGTCTTGTGGAATAGAAGATGGTTTGATATTAGAATATTGCTTATGTAGAAAGTCTGTGGATTCAGCAAAGGCGTGTCTGGCTGCAGGCTTCCTGGAGAACATCTGCTAACCCTGCACTTTTTGGTAATCTTCCCAAACGTCTAAGGCGGTTTTGCGTTGGAACTGTCCCACATCTCCTCTGAGAACTATTTATGGTGCTGACAGACATTCAGAGATGGTTTTTTTCAGATCTGCTGGAGTCGTCATCTCACCTTGAGCAGCACGAGTAGGACGGCGATGTGAATAAACCGCTCGCTGTGAGGACGGTCTGATTAGATTAGCTGCCTGGACGGCCTCTGTCCTCCTTGACTTGTTTTTTTTGAAACAGAATATGTATCAGTGGAAGCGCTGCTCCGTCACCGTGGGTCGCCGGACGCCGTGACGAGGCAGATATTAATCTGGAGCCGCTCGCCGGTTCACATTCAGCGCTCCAACAATGAGCTCAATCACGGATGGAGCGCGACCCGGTTTCTCCCCGCTTATCATCGCCGCGGCGAAGAGGAGCAGGGCCCAATCATTACAGCCGCTCCCGCATCATCAATCGTAGCACGGAGGGATTTTTTTTTTTAATCCGCCTAGGAGCTGAATGTCAACGAGGATGTGGCGCTGCGAGCCCGCCGCGCCTGTTGACATTCAGCTCATCAGAGAGTAAAATCAGACGAGGTCAGATTATTCATCCACGCCCCCGCAGGCACCAGCTCCCTGGATAAACAACCCCACTCTCTTCTGTCTCAGAGGGACAGAACGAGTTTTTTCTACCACTCTGACATCTGTTTGGACATTAACTGTCATCATCAGTGTCTCTGTGATTAAGGGGACACACTCAGGTTCACCTGTGACGGCTTCACTGATATTTGTGAAACTCTGAATTCGCGCTCATGGTCGTGTCCTGAGGCCTTTTTAAAATTCATGGTCTGCAAAAACTGAAATAAACAGTGATAAATATTGCATTTTATTCCTGTTGATCTCTCAAAACAGAAGTTTGAAGGCGATTTAAAGATCTTTGTTGGCATCTCCAGTCAACTCAGTGTAGATGCCAATTTAAAATGTGTTTTTCAGTTTGGTTCTTTGAACTGCTTGAAACTTAGAAGCTGGATTCAGCCGGTGAGGTCGGTTCTCTCCAATCTGATTGAATCAGTCATATCCAGTAGTTTTACATTTAAGGACTTTCAAAGCAAAAAAATGCTGCTTCAATCACATTCTTAGTTGAAAGGAAACTTTTTTGTTGAATTAATGTTCATTACAGACCCAGAGGATGGTCACATGTCTGATGCTGAGCCTGCGCCTGGCCATACGTGCGTGTGACGCTGTTTGTGGCAGCGTACAGTCGTTTACGACGGAGAAGGTTTTACGATCTCTTCATGCTGCCCTTGGAGCTGAGGCAGCAGCTGTGTTGTGATTGTTTCTGCATATCATCAGGCACTAATTAAAAGTCAATCAGCCTGCAAACACTGGGTGACTGACAGCTTTATACTCAAAGGATCTATGTAGTGAAATGCTCTCCGAGCTCATTATTTGCTGTCACACTGTGCTTTTTACCTCCATTTAGTGTCTGGCTGATGGATGAGCATTAATAGCCCGTTCATATCTTTGTTTTTTTTTACTTCTTCAGTGGTTTAATCACATCCACCTAGCCTGTGTTGCTAATTATGATGTTATTTGTGCTCAGAAGATTTCTCCAGCAGTCTTCAGAGTCACCTTTCAACCAGCCTGAAGGTTCTGAAACGACTTTAAAACCAGCCTGAAGGTCCTTAAACGACTTTACACCCAGCCTGAAGGTCCTTAAACGACTTTACACCCAGCCTGAAGGTCCTTAAACGGTTCTGAATCAGCCAAGACCGTAGACGGGTTTGAAGCAGCCTGAAACCGGACTCATAGAAAGCTTCCCTTTCGGGATCTTGCGGTTTCCATCAGCGTGGGTGTTTCACACAGACGGAAGATTATTTTCTCTTCCCCCTTTAACAACACAAAGCTCCTCCTTTCCCGCGGTAAAAATCAATAGTGGATTGACTGACTGTGTGACCCCCAGCTTGAGGTTAGTGATTGAGGAAATGTTGCTTATCACGGCTTAAGCTTAGCCCACTCCACCGCCAACCCTGCTGCCATCGACCACGACCACACTCGCCGCCCTGCAGATAGCAGCCGTCTCACGGTCCTTGGCTTCATATTCGTTCTCTAGTTACTCACAGTTGTTCTGATTTATGTGAACATTTCTTTCTTTCTTAAACACAAATAGCGCTTGCGTACCCGAGTGTTTTGAGTCAAGCGAAAGGCCCAGAAGCGCCGCCCAGTTGTCAAATGCGGATGGATTTTACAGTCACATAAATCCTACCCTCATTCCAACAAACAAAGATTCTCAGATAAATGAAATCCAGGATACTCGGGCGTGTAAACACATAATCCCGCTCCCCCAAATCCCCCCGTGTTGCTGGATGAGATGCGGGGAAATAACGGACGGAGATAATCAGAACATGCAGTTGTGTAAACAGCAAAATCCATATACCAGGTTTCTCATTTCCTGCGATGAGAATTTCCACTGAACACTCCAGCCCAGCATGAGAGATGTGACAAGCGTGTTAATTAACCGCATCAACACCACCACCTTTAGCTTGTATGATGAGCCGTTGGCTCTTCTCTCCCCTTGATTAAATTCGCTTCCTTCATCCAGACGTGACCTTTGGAGGAATGAAAAGGTTCAGATACTGATTGCAGTTGGACTAACGTCTGCATCTGTGCCACACTGGGTAAAACCATTAAGGGTAAGTTCCTTTTATTTAAAGTGCCAGAAGTGTTCTGCTTCCCCGCTGAGGTAAACAGGACAAATGAAAGGCTGCTGCCCAGGAAGTGGACACGCTGTTCTTCAGTCCTGAGCCCACACGTTCCTGTGGGACCAGGCGCTGAAGCACGTCGTCACCCAGACCCTGTTGTCAAGGCGACAAAGGCCCTGTGATGTTCATTCCTGAAAAGATCTTCATGGAATATTGGCTTCTCCTGGATGTCCTTCATCACAAACAATCTGGAGCAACAGAAAAACCTCAAACAGATAATCCCAGACTGAAGCTCATGAACATTCCATTTAGGAAAGTTAAACCAGACTTTGAGTTCTGTTCCAACCTTCAGCCGCATCTACCAGTTATTTCTATTAATAAATCAACTCTGCTGGTTGGTTGGGTTCTTAATGAAATAATTGTGTCTTCATGTCAGTTAAATCATTTTCCTGTAAGAGGAAAAAACATTGCTGCTCTGAATGTAATAACATTGTAATAACATGGGCGGAACGCTACCTCCTCGGCCTGTTTGAATGCAAAACCACGCCTGCGTCGCCTCCTGTCAGTCAACCGGCTCCGACGCTTCTCTCCCAAGTCTGGCCGGACTTGTTGCACATGCGCAGGAGCCCTTTAATGTTCATGCGTCTCGCACCCACGCAGCAGCAGCAGCCGCCGCCGCCGCCGCCGCCCTATAAATGAAAGCAGGCCTGCATTCACGGCGCTGCTGTGCGTAGCCGCGTGGCGGGGGCCCATTAATCAGGTTCACTCACAGGAACGATCATTATTTGCTCTGCAGAGGAGCTGTTCTGCGCACATGCACGAGGAAGCGAGAGGTTGCCCCCGACGACCGCGGCTGCAGAGGTCAACGTCACGCGTGTGACTTCCTGTTACGGGTCTAGTTTTTCCTGCAGGTGTCGCAGATGTCATTGGTTGTTTATAGATGTTTGTTTGACATCCAGACGAGCTGTCAGAGGTCCGGACTGAATGTTGGAGGAGCGTCTGTGGAGAAGCAGACCTGTGTCAATGTGGAGGACCTGGCGAGCAGATGGAGAAGCTCTGAGCCGTCACGTCTGTTGGGAAGCAGCCGAATGACTTTGCAGTGTTGTGGCACAGACTCGGACTCCAGCCATTATTCTGCCTGGCAGCCTGCTCTACCTGCCTGTGTCCTGACTGTTTCCTGCTGCAGTTTCCCTGGTTTGTGCACATGAGACGTTGGAAAGGCCAACAGCTCGTGATGGAGGAAGCTGACATTTTAGCCTTTCCTCTGTGAGGGAGATGGAGTCTTTTTGACATTTTCTTCCGCTGGTGGGATTTTCTGTCTTTTGCACTTGTCCTTTTGAAATGTTTACGTGTTTCAGTTGTAATGGCGCTACCTCGTGTTTCAGGCTCTAGGCTGAAAGCTTCTCTCATTATCTGCTGATAATTACAGCCGAAAACGTCTGATTACTAACTTTCCTATCATCTGCATAGCTATCCGAAAGGCATGCTGAACACAGCTAATAAATTAAATGCTAATAAGCATTTTTCTCCCCAGTTCTGATTCAAAACAACATCAATCTTTTCAGCCGCCGCCGCCGTCTCAGGTACTTCCTGTAAACGTCCTCCTGCAGAAACCCTGATCATTAATAATGCTGCAAGAGATGATTGATGATGTGTCGATCGCAGTTTGAGCAGTTTAAACCGCGGGGAAGCACATCTGACCAGGCGTCCTGTCTCTGTCCGGCTCACACTAATAGAGGTGTCTCTTTATTCCGCTGCTGCTGCTGCTGCTGATTCCCAGCAGCGTTCATCATCCCTTTCCCATCACTCGGTCCAGTGTGGTGCGCCTGAGCGGGACGCTGCCATATTATCTGCTGTTATTTTCCTGCGGGAGCCAAATGGTCCACTGTGGGACTTCTGCTGTGATGAATCATAATAAAGGAAGACACGTAGCAGTGATGAAATATTGGAAATGCGAGATCATCTGTATTCAATTCTACGCATGGCTTCCCAATTACATGAACTGTCTGTTTCATGTCAACTCAGCACGTGTTATTATAGAGCAGCAGAGGGAACATGTTGTCATATTTCATGAAGTGTGACAGATATAAACGGATATATAAACAGATATAAAGATGGCTGACCCCCTGCTGTGACAAAAACAGGCTCAGACACCACCCAAATACAAACAGCTCGTTACAGCCACTCCATCAGATAGGGAGGGATATAAATCTACCACCAGGGGGCGACCGAGATGGGAGTTTATGCGTGTGACTGTAGTTTTCGTTGCGTATCCTGTGCAAACACTTCCTGATGACTAAATCTGAGCAGGATTTTTTGTTTTAAAGCCAAATTGAAACAGTCACAGCACGTGTGGGGGGCTGACGCGCTCACCGCCATTTCCCCTCCTCTTCCTTATACCTTCAAAGATAAGCGTAGCTTCTTGTTGGAGAAGGAGGTCAGCTCAGCGAGCAGCAGCGGGCCGGTTTAAAATCATAAATCAAGTTGTTGATTCAGCTGCGGAACACTAGCGGCTGCTTTGAGAAAACATCTGTGAGTAATGATCCGGCCGTCAACCCTCCATCGATCTGTTTCTGTCTGTTTTCTTCTTTTTCTTGAGCTGTTGCTCGTGCTGTGCTCAGAGAGACAGGTTCAGTGGTCCCCTGGATGGTCTGAGCAGGTTCTACTTCTAAACTACCATCTTATCGTACACGTGGCACAAAACAAATCATTATGCAAAGCGTCACGTCTGTTTGTTGACAGGCTGATTAGATTAGAGCTGGTTCTTTTATAATCAAGCTGCTGCTCAGTTATTTAATTGTACTTTTATAAAATGTTTTGATATCAGCAAAAAGTGCTGAAAATTAATTTTGCTCCCTTTTTTTTCCAATTTGTCTAATTTTTTATTTTCCTTCCAACTTTAAAATGAAACACAAGCCACACACGCACACACAGAAGCAACCTGATTAATAATCTTGATGATTCAGGAGGTTAGGCTTAGGGTTCTCCGGTAGCGCCGCTGAACGCATGAACGTCTGCTCCAGTTTAACTGCGGCCTGCTGGCAGGTCTCCGCTTCACCTTTCGGTTCAACCGGACCAAAAAGGGGAGTGGAGTGAGACCTGTGTGTTACCTCTGACCCTCTGTGTGGAAATCCGTGTTCCTACCTGGGTGGGAGGAGCTGTGGGCAGAAAGCTGACGGCTCTCCCACGCGTGAGACGGATGTGATGCAGTCAGGCGACTCAGGGTTAATGACTGTGATTAGGAGTGGCGGCGGCTCGCCCATCACTCAGGCGGCAGGTGAGATAGAACCTCTCCGGCCATCGCGTGCGGCTAAAAATAAAGAGCTCTCGTGATTGAAGAGCTCGGGGTGACGGCTGGTACTGCAGCTCTGCGTCTGAACGCTTCCTGCATACTGATGTGACAGAGACGTCACAGGAGGAGGCAGCAGGAGAGAACCGGTCATTTTAATAAGACGTGTGGCCCTGTCCGAGGTGACTGAGACGAGCTAAGTCTCACTCAGGGCCAGGCAGCAAGTCCAAAACTACAGGCCAGACCAAACGGTGAGTCAGAGAAACAAGTTAGTTCTGGTCAAGCAGACAGGTTTTCACACCACCCACTCACCTGTGTGTGTGTGTGTGTGTGTGTGTGTGTGTGTGTGTGTGTGTGTAGGCTGTCTCTGCTTCAGGCACACACACTTTGAGCTCATTATTCCCAGAACAGGAGCGACAGCCGGGAGGAGGAACGCCTGTCTGTCTCCTCCGAGTGCCCAGACTCGACCCTGCTCAGCAGCTACGGGAATTAAAACACCCCTTCATCAAAGAGGAGCGTTTGTTTTCTGATTTCTAGATGATTTATTTTGATTCTTTTGCCCTGATATCATGGAGTAATACAGTTCAGTAATTAAGTCTGTCACATAAATGATGGGAACTGTTTGATAAGGAGCAGGAGAAACCACTTCGGTGTGTAGTCATCCAGCTGTGTGTGTGTGTGTGTGTGTGTGTGTGTGTGTGTGTTTCCTTATACCCTCTCAGATTCGGCCTTCTATATTATTTATTCTTGCACTTTTCAGCAGTAGAGGAAGCGCACACGTCGCAGCTCAAAGACCTTTTTCATAAACTTAACAACTTTTGCTCCATCTTAAATTTGAAAAGAACATTCTTGTCTCTATTTCTGCATTTGATTAATCGTACAATTCTTCACAGTGGATGTTGCTTTACAAACAGTAGCTGGAGATCACAGAAGCTCCGTAGCCTTTAAATCTGGAGCTGCTTGGTGAGGACAAAGAAGTTCACCGGGTTTAAAGTTTAGTTTACTCTTCTGTGTTTTTCCTCTTATGTTTGCCTGCCAGCAGAGTAAATGAGATGAGGGAGTGGAGCAGCAACCTATGTGATCATTCTGGGATGGAAAAATACAAGAGTTGTGAGGCTGAAAAGTCAAAAACTCAGACACACCTGCATTTTTACCGGTGTGTGGATGGATGGATGGATGGATGGATGGCTGGATGGATGGATGGATGAATGGATGGACGGATGGATGGATGATGGATGATCTAATGTCTTAGCTGATGTTTTCAGTGATGGCTCATCACATTTCTCTGGGTTAGCGGACACGTTTCCACTGTTCCAGGAGTATGATTTGATTAGCATGTTGCTACTGCTAACGGTCAGCGAGTACATCATTGATGTTGACCTCTGACATCACACATGATAATTCGAAGCTTAAAAACTACGTGATGTTGGAACTGCAGTAATTGAGTCACTTTAAGCTCTCGTTTACCCTGGCTGACCTTCAGCGGAGTCTTCATCGGTTTTCCTTTACACTTTTGGGTGTTTCTTGCTCAGGTGGAGTTCAGGAGTCTCCAGGGGAAGCGCTCCGTCCTGTGAACTCCTCCTTTTGAGAGCTCATTATCCCCAGTCTGACACCTCTGCCTGACGGCGGCGGAGGTCAGCGAGACAGCCGCCAGCAGTCCTGACCTGTCAGGGTTATATCAGTGTTTCTGTCGCCCAGCAGCCGGAAAGGCCCTTCATGTCCTCCTGAGGTCTAATGGGATGTTGACCTGGTACCAGGCGCTGTCGGTCAAACCTGAGGGGCGGGTGAGGGGGCGGAGTCCGGGCATGGCTTCTTCTTCCTCCTCAGCTAACGGGCCTTTGTGAACTGTCATTTCCCTCACTCACTGCATCCTGCTGAAGAGTGTGGTTGTTATGGTGACGGCACAGGCTCATGTTCAGTGGCTTGTGTGTAAGGAAGGTTACCTGTGAACAACAACCTAACCCCCCCTCCCCCCCTCTCTCTCAGGTGTTCACCAGGTACGGTAAGTGCTACATGTTCAACGCCGCTGAGGAGGGAAAGACGCTGCGCACCACCATGAAAGGAGGGACGGGAAACGGCCTGGAGATCATGCTGGACATCCAGCAGGACGAGTACCTGCCGGTGTGGGGGGACTCAGGTAGGCCCCACCTCTGTGCGACCCCGAGGCTTCTGGGTGTTTTTGATCTCTTTATCTAATGAAGTTGTAATTATCAGTGGGAATGGCTGAGCGTCCTGATCAGATCTGCAGGGAGAGGCGGTAATTAAATGTAAATCTGGGACGGTGGAATGTTTGGACGAGTGCGCTCAGCGTTATCAGCCATCACACAGATCTGTTTGCATTTGATTGCATGATTAAATCTTCATGGAATAGTTAATACAAGGATTTCTGCATGACAAAGCGGCTTTTTCCATCTATTTTCATCACTTTAACGTGTTTCTGATGTCAGGTTCTGCTGATTCTTCTTACTAAATGTGTTATCGGTCATTATGACACTTTATCAGCAGCATTTCAGCCTCAGAAGTCCTTCAGATCAAACAACTTTTGCTCCCTGACATTTGAAAAGAGCCTTCGCATCAGCCTCTGCATTGATGTGCGCGTTAGCAGCTTGTTAGCGACTCACATCGAGTGTTTTAGAGAGGCTCGCCGTCCGCAGCTCCTGTGGGCAGCGGGTTGCCCTGGCAGCACGGAGAACGTCCTGCTTGCTTTCGTCCTGATCCAGGATCCGCACTGATGTGGACTGACGGTGGCCCCGTGTCTTCATTATGACCTCCAGGGCAGCCATAATGGTCCTGCTTTTCAGCTTTATTGACACATATTGAGGGAACAGCACGCTTCACAGCATGTGATATGAGAAGAACAGAGAAAATGGTAAAGTTGTGGGAGTGTTGCCTGGTTACCAAGATGAGCCAACTTCATGCTGATAAAATAAGGCTGGCATGTCCTCATCTTCATCTGTAACTACTGTGAGGAACACGAGCATAACACGGTTATTCTGTGTCAAAAGGTTAATGATGACCATTTAACACTGATCTGGAACATTCAGACTCCGCCCAGATATGATCTATATCTGTTTCCATGACGACATGAGGACTGATTGAAGCTGGTGCTGCAGGAAGCAGCCGAACATCTTTGTCTTTTCTAACTTAAATCGCTCGGGCGTGACAGCGGTGATGAAGCACATAGTAACTGTGGCGACCTTTGATTTGAAAGAAAACAGCATATCCCACAATCCTCTGGAGCATCCCTGCAATCTGAAGTGAGTGGAGCAGAAGAACGCGACGAGCCCACAGTTTATTGTTGCTTTCCTGGATGAGTTGTAACCTTCAGCCTTTCACAAGCTGGTTTTTAAATGGATGTGAGATTGTCAGTGTTAAAGTGAAGATGCAGCACATCTTTCCAGAGAAAATCCATCCAAAAACTCATTTCTCATCTCAGGAGTGGAATCCGATAGTTATTTGTTTGATGGTTCTATATTAAAATGTGGATTTTGGTGTCACGGGCAGCACTTTAGGTGACTGATGAGCAGCGGAACGCCGACTGAACAAACACATTAAGCAGCAAACAGAAGGTGAAAACAGGGACTGTGTGAGCGTAGCGGAGTTTAACTATAGCAAATAGCTTATCATAAAAGAGCAAATGTATTTTTATTTCTTAAAATGCGTGGCTGTAACCAGTAATGGCTGCTGATCGGCCCCACGCTCTTAACAACCTTAGCAGGCGTGTCTTCATGTAGCGTAGCTTCAGAATGTTCTCATGTCACCGGTTTTAAGGCCTTTGAGTTAAAGGAACCTTTAATAACACCTTCACTTTTACCGCCTGTTTCAGGCTGATCTGCTGAGCTCGGATCAGCTTTGTAAGTTCAGTTGATTTGTGAATGTGAAGTGGTTCAGCTGAGACTGCGTGTGTGTGTGTGTGTGTGTGTGTGTGTTGTTTATGAACTTAAACACATCAGCTAAGCGGGTCTCCTCTGTCTCCTCCAGAGGACACGGCCTTTGAAGCTGGCGTGCGAGTGCAGATCCACAGCCAGGCGGAGCCCCCGTTTGTCCATGAGCTGGGCTTCGGGGTGGCGCCCGGCTTCCAGACCTTTGTAGCCACACAGGAACAGAGGGTAGGTGTCCCCCCAACTCTTACACGCTGAAGATGTGACGTCATCTCACACGCTGCCTGTCCTCGTCTTCATCGCTGGTTTGCTGTTGCTGGTTTCTCTAGCTGGTGAAAACGCACGCTTCCATGGCGTTGTTGATCTTTACTTTGGAAGAGCAGCTCTGCACAGCTGCGGATAATTAAGCAGCTGCTGCCGTGAGGACCCACCTCTGATCCAGAGGGCGACACCTCCAAAACCACCATCCCAGTCACACCAGGGCGGAGTGTGATTGATTATTCCTTCTGAATGAAGGACGTCTGTGGAAAAAGCCAGAAATAACCTGGTAAAATGCCGTCAGGCTCTCCTGATCCTCCTGAAGATCCCGCAAATCCATCCAATATGTTTGCTTTATCCAGGATGGTCACAGCCAGACACCGTCTCCACGGTAACATTATCCATTCCCTGAGCAGATTCCGCAGCTCCAGATCAATCTGGTGCTCTTTCCCACCCACAACCTCTCCAGATGGGGGCAGAGAGGAGGACTCCTGATCAGATGGTGGTATCAGAGACCTGGTGTCCAGACTCTGCTGAGGAATCGCTCATTTTTCTTTCTTTCCAAGTTTACCAAAGAACAAAGTTCGATCGGCTCAGCTGGTCTGAAACACGGACCTCATCAATAATCCCTGCTAATGGAACCATCCGAGCTGCAGTCAGAGAGAGGAACAGTGATGAGCTGGAGCTTCAGCCGGACACGCTCGGTTCCTCCCTTCAGATAAAGCAGTCAGACCTGCACTGAAACGAGCCCCGCCTTCCTGATTACGCCGGAATCACAGCAGACGGTCTGAAGGCTCCAGCGCTTTGCTCCTCTGCACGTTTGGCTGGGCCGAGCTGGGGCGATTGTGTCCTCAGCCGGGAAGCATGCAAGTCCCCTGGAAGCAGCAGGACAGCGTGGCCCCACAGACGGGCGACCTTTCAGATCCTGCCAGCACCAACAAGCAAACTGTGTCCAGATCTCACCTGGCGCCGCGAAACAAGCGTGCTGCTGGCGCCGTGGCGGTGGTGGGGGGCCGGGGGGAGTGGAGGCTGGCGGCCGATGGCTCGCAGAGCGCCATCAGCGGCAGATGGGCCTCCACAGGGCCCGGCCCGGCCCGGCCCAGCATCCCTGGCTCCTGTCTGCTGTCCCCCGCTCAGAGAGCAGCAGCACTTCCTGCGCCTCCATCAGCAGACGGCGCCCGGAAATCTGGTGAATTGTTCTCCGTGTCGCTCCGCTCCTCTCAGTCCTGGATGAGTTTCAGCGAGTCAGGAACACGTTTTTATCTGGAACGTTGTTTCCTGCTCAGCACAGGCGGAAAACGCGGAGAATCCTCACATTAACCCTTGAAAAAACAAATCCTGATGGTTCTCTTCTGGTTTCAGTGTTCCCAGTATTAGCACTAACTTCTAACAGTGATGATGAACATGACCTTCATCTTCGTCATCCTCACTGGACGTCTCCTCTCCCCCACAGCTGACCTACCTGCCTCCGCCGTGGGGAGAGTGCGAGTCGAAGGCGTTGGGCTTTTTCCACGTGTACAGCGTGACGGCCTGCAGGATCGACTGCGAGACGCGCTACATCGTGGAGAACTGCAACTGCAGGATGGTGCACATGCCCGGTAGGCTGCAGCCGCGGCGGCGGCTCAGGGACGACGGTCCGTTCGCCATGGTTACGCTGATCTTTGTCTTCCAGGCGATGCGTCTTACTGCACACCTGAGCAGTACAAAGACTGTGCGGAGCCCGCGCTGGGTAGGTCTGCTCGTGCACCGCAGCGCACGTTGACTTCAGGGCTCAGACCAGAGCTTGTGTAGCTGTGCAGCAGGAAAAGGACTTCCTGGAAGGTCGATAGCTCCCGTCAAACCTGCCTGTCACCACAACTTCTTGAAAGTGATTGCCTGGTCATGGAAACAGTGGGCGCGCTGGGGGAAGCGAACGCATCGGTCCTTAACTCTGTGATTTATCAAGAGAACGAGCCGATTCTCCGGCGTGTGAACGTCTCAGATATGCCATCGAAGCTGACAGGTTCCATTTAATGGATGGATGGTCACGGAGATAATGGCTGATATTTCCTGGGTTTAAGCTCAATTATGCAGCAGATAAGAGCTTTATGGCAGCTTTTATTCAGCCCTTCAATTTCAGCATTTGATATCAGATTTGTCTGTTTTATTGACTGCTGGCTGCAGCAGATGTTCCGCAGGGTTGATCTGATTTTCTCGCGCTCCCAAGCGAAGCTCCCGAGACAGGTGAGAGCCAGACGATGAGTCTTCAAGGGCCTTCCGCCTCCTGAAGCAGCAGGATCCTGAAGGGTCTTTGTCTCTCTTGTCTTCTCTCATTTATCCTGTTCTGGAAGACGAAAAAGTCTGGGAAAGTATCCCAGCGTGACTGTCCAAATGTGTCACTGATAATGACGCAAGAATGAAACGAGGTTTTAAATAGGTTAGAAAAAGTTTGACCTGTCAGTTTGAGCTACACAACCGTGTTGGTAACACAACCTGACATGATTCTTTCATGCTTTTATTGTGGCGGGAGGTTGCTGTGAACAAAGACGTCGTCAAGCAAACGCACGCCCGCACGCACTCGCTGAACGTGAAGGATGACTGCTCCTCCAGGAGGCCTTTTAGAGGAAGTCGCGGCAGCAGGGGGGCGAGAGTCAGCCAGCGCAGGATTCAGCCTGACTTGGCGGCTGACGCTGGCGCGTGGTCAGAGGTTGTGTTCACGGCAAACATGCCAGCGGCCAGAGTGTCACGCTGAGGGAATTCCACAGGTTTTGTGTGATCCAGTGTGTCATTTCTGGTGACATCTAGTGGTGAACAAGCGGATTGTCCTGAATAAACTGCTAATCATTCCCCTTCTTAAATAATGGAATCTGTGACAGAATTTTTCTTTTTTTCTCGCCCACGCCATCCGCCGCCTCTTCCTGGCTGAAGCCAAACTGTCGGCGGTGGAGAACAGTAACTGCATGTGCAGGACGCCGTGCAACATGACCCGCTACAACAAAGAACTGTCCATGGTGAAAATCCCCAGCAAGACCTCAGCCCGCTACCTGCAGAAGAAGTTCAACAAGTCAGAGAAGTACATCACGTAAGGCCTCGGCAGACGTTTGTCTCCCCCACCGCCCCCCCATCCCGTGGCTTCCTGTTGCACACTGATGCTTGTTGACTGATCACCTGATTGGTGGGTTGTTTCTTTCTTCAGAGACAACATTTTGGTTCTGGACGTGTTCTTTGAAGCTCTGAACTACGAGACTATCGAGCAGAAGAAAGCTTATGAAGTGGCGGGTTTGTTGGGTGAGTTTTGCTCCTCTTTCCTGGCTGGAAGCTAATCAACCATTTAGCATCGTTAAATATCTCCACAAATATCAGGTTAACCGTTGCGCAGTGATATAAATTAGCACGTCATCTGCATACACGTGAAATCAACCCTAAAAAGGTTAGCTTCAGCTGCTCTGTTTTATTTTCAGGGGATATCGGTGGTCAGATGGGTCTGTTCATCGGTGCTAGCATCCTCACCATTTTAGAGCTGTTTGACTATGCTTATGAGGTCAGTTTAAACTTTTTTATCCACATTTATTGTCACTCAAACTCAAATGTAACCTTTTCAGCAGCTCGAGTTATCCTAGAGAAAAAAGGAGATAAGAGCAAACTAGCTTACTGCAGGGCCGACTGGACTGAAAGATCATTTTATATTCGCCGTTCTCGGCGCTCCTGCTGCTTTAAGCTGTTCAGGGCTCTGACAAGTACACACTGTAATGGTTTTTACCTCCTCTGGGCGTCTGGAACAATCATTCTCCGGAGACTTTTTTCCCGTTTAATGGCTGTAATAGAGTAGAAGCGATGGGAGTCCGATACATCGGCCATCAAGCAGCTCCAGTTTTCAGCAGGTTCTTGCAGTAACTGACGGTGTGACGTCGACCGCGGTTCTTATTCTGACTTTATTTTTCTGATGTGCAGGTGGTGAAAGAACGACTGCTGGATTTACTGAGCAGCGAGGAAGAGGAGGAGAGTCATGGAGAGGATGTGGTAAATCAGCCAGTTCTTACTCCATGATCGCCCAGCTAATGTCTGTTGTTTTGGAAGCTAAAGCGCTACCGCGGTGAAAGCTACACATGTTTATCGCCAGGATTCTCAGCTGCTGGCTGCAGTTAATCTGACTGTTCTTAGCATTAATTTAGCATGACTTTTAGCACATTTAGTTTATCATCTCGTTAAGGCTGACCTGCCAGGCTGAGATGAAACAGTGACCATGAAACAGTGGCTAACAAAAGTGTCCGTTTGTATTGCTCAAGGAACGCGGCGAGGCATCAACCAGCCTTTTTTTTTTTAATAGCTCCACATGACATATGATATTTTGTTCTCATGTGACTTTTCTGGTTTTCCCAGAGCTCCTGTGACCCGGTGGCTAACCACTCGGACTCCATTAGCCACACTGTCACCGTCCCCTTACAGACGACGCTGGGCACGCTGGAGGAGATCGCCTGTTGAGGCCCTCCCCCATTTCCCGTCAGAACCACGCACATTCGTAGCTCGTCTCCACTGGGCCACGCCACATCTTCTGTCACTGCATCCTGCCGGAGCGGGTAAGGGGAGTGGCGAGATGGAAACGGGCGCCACGCTCTGTCACGGCGCCCTGCCTGATGCCCTAGTGGGGATTAAGGAGCTGTCGCCTGGACTTCTTGGCCCTCTCTGACAGACTGGACTGTAGCGAGAGGAGAAGCGGACCTGCGGTCACGTACCTGCACACAGAACACTGCAGCTAACGCGTGTGCGGCACATTTATCTACCGCGTCCGTCAGCGTCACTGCCAAACAAACTGTACAGAGCTCTGTCTGAGTGCATGCATCCGTCTATCTAACGCTCTTTGGTGATGCACACGCCGGACTGCAGTTTAGCTTTACTCTACGTGTTCATCTTTCCTCTCTTGATCTGCAGGACACGCCGTGACGACATATTTAACTTTGAATGTACAGATTTTTCCATCAAGTGTGACCTGTCTTTGCGTTAAAAAAAGTCTGTAATTGCTGAAGGAAATGCTGACAGTAGCAGGGAATGCTGTTTTTGTTCCTCGGAAGCTGCTGAGACGCCGACCTTCTCCGTGTTTGGAGATCGGACCACATCGCTGAGATGCAGGTTGCTGCTGCACCCCTTCAGAGCTGCTCTCTGCGCTCACGTTTAGAGGGATGTCACACTCGTACTACCAATTCATGCAAATAATCCAATAGCTTCTGGCTGCTGCGCCTGAACGCAGCACTGGATCCGAATTTGTCGCCTGTCAGGTGGAGAAAAAATATGCCCAGACTGAGCACGTCTAAGCCATAGTTCAGACCACCTTTTTACGCATCACACCCCAGTTTTCTGCAGTAAGGCGCAGCTCCGGGTCCAGCAGCAACTTGGCGTCAGGTTAACCAGAACCAGTCTGCAGCAGGTCAGAACCGGTGGTGTCCTCGTGTGTGAATGTGGGGATCCAGGCTCTCTCCCAGAGCTCAGACTCTCACCGTTCTGGGAGGCAGCAGGCCGTCCCCGTCCCTTCGTCCCTCGCAGGTAGGAACCATTCAAGTGCTTTGTTTGATTTTTGTGAGACTCTTTGAATCATGGCTTCCTGTCTGTGGCTTCGCCCCCGTCTCCGTGTGCCGTCTCACGCTGTGGCTTTCAGATCAGCGCCATCCTCAGCTGCTTTTGTGAAGCTGCCCGTCGAAGAGCTTCTGGGTTCTCCACTCTGGCTTCACAGGACGGACCTTTGTCGTTGTGTGACGCGGCGTGCAGTGTGTGTTTTTAATGTGAATCAAGTCAATTAAAGATGCTGTTTTGCAGCGCTGGCCTCCTGTTGTTGCACACGAGGTGTTTTCTTTTTGACCATGCACTTCCTGAAGCTCGTTCCATGAATGAAAAATTGTTTGTCTCTTTAATTCCGTGTGCACGCTGGGTCCTGTGTTAGCGTAAAGGAGTCAGAGAGCAGAGACTGGAGGTATGATGTTGAAAAGTAAGTGGAGAGTAGATCAGTTAAGGCCTGTTTGTGAATATAAGAGGATTGGTGGAGGGCACTCTGTGCACGCTAATGAGCAACAAGCGAAGTATTTACCGCCAACTTGTGTAACTTCAGCTCTCTTATAGACGATCGATGACTTTGACGAGACGATGTCGTGGGTTCGTCCTCAGGAGACTGTGAGGGATTTAATTTCTGGTGCAGCTCTCGCAGGTTCCAGGTTCCAGAAACAGCAGAAAAACCAGAAAAACTTCACCAACTTAACAGGAAGTAACTCTGAGTCCTGTGGGGGCGGGGCCTCAGGTAGAGGAGGGTTATGGTGAATCCTGACAAGTCCTGAGTAGTGAGCGGCACCTGGCCGCGTGCACATCAAACTTCTGACAGCCACATGCCTGACATGATGCTTGGGGGGAGTGTGGGGGGTTAACTCACCTGTTCAGGTTTTATGAAGCATCACTTCACTCCGGAAGAGCAGACAGCTTCTCCTGGATGTGGGCTCAGATGATCCTCACACGCCTCTGATTCCGATTAAATCCAGCTCTTCTTCCATTTTCTCACTCAACTCCGGGAGAAAATGGCTCCCGGTTCTGGTTTCCTTGTTTTAATATCTGTGATTCCCTCATTCCTGCAGGCTGAGCTTCAGTCTCAGCTCATTTGCTTCAAATTTTATGGAGGCTGAATTACCTGCAGGTCAGGAAAAGTGTAAGAGAGACTCGTGGTAGCCGTTTCAGAAGACTTTACCCTTTTTTTAAAAAAACAGGCGGCTCAGATGAACGTGTCTGAAACATTAAAAGAAGCTGATGTTTGTGGCTAAAAACCGTGTTATCCACCATTGTCACAAAATGGCCTTAATTTAAGATTAAACATGAGAAATGGTGATTTTTAAAGTGGAAGCTAGCATTTCTTCCATTCCTGTTTTCTTCACCCCGGAGGCACAAACGTTGCTGTGGCGTCCGTCCAGGACCGTCACTGTGGCCTGTTTTAATCTCAACAGTCCGGTAAAATGTTGACAGGACCTGAACATCAGATCTGGGGCCCGTTTCAGAAAGCGGGTTCAGCGAGAACTCTGGGTTAATTTGTTGTGATTTAAGGGAAACTCACGGTTTTCGGAAAGCAGGTTCACCAAAACTCTGAGTCCGTTACCGGGGTAACATACGCTTTCAAATGAACCTGCTCGCGAGCATCCAAATAAGCCCGACTTTGTGCTGCTCTTGAAGCCTGCAGACTGCCGGGAGAGGAAGCTCCGCCCCCGATGAGAGGTTTGATGAAGCCCCGATGGGAACTTGTTTGAGCGTTACAGATCTAGCTGCACCCTCGATAGTTTATTGAACAGCATTCTCAGCTCTCTCCGCCTATGTTGCAGAATGGCTCTCGGCTCGGAGCAAATTCTTTGTGTTGTGATTCGGTTTTTTATCTTCTTAATCATCTTTTTGTCAACGGGGTTTTTTTAATATAATATTGGCGAGCATGTGCCCAAGGTAGCCGTCACTCTTGCACTCAGAGGATTTTAAAGACGTTTGTAGTGTTAAAAAGTCCCAGCCAGCCCAGACATCTCATGGAAGTGATCCACAGAATTGCAGCTGTCAGTTTAAGCAGTAAATAGATTGATGAAAGCAACAGCGGCCAGTTAGAAGAAAAACCAGTGGGTCAAGTTGTGTGTGATTAACGGACGGCTTTTAGTGAACCAACACTGGGTGGCGCTGGATCACCTCAGCCTTTTTTCTGCTGGCTCTAATGGAGATGAAATGTAAACATATTCAGAAAACATACATTTGGAGACGTGTGTGTAACAGGCTCATACAGACAGAACCGAGTACTGACTGATGGGAGGCTAAAGATTTGGCTTTTTCTTTTAGGCGATTTCTCTAAATATCGTTATCACAGGTTTAATGAGGACAGGTTAAACACCACAGTAACTTGTATTTAAGTCATATCTGACGTGTTTGAACTGTATTTTTGTATTCCATCTCAACTTTCTGCCAAGTCTGTTTTGTGCCTGTTGGGTTGCACCTGTGGCTCACACACACATGTAGACCTGTTAAATGAGTGGAACAAGAACAACATTTATTTATTTATTTATTTTAATCTCTCTCCAGTTACTAATCACGCATGGACTCGGTCAGCAGTTTTCAGCCACACCACCTCTTTTGCTGCTGACGCAGAATTTTTTTTCTTGAAAATCTGCGTATTTTCGGTGTACGCGCTCATGAAATCTTCCATTTCCAACGGGGAGAAGTGTGACCATCAAAGTTTTCCTTTGCGCTTGTTGCCATAGTGAATCACATTTTCTGCGTTCCATTGATAAGGCTTTTTATGTCCTCGTGCACGAGCGTCACTCGGGGTAACTGTGGCTCAGAGTTCATTAAACCAGTTGTTAACACGTGTTCTGAAGCTTTCAGTCGCACAGCTCAGGGTTTGGCGGCCCTAAGCTTCGGCGCTGAGCCTGACTTTGGTAAACCTGCTTTCTGAAACGGGCCCCTGATTCAATAAAGGCTCAGTTAATCAGACGTTGTGCACACAAACTGTGCATCAAATCCACTTTAATCCGCTTTAATCTGATCTCTGGGTTTTTATAGCAGGAAAACACGCAGCACTGCTGGGTGAAAACGGGACAAACTGCCAGCGTGAGAGCATAAAAACAATCTAGAAACAATAAAAACACAAAGTAGAGCCTCTCAGAGCGAACACACACGAGAACAAATGAGTCTTGTGGTGAGATGTGAACTCTGGCAGCGAGGGCGAAGATTTAATCTGAGGGAGCCGCTAAAATGCTCCCCGGAATGGAGAGTCTTCTCCCCGTCTGGGAGAAGACATTTATCTCCTGATGGTTAGAGAGGGGGCGGAGCCAAACCATCCAGGATAAAAGTTGGCGGCTGATCTTCGTTAGCATCGAGACGGCGTCCACAGATCAGGGGTTACCGGGGTTAAATCACCTTTAATTGCCTATTGATGCTTGTGGCTTCAGCTCTTAAGTTAATATCCGAACCCTCGCCGCTCCAGGGAAATCAGCGCTGCGAGATATTCCACCAGGCTAACAAAGCGCACGGCTAACACGGGTGGGCGCGCCTCCACTCGAACCCGCCGTCAGCACAGGGATGAAACGTTAGCCCCGCCCCTCTGCTAATGATGATGTCAGCCGAACCAGGAAGTTTCCCTGGTGTTCTGCGCTCTGATTGGCTGAAGTTGTCTCTGATGAGCTTCATCCAGGAACAAATATATATTTATTGTCGGCATGTTGCCAACATTTCTGTGCAGCTTTGGTGTGTGTTCATCGGTGAAGTGTGTGAAACCAAAGCAATAAAAGCAAAGGAACCTTCAGAGTCCACTTAATTCGTCATCGGTCACGGGGAAATCTACTTAGAAATCCAGCCCACAGCACCAACAGCCAGATGAGATTGGACTGCAGACAGCAGATGTTGGGTTCTGATCTAATAACGTTTGGATTTATCAGTGCGACTCCTGAGAAATGTGTCTTTACCACCTTTTTATTTTATCTCAGAGCTCCGGTGAGTAAAAAGAGTGATGGTTACAGACCAGCATCAGCCCCCAAAAACACCCTCAGAACCCCGGAAATCAGTGATCGATCCTGTCGCGCAGCCTGGAGCAACAGCGCCATCTAGTGGACTGCAGATATGTGACGCAAGAAGAAGAATTTTGCTGATTAAAATATCGATAACCTGGTTTAGGACAAAGGTCGCTGTCAGTCATGCTGATACTGCAGCTCGTGTGTGGATGTGTTTGTCCGTCCTGGGCTCCCGGAGATGGATCGGCTTTGTTAACAGTGGTGAAAGTTCTTATTTACGTCTCTGTCCGTTGGTCCAGTTAGGAAACAACATTTAAATGTTACTCTGACCAGAAACACTGACATTTGTTTTTATTCACCTACCTTTAAACGTGCGAGTGTTAAAGTTGAAATAACAAACTTTTGGTTGGACTTTGGTTTTGAGTTTCTTACTGTTTGCGTGTTTAAATTTAATTTTTTTTTCTTTTTGTGAGCCGACAGACTTTGGTCTTGACTTTCTGAGTGTTGTTTGGGATTTAATTTTTTTATTTTTTTTTTCCACTTGTGAGCTGACAGACTTTGTTTTTGACTTTCTGAGTGTTATTTGCATGTTTAATTTAATTTTTTTTTTTTTTGTGAGCTGACAGACTTTGGTCTTGACTTTCTGAGTCTTGTTTGCATGTTTAAATTGTTTGTTTTTTTTTCACTTGTGAGCTGACAGACTTTGGTTTTGACTTTCTGCATCTTGTTTGCGTGTTTAATTTAATTTTTTTCTTTTTTTTTTGTGAGCCGACAGACTGGTCTTGACTTTCTGAGTTGGTTGTGCGTGTTTAATTTTTTTTTTTTTTTTTTAATACTTGTGAGTCGACAGACTTCTGAGTCTTGTTTGCACGTTTCATTTTTTTTCACTTGTGATAAACTTTTACACTTTAAAAAAATGTTGAAAACTTATTACTTTTTATAGGACAAGAACTAAAAAGCAGTCACTCGTTTCGGATGCTTTAATATGGCACTTTGTACATGTCACATCACAAACTCAGCATTCAGGGTTTTAGTGGTTCTTACATCACAGAAAGAAAAAAAAATCACGTTAGTTATATAATACTAAAAAATCTGGAAGCCACTTGATTTGGAGTCAGACGAGGCATGTTTTAACAGTTTTGTCACCACTGATTCTTTTTTTCATGTGAAAAATGACGTCAGACATGTTAAATGAAACATGAGACATTAGTCTGCCACAGTTTGTCCTCCACATATGGGTTCTTATTTTTTGTTGTTCCTGACCCCTCAGCTGAGCTTCAGAAATCATAATCATCAAAAATGGAGAAGGAAGAAAAAATCTGAGATATTTAAAGCATTAACCTGAAACTTATGAGGGGGAAGGGCATCACAATGCGTACAGGAAGACCCCTGTTTACAGTAAATTTCTGACAGTTGGAATCATTTATGTTCATCAGTCGGTCAAAAACTGGATGCAGCCAAAATAGACAACTTACAAAACTCATTCATGAATGTAAACATACTCTGAGTCCACACACAGAGTTACTCCACACAGGTGGGTTCCCAGGGAGTAAACAGGTTGCATTGAAGTGCTACAACGCCGTTCGTTGGCACACGAGGAGTTAAATATACAAAACGTACATCTGAGATTAAGTAGCCGTCATGCATCTCCTAAAACAGTTTTGTAGAAAATTAAATTCTCACATTCCAGCAGGAGAAAGGTTTGTGTCACGGAGCAGGGTGGGAACTTCCTGTTCACCAACAGCAACCAAATAATGGGATGCATTCAGAGTTACAGTAAACTGGTAAACGGACCCAACCATCATCTGCGTGAACGACCTCTCTGATGGTTTTAACAACCTAACCTGACTTCAGACTTGTGGTGCGGAAGCCCATCACCTGCTGCCACACCTCGGACCAGTGACTTGGTCCTCCAGTGGTTGCAGGGCGGGTTCAGTCGTGCGGTGTGGTTGGCGTGAGGAGACGATGGTGAGGGAATCTGGGTCGGTTCGGGTGTGAAGCTCCGCCGGACGCGAAGGTGAGTTTAGTTCCGCACCCACCTGAGGGGCACCCAGAAAGCCTCTCGCTCCAGCCGCTCCAGGACCCCTCGTAGCTCCGCACAGGCACTGGCTGAGTCCTCCTTCATCAGAACCCGGTCCACCAGGTGTCCGTACTGCTGATCCATCTGGATGGCAGACTGACGCATCTCCTGGAGGTCCTCGTCCTGCCCGAGCCAACAGAGCAGAGTGGAGCCGAGCAGAACGTTCGGGGAGCAAACCAGAAACTGATGTCAGCTGGAATTCTCTGGCACTGGAGCATGACTGCAGCAGGACTGTTAGACTAGAGTTAAATCCTGCAAATTTCACAGATGACGCCTGAAGAATATTAAACCTGAGAATACTGACAGAACAACCAAACGCCACTGTGAAAACCGCCTGACTCTTCTAGGAACACTGAAGCCCCAGATCAAGTTTATATGTCAATATTTATGTGGATATCTAACTAAAGAAGCAAAAACACAACAACATTGCCTTAAATGATGCATTTCATTTAGCAGACATGAGTGTAAAGAGAAAACTCACGGTGACGCGGCTGTGCTCGCCCCCTGCTGGTGAAGTAGCAGCACTGCGGCGGCGTCTGCTCTCAGGAATACGTGGTTTTACAAAGATGACGTAGGGCTTGAACTCTGCCGTCCGCAGCCTCTTCAGGGCCTGTGGAGGTGGAGGATTTACATACATCAGACGTGTGTCTGATGACAAGACGTGCTCGTTAACGCCGATGATGTCACCCTCACCTCCGGCTGCACGTCCACTATGCACATCTTATTCTTGGCTTGGACGGAGCGGATGGCCTCGATGCTTGTGCCGTACTGGTTCTCCTTGTATTCGCCGTGCTCTATGAACCTGCAGATCGAAGGGGTTGAAGGTCAGCAGAAGAATGCTCACACGTGCACACACAGGACCGGAAACGTACTTATTGTTCAGCACGTCCGCATCGAACTGTTGCTTGGTGACAAAATGGTACTCCACGCCCTCCTTCTCGTGAGGCTTCTTGGGTCTGGTGGTGTCTGTGGGAACACGCAGCATTAACTGACACGTATGCGCAGCGCACGTGTGTCGATGTTGGGCAACTCACGCGGTACGGCCACGGCAAAATGATGCGGGTTTTCAGCAATCACCCTCTGTTTGAGCTCGTTTATTCTCGCTCCAAGAGAACCTTCACACGTTGGAAGAGTAAAGTCAGACTATGAAAGCACTGTTGTAATTCGGGTAACGTCCACCAGGTGGCGCCGCGGCCTTACCGATCAGCACCACCAGACGGGGCCGTTCATGGGGCTTCTGCTGGTAACGCGTCACCTCTTCATAAGTCAGATAGTCAGAGTCTCCGGGATCAGAACCCTCTCCAGATCCCTGTCTGTCCTTCCGACTCAGTCGGAAACTTCTCCTTAAACCAGCTACCACAGAAAGAAAAGGTCTTAGGTCAAAGGTCAAAGGCATATAAAGCATAAAATTACACAATCGATCTTACAGGAAAGCACTAATACAATTCTGTGGTGTAACACGATGAGTTTACTTGAGCAAAGTGCAGAGTCCAATCACTTAAGACTGATGATCATGCATTAAGTCTTTATAGACAGTGCACACGTCTAAAAATAGCTCGCTCTTATCTGCAGAGTACGTGAAAGTGTGAACGTAGATAACATCATGCAGCTGAAGGTAAAGACCAAAGTCAACCCTGAAACCTCTTTGTTCCTAACGTCGTTCTTAAAAGACAGGAAGAATCTCGGCCTTTTTATAACATTTCAGTGAATGAAAGCAAACATTTTGGAGCATCAGGCTCCAGATGAGGCATGCTGCTGTCAGGACAGCCTGGCCCTGAGGAACGACACAGAAGTCAGCGTGTCCCACAGCCAGGACTGCCTGCACCCCCACCCGTCAGCGGTGTGTACCTGAGGGGACACGTCGGGAACTTTACCTGAATAAAACTCCCAGGAAAACACTTGGCCACAGGAGGGCGCCACTGCTTTACACTTAGGAGAGACTATAACTGGCGTTAGAGCATCACACAACCCAGCCTCACACCTCCACACAGGGGCGAAACGAGCAGCAAACGTGCCTGGTTGAGTGTGCAATGCGTCCAACGCAGCAGGACCCTCAGGAAGGTAAAGGGGGGGGAGGAGAGGGGGCAGAGGGGGAGCAGAGCACTGGCCGCAGTGCAGCAGCAGGTGTGTAAGATGCAGATGAGCTTTACAAGCAGAGTGCATGATGGGTAGCACAGATGCCCTTTTAAAAATGCTGGGAAAGTGAGAAGAGAAGATCCAGCAGCTCACAGGATGTGGGGGGAGGAGGCTGAGGATGGGTGAGAGAGGGTGAGAGAGGGGAGGGCAGCCGTTAGGCCCGGGAGGGGCTGGCCATACCCAGGCGTGAATAAATACGGCTGTGGAACGCTCCACAGGTGAACGGCTACAGTCGTGATACCACTGCGTCTGAAAGTGTTCATGAGCAAAAACCAAGAAAAGGTCAAACTGCCGCAGTGGCGCTACCATCCAAAACATTCTCTCACCTCACAACTCTAACTCTAACGTTATGCTGGTGCTCAAATCGAGGCGGGTTTGTTATTAAACCTGTCGGTGTTCATAGTTTCCTCATCCATCACCTCCACCTGATCTCCCTCCCCCAACAGGTGGACCCTGCAATCAGTTCTTTGCTCCCACCCTCCCAGGTACCCAGCCAGGCTGCAGCAGGCACAGAGCAGAGGGGGAGGAGGAGGGGAGGAGGGGAGGAGGAGAGAGGAGGGGGGAGAAAGATGTGCACACGCTCACCTATGTACTGTCCATTGAAATATCCCTCACAGTCACAGTCCTCTGTAGGGAGGGAAGCAGGGAAAAGAGGGGGTGAGCACAGGACAAGAGACCTGGAGGAGTCAAGGAGGAGAGGAGAGGAGAGGAGAGGAGAGGAGAGGAGAGGAGTCTCCCTCCATCTAGAATAATCACACAGATTCTGTGTGGAAACAAACCTAAGATCCCTAAAGAATATCCCAAACAGAACTTTGTTGATGGAAACTTTGAGGTAAATGTGCAAAACACATATAACACAAATAAAACAGCAAAAAACACCTTTAATGAAAAAAAAGGAAAATGTGGTTGAAAGTAAAGCAGAGCGAGGATGAAGAGGAGGAAACAGACTGAGGATGACAAAAGAAAAGAGGAGCTATTTTTATTTTGAACAACCTCCAGGGGTGCTGTGACACACACACACACACACACACACACACACACACACACACACACACACTGTGTTCACCCACCTTTATCACATCCTCGGTCATCTGACATGTGCAAGAGTGGAAACAGAGCATAAAATATTTTCACCAACAGGGACTCGGGGAGAAGCCGACAGAAAAGAGACGAATAAAATCTGCATTTGTAGATTCACAAGTTTAAATTTCTGTATTTTTATAGGGCTGGATGCGGATGAGGGGGTGGGCGAAGACCCCTGCTGGGATTTAGGAGAGTTAATCAGAGCTGCAGGGACGGTGCTGCGGTTGGGTGCAGAGCTGCTAAACTCTGGTCGTTCCTCTGCGGCTCAGCTTAACGGGATCACAGGAAGCTTTACGAGCTGCCCCTCACCTGCA
This sequence comes from Pao palembangensis, assembly GCA_015343265.1. Classification (NCBI taxonomy): domain Eukaryota; kingdom Metazoa; phylum Chordata; class Actinopteri; order Tetraodontiformes; family Tetraodontidae; genus Pao; species Pao palembangensis. The sequence continues at coordinate 19,721,492 of CM027085.1, read as the reverse complement.
CACTCCCCTGCCGACTCTGTAACGAGTGAGGAAAGCGAGACGTTTAATACGGAGCCGCAGCTTTCTGCCTCTGAGGCAGCAGCCTGTCTGAACCCACTTAATCTGAACCGCTCGCTGGCCACACGGACCGGCAGAATGATCCCACCCTCAGACCCTGTGACCCTGCGACCCTGCGGCTCTCACGTGGTTTGTAAAAACACGGAGCAGCACAGACATGGACAATGAATGCTAAAGTCTCCGAGAGCACCAGTTAGCACCAATAAAGTTCAGTAACTGTCTGTGAAAACCCGGCTGCATTGGTCCAGTCCAGATACTCGGCGGGTGGACAGACGGTGGAACGGACGGGTGATAAAATAAAGATGGGCAAAAGGAATCCTGGCAACAGAAACTTACAGGCAGGCTTTTTAGGGGATTTTGGATTCGGAAGCGTGCCCATTTTCATTCTGTAGGCCAGTCGCCTGGCAGCAGATCAGCCACACGTCAGAGGTGAAGAGGCAGGGAGAGAGTCATCAGGTGACAGGAACAGGAAGTGAAAGGTGAGACAAGAAGAAAAACATGTAAACATGATAGAGACACAGACAGGAAACACTTATGAGACCCCCCCAACCTTCAAGCTTTCCATTTTAAGCAGGTTCTGTGCCCATAAATCTACAGCAGAGCTAAGCTCACATCGTTAGCATGTCGGTGTAGCACAAACATTTTTCATGCTTGGGATTCAGAAACGGTCGAGGACATCAGAGGAACTGAAGGAACACTTTTCTTATGCTGAGATTAGATTTTTCTGTGGTTATTCGGTTCCTACCTCTCCTGGAACTGTTTGGAGGGGATGAGTCCGGCTCTCAGGTTGCCGTCTCCTACACGCTTGGCCTGCCACCACGTGGGGTCGTCCTGCGTCACGACCTGCAGGATGTCTCCTCGTTTGAAGGGAAGTCCCGCCTCCTGGCAGGGTGTAGCCTTGTCTTCCAAAGGGACATAGTCGAACAAGGCTCTCATGTACACCTGGAGAAACAACATGGAGGCGTCTGTTACTGACCTGTACCTGCCAGGTTAATAACATGTTAGCGTGTTAGCGTGTCACCTCACCTTGCTCTCCTTCAGGCAGTCTTCTTCTTTGACAGCAGGAATTATCTTCAGCGAGATGGAGCCCTGAGACTGAGACTAGACACAATTTTGACACTTGAAATGAAAAGTCCTTCATGTATCATTAAATTTAATGTGTTTGCGTGTAATTTTAGAAGTGCAGCGGTGACGGGACAACCCGTCAGAGGTAGACTTTGAACTGTATTTTTCCTTATCAGGGGAGCCTCACCAGCAGCTGACTGATCTCGTCAGGTCTTTTGTGGATCACCGAGACGCCGTTGACTTCCCTCAGTTCATCTCCTACATGGACCAAACCTGCCGGAGGAACACGGACAAAGACGCATGACTTCCTGCTGTGTGTCAACATCAGCGTCCTCAGCTGACCCAGACGCGATCTGACTGCCAGCGCTGCTGCAGCCACACTGATCACAGGTCAGATGGATGCGTTTTTCCCTCAGGACAGATCAAACACGATTGTGTTGTTAAACATGTTTAAATTACACGCAGCAGTCTGCGTCTCCATGGTAACACACAGCAAGGGAACCTAGACCATGTTTGATTGATCTTTTGGGGACACGAGGAGAGCGTTTGGCCTCCAACATGGCCGCTCCTTGTTTATCTCCTGCTGCGTTCATACCCAGGAGGCCTCCTCCTCACCATCGTCCTAACATTATTTACTTCGTTGGTCATGTCAAACATGTGTGAGCATGTTCATATCAGATGATCCTTCCATCCATATTCTGTGCATCTGATCTTGATCTGTGTCTGCTCCAGCTGGAGGGATTAGACATCACGCCATATGATTTTTAAATCTGTGAACGGGCACGTTGAACGATGCAGGAAGGACGCAGCATAAAACTGATTCAGGTTAGTTCCACTTCCCGTTTCTCTGCTGTTGAGGTGGAATATGAAATCTGACTGGATTATACCAATAAAAAAAGCATCATTTACCACTTCGATCAGCTGCTCCTCCTCTCATGATCCGAGCCACGATCACCGTGCCGGTGGCGTCGTCCCGCCTGATGGTGGCGCCCTGGAGCACAGGCAGATGAAGACGGTCAGGAAAAAAGCTAACATCAGGGTTTCACTTCCACGCCTCCTCTCTCACCAGGGGCTCCTTGTTCTTCACCAGTCGGACAATCTTCACAGACTCTTCCTCCAGCTCGTCCTCAAAGTCGTCCGGCAGCGGCGGCAGCACGGGGTCAAAGTTCTTCTGAGCCACGGTGTCGTGCACTGACAGAACAGCCTCATGGGACAGAAAACAGATTGGCTGAGCGAAAAGCTGCCAGAAGGCGAGAAGAGTCTCAGAGATTCAAGACACGACGGGAGAGACGCCGAGGTGTCCGCCAGGATTGCATCATTTCCTGTTTGTGTACCTTTAGATGTGGGGACGTCAGGAGGTGCAGAAGCTCCTTCTCCTCAGCACTCATGGGTCCGCTCTGCAGCTCCTCTGTCACCTACGGAGCACGACACACACTTTATGTGTGTGTCCTGACCTGGTGTGAACCTGTGCACACTCAAGTTTTACATGCAGGCTGAGGCTGACACACACACAAGCGCACACACACACACACAGAGTGGAGGAGCAGCAGGGAGCAGCTCAGGTCAGCAGTTTCTCCTCTGATGACTGGAGGAGCAGCAGGATGTGGACTTTTATTAGCTGAACATCAGGATGATTCAGCACTTTGAATACTTTCACATATTTCCCTTCAGCAGATAACTTGCAGTGATGTCCACTTCCGTGTGTGTGTGTGTGTGTGTGTTAAACATACATCCTCTGCCAGACAGGATGCACTGTGCAGAACAGGCGTCGGACTTTGTCGCTCGTACTGTCTCAGCTTCTCATGAATCTGTAAAATCAAAATGAGAGAAAAATAAATAAATAAAAGTGTAAAGAGTTGATAGTAAGTAAATCTTACTATGCTGCTGATGCAGCAGAATGGAATGACGTCACCTTCATCAGGTATCCCAAGCTCCTCTCACTGAAGACATCTTTGAGGAAGACCATGTCCTCTTTGTGATTAGCATCAGGCCGCAGCTGAGAGGTCAGCAGGGCCAGCGTCTCGTGCAGCCCTGCGCAGGAGGAGGGAGAACGTGGGCAGATGGAGCAGAGCAGCAGCAGCACCACCAGCGAACATGTGTCCTCTTACCTGCTCCCGCCGTGAGCACCGGCATGGCTTCTTTCATGGGTCAGTGACGTCAGGGAGGGGAGGCGGGAGTACCTGGACGGCGGGAGTACCTGGACGGAGATGAAGGACGTTAGAGCGGGGCTGATGCAACAAGTTGCCTCGATGAATCAATTAAAGGCCATCGGCAGCAAACACACACACACACAAAACAACAAACACACAAATGAATAGAATTTTCGATGATGCAACCTTCTGCAGTCTCCTCGGATGACGAGACAGATGTGAGGAGTCTGGCTGCTGGAGGCAGACGGACGCAGCAACGGGGCATGAATAATGAACAGACAAGGTTCCAGAGCAGGAAAGATGGAGGACACGACGATGAAGAAGAGGAGCACTGCAGTTGTTCCTCTCAGCTGGAGTCAAGAGTCAGATTTTCTCTGAATGATCATCCAGAAAGCAGAAAATAACACCCCAGCTAAACACAGGTTGCGACACAACTTGGCTCCTCGTCAGCCTGTTTCACCATCACAGATCTTTTTCTGTCTGACATCACTGCAGAAACAACTTGTACATCCACCAAATCTCCAAACGTCACCGGTCCAGAAATAGACCCGGACGATTTCAAAAATGACGTTTTCGGTGCAAATCTAGTTAAGAGCTTAGCTGCGGGTCGCGCCAACATGCTGGTGCCCCGGTGAAGTTGTGGAGAAACCGCGCTCGCAGCCCTCAGACTTTCCCGGAGCCCCTTTGATGCCTTATCCAATCAGACTTGAGCTTCGTGAGCATTGTCACAGTCTGAAGATGCGGATGGCCAGGATCGACTTCTAGACTCGGCTGTTGTTATCATTACAAACATGCTCCGAAGCAAAGGGACCCGCTCGTAAACTGCGCAGGCCCCTGTGAAAACGCTGCTCAGAGATGTGTGCGAGGCCCCGTGTGTTTTCAGTAAGTCTGTGAAAGCAGGAGGAAGACTTTTGAGCTGTCTGCGGCCGGCGCGTCCACCATCCGTCCTCCGCTCGTCTCCTCGCGCCGCACAGACACGTTGGCCAGACTCCAACGTGGTTTCACACACACAGACTCACATTTTCAGGACTCACACAGACGGAGAGCAGAGGGTGTGGTCACAAACTTGTCGTCCCCAGCATGAAGGGAAACTACTGATGTTGACAGATGACATGTAAACCCCCCCGCCCCCGCCCATGTGCCTGCAGCCTCCCCCTCGCCTCAGCAGCAAACCAGCCTCTCTGTCCCTCCTCATGTTATCCTTACTTCTTGCTTTCTGTAGATCTCAGCACCCTCCCTCTTCCCCTCTCCTCCATCTGCATCTCTCTGCAGTGATACGCCACTCTGCCCTCCTCACATACGGCGCCGTCAGACACCAAAACACACTGACAACAGGGCATCCGCATCACACCCACAGGCGAGAAAAACGGACAAACATGGACAGAAAGAAGGATCCTCTCACCTTCTCTCTCGATCTTTCCCCTCTGTGTTTGCGTGCAGCTGCACTGTTTCTCTCCCTTCTTTCTTCTTCTTCCTCCTCCTCCTGTGTCTGCTGCTCTCACAAACCTGCTGCTGCCGAGCGCTTCAACCCCTCCCCCTAAACACCCTCCTCCCCTCCACCCCTCCTCCTCTCTAATGCTCTTTCTGGCCACAGCTGCAGAACATACAGAAGATTTGGGTTTTGCATGGCGAGCAGAGGGTCCGTCATCGTCATCATCACATTAAATTATAAATAAATATACATCTACATAATTCAGGTACATACCCAACAGAGCATTATAAACATTTTATGCCACATTACACTTAGGGCTGCAAAATAAACCAGAACGTGATAAATTTATGGCCTAAAAAGTGTCTAAGTGACGGCTAAAACAAGATTACATAATTTTTTTTGTTAAACCAAACCCCCAATAAGGCCAGCAGAGAAAACCACTAGCCTCACAGCTATCTAGACTGACTTAGTTTGTCTTCTGGTGTCCAGCTCACCACCTGGTGCTGCTCTGTTTGGCATCTTCTAATCCGTCATTTCTGTGACCGAAAACACAACCAACCATCTGTTTTGTGGTGAGACAGTCTGATCTAAAAAAAAACATCAGAGTTGTTATTAACTCAAAGGATTAAACTGTCGGTATTACTGTATCTGCAAATCACTTTATAAGTGCCAACGCTAACAAACCAAATCCAGCAGGAGCAATGGCTGACAAGTCAGCAAAGCATATGAAACGGTGCGGCTAAAAACAGCTAACATCAGCTAGCTTTGACCGTTTTTACTTCAGGTGATTAGAGGCGAATCAGCCTCGCTTGTTTTCAAACATTTGTCGGGAGTTTAGCTAAAACAGCAGATGCTGCTGACATGCACCCCTCTATGTGAGCTGCATCATTTTGGCCTGAATCCACCGTAGCGTGTTTGGGTGGCTAATTGGATCCAATAGGCTTCCTCCCCTCCCCCTCTCCCTTGAGCCTGGTGAGGTTAAGGCGGCCCAGTAAAAGCTCTGGAGTGCCTGTCTGCTCTTTGCACAACGTCGGGCTAACTGCCCCCTGCATGCACCGGCCCCTTCATTCACATGATAATTGCGGGTGTTTCCTGTCCGCCTTTTGTGTCCTGCATCCCAGAGGACTGCAGCGCATATAGAAGTAAAGTACATGGAGAAACAATGCAGATCAAATATTAATTATAAAGATTCATCATGAACATCGGTGAACATCTGTCAACATCAGCATCTTCCGCTCTCATCTGCAGACCAGTGGCTGAGGGGCATTCAGCGTGGTCAAAACATTAATACCAGAAACCAAACAGACTCAACTAGTCTGTGAGACCAATGTGGAGATTTGGTGACTGCTAACGATGATGACACAGTTTCCAAATGTTCAGTGTTTGGCCTGTTTTTAAATATGAATTAGTTGTTAGCTACCTTCTACCTAAAGTCGATAGTTTATTGGTACTTTTTTAACAATTTCAAAACATGACAAAAAAAGCCAAAGTTGAATATACAAGACCAAACAGGATTGTGAATCTCTTCAACAAAGAGTCCAGTTCATTCAAGCAGCTTGAAAACATCACTGTTACAGCCGGAATAATTCAATAAACTAATTCTGTGCAGATGAAAATAGGTAAGCTACGTTTAAATGGGTTTACTGTGCACTATGTCTCTGTTTCTAATTCTATAAGAAGGACATAAATCACCAGCAGGCCAACAAGGAGGGCTTCTAATGGCAGGTGTTACTTGAGCTCTTTGAGGATGCTGGGAAATGTTTCAGAGTTTAAATGTACTCCACTGTCTGCTGCATTAGCTGAATTATGGAGCTCAGTGTGTCCTGAGAAAGAGCTGATGTGGAGAAAAGTGCTGGAGGATTCAGCTAGCCTTGAGAAGGTTTTGTGACTACACAGGTGAACTACATCCATAAAATGTCTAATTATTTACAATCTTTCATTATACACAGACAGAAAAAGCCAAATAACTGAAACCTGATTTAGTAGCAAATGCATTAGCGCAACATACAGAATATACCTGTTTTCCATGCACTTATGGAGAAATGTCTCCTGGAACTTGTGGAGTAGACTTCAGACAGAATCAATATCTCAGCAAGGCATCGCTGATGTGACTGGACCAGCATCTCCTCCCCTCCTGACATCGGAGCCTTTCAGGGGAGGAAGTGTCTTGAGTTGGCGGTCCAGTGCCCATTCCCACAGTGACTGTGATGTGTGTAACTTGTGAACTAAGTGGTCTATCGATTGGCCGAGCGAACACGAGGAAAGGTGGAGTGTGCCGCGATTTGGTAATGGGTAGAACATCTGCTGCATTCCTGTGGAGAGCAGAAGTGTCAGTGTTTTAGTGACATATGAAGGAATTATATTTGTGTGTAAAGTGCAAATTAGAGTCCATTAATTCCATCAGCTTTAACAAACTGCAAATAGCAACAGAAAATAAAGGCAAGAATTGTTTGAGGGGATAATATCAAGGTAAATACATGTGGATTCTATAGTCTTTGACAGAATGAAGGCAAAGCTTTGGGTTCTACACTATCTGTCTCCCACCTCGGTGTGTTCCTCTGACCCAGTGATTAAGGCCTGACAAAGCCAGATTTAGCGTTTTTATCACCGCAAACGCCAGTTTTTAAGAGCCTCTGCGGCCAAATCAGCACAAAACTGGCCAAGTTTGACACAAACGACAACGACAGCATGCGACACCTGTGACGTTGGAATAATGAAAACGGAAATACAGTATATAATACTGACCCTAAAAACCGGAAAATTTTTAGGTCAGTTAGGTTAGGTAAGTGTGCAACACAAGTATTTCTTCAATGTCAAAAGCAATGTGTCAGTTTTATTGAGACCGGCGGCGTTTGTAAAGGAAAAAAGGCAAAAAAAGTGACTTTGTATGTCTGGTTCAATAAAGGTAAATCTCATCTTCCTATCTACATTATCGTTATTTCTAGTCCAAACAACCCTCAATCAAACATAATATAAATGTTCTTATTATATGATATAGCATAAACAGTTTAAGTTTCATTAAATTGAGAACTGTATTTTATGACAGTTTAAAAGCTTGTTTACCTCCAGCATTCTTCTTCTTCGCCTTCAATGAAATCTTGGCGTGTTTCTGCCACCTGGTGGTCAAGGCGTTTAGTGCATCAATAGTATTTTTAATAAGAAATATGCCCTATTTCTATTTTTTAAATGCTTATATTATGAAAAATCAATACTAATGACCACCAGTAATTCATAAATCTATAACTCTCCCATTGTATATAAATAAAAATAAAGAGACTTCTTCTCTTTATAAAAAAAATACACATAGTAATAATACACAAGTAAAAGATAAGTAAAAGATAAGCCTTTATTCTTATAGTTTTTCATGATGAAAATGATAAACGAATAAAATACATAAAGGGTGAACTGTGTTACAATCAAGGCATTTAATATTTGGTTTTCAAGGCAGACTGGTATATTCCATGTGGTCTCCAAGAGATAATAATGTCTTTCTAGTGGAGTTGGATTATAAAATATTAGAGGAAAATATCAAGAAACAACATTTAAAAAATGGAAAAATCATTCTTGTGTAAAATTTGGTTTTGAGGTTTTGTCTGTCTAGATTCTCACTCATCCAGGTCAGTTATCCAAAGTTAGATCTCTCTATGTCAACTGGACTGAAAGGTTTTCTTGAAAACGTTTCGCCCTCTCTCCAGAGAGCTTCTTCATTCATTACCATTCATTAACATGTGACCCAACAGACAAAGGGGAAGCACCCAAACTGAAACTAGGTGAACGACCCTGCCAACGACCCTGCCAACGACTCTCAGGGGACCATCCGGTCCATTAACATGCCAGTGGTCCACAGGGCTATATTTTCAAGCTCTGCCCCAGCAACCTTAGAACTGAAGAAGCTCTCTGGAGAGAGGGCGAAACGTTTTCAAAGAAACCTTTCAGTCCAGTTGGCACAGAGAGCTCTAACTTTGGTTTTGAGGTTTTCTGTGGTATACAACCTGTAAAATCCATTTGTTCTAAGTACATGTTGCATTAAAATGTCTCCTGGTATTACAGTTAATTTCTAAGATGACAAGTGGCACAATGAGGAAGTAAAAAGTTTAGAAATAGGCAAAAATTTAATTAAATTATGAAACAATTCATACAATGTTTTTTATATTTATTACTGTCAACCAATTATATTTTTCTGTTACACACTGCATGAACACATTCTACTGCTCAATATTTTACAAGATTTTACAGTTAGAAAAATAATATTTTTGTTTCTTTTAAGAATTTTGAAAAGTGACTATTTGCACGTTCAGAAATTATACCTTGCATGGTCTCATATCCTTAAACAAACAGGGAACACTGCAGTTGTTTTAAATGCTTTATAAACACCCATTCCAGGGATCCAGCCCTTGTAGACACTGACTTTTTTTCATTTTGCATTCAAAATGGAAATATATAGCAGCAAGAAACCCACATGTTGATTTGAGAGGAAAATTGATGGTGAACTTAACACACATCTGTGCAAAGAAGCTTCATTTTAAAGGGCTTCAGAATGATTTTTTTTTCATGGCATAAAAACCTTACGTAATTTATAGATATATAAAACAATCTTTACAGGAAACATCAGCCCCTCAGCTTTCGATGCAAACAAGCATTTCAATACATTTCTCAAAGTTCTTGCTGATATGGATGAATCTCTGGAAGGCTTTTGTAGTTAAACTGCATCTGTGTCACCTCAGCAGCTGCTCTGTTTCCCTCATTCCTGCATTTGCGGTTGTTCACTTTCCCCTGTCGTCTGGGACGAAGTACGGGTTCTCGTGGCCTTGAACCAGGTAGCTGTAGCGAGATTGGTTCTTTCCTGTGAAGGTCTTCATCGGAGTGGGTTTGACATTGTATGATCCCGACTGAAATGTCAACAGAGGTCAGCGCGTTAGCATCGTTCACAAAAACGGACATCTCGTGGGATGATGCGCACTCAACGCCAGAGCACCCTAGAAACTAAACAAGACTCAGTAGCTAAAGCTGGAAAACCAACCTCAAGAGGTCACCACCACCCCAAACCAACCACCACTGTGCTTTACACCTCTCACCAGCTGGTTACTGAACATTAACAGTTGGAATCAAAACACCGCGTCACGCCTTACCTTCCTCCAGTGTTTGTGCCTCAGCTGAAACTCCTGCAGTAAAACAGTGGGAGTCAGGCAGAGCAGCGAGCTAACAGCTAGCTAGCGTTCACACACAGGTTAAACAAATGTGTGCTCACCAGTTTAAACCTCGACTTGTTCGATTAAAAGCAATGTTTCAATTTCAATTCATAAATATTTAAAAAAGAATTACAGACTCAAAAAACAATTGCTCTACCTAGTGAGCATCTTAACCGTTTTTAAAAAAAAACATCTACTGGAACTGTGATGAAGGTGACACTGGAACAGATGGTGGTTGTTTTCTTGCATTATGAATTCCTCCACCATCACAGTACTTGCAGGAAAAATTTGATCAAAAAGTAAAGCCTTTAGCATCAAACAATGAGCTCAGAATCTCTGGACCCAACTCTCCTGGAAAATATCACTATGGTCTGCAGTTTTCTCACAGGAAGAGCAGGTTCCCGGCACATTAATATATTTTTATTATAAAATAACCTATTTATGATAATTTTATTGCAAAACTGTGTTATTTAACTACTTGGCTGCTTTTATTTTACAGCGGTCATCAGATATGACCTCGATTGGGGGCATCAGACGTTATTAAACACCGATTTGCTGATGGGATCTTAGGAACCTGTGGAGACTCACCAGTCCGTTGCTATCATCGTTTCTGGCTGGTGTGGGACGAGTCCTCACACTTTCTGACATCTCCATGGGAGGAGACGTGTCCCACTTGGTGGTGGCACGAGGGAGGCGGCTGACGCCGGGCTTCCAGGGCTGTTGTTGCAAATATGGATTGCTGCTTTGTGCCTCATGGCTCTTTGTTTTTGGTCTCCTAAAGCAGAAAAGTAAATAATAATTACTGTTATTGTTTAAGGACTCATTTCTGGCTCACAGAATTGATGAATATATATTTAACTAAATATATTTAATTTATAGTCTAAAATACAAAAGCACAAATAAATCTTTAATACATTTGCCTTTAGTTACGGTATTTGACTCTATATGGGTGTGAGGAAGGTAACAGGGTCTCACCTGGAGACGTATACAACCCATGAAATGACAAGGGCCAGAACAGCTGTTCCCAGGACGACAGAAACGACCACCAGGGCCAGCAGAATTCCTGGAAACACACACGCAAACATGTGAAGTCAAGCAACAGGAAGTAGCCGAAGTGGTGCTGGGACCCGAACTTGTGCTGGGACCTGAAATGGTGGTGGGACCCGAAGTTGAGCTTGGACCGGAAGTAGTGCTGGGATCCGAAGTGGTACTGGGACCTGAAGTGGTGCTGGGACCCGAAGTGGTACTGGGACCTGAAATGGTGCTGGGATCCAAAGTTGTACTATGACCCGAAGTTGTGCTGGGACCCGAAGTGGTACTGGGACCTGAAATGGTGCTGGGATCCAAAGTTGAGCTGGGACCGGAAGTAATGCTGGGATCTGAAGCGGTACTGGGACCCAGTGTGGTGCTGGGACCTGAAGTGGTGCTGGAATCTGAAGTGGTACTGGGACCCGAAGTGGTGCTGGGACCTGAAATGGTGCTGGGACCCGAAGTGGTGCTGGGACCCGAAGTGGTACTGGGACCCGAAGTGGTACTGGGACCTGAAATGGTGCTGGGACCCGAAGTTGTGCTAGGAGCCAAAGTGGTGCTGGGACCCGAAGTGGTGCTGGGACCCGAAGTTGTGCTGGGACCCGAAGTTGTGCTGGGAGCCGAAGTGGTGCTGGGACCCGAAGTTGTGCTGGGAGCCGAAGTGGTGCTGGGACCCGAAGTGGTGCTGGGACCTGAAATGGTGCTGGGACCCGAAGTGGTGCTGGGACCTGAAGTGGTGCTAGGACCTGAAGTGGTGCTGGGATCCGAAGTGGTGCTGGGAGATAATGTGCTGCTGGGAGCTGAAGCAGTGCTGGGACCCGAAGTGGTGCTGGTATCTGAGGTGGTGCTGGGACCTGAAGTGGTTCTGGAACCCGAAGTGGTGCTAGGACCCAAAGTGGTGCTGGGAACCGATGTGGTGCTGGGAACCGATGTGGTGCTGGGAACCGATGTGGTGCTGGGATCTGAAGTCGTGCTGGGGCCTGAAGTGGTGCTGGGAACCGATGTGGTTTCTTCTACAATTAAAGGGAAAGAGACAGAAATACATGTGTGTTTGTGTCTGTGTTTAGCCCAATTGAGGGTAGAAACTTTGAAACTGATCCATACATTCTCACATCCAGTCTTATTCACTCTTATCAAAAACCCTGACAGAAGATTTTTTCCTCCTTTTGAAGCGACTGTTTTCAAAAGTCAGGTATGATTTAAACGTCAGCAGAAGGTGCTGGAAGTCCTAAAACAGGTAAACAATCCACGAAAAATGAGTGAATCTGATTAACTTTTCCATCATTGATACATTACTCAAAAACTACAAATTCCACCAATGAATCACGCTCCCCCACATGTCAAATGTCCCCAACGTCAAGCCCTTCATCACAAAGTGGACAACAGATAAATCACAACCAAACTCTTTTTGTAAGTTTGATTTTTCTATTAAATATTTGGGCTCTTTTTGCCATTGGTCAGTTTGAACTCATGAATATCCTGGATTATAATTAAACTTATCATGAAAGTTCAATCATGATCAGGACACGAGCACTCCAGATCATTCTCAGTCAGAACGCACGTAGAAACCTTTGAAACGACCGTTGCATAACTAATCGATCATAAAAACACAAAAAAGATACAGTATGACTTTACAGAGAAGGCTAACGTCTCCCCATAAAAGATAAAGAAACAAGAAACCGTGGTTCTTGTGGTTCTTCCTCTGTCAGTGCTGGAATCATCACACTTCTCTTTTTCATTTGGACATCATCTGGACACATCGCAACAGGACAATCCTTCACTCGGCAGAGGCAAAGCAGACATCCACAGCAGGGGTCGCTAACGCTTTTCAGCAAGGAAATGGTCTTGTAGATCTCAAAAGTTAAACATTAAGTAGAATTAAGATAAAACATTAGCAAAATATTACCAGGAAAGATGGAATTTTATTGCGCTTTAAAGAAAACAAGTTTTCAAGGGCTCTGGGCTCAACTTCAGACATGCCTGTTCTCCTCAGGTAGATGTAGTTAAAAATGTTATATTTTTTATGTTAGTTGATGGTTAACCATGATGGCTTGGATGTAAAAAAAAACCGATATTTTATAAGAAGGGGTGGGTGGGGATTGAAGACTCCAGGACCAGAGGGTAGAAATGCTCCAGCAGGGACCCACACATGAGCCGATAAGAAGGCTGCACACTCCCAGGTTCCCAGCACGTCTTACAGGGAGCTTTGTCTCTGAGGATTTAATCCACAGACCAATAATCTCCAGGCACAAAAGGGATGAACGGGCCTTAGGTCAGCCCAGGGGCAGGAGGTCCGGCCCGATCTGGAAAACTGCACCGTCACCATCACTGTGTCCCCCTTTGAATCAGCGTCTGTTGCCAAGGAGACGTCTGCCCTGAGCGGTCGGATCTTCACAGCGAAGAGAGCGCCTCACCGCCTGAACAATGGCACTTGTGTGAAGTACCTGCTGACCTGACCGTCAGATCCAGTTTCCCCAGCACACCACCGACTCCCGGAGAATACAGCTCCGCTTGTACGGGACACAACTGCACTGACCCGCTTCTCTGCCCTGACCATTTGTTTTGGTTCTTTTTGGTCTTTAAAAAGCTCTCATTGACACATCTGGCAGCTGAGGTGGAGCCGATTAGAAAACAGGAAGAGCCTGAGGCCCAAAAGCAGCACCTTGTTTGAAGGGAGAGGAGTCATGTGGAGCACTGACCTTTAAGGCATTGGAAAGAAACAGTAACGCCAAAAATGCTAGAAGCCACCAATCGCTACATGCAGCTTTATAAAGTCTTCATCCCTTTATCAAAAACCCGTATCACACACACACACACACACACACACACACACACACACACGAGAGGACGCCACATTTGAGGCCTCTGGCTTCAAAAAGAGCCGAGCTTGAATTTTTATGTTTACAGATTTACTACAGTTATTACAGGGTCACACACACTTTTAATTTGGGTTATTCTATATTTAAGAGCTCCATTCAACAAAGGAGCTCGGACATTGTGAGTAGAGCTTTAACCGAGGGTGCCAGATGGTTCTCCAGGTGGGGGCCAAATCTCAGGGCCTTTGCACATATCATATCCCAGATTTACTGGCACGTCCGACAGGATGTGGTGACCAGCGCCCCCAGTGAGGAGGACAATAATCAATGTCACCCACAGAAGAGCAGAAGAGGAACCCGCGGTGCTGCCACGGAAGCTTTGTTCTTCTCTAAATGGCAAACGGTGCACGAACCAAATGTTCTCTCCTTTAGTTCAACCGCAACTGAAGGAAGATTGAAAAAGAAAAACTGCTGTGCTTTGCCTTTTTTCTTTTTACAGAAAATGCAGGCGACAGTGGCGCCAGGAGGAGGACCACGACCCCCAGGAGGTCTTTTTTTTACCCTCTGCTGCAACTTCAGAAACACTCGGTCATGCTTGCGGGGCCCTCGGCCACGGGGCCCTCGGCAGGACGGGAAATCAACACAACACGCGACTCTGGGACCAGAGGTTTCATTTAAAATCATTCAAAAGAATCCAATTATGCAGAACTCTCCTGTTACTGTGCTTTTTCATTTCAACTAACGCTAATTAAGAGATTTTCAATTGAATAACTTAAGTTCTATTAACATATTTAACAAGATAACACAAACAGTAAGTGCTAATGAACAATAACACTACTGATAACAGGAGTTTTAGTGGTGATAATCTTGAGTGAAAGTCAAACTAACATAACATAAATATGCTTCTATCTGGTGTGTTCATAACAGAATATTAATCTGCAAAATGAAATCAAACAAGTATAAAAAAGTAATTTCTCACCTGAGAACTTGGTGCTGAATAACACCAACACAAACACAAGCGTCAGCATCCTTCAACTCTCTGGTGTCACTTTAAAAAAAAGAAAAATAGATGATAATAAAAATAATAATAAATAAAATATAACCGCTTGAGTGCCTGGTTCAGCCTGCAGCGCTACTGCTGTAACAGCCCTGCAGTGAACACGCTGCCTGCGACAGGTGCTTTGACTTAAGGCTGAAGGTTCTGACCGGTTTAAATAGGCCTCATCCTCCTCCTGTCTGATTGGTCCGGCCTGCTGTCACTCATCTGACTGGGGCTCCACCCCCAGACGCAGTCCTGTGAACATCAATTTAAAGTATAAAAGATCCTTTTTCTTATTGAGCAGTCAAAGTTGAGAGTGAGGAATATTCCTGAAAAGAAGAATAACAGTAAAAAACAACTTTTCCTCTCTTTGGGGGCCTGCTGGGGTAGTTTCCAGCACCTTCCTGATGTGGTTCACAGAAAAAGAATGGGCAGATATCAAACACGTATGTCATTCTGCTCAACTCCCCAGCTCTAAGTATTTCAGAGACTGTTGGGTCATGTGTTATTCTGTGCGTTATTTCTTCATGATCTGTTTAGTTTTCTTTTCGTTTTTGAGCCAAAGTCATTGTAGGTGTGTATGTTCAACCTGTTCCTACACACCTGTAATGACTTTGGCTCAAAGATCCTGGTTATGTGGATAAAGTATGTTATCTGTATCTGGTTAAGTGTCAGTCACACCCCGGATTATGGTAGAAGTGCTTCAAGGACAATCTGATTATTGATATTAGTTCTGTGTTAAATATAACTGACCTTTGGACCCGTTTTCCATGACGCGTTTTTTTTTCCTCTGGATATTTCAACCAATGGATGCAAATAATAACGGTTGAAGGGTTAAGAAATGATGGATGGCTGGATTTCAGATAAACGGTTCCTACACGTGTTATTGTGGCACCCCAGTAAACTCCCAAAACTGATTATTCTTCACATCTCTTCCACCTTTCAATGTATTTAAATTTAGGAAAATTCCTTCTGCATTTTCTGGGAGGCAACTTACTAGATTCATAACGAACAGGCCGTGCCAGCCTTACCCTTATCTCATGCAAATAGTTAGGACAGTGCAACATTCATGATGAGACGCCGGTGACTCACAAATGCAACAAACTATTGTTTGTTCTTGGTTAGCTGTGGTTACTTGTCTTAAGACATCCTAATATTACTCAGAACTGGGCAACCTTCTCAGGTAAAGTAGTTCAAAGATCTTGAATAAAATATATAAAGACGATTACAGAGGACCCAAGCAACATGAACGTATAACATGTTTAACGCTATCGTGTTGGGTTAAGTAGTTTTACTATAAAAATTGCTGTAACCCATAGCTAAATGCATGATGTTTTTTCCCCAGATAATCTGTTGGTCCTGTATGAGGGGACCATCTGCCACAACACAGAGAAGATCCCCTGACAGGCTGCAAAGCATCACCAACACCCTCCTGTTCCTCCACCACAAAGGCTTCCTGGAACCAATGAACACTTAGGGATCGGGACAAAGTCCACTGCCACCAATGGACAGAACTGTCAAATAGTTAACAAAACATCATCCACAATCCACAGAAAAAATGGTACCTGAAGAACACATTCCTACACTCTCATACAGAGTAAACACTCCCTCAATACTACTAGAAGCAAAATCTGTAAATAAAAGTAGCTTACATAGGCTAAATAAATATTAAGCCTATGTAAGCTACTTCTCTGTGGGGGTGGAAGAAATTGTGTAAATCACTTTGTGCTATTATAGCCTAGGACTAACACCAGTCCAAAATACATGTATACGTTTCATTGTGTCTGAATGAAACAGAAGGACAAATGGAGAATTGGTCTTTAATGTGCACAATGTGGTTTTAAGATGTAGGGGATGGAATTACGGGGAAGGGTACCTGCATCGTTTTGTGAACATAATCGTTTTGTACATCCTATTTTTATTATTAAATTCTGTGTATTTCATATGGTTTGTCACTTTTTTGATATTAGTAATGAATGGTTAACTAAAAAAATGATAAAATATTAATTTAAACGTATAAAAATGAAAAGCAAAAAGTGATACCTTAAGACATCTTGATACATCCTGAGACGTCTTCATATTTCCAAGACATCTTAAGTCATCTCAAGACAACTAAAGACATCTTAAGGGCCATGTCTATAGATGCGACTGATAGACATGTCTTGGCTAGCCAAGACTGGTTTCACTGGTTGCTTCGTTCACATGGGTTGGGTTGAGGGGGCCTGTCTCCACAAATGAGCCAACTTTGATAGTCTTAATATCAAACCTGAGAATGAGATCAGATATGTTTATAACACTTCGGTTTATTAAAAAGGTTTAATAAATAAGGATAGAGCGGATATTCCACACATTGATAGCATACTTTTGCGGGGACAATGTAGCACTCTGGTGGTTCATTCGTGTCTCTGGTCGTCCAGAAAGAGGGTTTTGAATGATACTGATGACAGGCTTCCCTGTTATCCAAACCTAAGACAGCATGCAAAGAATGCTTCCATACAAAAAATAATTAATAAAATAGTGAAAGAATTATATGTTATTTCCAT
The DNA here is from genome assembly GCA_015343265.1 of Pao palembangensis. Taxonomy (NCBI): domain Eukaryota; kingdom Metazoa; phylum Chordata; class Actinopteri; order Tetraodontiformes; family Tetraodontidae; genus Pao; species Pao palembangensis. The sequence continues at coordinate 19,704,172 of CM027085.1, read as the reverse complement.
GAAATTAATTCAAATTGTAATGAACTGCTGACATACTTAATCAACAAATTATGTATTCAAGTCCAATTTTAATGAATTAATGACACACGCACACACCCAGTAATAATAATAATCAAAAAGTAAAGGATCTAATCGATATTGCTCTCTTTCTGGCTGTGGGCCTCCACTGTCAGTTTGTTTCTGTTCCAAGCTCCGCTGTCAGGTCAGACAAGATGACACTGTCCCGTGTAAAACCACTGACCAACCGTACGTTACCAACGGTAACGAGAGGAGCTTCGTTTAAGCTTTCAAACTGGAAGCAAAATGTCGAGACGCCGGTGACTCGTGTCGAAGAAATCTCTCTCTCCAAGTCTGAGGTTTGCTGTGGTGTTGTGAGTTTAATTTTAAAGGATGCGGGCACACTGGTGAACTGACAGACACAGAGCTGGTCTGAGTCGGTGAGCTGACCCAGAGCAGTGGAATCAGGGTACATTTATACAAGGAAATCAAAAGGCAGTGATCGCATATGTAAATACAGTAGTATAATACACAGGAACCAGGAGGACAGGAGAGACAGTGGGTGCTAAGGAGGGGGGTCAGTGCCATTTCGGCATCGACCCCAGGATCAAGGGGGGCACAGATGGATATATATTACAGGTGCTGGTCACCTTTGCAGGTGTTTTGAGTTAATTAGCTGATTAGAGTTTGGCACCAGGTGTCTTCAATATTGAACCCTTTCACAAAATTCTAATTTTCTGAAATACTGACTTTGGGATTTTCATTAGTTGTCAGTTATAATAATCAAAATTAAAAGAAATAAACACTTTAAATATATCAGTCTGTGTGGAATGAATGTATATATTATACAAGCTTCACTTTTTGAATGGAATTAGTGAAACAAATCAACTTGTTGATGATATTATAATTATATGACCAGCACTTGTATATATATTATAGTGACTTATTTGTCCTTTTTTAAATTATATATATATATATATATATATATATATATATATATATATATATATATATATATATATAATTAAATAAACCTTTTCTACCTTACCTTTGCCTGTATTCATTTGTGCGGGGTACCTGCATGGGTGTTTTTTTTTTGGGAGAACCCAATTGAGGAACTGTGGAAAAAAGATTCTTTAGGTGAAAGTCCTAAGGTGGCGTTGCTGGTGTTAATTAGAGTCTTCTGCACCGACCACTTGCAAATTAAATCGCACCACTGCTACACATATTTTTCGATGACATTTTAAAAGCTTGTTTACCGCCAGCGTTCTTCTTCTTCTTCACCTTCAATGGAATCCTGGTGTGTTGCTGCTACCTGGTGGTCAAAGCGTTTAGTGCATAAAAATAGTTTTTTTTTCTCTTTTTATAATAAATGTGCCCTATTTCCATTTTTTAAATGCTTATTATGAAAAACAAATACTAATGATTACCAGTAATTGATAAATCTATAATTTTCCAATTTTATATAAAAATAAAAAGAGACTACTCTTTATAAAAAAAAAGACACAAATAAGTAAAAGATAAGTCTTTATTCTTATAGTTACTTCATGATGAAAATGAAAAACGAAAAAAGACATAAACGGTGAACTGTGTTATAACCAAGGCATTTAATATTTGGCTTTCAAGGCAGACTGGTATGTTCCATGTGGTCTCCAGGAGAAAACAGTCTTCCTAGAGAAGTTGGATTAGAAAATATTTAACAAAAAATATATCAAGAAACATTTAACAAATTGAAAAATCGTGCTTGAGTAAAATTTGGGAGGTTTTCTGTTGTATAGAAGTACATTTTTGCATTAAAATGTCTTCTGATTTGTTAATTTGTAGGATGACAAGTGGCACAATAAAAGGCTTAAAAATAGGCAAAATTTTAAATTATAAAACAATTAATACAGTTGTTGTTTTTTTGTTGCACAACTGCATTTACACATTCTACCGCTCAGCATTTTACAAGATTTTACAGTTGCTTTTTTGGTTTCTCTCTCACTTTCTCTCTCTCACACATACACACAAAACCATACAGTACATATTGAGAATTTTGAAAAGTGACTATTTGCACATTCAGAAAATACACCTCCATGAATGTTCTTGTATCTTTAAACAAATAGGGAAGACTGCAGTTTTTTTTTATGTTAATGCTTTATAAACACCCATTCCAGGAATCCAGCCCTTGTAGACACTGACTTATTTTCATTTTTGCATTGAAAATGAAAATATATAGAAGAAAGAAAGCCCACATGTTGATTTGAGAGGAAAATTGATGGTGAACGTAACACACATCTTAGTGCAAAGAAGCTTCATTTTAAAGGGCTTCAGAATGTTTTTGTCTTCATGGCATAAAAATCTCACATGTGCTTTTATAAATAACACATAATTTATAGATATATAAAACATAATCTTTACAGGAAACATCAGCCCC